>OX387425.1:43104040-43807230 GCA_947563755.1 Lochmaea crataegi | reverse complement strand
GCAAAAGTCAAAATATGACAATTTAAAAACAAAAACCAGGAAGGTGGTAGCTGCACAACGTGGTTATATCAAAGGGATTGGTGGTAGAGAGTGTATTGGAAATAATCAATATGAAGACGGGGAAAAAATCTAGTTCAGTGAACCAACGCGGATTTTGATGAAATATTTTTTTTTAAATCAATTCGAGGTCGCTGAACACGGAAATGGAAAAAGAAATGGGCGCTCTCTCACCAAAAACGAGTTATGAATTTTTGAAGATGAGTTCAGATAAGCACTGCACTGGTTTCATTGTTTATTGTCATATTATAACTGCTTTAAAATGATGCATTATAACTTCTACACAATATTAAATACACTATAATTGCTTTTCAAGATATTCCTCTCACACACACATTTAAAAAACACTGATATTGATATTCATTTCTTGTAAATTCTTTTTTTAATTCCACAATTATTATATATTTTGACATTTTCATGTAACATGACTGACATAAGTTTTGGTCTGTTTCCTCTTAGCCGTACAACTTGTACTTAATAGCATATTCAGCCATTAGAGATATTTAGCCACTTGAATTAGTTGCTGAATATTTTCGATTTCATGATCGTGACATAGAAGATATAAATAAGATGAACATCATGAACATACACCTATTTTTCCGATAGCTGGCGCCGTATTACAGCTGAAACATTTTTTTTCAAATTTTGAGAGATGATGATTTTAGAAAGATGGTTAGTTTTGAGATAAGTTTGGTTGATATTTATCATTTATTTGAAGGATAATGAACCATTCAATTTGATCTTTGAGAATGCTGAACAATTTTTTTTCTCTGAATTGCACACATCAATTAATTCTTTAAAAAAATTACCTCCTCAGTTGTTCGGCCTCTAAACACTGCTGACAACGAAAATAGTTGCTGCAGGTATAATTCCAAATCAAATTTTGAACATACTGCTAATATTATAAGACTTTGGTTATCAGAAGCTGTTTCCCCTTTTTAGAAAATTTGAAAATTCTACTAATATCGCTTCCCGACCAACTAACACAGATCGAAGTGAAATCGCAATCGCTTCTTATCAGCTTGATACATTTATTAGATTGGATTTCCGTTTGAAATAATGAAGTAGATTGATTATCGCGAGCAAAGCGAGCGTGCCGGATTGACATTTCGCAACTCGCGCGCGCGAATTGCGAAACGTCGATCCGGCGCGCCTTTTTCACAGTATGTTGATAGCTGTTCATTCAATTTTTCCATAACTGATTTCAGTTAAACGAAAGTTGAGCCAAATACAGCGCCAACTATCGGAAAAATAGGTGTATGTTCATGATGTTCATCTTGTTTATAATATATAATAATTATGGAATTAAAAAAAGAATTTACAAGAAATGAATATCAATATCAGTGTTTTTTAAATGTGTGTGTGAGAGGAATATCTTAAAAAGCAATTATAGTGTATTTAATATTGTGTACAAGTTATAATGCATCATTTTAAAGCAGTTATATTATGACAATAAACAATAAAACCAGTGCAGTGCTGATCTGACCTCATCTTCAAAAATTCGTAACTCGTTTTTGGTAAGAGAGCGCCGATTTCTTTTTCATTTTCGTGTTCAGCGACCTCGAATTGATTTAAAAAAAAAATATTTCATCAAAATCCGCGTTGGTTCACTAAACTAGACTTTTACCATAGAGTGCTCGTCTTGAGAAGAAGAAAATAGGAGACAAGAAGAGGCTCACATTAAAAAACAGCAAATATTAGATTTGCAACTTTTAGAGATGCGCAGCAAGAATAAATGATCATTTTTTATTTTGTTCTTTATTTCACTGAATGGGGAAAATGAGCAAACTCCTAACTATACTTATAATTTATAATAATAAAATAATTTGTCATTGTCATCAAATTGAAAAATTTACATAATATTTAGTGAAATAGAATAAAAAGGGTGGAGTTTTTTTTGTGTACTAGACTCAACCAAGAATTAGTAATTTTGATTTGTGGTATCCGTACACAATTAATAATTTATGTTTAACCTTTAAAAATACGTTTTGGTTAATGCTGTTGGGTCTTTGAATTTGTGTTGGCATTGTGGAACACTGCATCTTTTAATCTCAGATGGAGTTCCATTTCTGACATTGTTGATAATTAAATGATTCAACATCAAAATTATCAGTTTGTTATCACCTTATTTATGCATCAACGATTCACTGACAAGTCACATTATAAATCAATAAAAAAACAGAAATTCAGAATAAATATCATTATCTCTTTAAATTTATATACAAATTAGAGAAGTGTTCGTTTATAGTAGTCTGCCTTACATGTCGACCCGCATTAATGTTATTTTGATGCATTCCTGCTGGTAAATGTGGTAAATCATCTTCCTCCTGCACCTCATCTAACCATCCATTTGGAAAAGCTTCGTTCATATCCAATGCCATATTGTGCAATACAGCTGTGGCAACAATGATTGCCATAACTGTTGTTAATTTAACCCGCATTCCGAAAGCAAGTATAGGGAAGCGGCGTTTCCAAACTCCATACTGTCTCTTTACTACATTCCTGGTTCTTATGATCGACTCATTGAATAAATTTTCAGCTGCAGTGTGTGCGTCTTGTAATTTTGTCATAAGATATGGTTGTAGCCTATAACCACTATCACCGAGTAAACAGTACTGTCCAAACTCTCCTCTTTCAAATTGTCTTTTCAAAGCACTATTATTAAAAATAGTTTGGTCATGTGTTGACCCCGGCCATCTCGCTACGATGTTTCTTATTTTGAGATCTGCATCAGAAACTGTTTGCACATTTAAGGCAAATAAATGTTTTCGTGAACGATAAATTTCTGCATCGTTACCACCAGGAGAATTAATTTTAATCAATGTGCAATTTATAGCACCAATGAGTCGTGGAAAACTAGCAATTGTATGAAAACGTTCAGCTGTTCTTCTCATTTCATCATTACCGTCACTCATCTTTATGTACTGTGGTCGAAGAGATGCAATTGTGAATGAAACTCTTCGAACAATTCTACTAGCAGAAGTCTTTGAAATTCCAATGAAATCACCTGTTGTCAATAACATATTCCCAGTTGCATAAAATCGCAAGGTTAATAATAACTGGTTCATTGGATCAATACAGCCGACCCTAGAAATTTTTCATATATCAAACGACTACTCACAAAACTTCAAACAATTTCATTACCAGTTAGTTGGAAGATGTAATAACTGTACAATTTGTTGCAGCATATATAATACTGTGGGATTTGTTACCCGAAATCGATTAAAAAAATCCAAATCGTCCATAGTAACCAAATGTTGTTCTCGTCTTCTATATATTTTAGGCCTTCTTACTATTATTTCTTCATCGTCAGATGAAGAACTGGAACTTGATGAATTCATAATATGCTTGATAATAACGTCTACCTCTAATCACTTGTAACGGTAAAAGTTGTACCTCACAGGGCACCAGCTCGAAGGGCTCCGGCTAGAGACTCCTCTCAAGGGTGATTCGACCCCAAGTTTATGTCACACAGGGATAACAGAAGGGTTGTAAAAATTGAGGACGCCACTACCTTTTTAACGATGAAAACTACAAAAAACTAAGGCGGAAAAGGTAGAAACGCCTTGTAAAATTTAAATAAAAGTTAATAAAGAAAAGTGACCCCGGGCGGTATCTCCCTCAACTTTTATAGTTGAGGATTTCTAATAAAAAAAGAATTAAAAACAAATTTTCAATTTATTCTGCCACAGGAAATGAACAACGGAATTTAATAGAGGAATTTGTACTTTTATAGGTACTTAGCTTAGATGAAGTGGTTTCCTGGAGAAGAAGTCAGGTCTTGATCCGAACTTATGAGTTCTGTTCTAGGGCGGTAGTTTGAGCTAGGGCTGTATCCTTGGCTATATTCTTGGGGTTATATTCTCCGGTTAAATTCTTCGGTTTATATCCTCGGCGTTATATTCTAGGCTTATATTCTCGGCGTTAAATTCTTGGGTTATATCCTAGCCTAGGGTTGTATTCTTGAGTTATATACTAGCCTAGGGTTGTATTCTTGAGTTATATACTAGCCTAGGGTTATATTCTTGGTTTATATTCTCGCCTAGGGTTATATTCTTGGCTTACATTCTCGCCTAGGGGCTGTGCTTACCTAGAAGTACAAGTGGATCAGGGATATGTAGGAACTTGAATGTAATGGCACATTATGTTGGTCAGCTTTTCAGGTTAAAGAAAAGGAAGGCAGTTATTTGAAAGTCAAAAAATTGAATGAATTTACTGAAAGCTTTCCAACATTATATGTTCCATGTTAAAACAGTAAAAATAGCAATTATCGGCTAAATAAAAAAATATACTAATGATCCGAAAGAAACTTATGATAGCAAAAAGTTATTTATTTAGTTATATGAAAAAATGTCGTGCCTAGAAAATATATGAAACCGGCACTGGCGTTGCGAAAGAATATTTTATAGGTTAGCGGTTTATAAAAGTGTTATTTTATAATTAAGAGTTATTTCGCAACTGAAAAAGCTTGAAAATGTTTGTATAAAAGTAAAACAGTGAATTATAAAAAAATATTTGGCTTAAAACTACCATATTAGTACAAAAGAACAGTTTATGACCACGTGTTGAATTTAATTTCGTCTATCTCTGTAAAAAAATAAAGAATGCATACGAAAATTATATCAGACAGTACTTTAGAAGAAGCTTATTAATTATAGATTATGATTTTGAACTTACCACAGCAAAATTCCTAAGATAGATACTTAAGATATGAAAGATAGCGAAAGACGATCTGCCTCCTTGGGCGGACGATAACAAAAAGGGGTGTTTAACGTGGCGTTGTCCGTTGGCAGGCGTCAATTGTCTTACGTTCGGGGTAGAAGAGTTTGGGATCACAGAACTATAATTGAATGTGGCTAGTGACGACGAGCGCTAATTAAAAGGATTTATTCTGTAAAATCGAAACAGGTCGATAGACATGTTACACCCCCTCTCCTCCGGGAAAAAAATGATTCGAAGAATTATTTTTTTTTGTGAAAAATGGGCTTAATAAGATAAAAGGAGGGGTGCAGTATCATTGCAAAATCTATGTATCTTAGGTAAGGTAAGGCAATTGTCAAAGGTAAAGGTAAGGCAATTGTCAAAGGTAACGGTAAGGCAGTTTTGTCATCTTGTGATTATCATGTAGTTATGTCATCGTATAACACAAAGCATACACTGAGAGCGAAAGGTAACGATAGGGTGCGATAATTTCTCAGTGCAGGCGAAACGATAAGATAAGGTACGGTAGGGTGTGTTTTGATAAAACCCTGGGATCTCAGATACGCAGAGCGAAAAATTCCAGGAAATACCAAACCAATGTCTCCGGGAGAGACAAAAATAAACACGGTGAGTGATGTCAGCCTAAAATTGATTTAGAATGCAATTCCGTCGGAATTCTAATTAATTAATAAATCAGCCTAATTTTCACCAAGCAAAGAGTAAAGATTTGTCATAATGACGTCACCAGGGGTGAAATACTACTTAACTTAGCAAAATATTATTTGGCAGGGCGACAACACTTATAGTGTTCCACAAGGAACGGTTCTAAAATATACGATAACGGTAGGTAGTTCACAAGTATCACAATACGGCAACGCAAAAGGTATGTTAAGGGGGAGAAAGAAATACATAGATACTTTGGATGGTTCACGGTAAAAGAGAATTGAAGATATATGGGGTGATTCTGAAAGCTAAATCGAGGTCGAAATGATGGTATGTGTGGGTAGGAATAGTTTGTGGCGACATTATAAAAAGAAAGACGATAGATTCTTATCACGTGATCATACAAAAAGGTATTCTGGTTTATACGCCGAGAGCACAGGAAGAGGGCAGAAACAATAGCGCCCGATCGACATTCGGTGAGGTTGCCAGTTAGCGTCCACAGTAGCCATTGGTCATCGATCCGAAAGTCAATCCAGCTACATGCATTCAGTCCGTTGATATGCTCTCTTTGTTAAATCGAACAAAGGTATTGTTACTAAAATTACACCCATGACCTTGTCAGGGAATACGGTACATCGGTCCAGAACTCTACAAGAGTGTGGCCAACCTGGTTAAAGATAAAAAACGACTAAAAACTAAGGAAGAACTGCCATTGAAGGCAAAGAAAAGGAAGAGATTGCTATAGAAGCCAGGGTGAAGATATAGAGCGACAAAGCAGTCATTTTTCAAACCTATTGTGTTTGTAAACCGAGCGCAATCCGCCACTCAGCAAAGGCC
Source organism: Lochmaea crataegi (assembly GCA_947563755.1). Classification (NCBI taxonomy): domain Eukaryota; kingdom Metazoa; phylum Arthropoda; class Insecta; order Coleoptera; family Chrysomelidae; genus Lochmaea; species Lochmaea crataegi. The sequence goes on along the minus strand of OX387425.1, from coordinate 43,800,972 downwards.
AACCCAGTCCAATTGGGGCCTAACGTCTTACGGTACGTCAATCGAGACTCTACGTTAGTTATAAAAAGCAAAATTGACCGTTTATTTGTTTGAGAAACGGTAGGAAAACTCGGGGCAACAAAAAGACATATAACAAAAAGGGGGACCAAAAATTTGAATGTCGTAAAATCCATTTCCGCAATGGAGAGCTCTCACGGTGTCTAGCCGGTATTTTTATGTTTTGTAACAGAATGAATGAAATGCGGGATTAGAAAAGGAGCCGTTTTGTCCGGAGAACGGTATAAACTCCAATGTAGCTTGGTCTACTTCCTTTTCTACGCGGAGGGTAAATATGGTTGGGAACCAAGTTGAGTATGGGTTGAGTAATCGGGACGGTAAGTAACAAGGTTGCCTAAAAGAAAGAAAACGGAAAGAGAAGAGCAAAAACAACTCTAGTGTATCGTTTTTGTAGGAGAACGATAGCGAAACTCCAAGAGAATGGCGCGGTTGCCTAAAGTAAGGAAGAAAACGGAAACGGAAATAATAAAAATAATGGTCAACTAAAACTCAATTGTACCGTTTTTTTAGGAGAACGATAGCGAAACTCCAAGAGAATGGCGCGGTTGCCTAAAGTAAGGAAGAAACGAAAATAGTAATGATAAACTAAAAACTCCATTGTACCGTTTTTTAGGAGAACGATAGCGAAACTCCAAGAGAATGAAACGGTTTCTGAAGTAAGTGACTCTACGTTAGTTGTAAAAAGCAAAATTACCATTTGTTTGTGAAACGGTAAAAAAACTCGGGTAGCAAAAAGTTAGGTACTTGACAACAGGAGCCAAAAATTTGAATGACGTAAAATCCATTTCGAACAGAATGAATGAAATGCGGGATAGGAAAAGGAATTAGTGGGCAATAGGGTTATACTAGATTGACTGTGTCAATATTATTGTCTTGTTCATTGTCTAAGTCATCTGGAAGGTTTTCGTTAACGTCAATAAATTGGTTTTCAGATCTGAAACATGCCAATTTCCAAGATCATTACCTGAAAGGTCTCTCAGATTATAAACTAGTCTAGAAATTACTTTATGGACAATACATGGAATAAATTTAGGGGCAAATTTTGCTGCAAAGTTATCATTTTTGGATGAAAGTACATAATTCTTTTTCCATAGGCGGTCACCGACATGATATTCTACATCTCTTTTTCGTAGATTATAATACTTTGTATTTCTGTCATGGGCTTGCTTGAGTTTTTTGCGTACATCAATAAAAAGTTTCGGGAGGGTTTGTAGGTCGTCAATGAGTTGTAATTTGTCTGCATTATTGATTAAATTGTTAGCATTTTCGGAAATTGCACCATAAAAATCTCTACTTAATGGTACGTTTTTGGCGAAATTCAAGAAAGCGGGAGAGTAACCTGTAACGTCATGTTTTGCGGTTCTTATTGCTTGCGCAACTTTATGCAAAGATGCATCCCAATTTTTGTGAGAGGAATTGTCATGAATGTAACAACGTAAGGCAGTGACTATAACTTTATTGTTCCGTTCGGTATGGTTAGCTTGTGGGTGATAGCGTGCATTGTAGAAAATTTTTTGTACTTTATATTGATCCATCAATTTTTTAAAGAGGGAAGAGGTAAAGACTGTGCCATTGTCGACGGAAAATATTTGTGGGACTCCAAAAATAAGAAAAACTTGATTTTCGATAAATTTAACAGTACCAGCAGCTGTGGCATTTTGCATGGGATGGACGAGACAAAATTTAGTAAACCAGTCTGTTATAACGAGAACAAATCTATTGCCATTTTTGGATCTGGGGTATGGACCAATTAAGTCAGCTGAGATCCATTGCCAAGGGAAATTAATGTCTTTATACTGGCCCATTATACCAGCTTTAGGTAAATTTTGGGTTTTGCAGGAAGAGCAAGCGGAACATTTATTGATATAACGAGATACAGTGCTTCTAAGTTTTGGCCAATAGTAGATTTCAGAAATTCGAGCGATGGTTTTGGAAATTCCGAGATGTGCGCTAGTTTGATCGTCATGAAAAGTCTTTAGGACATCAATCCTGTTTGGGGTAGGGACTACAATTTTCCAATTGGATAAATTACTAGATATAGGGTTTGGGGAGAAGACGTGTTTGTAGAGGACATTATTTTCTACTTTAAAAGTGGGGAATGACTCGGGATTATTATTGACTTTATCAATCATAGCGGTATACCAAGTATCTGGCTTGAAGGTAGTGACATCAATCACTGAAATATCTGGAAATGAACGGGAAAGTGCATCACTGACAACCATAGTGGTTCCTTTTCTATGTTTGATTTCAAAATCAAACTGCGATAGTCTGAGTGAAAGACGAGCTAAACGTCCAGAGGGGTTAGAAAGTTTTGATAGATACTGTAAGGATGAATGGTCAGTTTCGAGTGTGAAATGAGTTCCTTCCACATAACCTCTACATTTTTCTACACCAAAAATTACACCTAAAAGTTCTTTTTCATTGGTACTGTACTTTCTCTCGGTTTTGTTCAATGTACGGCTTGCATATGCGATAGGGTGTTCGATACCATCACAATGTTGATATAAGATTGCACCAAGTCCGGTGTCACTTGCGTCAGTCTGTATAATGAATTCTTTAGAAAAGTCAGGGCTTGCAAGAATGGGGCTAGAAGTAAGTCGTTTTTTGACTTCGATAAAAGCATTTTCAGCCTCAGGGGTCCAAGAAATTGGTTGTCCTTTTTTTCTGCCATGAAGAAGGTCAGTTATTGGGGAGCAAACGGTAGAGAAATCTTTGATGAATCGGCGGTACCAGCCAATTAAGCCAATAAGTCTTTTGACTTCGGTAGTGTTTTTGGGAGCAGGGTAGTTAAGGATAGCGGAAACTTTGTCTTCATCTGTTCGAAGACCAGCTTTGTCGACTACAAAACCAAGAAATTTAAGGGAATCTCGACAGAATTCACATTTTTGAAAATTTACGGTAAGGTTTGCCTCTTTAAGACGAAGATATAACTTATTAAGTATTTCTAAATGAAGTTCGAAGGTAGGAGTAGCAATAATGATGTCATCCAAATAACAAAAACAGTAGGGCCTCAAAGAAGGGTCTATAACAATGTCCATTAGACGTGCCATAGTTTTGGGGGCGTTAATTAGACCATAAGGAGTGGTCGTGAATTCAAATAAACCTAAGCCATAGACAGCGAAAGCAGTTTTGGGACGAGAAGATTCAGTAAGGGGTATTTGCAGAAAGGCTTTTTTCAAATCAATGGAGGTAAGAAATTTAGCGTCTCGGAGTTTGCTAAGAATGACGTCTACTTGAGCCATGGGATAGGAATCAGGAGTGGTTACTTTATTTAGCTTTCGGCCATCGAAGCAGACGCGGCATTCTCCAGACTTTTTTGGGACTACCCAAAGGGGTGAACACCAAGGGGAGTTCGAAGGTTGTATGACATTTAATCGTAGCATCTCGTCGACTTCTTTTACTAAAAGTCCTTGCATGACTGGGGATAGAGGATATTGGCGTTGTGCAATCGGTTTTGCATCACCAGTGTCGATATCGTGTTCGACAAAATTCGTTCGACCAATTCGGTCAGGAGGGGCAAGAGAAGAGAATAAGCTTACAGTTTGCTCAAGTTTGTTTTTTTCTTCAATAGAGAGAGTAGAAGCAGATCGTATTGTGTTAATAACACAAGTGGAAGATAATAAGGAGTATGACAAATCATGAAAACTCATGTCTATTTTGAATAAGCTCAAAAAGTCCATTCCTAAGATAAGGTTATGAGTTATTGACGGTATTATCAAGATTTTGATTGTCTTGGTAATGTCATTCACTGTCAGTGGTGCGGAAATATAGCCCATATATTGTTGAGATACACCGTCAGCGGTGGTAATATTTAAACAAGAATCATATTGTATAGGTAAATGTAAGGAATGCAACAAAGAGAAACCCTGATTTTCAAGAACAGTAGAGTTACTGCCTGTGTCGACCATAGCTAAAACGGGTAAGTCTACAATTTTCACGGTAAGGTAAGGTCTGTTATCATTGGGTTTTTTTGCAAATAAGGGACAAGTATTACTGGAGATTGAAACAGTACTTGGCTGTATTGAAGGTAAGGCAACTGGCATGTCACAGACAGGTACGGGAGTTGTATTGTCAGTAATCGAGAAGTTTTTGTCATTATCTTTAGTTTTCTGGATGTCGCTAGTGTTCGGTACGGTATTTGTAATTCGTTCGATGGGTAAAGGTAATGGTTTGTCTGTATTTTTAGAATGATTGGACTCTAGGAAACCTTTAACAAAGGTAAGATAATTTTGCCATTCAGCAGCAGAAGTTGAAAAAGTTAGTTTTGGTTTGTTGGGGGGTTGTGATTGTTTGAAGATCTGTTTGGAGGTCTGTTCTGTCTTCTGGGGTTTTCTGGCTGGGATGTAGTTGATTGTGCTTGACTGGACACAGTGGCCAGATTCGGTGGGCCAGTCTGCCTCGAGGTTTTTTTGAATGCATTTACGACATTTTGGTTTTGTAGTGTTTTTTGCACCACATCCGTAGCAAAAGATAGATTTGGGCGAGAAACATTGAGAGTATGAGTGACCAGTTTTGTCACAATTCCAACAAACCAAGGAAGTTAATACTGAAACGTTTGCGGGAGTTCTTTGTCTTTGATTCGACGAGGAGGAAACATAAAGGCACGATAAATCTGGTTCGAGCAGTCTAGGATTATTATAAGATGGTGATCTATATCTGTCTGACCAAACACGGGATTCCTCAATTCTTTTGCACAGCTCGGTTAGTTCGTCAACTGTTTGGGGGTCATGAAGTGCTAATGACGATATAAAGGAAGGTAAAAGGTTTCTACGAATCTTTACGACACGAGTACGTTCGTCAACAACACTAGACAAGCGATTAAATAATCCTATCATTGAAGATATGTATACAGCAACCGGTTCGTTAGCACCCATAGTGCGATTAGAAATCTCTAACTCTAAATCAGTCTCATAACTATATGGCAAAAAATCAGCTCTTAATTTGGCAACAATGTCTTTTCAGGATTGAAATTTACTGCGATTATTGAGATACCATGTGAAGGCATTGTCTTTAAAAAGTTCACATGACTGCAAAAAGAGCTCATTTTCTGTAACTCCTCTAGAAAGTCTAAGGACTTCAACTTTTTCCAAAAATAAATGAAGTGATTCATTTTCACCAGTGAAGGAAACATTCCATTTGTAAACTGGATCGTGTTTTTGATGGGGGATTTCAGAAAGAGTGGGGGAAGGAAATGTGTTTGAAGGTAAAGTGTCTTCTGTTCTATTGTTGGTGGGAGTTGTTTTTGTCGCAAAGTCGGCTTCTAAAAGTATCAGCGTATTTGTCAAGGCTTGTCGTGTTAGTAATTGTTCATTACTTTCAGCATTTAATATATCAATTCTACTTGTCAAATGTGTCAGTCTTGAATTGATTCTGGAAAATACTGGTTCATTTTTATTTCCACTAAATTGATTGATAATGTCTGTTAAGTCATTGATTGTTTCTGTAACTTCTACTATATCGTCCTCAAAAGAATATGAATTAACTGGGGACGAAAAACTTCTATTAGCGTTTTCCCTAGCAAGAAGACCTGTTAAAACTTTACGTTTCTGTTCGACAGTATCCGGGACAGGAATATTTCTAATTTGAATTTCATATGAAAGTTCAAAAGACTTCTAATGATTGGCCTGCTTCTTGAAAATATTTAAAAGGAGAGAAAAAGAATAAAAAACGGTATCTAAATCAACAGTACTAATCAAATAGCACTAGCGAAAGCAAAGGATCTAAAATCCGAATGAACATAAATGCCTGGCAACGAGGTATAGATATGGAAACTGTATGTACGTGAATGACTGTAGATATAAAAACAACAAATACTTATTGCCGATAGATGTCAATTAAAATAAACAAAACCGTACTATTTTTTCAACAAGTCATACGTAGTAATGAAAATGTTGCATAATAACTCCATAAAAATTATAAGTATCAAAATATATAACTGGTCAAGATCAAAAATGTATCATAAACTGTCATTAAAAATTATTGTAACACATCACAATCTCTGTTATCAAAAAAACTGAACTGCAAAATATTTATATTTAACGATAAATTGTTAATTTGGCAACACTGCACTTTATATAACATATATAACAATAAATAAGTAAGCGAAAGGTAATACTTACCATAAAATATTTGTTGCTAAGTGAACACTGGTATAAGCCATATAATATACCTATATCCAAGGCATGTTATCAATAAATTACAAGTGAAAAGCAGAAAAATATTGAAATCGTTTATCCAGCACAGAAAAAACTTTCCAAGTGACCCAGAATTTATGTCCAGGGCCACCGAACAGTGAACTTCAGTGTGACCTTCAAGAGAAGAAAAGAAATGAATACTTTGAATACGAAAGACAATCAGGTATCATTTATCTATATAATCTAATATTGAATTTATTTATGTTTAAATTGTTCAAATTTAAAAAGTATTAAATAAGATTATACTCACTGACAAAAATTTTCAAAAGAATCAATAAGGCATTGACTATCATTGAGTCCATTTCATTCTAGAACGTTGTCAAATGTCAGTTCTTCACGTATATAAATTAATCTTCTCTGTGGTCTTAAAATCATAGAAATATAAAACCATAGACTCTGTTAAGTATAATCTTAATTTTGTTGTGAATGAGAGAGTGAATGAATTTTAGATAAGAAATAAATAGTGTTTATGATTTTTGAATATTTTTGAAGTTAAACAAGCTGTTAAGCAGAGTTAAACAATAAATCGAACGTTTCATTTGTTGAACATTTATTTAAATTGTATGTGTTTTTTTATATCTATGATATATTTTACAATCAACACAGGTTATCGACGTTGGAACATTTTGAAGGTCAAAGGACAGAGTTGGCCTCAAAAAATTTCAACTCACGAATAAAAATATAATTCCCTGAGATAGTTTAAATAAATTTACAAAATAATATTCAAATAATATAATAGAGTCTCGTAACAATCATAATAAAAAATATAAGAAGATAATAAAATAAATATTTTGATAATTTCCGACTGAGCTAGATTGATATAAACAAAGATAAGTAGGTATTAAAACTAAAATAATAAAATAAATAAAATTTAATTTATGAAAAATGTATGGAATTGATTTAGATAATATCATTCCAACTATATCAATATATACAGAATATGAATCATGCGCACTATATTTGTCTTACAATTTTTGTTAGAGGGTTATGCATAAATTCTTTTTCATGTAAAATTAAGCAACACGCCGTTACATCAAAACCTACTGGCTTTTTCGTTTCAAATTCAATGAGAAGAACAACATATCCACTTTGAATGATTTCCTTTTGCCGAGAACAATCGATATGAACAATGAGAGCTTTTTGTTTAAATTCCTCAGGTGTGAATATTGGTTATTTGTTTGGATGTGGTAATAAGATTCTTGAAAATTAGCAAACATTTCATACAACGTTGTAAAACGGTTAGTATCAAAGTCCAAATTTAAATCATGATAAGGATAACGTTCAGATTTAAGAAAAACGCGCATATTCGTTAATGTACAATTATCAAATTGACTCATATCTTTCAATAGTTCTCCCTTACGGCCAGTCTGCAGTGCTACTACGATATGTCGAGGACTTTCCAATTTAGTTGAAGTCTTGACAGGCCAAGTATGACGTGTCGAATCATTTAAAGTGGGATATTCGATTAATTCCCAACTTCGAAACTTGATAGGGAGATCGACATTTCTTTGAATAATTTTATTTAAGCGAAGTTGTTCTCGTAAGTTAGGTGTTATATGAAGAACATTCCAAAATAATTTATTAATTTGAATTTTCGGCTTTTCGATATTATCTGTTGCGATAACCTCGTCTATGTCATCTTTGTCGCGAATTAACACCAACTCCTGTCTCATATTAAGTATGATTTTGCGAAAATCTTCGAATAATCCACACCATAACGTTCAACGGTATGCAAACATTCAAGTTTCCATTCCCATCAACAAGAATCTTACCATATTTGGGAAACCATCCTCCGTTTTGTAGAAATTTACTCTCATTGTCAGTGAGCGACGAATAATGTTTCATTGTAGAAACTAAACCTACATTTCTAAGAGAATATATTACAACACCATTCAATTCAATTCAATTCAATTATCGAAGCAAATAAGCAATACCGTTTTTGATAAGTTGAAATTTTGTGGGTACTTTGTCTTGATCAGTCAAGATTTTACCTTCTAAATAAATATAACTATTATATGGTAGTGTATATGCATCCAAGTCTTGAAAAGGAATTCTGATTGCATCATTATAATTTAAATTACTAGATGTATAAGGTTTGTATGTATGGAACTGATAATCTTCAATATTATTATCAATAAATGGTTCACCCGAAACGTGTAACATTTCCATTATACTAGAACTTGAAATCCAACGGACTGTAAAAATTTACGATTTTCTGATGTTAACCGATCACTCACCAGTGTTGCACTGTTTTTTCGACGATTGAATTGCCTTTTATATGGTTGATATGGATGTTGTGAAAACCGCCAAACCATTATTCTATTTTTCGCAGATGTAAGCAAACCGTTATAGTTTCTTTGCGAAAATTGATCAACGTTCCAACCTGATTGAGGATTCTTACAGTAATGTTGTTGATAGTTTTGATGTTTACTGGCAACTGAGAAACCACCCTTTTTGGAGTTCGAATGGTACGTTTTTTCCCAACTCTCTTTTTTTTTTCACTCCCATTCCAATTTTACGCTTAGCTTTCATAGCTGTAGTAACAAACCAAGCAGCCGCTTTTTTACCTGTTTTAGCGTCTTTCGCCTTTACTTTTTCCCAAGCTTTGTTTTCTGAAATCTCATCTGCCAGATGTCGCTTACTCAAATCTTCATTTTAAGAATACGCAATGTCGTGCTCTTTGCACGCTTGATCCAAAGGATTCATTCCCAAGTCTCCTTGTCGTAGTCTCTCCTCTAACCGAGTACCAGGACCACAAAATTCGTATCCAGGTAGATGCAGTTCAACAGGAGGCTTGTTGATGATAGTATTAATGAAACCTCTTCCTACTTTTCTGGTTCGTTTCATTCTAAGTTTTTATATATAGTGGCATGTGCTTATATACCCTTAGTCAACATGAAGATTCATAAGCAACGAATTTCACAACCCATTAAAAATTATCATGATGGAGTGGGGAAACAAATTGGAAAACATGGTGCAATGTTTGGAGGAGATTCGAAAAGAGGGCTAATTATTGGTCCTAGTGGATGTGGAAAAACAAATGTTATGTTATCGTTAATTGATCATCCGAATGGTTTGAGATTTGAAAATGTGTATGTTTATTCGAAAAGTCTGCAGCAACCAAAATATACTTATCTAAGAAATCTAATTCAACCCATAAAAGAGATTGGCTATGAAGAATATGATAATGCAGAAGATGTTATTTCTCCAGAGACTTAACCAAAGATAATTCTATAATAATTTTTGACGATGTAGCTCAGAACATAATGCAAAGTTATTTTTGTTTTGGTCGACACAAATACACAGACTGCTTATCTTTATGTCAAACAATATTCGGCAATACCCAAACAGCTAATTAGAGATAATGCAAATCTTTTAATGGTCTTTCGACAAGATAAATATGGCCAATTTGAAACACATTTATGATGATCACGTTAACGTTGATATGTCATTTCAAGATTTGAAAAATTTATGTTCGTTTTGTGGCAAGATAAATTTGGATTTCTCACAATTGATAAATATTGTACGATGACGTCTGGTCGATATAGAAAAGGGTTTGACATTTTTGTTAGTATATAAATACTTCTGATGGGAACATACACCTAGTAGTAACCATGGAGCCACAATTAGCGAAACAACGCCAGGCTTGGGAGAAAAAATATAAAAGTTTGAGAAGTGATAGAGTTCAATCTCAATCTCAGTTATCATACCAACCAATCACGCGACCACTTGAGGAATTGGTGTCCGCTTTAAAGGAACCAACTCAACAATCGATTAAAGGAGAAAGAAAATCAATGTCACCTATAACACCTAAATCACAAATCACAAATCCTGCCCGACCACTATTCAATAGCACTTCGCTAGAGAATATGATACCTGCACCCAACGAAGTGTTTCAATCTCAAATCGATCATAATGCTGGTGATATTGATAAGAGTCGCGACGACCAATTCATTGATGATACCCTTTCTCAATTTTATCAAACTCTATCCAATCCTGAGGTGTATCGCAAATATTTTGATCAATTCAAAAGTCCTCTGCCACTAGAGTATATTGAAGGAGTGGTACGTGACGTAAATGGTAAATGTGATCATGATTTGGGTTTATTTCACGATCCTATCAAAGAAAATGTGCAAATATTTCAGTTAAAAATATCAAATACCCTGGTACTGTAGGTCTGTACGATTTACTGTTTTTGAAAAATCCCACATTACAGAATCAGGAAGATATTGACAATTACGTGGATATTATAAAACGAACAAACGCTATCCATCGGAATTATGATACTGACTTGCCTATCAAGAAATTTGCCAATGATATCAAAGATAAATATCTTTACATTATAGAACCGAAACTTGAGCCACCTGTAAAAGCAAGATTTGGTACGCAAACTTCCGCTATGCTGAGAAATGTAATTACTAGAAATATGGCAAGGAGGGGAAAGGGAATGACAATTATGAAATATTCGTCGAAGCCCGTAGACTACAAATATTTTGATGACTACAATGAAATAGTTGAAAGATTGAAATAACTTTTAAGTTCAAAGAATGCTGGTAGTTCTGCTCATAATAACGAAATAGTTCCGATTATAGAAGAATTACGCGAAGGAAAAATAATCCTATAAATGGAGCATTCACTCCGCAACTGCTCAGTTTACATCATGCCTATCAACAAGTTTAATCAACATTTTCTTACTATCGACAAAAGTACACCTCAAGATGTTCCATTTTACATATGTCAACCATCTAAGTATCATAGTAAATGTATACTTTACATTCATGGAAAAAACAACCCAAATTTAAGTAAAACTAGTTATGTATTAGATGATTTGACCACTGTATACACTTTTCCGATAACCGGAAAGGTTGAAAGTATTCAATGCTATCCATCACCTTTATTTGTTTCATATAAAAATCATAACAACCCTATTAATCAGTTACTAGAAAATCAAATTGTAACTTAAGGAGATAGAATAGAGTTTGAACTTCATTCCCAAGGGTCGATGAGAAGTGATTGTTATGTTCAATTTGTTATTCAAGTTCCTCTAGAAAAAGTGTATACTTAAATACACATTTATTCAGTGTTAGTTTTATTTTAAACATGCCTCTCAACAAGTTCAATGAACAACATTTGAGTCCGGCTGAACTAACAGCCAGTTCCATAATCAACATCATAAAGACTCCTTTATTTAAAGTCAGCTTAATGATAAAGTGTACTTTGAAGTAAACTTCAAAGTGACTTTGGTTCCATAAACATACCAACACCTCCTGTTAGATAAAGCCACCTTTAAAGTGGTATTCGAAATGTTTTATACTGTTGGCTATCATGACAAGTTGTATTTTTATTAATTCCGTAGTGGTAATCATGTAAATATTTAAGGTCAAGCGTCGAATTTGTCAAAGAAACAAGTCCATTCTGGTGTTTATGTTGTTCTGTGATTGTATAAATTACTGATTTGTGTTTTGTGTCTACCAACATAACCATATTTTTTGTTATTTATTATTATGTTTACGCTAAATTTTTATTTGGATTCGCAATGGAATCGGAAAAGAGAAAGAAAAGTTTTTCTTTCAGCGTGGAAGAACAATTACGTCTCTTAGATTTAATTGCGAGCGAGTGTATTGGAAATAATCAATATGAAGACGGGGAAAAAATCTAGTTTAGTGAACCAACGCGGATTTTGATGAAATATTTTTTTTAAATCAATTCGAGGTCGCTGAACACGGAAATGAAAAAAGAAATTGGCGCTCTCTCACCAAAAACGAGTTATGAATTTTTGAAGATGAGTTCAGATAAGCACTGGTTTTATTGTTTATTGTCATATTATAACTGCTTTAAAATGATGCATTATAACTTCTACACAATATTAAATACACTATAATTGCTTTTCAAGATATTCCTCTCACACACACATTTAAAAAACACTGATATTAATATTCATTTCTTGTAAATTCTTTTTTTAATTCCACAATTATTATATATTTTGACATTTTCATGTAACATGACTGACATAAGTTTTGGTCTGTTTCCTCTTAGCCGTACAACTTGTACTTAATAGCATATTCAGCCATTAGAGATATTTAGCCACTTGAATTAGTTGCTGAATATTTTCGATTTCATGATCGTGACATAGAAGATATAAATAAGATGAACCTCATGAACATACACCTATTTTTCCGATAGCTGGCGCCGTATTACAGCTGAAACATTTTTTTTCAAATTTTGAGAGATGATGATTTTAGAAAGATGGTTAGTTTTGAGATAAGTTTGGTTGATATTTATCATTTATTTGAAGGATAATGAACCATTCAATTTGATCTTTGAGAATGCTGAACAATTTTTTTTCTCTGAATTGCACACATCAATTAATTCTTTAAAAAAATTACCTCCTCAGTTGTTCGGCCTCTAAACACTGCTGACAACGAAAATAGTTGCTGCAGGTGTAATTCCAAATCAAATTTTGAACATACTGCTAATATTATAAGACTTTGGTTATCAGAAGCTGTTTCCCCTTTTTAGAAAATTTGAAAATTCTACTAATATCGCTTCCCGACCAACTAACACAGATCGAAGTGAAATCGCAATCGCTTCTTATCAGCTTGATACATTTATTAGATTGGATTTCCGTTTGAAATAATGAAGTAGATTGATTATCGCGAGCAAAGCGAGCGTGCCGGATTGACATTTCGCAACTCGCGCGCGCGAATTGCGAAACGTCGATCCGGCGCGCCTTTTTCACAGTATGTTGATAGCTGTTCATTCAATTTTTCCATAACTGATTTCAGTTAAACGAAAGTTGAGCCAAATACAGCGCCAACTATCGGAAAAATAGGTGTATGTTCATGATGTTCATCTTGTTTATATCTTTTATGTCACAATCATGTAATCAAAAATATTGAGCAACTAATTCAAGTGGCTAAATATCTCTAATGGCTGAATATGCTATTAGGTACAAGTTGTACGGCTAAGAGGAAACAGACCAAAACTTATATGTCAGTCATGTTACATGAAAATGTCAAAATATATAATAATTATGGAATTAAAAAAAGAATTTACAAGAAATGAATATCAATATCAGTGTTTTTTAAATGTGTGTGTGAGAGGAATATCTTAAAAAGCATTTATAGTGTATTTAATATTGTGTACAAGTTATAATGCATCATTTTAAAGCAGTTATATTATGACAATAAACAATAAAACCAGAGCAGTGCTGATCTGACCTCCTTCAAAAATTCATAACTCGTTTTTGGTAAGAGAGCGCCGATTTCTTTTTCATTTTCGTGTTCAGCGACCTCGAATTGATTTAAAAAAAAAAATTTCATCAAAATCCGCGTTGGTTCACTAAACTAGACTTTTACCATAGAGTGCTCGTCTTGAGAAGAAGAAAATAGGAGACAAGAAGAGGCTCACATTAAAAAACAGCAAATATTAGATTTGCAACTTTTAGAGATGCGCAGCAAGAATAAATGATCATTTTTTATTTTGTTCTTTATTTCACTGAATGGGGAAAATGAGCAAACTCCTAACTATACTTATAATTTATAATAATAAAATAATTTGTCATTGTCATCAAATTGAAAAATTTACATAATATTTAGTGAAATAGAATAAAAAGGGTGGAGTTTTTTTTGTGTACTAGACTCAACCAAGAATTAGTAATTTTGATTTGTGGTATCCGTACACAATTAATAATTTATGTTTAACCTTTAAAAATACGTTTTGGTTGGCATTGTGGAACACTGCATCTTTTAATCTCAGATGGAGTTCTATTTCTGACATTATTGATAATTAAATGATTCAACATCAAAATTATCAGTTTGTTATCACCTTATTTATGCATCAACGATTAACTGACAAGTCACATTATAAATCAATAAAAAAACAGAAATTCAGAATAAATATCCTTATTTCTTCAAATTTATATACAAATTAGAGAAGTGTTCGTTTATAGTAGTCTGCCTTACATGTCGACCCGCATTAATGTTATTTTGATGCATTCCTGCTGGTAAATGTGGTAAATCATCTTCCTCCTGCACCTCATCTAACCATCCATTTGGAAAAGCTTCATTCATATCCAATGCCATATTGTGCAATACAGCTGTGGCAACAATGATTGCCATAACTGTTGTTAATTTAACCCGCATTCCGAAAGCAAGTATAGGGAAGCGGCATTTCCAAACTCCATACTGTCTCTTTACTACATTCCTGGTTCTTATGATCGACTCATTGAATAAATTTTCAGCTGCAGTGTGTGCGTCTTGTAATTTTGTCATAAGATATGGTTGTAGCCTATAACCAGTATCACCGAGTAAACAGTACTGTCCAAACTCTCCTCTTTCAAATTGTCTTTTCAAAGCACTATTATTAAAAATAGTTTGGTCATGTGTTGACCCCGGCCATCTCGCTACGATGTTTCTTATTTTGAGATCTGCATCAGAAACTGTTTGCACATTTAAGGCAAATAAATGTTTTCGTGAACGATAAATTTCTGCATCGTTACCACCAGGAGAATTAATTTTAATCAATGTGCAATTTATAGCACCAATGAGTCGTGGAAAACTAGCAATTGTATAAAAACGTTCAGCTGTTCTTCTCATTTCATCATTACCGTCACTCATCTTTATGTACTGTGGTCGAAGAGATGCAATTGTGAATGAAACTCTTCGAACAATTCTACTAGCAGAAGTCTTTGAAATTCCAATGAAATCACCTGTTGTCAATAACATATTCCCAGTTGCATAAAATCGCAAGGTTAATAATAACTGGTTCATTGGATCAATACAGCCGACCCTAGAAATTTTTCATATATCAAATCGACTACTCACAAAACTTCAAACAATTTCATTACCAGTTAGTTGGAAGATGTAATAACTGTGCAATTTGTTGCAGCATATATAATACTGTGGGATTTGTTATCCGAAATCGATTAAAAAAATCCAAATCGTACATAGTAACCAAATGTTGTTCTCGTCTTCTATATATTTTAGGCCTTCTTACTATTATTTCTTCATCGTCAGATGAAGAACTGGAACTTGATGAATGCATAATATGCTTGATAATAACGTCTACCTCTAATCACTTGTAACGGTAAAAGTTGTACCTCACAGGGCACCAGCTCGAAGGGCTCCGGCTAGAGACTCCTCTCAAGGGTGATTCGACCCCAAGTTTATGTCACACAGGGATAACAGAAGGGTTGTAAAAATTGAGGGCGCCACTACCTTTTTAACGATGAAAACTACAAAAAACTAAGGCGGAAAAGGTAGAAACGCCTTGTAAAATTTAAATAAAAGTTAATAAAGAAAAGTGACCCCGGGCGGTATCTCCCTCAACTTTTATAGTTGAGGATTTCTAATAAAAAAAGAATTAAAAACAAATTTACAATTTATTCTGCCACAGGAAATGAACAACGGAATTTAATAGAGGAATTTGTACTTTTATAGGTACTTAGCTTAGATGAAGTGGTTTCCTGGAGAAGAAGTCAGGTCTTGATCCGAACTGATGAGTTCTGTTCTAGGGCGGTAGTTTGAGCTAGGGCTGTATCCTTGGCTATATTCTTGGGGTTATATTCTCCGGTTAAATTCTTCGGTTTATATCCTCGGCGTTATATTCTAGGCTTATATTCTCGGCGTTAAATTCTTGGGTTATATCCTAGCCTAGGGTTGTATTCTTGAGTTATATACTAGCCTAGGGTTGTATTCTTGAGTTATATACTAGCCTAGGGTTATATTCTCGGTTTATATTCTCGCCTAGGGTTATATTCTTGGCTTATATTCTCGCCTAGGGGCTGTTCTTACCTAGAAGTACAAGTGGATCAGGGATATGTAGGAACTTGAATGTAATGGCACATTATGTTGGTCAGCTTTTCAGGTTAAAGAAAAGGAAGGCAGTTATTTGAAAGTCAAAAAATTGAATTAATTTACTGAAAGCTTTCCAACATTATATGTTCCATGTTAAAACAGTAAAAATAGCAATTATCGGCTAAATAAAAAAATATACTAATGATCCGAAAGAAACTTATGATAGCAAAAAGTTATTTATTTAGTTATATGAAAAAATATCGTACCTAGGAAATATATGAAACCGGCACTGGCGTTGCGAAAGAATATTTTATAGGTTAGCGGTTTATAAAAGTGTTATTTTATAATTAAGAGTTATTTCGCAACTGAAAAAGCTTGAAAATGTTTGTATAAAAGTAAAACAGTGAATTATAAAAAAATATTTGGCTTAAAACTACCATATTAGTACAAAAGAACAGTTTATGACCACGTGTTGAATTTAATTTCGTCTATCTCTGTAAAAAAATAAAGAATGCATACGAAAATTATATCAGACAGTACTTTAGAAGAAGCTTATTAATTATAGATTATGATTTTGAACTTACCACAGCAAAATTCCTAAGATAGATACTTAAGATATGAAAGATAGCGAAAGACGATCTGCCTCCTTGGGCAGACGATAACAAAAAGGGGTGTTTAACGTGGCGTTGTCCGTTGGCAGGCGTCAATTGTCTTACGTTCGGGGTAGAAGAGTTTGGGATCACAGAACTATAATTGAATGGGGCTAGTGACGACGAGCGCTAATTAAAAGGATTTATTCTGTAAAATCGAAACAGGTCGATAGACATGTTACACCCCCTCTCCTCCGGGAAAAAAATGATTCGAAGAATTATTTTTTTTTGTGAAAAATGGGCTTAATAAGATAAAAGGAGGGGTGAAGTATCATTGCAAAATCTATGTATCTTAGGTAAGGTAAGGCAATTGTCAAAGGTAAAGGTAAGGCAATTGTCAAAGGTAAAGGTAAGGCAATTGTCAAAGGTAACGGTAAGGCAGCTTTGTCATCTTGTGATTATCATGTAGTTATGTCATCGTATAACACAAAGCATACACTGAGAGCGAAAGGTAACGATAGGGTGCGATAATTTCTCAGTGCAGGCGAAACGATAAGATAAGGTACGGTAGGGTGTGTTTTGATAAAACCCTGGGATCTCAGATACGCAGAGCGAAAAATTCCAGGAAATACCAAACCAATGTCTCCGGGAGAGACAAAAATAAACACGGTGAGTGATGTCAGCCTAAAATTGATTTAGAATGCAATTCCGTCGGAATTCTAATTAATTAATAAATCAGCCTAATTTTCACCGAGCAAAGAGTAAAGATTTGTCATAATGACGTCACCAGGGGTGAAATACTACTTAACTTAGCAAAATATTTTTTGGCAGGGCGACAACACTTATAGTGTTCCACAAGGAACGGTTCTAAAATATACGATAACGGTAGGTAGTTCACAAGTATCACAATACGGCAACGCAAAAGGTATGTTAAGGGGGAGAAAGAAATACATAGATACTTTGGATGGTTCACGGTAAAAGAGAATTGAAGATATATGGGGTGATTCTGAAAGCTAAATCGAGGTCGAAATGATGGTATGTGTGGGTAGGAATAGTTTGTGGCGACATTATAAAAAGAAAGACGATAGATTCTTATCACGTGATCAGACAAAAAGGTATTCTGGTTTATACGCCGAGAGCACAGGAAGAGGGCAGAAACAATAGCGCCCGATCGACATTCGGTGAGGTTGCCAGTTAGCGTCCACAGTAGCCATTGGTCATCGATCCGAAAGTCAATCCAGCTACATGCATTCAGTCCGTTGATATGCTCTCTTTGTTAAATCGAACAAGGGTATTGTTACTAAAATTACACCCATGACCTTGTCAGGGAATACGGTACATCGGTCCAGAACTCTACAAGAGTGTGGCCAACCTGGTTAAAGATAAAAAACGACTAAAAACTAAGGAAGAACTGCCATTGAAGGCAAAGAAAAGGAAGAGATTGCTATAGAAGCCAGGGTGAAGATATGGAGCGACAAAGCAGTCATTTTTCAAACCTATTGTGTTTGTAAACCGAGCGCAATCCGCCACTCAGCAAAGGCCAACCCAGTCCAATTGGGGCCTAACGTCTTACGGTACGTCAATGGAGACTCTACGTTAGTTATAAAAAGCAAAATTGACCGTTTATTTGTTTGAGAAACGGTAGGAAAACTCGGGGCAACAAAAAGACATATAACAAAAAGGGGGACCAAAAATTTGAATGTCGTAAAATCCATTTCCGCAATGGAGAGCTCTCACGGTGTCTAGCTGGTATTTTTATGTTTTGTAACAGAATGAATGAAATGCGGGATAAGAAAAGGAGCCGTTTTGTCCGGAGAACGGTATAAACTCCAATGTAGCTTGGTCTACTTCCTTTTCTACGCGGAGGGTAAAAATGGTTGGGAACCAAGTTGAGTATGGGTTGAGTAATCGGGACGGTAAGTAACAAGGTTGCCTAAAAGAAAGAAAACGGAAAGAGAAGAGCAAAAACAACTCTAGTGTATCGTTTTTGTAGGAGAACGATAGCGAAACTCCAAGAGAATGGCGCGGTTGCCTAAAGTAAGGAAGAAAACGGAAACGGAAATAATAAAAATAATGGTCAACTAAAACTCAATTGTACCGTTTTTTTAGGAGAACGATAGCGAAACTCCAAGAGAATGGCGCGGTTGCCTAAAGTAAGGAAGAAACGAAAATAGTAATGATAAACTAAAAACTCCATTGTACCGTTTTTTAGGAGAACGATAGCGAAACTCCAAGAGAATGAAACGGTTTCTGAAGTAAGTGACTCTACGTTAGTTGTAAAAAGCAAAATTACCATTTGTTTGTGAAACGGTAAAAAAACTCGGGTAGCAAAAAGTTAGATACTTGACAACAGGAGCCAAAAATTTGAATGACGTAAAATCCATTTCGAACAGAATGAATGAAATGCGGGATAGGAAAAGGAATTAGTGGGCAATAGGGTTATACTAGATTGACTGTGTCAATATTATTGTCTTGTTCATTGTCTAAGTCATCTGGAAGGTTTTCGTTAACGTCAATAAATTGGCTTTTCAGATCTGAAACATGCCAATTTCCAAGATCATTACCTGAAAGGTCTCTCAGATTATAAACTAGTCTAGAAATTACTTTATGGACAATACATGGAATAAATTTAGGGGCAAATTTTGCTGCAAAGTTATCATTTTTGGATGAAAGTACATAATTCTTTTTCCATAGGCGGTCACCGACATGATATTCTACATCTCTTTTTCGTAGAGTATAATACTTTGTATTTCTGTCATGGGCTTGCTTGAGTTTTTTGCGTACATCAATAAAAAGTTTCGTGAGGGTTTGTAGGTCGTCAATGAGTTGTAATTTGTCTGCATTATTGATTAAATTGTTAGCATTTTCGGAAATTGCACCATAAAAATCTCCACTTAATGGTACGTTTCTGGCGAAATTCAAGAAAGCGGGAGAGTAACCTGTAACGTCATGTTTTGCGGTTCTTATTGCTTGCGCAACTTTATGCAAAGATGCATCCCAATTTTTGTGAGAGGAATTGTCATGAATGTAACAACGTAAGGCAGTGACTATAACTTTATTGGTCCGTTCGGTATGGTTAGCTCGTGGGTGATAGCGTGCATTGTAGAAAATTTTTTGTACTTTATATTGATCCATCAATTTTTTAAAGAGAGAAGAGGTAAAGACTGTGCCATTGTCGACGGAAAATATTTGTGGGACTCCAAAAATAAGAAAAACTTGATTTTCGATAAATTTAACAATACCAGCAGCTGTGGCAGTTTGCATGGGATGGACGAGACAAAATTTAGTAAACCAGTCTGTTATAACGAGAACAAATCTATTGCCATTTTTGGATCTGGGGTATGGACCAATTAAGTCAGCTGAGATCCATTGCCAAGGGAAATTAATGTCTTTATACTGGCCCATTATACCAGCTTTAGGTAAATTTTGGGTTTTCAGGAAGAGCAAACGGAACATTTATTGATATAACGAGATACAGTGCTTCTAAGTTTTGGCCAATAGTAGATTTCAGAAATTCGAGCGATGGTTTTGGAAATTCCGAGATGTGCGCTAGTTTGATCGTCATGAAAAGTCTTTAGGACATCAATCCTGTTTGGGGTAGGGACTACAATTTTCCAATTGGATAAATTACTAGATATAGGGTTTGGGGAGAAGACGTGTTTGTAGAGGACATTATTTTCTTCTTTAAAAGTGGGGAATGACTTGGGATTATTATTGACTTTATCAATCATAGCGGTATACCAAGTATCTGGCTTGAAGGTAGTGACATCAATCACTGAAATATCTGGAAATGAACGGGAAAGTGCATCACTGACAACCATAGTGTTTGTTTGATTTCAAAATCAAACTGCGATAGTCTGAGTGAAAGACGAGCTAAACGTCCAGAGGGGTTAGAAAGTTTTGATAGATACTGTAAGGATGAATGGTCAGTTTCGAGTGTGAAATGAGTTCCTTCCACATAACCTCTACATTTTTCTACACCAAAAATTACACCTAAAAGTTCTTTTTCAGTGGTACTGTACTTTCTCTCGGTTTTGTTCAATGTACGGCTTGCATATGCGATAGGGTGATCGATACCATCACAATGTTGATATAAGATTGCACCAAGTCCGGTGTCACTTGCGTCAGCCTGTATAATGAATTCTTTAGAAAAGTCAGGGCTTGCAAGAATGGGGCTAGAAGTAAGTCGTTTTTTGACTTCGATAAAAGCATTTTCAGCCTCAGGGGTCCAAGAAATTGGTTGTCCTTTTTTTCTGCCATGAAGAAGGTCAGTTATTGGTGAGCAAACGGTAGAGAAATCTTTGATGAATCGGCGGTACCAGCCAATTAAGCCAATAAGTCTTTTGACTTCGGTAGTGTTTTTGGGAGCAGGGTAGTTAAGGATAGCGGAAACTTTGTCTTCATCTGTTCGAAGACCAGCTTTGTCGACTACAAAACCAAGAAATTTAAGGGAATCTCGACAGAATTCACATTTTTGAAAATTTACGGTAAGGTTTGCCTCTTTAAGACGAAGATATAACTTATTAAGTATTTCTAAATGAAGTTCGAAGGTAGGAGTAGCAATAATGATGTCATCCAAATAACAAAAACAGTAGGGCCTTAAAGAAGGGTCTATAACAATGTCCATTAGACATGCCATAGTTTTGGGGGCGTTAATTAGACCATAAGGAGTGGTCGTGAATTCAAATAAACCTAAGCCATAGACAGCGAAAGCAGTTTTGGGGCGAGAAGATTCAGTAAGGGGTATTTGCAGAAAGGCTTTTTTCAAATCAATGGAAGTAAGAAATTTAGCGTCTCGGAGTTTGCTAAGAATGACGTCTACTTGAGCCATGGGATAGGAATCAGGAGTGGTTACTTTATTTAGCTTTCGGCCATCGAAGCAGACGCGGCATTCTCCAGACTTTTTTGGGACTACCCAAAGGGGTGAACACCAAGGGGAGTTCGAAGGTTGTATGACATTTAATCGTAGCATCTCGTCGACTTCTTTTACTAAAAGTCCTTGCATGACTGGGGATAGAGGATATTGGCGTTGTGCAATCGGTTTTGCATCACCAGTGTCGATATCGTGTTCGACAAAATTCGTTCGACCAATTCGGTCAGGAGGGGCAAGAGAAGAGAATAAGCTTACAGTTTGCTCAAGTTTGTTTTTTTCTTCAATAGAGAGAGTAGAAGCAGATCGTATTGTGTTAATAACACAAGTGGAAGATAATAAGGAGTATGACAAATCATGAAAACTCATGTCTATCTTGAATAAGCTCAAAAAGTCCATTCCTAAGATAAGGTTATGAGTTATTGACGGTATTATCAAGATTTTGATTGTCTTGGTAATGTCATTCACTGTCATTGGTGCGGAAATATAGCCCATATATTGTTGAGGTACACCGTCAGCGGTGGTAATATTTAAACAAGAATCATATTGTATAGGTAAATGTAAGGAATGCAACAAAGAGAAACCCTGATTTTCAAGAACAGTAGAGTTACTGCCTGTGTCGACCATAGCTAAAACGGGTAAGTCTACAATTTTCACGGTAAGGTAAGGTCTGTTATCATTGGGTTTTTTTGCAAATAAGGGACAAGTATTACTGGAGATTGAAACAGTACTTGGCTGTATTGAAGGTAAGGCAACTGGCATGTCACAGACAGGTACGGGAGTTGTATTGTCAGTAATCGAGAAGTTTTTGTCATTATCTTTAGTTTTCTGGATGTCGCTAGTGTTCGGTACGGTATTTGTAATTCGTTCGATGGGTAAAGGTAATGGTTTGTCTGTATTTTTAGAATGATTGGACTCTAGGAAACCTTTAACAAAGGTAAGATAATTTTGCCATTCAGCAGCAGAAGTTGAAAAACTTAGTTTTGGTTTGTTGGGGGGTTGTGATTGTTTGAAGATCTGTTTGGAGGTCTGTTCTGTCTTCTGGGGTTTTCTGGCTGGGATGTAGTTGATTGTGCTTGACTGGACACAGTGGCCAGATTCGGTGGGCCAGTCTGCCTCGAGTTTTTTTGAATGCATTTACGACATTTTGGTTTTGTAGTGTTTTTTGCACCACATCCGTAGCAAAAGATAGATTTGGGCGAGAAACATTGAGAGTATGAGTGACCAGTTTTGTCACAATTCCAACAAACCAAGGAAGTTAATACTGAAAC
Organism: Lochmaea crataegi; assembly: GCA_947563755.1. Classification (NCBI taxonomy): domain Eukaryota; kingdom Metazoa; phylum Arthropoda; class Insecta; order Coleoptera; family Chrysomelidae; genus Lochmaea; species Lochmaea crataegi. Next base: position 43,778,193 of record OX387425.1, on the reverse strand, counting down.
GTTTGCGGGAGTTCTTTGTCTTTGATTCGACGAGGAGGAAACATAAAGGCACGATAAATCTGGTTCGAGCAGTGTAGGATTATTATAAGATGGTGATCTATATCTGTCTGACCAAACACGGGATTCCTCAATTCTTTTGCACAGCTCGGTTAGTTCGTCAACTGTTTGGGGGTCATGAAGTGCTAATGACGATATAAAGGAAGGTAAAAGGTTTCTACGAATCTTTACGACACGAGTACGTTCGTCAACAACACTAGACAAGCGATTAAATAATCCTATCATTGAAGATATGTATACAGCAACCGGTTCGTTAGCACCCATAGTGCGATTAGAAATCTCTAACTCTAAATCAGTCTCATAACTATATGGCAAAAAATCAGCTCTTAATTTGGCAACAATGTCTTTCCAGGATTGAAATTTACTGCGATTATTAAGATACCATGTGAAGGCATTGTCTTTAAAAAGTTCACATTACTGCAAAAAGAGCTCATTTTCTGTAACTCCTCTAGAAAGTCTAAGGACTTCAACTTTTTCCAAAAATAAATGAAGTGATTCATTTTTACCAGTGAAGGAAACATTCCATTTGTAAACTGGATCGTGTTTTTGATGGGGGATTTCAGAAAGAGTGGGGGAAGGAAATGTGTTTGAAGGTAAAGTGTCTTCTGTTCTATTGTTGGTGGGAGTTGTTTTTGTCGCAAAGTCGGCTTCTAAAAGTATCAGCGTATTTGTCAAGGCTTGTTGTGTTAGTAATTGTTCATTACTTTCAGCATTTAATATATCAATTCTACTTGTCAAATGTGTCAGTCTTGAATTGATTCTGGAAAATACTGGTTCATTTTTATTTTCACTAAATTGATTGATAATGTCTGTTAAGTCATTGATTGTTTCTGTAACTTCCACTATATCGTCCTCAAAAGAATATGAATTGACTGGGGACGAAAAACTTCTATTAGCGTTTTCCCTAGCAAGAAGACCTGTTAAAACTTTACGTTTCTGTTCGACAGTATCCGGGACAGGAATATTTCTAATTTGAATTTCATATGAAAGTTCAAAAGACTTCAAATGATTGGCCTGCATCTTGAAAATATTTAAAAGGAGAGAAAAAGAATAAAAAACGGTATCTAAATCAACAGTACTAATCAAATAGCACTAGCGAAAGCAAAGGATCTAAAATCCGAATGAACATAAATGCCTGGCAACGAGGTATAGATATGGAAACTGTATGTACGTGAATGACTGTAGATATAAAAACAACAAATACTTATTGCCGATAGATGTCAATTAAAATGAACAAAACCGTACTATATTTTCAACAAGTCATACGTAGTAATGAAAATGTTGCATAATAACTCCATAAAAATTATAAGTATCAAAATATATAACTGGTCAAGATCAAAAATGTATCATAAACTGTCATTAAAAATTATTGTAACACATCACAATCTCTGTTATCAAAAAAACTGAACTGCAAAATATTTATATTTAACGATAAATTGTTAATTTGGCAACACTGCACTTTATATAACATATATAACAATAAATAAGTAAGCGAAAGGTAATACTTACCATAAAATATTTGTTGCTAAGTGAACACTGGTATAAGCCATATAATATACCTATATCCAAGGCATGTTATCAATAAATTACAAGTGAAAAGCAGAAAAATATTGAAATCGTTTATCCAGCACAAAAAAAACTTTCCAAGTGACCCAGAATTTATGTCCAGGGCCACCAAACAGTGAACTTCAGTGTGACCTTCAAGAGAAGAAAAGAAATGAATACTTTGAATACGAAAGACAATCAGGTATCATTTATCTATATAATTTAATATTGAATTTATTTATGTATAAATTGTTCAAATTTAAAAAGTATTAAATAAGATTATACTCACTGACAAAAATTTTCAAAAGAATCAATAAGGCATTGACTATCATTGAGTCCATTTCATTCTAGAACGTTGTCAAATGTCAGTTCTTCACGTATATAAATTAATCTTCTCTGTGGTCTTAAAATCATAGAAATATAAAACCATAGACTCTGTTAAGTATAATCTTAATTTTGTTGTGAATGAGAGAGTGAATGAATTTTAGATAAGAAATAAATAGTGTTTATGATTTTTGAATATTTTTGAAGTTAAACAAGCTGTTAAGCGGAGTTAAACAATAAATCGAACGTTTCATTTGTTGAACATTTATTTAAATTGTATGTGTTTTTTTATATCTATGATATATTTTACAATCAACACAGGTTATCGACGTTGGAACATTTCGAAGGTCAAAGGACAGAGTTGGCCTCAAAAAATTTCAACTCACGAATAAAAATATAATTCCCTGAGATAGTTTAAATAAATTTACAAAATAATATTCAAATAATATAATAGAGTCTCGTAACAATCATAATAAAAAATATAAGAAGATAATAAAATAAATATTTTGATAATTTCCGACTGAGCTAGATTGATATAAACAAAGATAAGTAGGTATTAAAACTAAAATAATAAAATAAATAAAATTTAATTTATGAAAAATGTATGGAATTGATTTAGATAATATCATTCCAACTATATCAATATATACAGAATATGAATCATGCGCACTATATTTGTCTTACAATTTTTGTTAGAGGGTTATGCATAAATTATTTTTCATGTAAAATTAAGCAATACGCCGTTACATCAAAACCTACTGGCTTTTTCGTTTCAAATTCAATGAGAAGAACAACATATCCACTTTGAATGATTTCCTTTTGCCGAGAACAATCGATATGAACAATGAGAGCTTTTTGTTTAAATTCCTCAGGTGTGAATATTGGTTATTTGTTTGGATGTGGTAATAAGATTCTTGAAAATTAGCAAACATTTCATACAACGTTGTAAAACGGTTAGTATCAAAGTCCAAATTTAAATCATGATAAGGATAACGTTCAGATTTAAGAAAAACGCGCATATTCGTGAATGTACAATTATCAAATTGACTCATATCTTTCAATAGTTCTCCCTTACGGCCAGTCTGCAGTGCTACTACGATATGTCGAGGACTTTCCAATTTAGTTGAAGTCTTGACAGGCCAAGTATGACGTGTCGAATCATTTAAAGTGGGATATTCGATTAATTCCCAACTTCGAAACTTGATAGGGAGATCGACATTGCTTTGAATAATTTTATTTAAGCGAAGTTGTTCTCGTAAGTTAGGTGTTATATGAAGAACATTCCAAAATAATTTATTAATTTGAATTTTCGGCTTTTCGATATTATCTGTTGCGATAACCTCGTCTATGTCATCTTTGTCGCGAATTAACACCAACTCCTGTCTCATATTAAGTATGATTTTGCGAAAATCTTCGAATAATCCACACCATAACGTTCAACGGTATGCAAACATTCAAGTTTCCATTCCCATCAACAAGAATCTTACCATATTTGGGAAACCATCCTCCGTTTTGTAGAAATTTACTCTCATTGTCAGTGAGCGACAAATAATTTTTCATTGTAGAAACTAAACCTACATTTCTAAGAGAATATATTACAACACCATTCAATTCAATTCAATTCAATTATCGAAGCAAATAAGCAATACCGTTGTTGATAAGTTGAAATTTTGTGGGTACTTTGTCTTGATCAGTCAAGATTTTACCTTCTAAATAAATATAACTATTATATGGTAGTGTATATGCATCCCAGTCTTGGAAAGGAATTCTGATTGCATCATTATAATTTAAATTACTAGATGTATAAGGTTTGTATGTATGGAACTGATAATCTTCAATATTATTATCAATAAATGGTTCACCCGAAACGTGTAACATTTCCATTATACTAGAACTTGAAATCCAACAGACTGTAAAAATTTACGATTTTCTGATGTTAACCGATCAGTCACCAGTGTTGCACTGTTTTTTCGACGATTGAATTGCGTTTTATATGGTCGATATGGATGTTGTGAAAACCGCCAAACCATTATTCTATTTTTCGCAGATGTAAGCAAACCGTTATAGTTTCTTTGCGAAAATTGATCAACGTTCCAACCTGATTGAGGATTCTTACAGTAATGTTGTTGATAGTTTTGATGTTTACTGGCAACTAAGAAACCACCCTTTTTGGAGTTCGAATGGTAAGTTTTTTCCCAACTCTCTTTTTTTTCATTCCCATTCCAATTTTACGCTTAGCTTTCATAGCTGTAGTAACAAACCAAGCAGCCGCTTTTTTACCTGTTTTAGCGTCTTTCGCCTTTACTTTTTCCCAAGCTTTGTTTTCTGAAATCTCATCTGCCAGATGTCGCTTACTCAAATCTTCATTTTAAGAATACGCAATGTCGTGCTCTTTGCACGCTTGATCCAAAGGATTCATTCCCAAGTCTCCTTGTCGTAGTCTCTCCTCTAACCGAGTACCAGGACCACAAAATTCGTATCCAGGTAGATGCAGTTCAACAGGAAGCTTGTTGATGATCATATTAATGAAACCTCTTCCTACTTTTCTGGTTCGTTTCATTCTAAGTTCTTATATATAGTGGCATGTGCTTATATACCCTTAGTCAACATGAAGATTCAAAAACAACGAATTTCACTACCCATTAAGAATTATCATGATGGAGTGGGGAAACAAATTGGAAAACATGGTGCAATGTTTGGAGGAGATTCGAAAAGAGGGCTAATTATTGGTCCTAGTGGATGTGGAAAAACAAATGTTATGTTATCGTTAATTGATCATCCTAATGGTTTGAGATTTGAAAATGTGTATGTTTATTCGAAAAGTCTGCAGCAACCAAAATATACTTATCTAAGAAATCTAATTCAACCCATAAAAGAGATTGGCTATGAAGAATATGATAATGCAGAAGATGTTATTTCTCCAGAGACTTAACCAAAGATAATTCTATAATAATTTTTGACGATGTAGCTCAGAACATAATGCAAAGTTATTTTTGTTTTGGTCGACACAAATACACAGACTGCTTATCTTTATGTCAAACAATATTCGGCAATACCCAAACAGCTAATTAGAGATAGTGCAAATCTTTTAATGGTCTTTCAACAAGATAAATATGGCCAATTTGAAACACATTTATGATGATCACGTTAACGTTGATATGTCATTTCAAGATTTGAAAAATTTATGTTCGTTTTGTGGCAAGATAAATTTGGATTTCTCACAATTGATAAAGATTGTACGATGACGTCTGGTCGATATAGAAAAGGGTTTGACATTTTTGTTAGTATATAAATACTTCTGATGGGAACATACACCTAGTAGTAACCATGGAGCCACAATTAGCGAAACAACGCCAGGCTTGGGAGAAAAAATATAAAAGTTTGAGAAGTGATAGAGTTCAATCTCAATCTCAGTTATCATACCAACCAATCACGCGACCACTTGAGGAATTGGTGTCCGCTTTAAAGGAACCAACTCAACAATCGATTAAAGGAGAAAGAAAATCAATGTCACCTATAACACCTAAATCACAAATCACAAATCCTGCCCGACCACTATTCAATAGCACTTCGCTAGAGAATATGATACCTGCACCCAACGAAGTGTTTCAATCTCAAATCGATCATAATGCTGGTGATATTGATAAGAGTCGCGACGACCAATTCATTGATGATACCCTTTCTCAATTTTATCAAACTCTATCCAATCCTGAGGTGTATCGCAAATATTTTGATCAATTCAAAAGTCCTCTGCCACTAGAGTATATTGAAGGAGTGGTACGTGACGTAAATGGCAAATATGATCATGATTTGGGTTTATTTCACGATCCTATCAAAGAAAATGTGCAAATATTGCAGTTAAACATATTAAATACCCTGGTACTGTAGGTCTTTACGATTTACTGTTTTTGAAAAATCCCACATTACAGAATCAGGAAGATATTGACAATTACGTGGATATTATAAAACGAACAAACGCTATCCATCGAAATTATGATACTGACTTGCCTATCAAGAAATTTGCCAATGATATCAAAGATAAATATCTTTACATTATAAAACCGAAACTTGAGCCACCTGTAAAAGCAAGATTTGGTACGCAAACTTCCGCTATGCTGAGAAATGTAATTACTAGAAATATGGCAAGGAGGGGAAAGGGAATGACAATTATGAAATATTCGTCGAAGCCCGTAGACTACAAATATTTTGATGACTACAATGAAATAGTTGAAAGATTGAAATAACTTTTGAGTTCAAAGAATGCTGGTAGTTCTGCTCATAATAACGAAATAGTTCCGATTATAGAAGAATTACGTGAAGGAAAAATAATCCTATAAATGGAGCATTCACTCCGCAACTGCTCAGTTTACATCATGCCTATCAACAAGTTTAATCAACATTTTCTTACTATCGACAAAAGTACACCTCAAGATGTTCCATTTTACATATGTCAACCATCTAAGTATCATAGTAAATGTATACTTTACATTCATGGAAAAAACAACCCAAATTTAAGTAAAACTAGTTATGTATTAGATGATTTGACCACTGTATACACTTTTCCGATAACCGGAAAGGTTGAAAGTATTCAATGCTATCCATCACCTTTATTTGTTTCATATAAAAATCATAACAACCCTATTAATCAGTTACTAGAAAATCAAATTGTAACTTAAGGAGATAGAATAGAGTTTGAACTTCATTCCCAAGGGTCGATGAGAAGTGATTGTTATGTTCAATTTGTTATTCAAGTTCCTCTAGAAAAAGTGTATACTTAAATACACATTTATTCAGTGTTAGTTTTATTTTAAACATGCCTCTCAACAAGTTCAATGAACAACATTTGAGTCCGGCTGAACTAACAGCCAGTTCCATAATCAACATCATAAAGACTCCTTTATTTAAAGTCAGCTTAGTGATAAAGTGTACTTTAAAGTAAACTTCAAAGTGACTTTGGTTCCATAAACATACCAACACCTCCTGTTAGATAAAGCCTCCTTTAAAGTGGTATTCGAAATGTTTTATACTGTTGGCTATCATGACAAGTTGTATTTTTATTAATTCCGTAGTGGTAATCATGTAAATATTTAAGGTCAAGCGTCGAATTTGTCAAAGAAACAAATCCATTCTGGTGTTTATGTTGTTCTGTGATTGTATAAATTACTGATTTGTGTTTTGTGTCTACCAACATAACCATATTTTTTGTTATTTATTATTATGTTTACGCTAAATTTTTATTTGGATTCGCAATGGAATCGGAAAAGAGAAAGAAAAGTTTTTCTTTCAGCGTGGAAGAACAATTACGTCTCTTAGATTTAATTGCGAGCGAGAAACATATCATAGAGAATAAGACGACAAACAAACTATCAAATGATGGAAAGGTCTGTGAAAAATATAAATTTTAATTGTCAACTGGTTTCTAAGTAATTATTTTTAGGACCACGCCTGGCAGCGAGTTACTACAGCATTCAATGCCGTAGCTGTCCATCGCAGAAACATGGATCAGCTAAAGTCAAAATATGACAATTTAAAAACAAAAACCAGGAAGGTGGTAGCTGCACAACGTGGTTATATCAAAGGGATTGGTGGTAGAGAGTGTATTGGAAATAATCAATATGAAGACGGGGAAAAAATCTAGTTTAGTGAACCAACGCGGATTTTGATGAAATATTTTTTTTTAAATCAATTCGAGGTCGCTGAACACGGAAATGAAAAAAGAAATTGGCGCTCTCTCACCAAAAACGACTTATGAATTTTTGAAGATGAGTTCAGATAAGCACTGCACTGGTTTTATTGTTTATTGTCATATTATAACTGCTTTAAAATGATGCATTATAACTTCTACACAATATTAAATACACTATAATTGCTTTTCAAGATATTCCTCTCACACACACATTTAAAAAACACTGATATTGATATTCATTTCTTGTAAATTCTTTTTTTAATTCCACAATTATTATATATTTTGACATTTTCATGTAACATGACTGACATAAGTTTTGGTCTGTTTCCTCTTAGCCGTACAACTTGTACTTAATAGCATATTCAGCCATTAGAGATATTTAGCCACTTGAATTAGTTGCTGAATATTTTCGATTTCATGATCGTGACATAGAAGATATAAATAAGATGAACCTCATGAACATACACCTATTTTTCCGATAGCTGGCGCCGTATTACAGCTGAAACATTTTTTTTCAAATTTTGAGAGATGATGATTTTAGAAAGATGGTTAGTTTTGAGATAAGTTTGGTTGATATTTATCATTTATTTGAAGGATAATGAACCATTCAATTTGATCTTTGAGAATGCTGAACAATTTTTTTTCTCTGAATTGCACACATCAATTAATTCTTTAAAAAAATTACCTCCTCAGTTGTTCGGCCTCTATAAACACTGCTGACAACGAAAATAGTTGCTGCAGGTGTAATTCCAAATCAAATTTTGAACATACTGCTAATATTATAAGACTTTGGTTATCAGAAGCTGTTTCCCCTTTTTAGAAAATTTGAAAATTCTACTAATATCGCTTCCCGACCAACTAACACAGATCGAAGTGAAATCGCAATCGCTTCTTATCAGCTTGATACATTTATTAGATTGGATTTCCGTTTGAAATAATGAAGTAGATTGATTATCGCGAGCAAAGCGAGCGTGCCGGATTGACATTTCGCAACTCGCGCGCGCGAATTGCGAAACGTCGATCCGGCGCGCCTTTTTCACAGTATGTTGATAGCTGTTCATTCAATTTTTCCATAACTGATTTCAGTTAAACGAAAGTTGAGCCAAATACAGCGCCAACTATCGGAAAAATAGGTGTATGTTCATGATGTTCATCTTGTTTATATCTTTTATGTCACAATCATGTAATCAAAAATATTGAGCAACTAATTCAAGTGGCTAAATATCTCTAATGGCTGAATATGCTATTAGGTACATGTTGTACGGCTAAGAGGAAACAGACCAAAACTTATATGTCAGTCATGTTACATGAAAATGTCAAAATATATAATAATTATGGAATTAAAAAAAGAATTTACAAGAAATGAATATCAATATCAGTGTTTTTTAAATGTGTGTGTGAGAGGAATATCTTAAAAAGCAATTATAGTGTATTTAATATTGTGTACAAGTTATAATGCATCATTTTAAAGCAGTTATAATATGACAATAAACAATAAACAATAAAACCAGTGCAGTGCTGATCTGACCTCCTTCAAAAATTCATAACTCGTTTTTGGTAAGAGAGCGCCGATTTCTTTTTCATTTTCGTGTTCAGCGACCTCGAATTGATTTAAAAAAAAATATTTCATCAAAATCCGCGTTGGTTCACTAAACTAGACTTTTACCAAAGAGTGCTCGTCTTGAGAAGAAGAAAATAGGAGACGAGAAGAGGCTCACATTAAAAAACAGCAAATATTAGATTTGCAACTTTTAGAGATGCGCAGCAAAAATAAATGATCATTTTTTATTTTGTTCTTTATTTCACTGAATGGGGAAAATGAGCAAACTCCTAACTATACTTATAATTTATAATAATAAAATAATTTGTCATTGTCATCAAATTGAAAAATTTACATAATATTTAGTGAAATAGAATAAAAAGGGTGGAGTTTTTTTGTGTACTAGACTCAACCAAGAATTAGTAATTTTGATTTGTGGTATCCGTACACAATTAATAATTTATGTTTAACCTTTAAAAATACGTTTTGGTTAATGCTGTTGGGTCTTTGAATTTGTGTTGGCATTGTGGAACACTGCATCTTTTAATCTCAGATGGAGTTCTATTTCTGACATTATTGATAATTAAATGATTCAACATCAAAATTATCAGTTTGTTATCACCTTATTTATGCATCAACGATTCACTGACAAGTCACATTATAAATCAATAAAAAAACAGAAATTCAGAATAAATATCCTTATTTCTTTAAATTTATATACAAATTACAGAAGTGTTCGTTTATAGTAGTCTGCCTTAAATGTCGACCCGCATTAATGTTATTTTGATGCATTCCTGCTGGTAAATGTGGTAAATCATCTTCCTCCTGCACCTCATCTAACCATCCATTTGGAAAAGCTTCGTTCATATCCAATGCCATATTGTGCAATACAGCTGTGGCAACAATGATTGCCATAACTGTTGTTAATTTAACCCGCATTCCGAAAGCAAGTATAGGGAAGCGGCATTTCCAAACTCCATACTGTCTCTTTACTACATTCCTGGTTCTTATGATCGACTCATTGAATAAATTTTCAGCTGCAGTGTGTGCGTCTTGTAATTTTGTCATAAGATATGGTTGTAGCCTATAACCAGTATCACCGAGTAAACAGTACTGTCCAAACTCTCCTCTTTCAAATTGTCTTTTCAAAGCACTATTATTAAAAATAGTTTGGTCATGTGTTGACCCCGGCCATCTCGCTACGATGTTTCTTATTTTGAGATCTGCATCAGAAACTGTTTGCACATTTAAGGCAAATAAATGTTTTCGTGAACGATAAATTTCTGCATCGTTACCACCAGGAGAATTAATTTTAATCAATGTGCAATTTATAGCACCAATGAGTCGTGGAAAACTAGCAATTGTATAAAAACGTTCAGCTGTTCTTCTCATTTCATCATTACCGTCACTCATCTTTATGTACTGTGGTCGAAGAGATGCAATTGTGAATGAAACTCTTCGAACAATTCTACTAGCAGTCTTTGAAATTCCAATGAAATCACCTGTTGTCAATAACATATTCCCAGTTGCATAAAATCGCAAGGTTAATAATAACTGGTTCATTGGATCAATACAGCCGACCCTAGAAATTTTTCATATATCAAATCGACTACTCACAAAACTTCAAACAATTTCATTACCAGTTAGTTGGAAGATGTAATAACTGTGCAATTTGTTGCAGCATATATAATACTGTGGGATTTGTTATCCGAAATCGATTAAAAAAATCCAAATCGTCCATAGTAACCAAATGTTGTTCTGGTCTTCTATATATTTTAGGCCTTCTTACTATTATTTCTTCATCGTCAGATGAAGAACTGGAACTTGATGAATTCATAATATGCTTGATAATAACGTCTACCTCTAATCACTTGTAACGGTAAAAGTTGTACCTCACAGGGCACCAGCTCGAAGGGCTCCGGCTAGAGACTCCTCTCAAGGGTGATTCGACCCCAAGTTTATGTCACACAGGGATAACAGAAGGGTTGTAAAAATTGAGGGCGCCACTACCTTTTTAACGATGAAAACTACAAAAAACTAAGGCGGAAAAGGTAGAAACGCCTTGTAAAATTTAAATAAAAGATAATAAATAAAAGTGACCCAGGGCGGTATCTCCCTCAACTTTTATAGTTGAGGATTTCTAATAAAAAAAGAATTAAAAACAAATTTACAATTTATTCTGCCACAGGAAATGAACAACGGAATTTAATAGAGGAATTTGTACTTTTATAGGTACTTAGCTTAGATGAAGTGGTTTCCTGGAGAAGACGTCAGGTCTTGATCCGAACTGATGAGTTCTGTTCTAGGGCGGTAGTTTGAGCTAGGGCTGTTTCCTTGGCTATATTCTTGGGGTTATATTCTCCGGTTAAATTCTTCGGTTTATATCCTCGGCGTTATATTCTAGGCTTATATTCTCGGCGTTAAATTCTTGGGTTATATCCTAGCCTAGGGTTGTATTCTTGAGTTATATACTAGCCTAGGGTTGTATTCTTGAGTTATATACTAGCCTAGGGTTATATTCTCGGTTCATATTCTCGCTTAGGGTTATATTCTTGGCTTATATTCTCGCCTAGGGGCTGTGCTTACCTAGAAGTACAAGTGGATCAGGGATATGTAGGAACTTGAATGTAATGGCACATTATGTTGGTCAGCTTTTCAGGTTAAAGAAAAGGAAGGCAGTTATTTGAAAGTCAAAAAATTGAATTAATTCACTGAAAGCTTTCCAACATTATATGTTCCATGTTAAAACAGTAAAAATAGCAATTATCGGCTAAATAAAAAAATATACTAATGATCCGAAAGAAACTTATGATAGCAAAAAGTTATTTATTTAGTTATATGAAAAAATATCGTGCCTAGGAAATATATGAAACCGGCACTGGCGTTGCGAAAGAATATTTTATAGGTTAGAGGTTTATAAAAGTGTTATTTTATAATTAAGAGTTATTTCGCAACTGAAAAAGCTTGAAAATGTTTGAATTATAAAAAAATATTTGGCTTAAAACTACCATATTAGTACAAAAGAACAGTTTATGACCACGTGTTGAATTTAATTTCGTCTATCTCTGTAAAAAAATAAAGAATGCATACGAAAATTATATCAGACAGTACTTTAGAAGAAGCTTATTAATTATAGATTATGATTTTGAACTTACCACAGCAAAATTCCTAAGATAGATACTTAAGATATGAAAGATAGCGAAAGACGATCTGCCTCCTTGGGCAGACGATAACAAAAAGGGGTGTTTAACGTGGCGTTGTCCGTTGGCAGGCGTCAATTCTCTTACGTTCGGGGTAGAAGAGTTTGGGATCACAGAACTATAATTGAATGTGGCTAGTGACGACGAGCGCTAATTAAAAGGATTTATTCTGTAAAATCGAAACAGGTCGATAGACATGTTACACCCCCTCTCCTCCGGGAAAAAAATGATTCGAAGAATTATTTTTTTTTGTGAAAAATGGGCTTAATAAGATAAAAGGAGGGGTGAAGTATCATTGCAAAATCTATGTATCTTAGGTAAGGTAAGGCAATTGTCAAAGGTAAAGGTAAGGCAATTGTCAAAGGTAAAGGTAAGGCAATTGTAAAAGGTAACGGTAAGGCAGCTTTGTCATCTTGTGATTATCATGTAGTTATGTCATCGTATAACACAAAGCATACACTGAGAGCGAAAGGTAACGATAGGGTGCGATAATTTCTCAGTGCAGGCGAAACGATAAGATAAGGTACGGTAGGGTGTGTTTTGATAAAACCCTGGGATCTCAGATACGCAGAGCGAAAAATTCCAGGAAATACCAAACCAATGTCTCCGGGAGAGACAAAAATAAACACGGTGAGTGATGTCAGCCTAAAATTGATTTAGAATGCAATTCCGTCGGAATTCTAATTAATTAATAAATCAGCCTAATTTTCACCGAGCAAAGAGTAAAGATTTGTCATAATGACGTCACCAGGGGTGAAATACTACTTAACTTAGCAAAATATTATTTGGCAGGGCGACAACACTTATAGTGTTCCACAAGGAACGGTTCTAAAATATACGATAACGGTAGGTAGTTCACAAGTATCACAATACGGCAACGCAAAAGGTATGTTAAGGGGGAGAAAGAAATACATAGATACTTTGGATGGTTCACGGTAAAAGAGAATTGAAGATATATGGGGTGATTCTGAAAGCTAAATCGAGGTCGAAATGATGGTATGTGTGGGTAGGAATAGTTTGTGGCGACATTATAAAAAGAAAGACGATAGATTCTTATCCCGTGATCAGACAAAAAGGTATTCTGGTTTATACGCCGAGAGCACAGGAAGAGGGCAGAAACAATAGCGCCCGATCGACATTCGGTGAGGTTGCCAGTTAGCGTCCACAGTAGCCATTGGTCATCGATCCGAAAGTCAATCCAGCTACATGCATTCAGTCCGTTGATATGCTCTCTTTGTTAAATCGAACAAGGGTATTGTTACTAAAATTACACCCATGACCTTGTCAGGGAATACGGTACATCGGTCCAGAACTCTACAAGAGTGTGGCAAACCTGGTTAAAGATAAAAAACGACGAAAAACTAAGGAAGAACTGCCATTGAAGGCAAAGAAAAGGAAGAGATTGATAGAAGCCAGGGTGAAGATATAGAGCGACAAAGCAGTCATTTTTCAAACCTATTGTGTTTGTAAACCGAGCGCAATCCGCCACTCAGCAAAGGCCAACCCAGTCCAATTGGGGCCTAACGTCTTACGGTACGTCAATCGAGACTCTACGTTAGTTATAAAAAGCAAAATTGACCGTTTATTTGTTTGAGAAACGGTAGGAAAACTCGGGGCAACAAAAAGACATATAACAAAAAGGGGGACCAAAAATTTGAATGTCGTAAAATCCATTTCCGCAATGGAGAGCTCTCACGGTGTCTAGCCGGTATTTTTATGTTTTGTAACAGAATGAATGAAATGCGGGATAAGAAAAGGAGCCGTTTTGTCCGGAGAACGGTATAAACTCCAATGTAGCTTGGTCTACTTCCTTTTCTACGCGGAGGGTAAAAATGGTTGGGAACCAAGTTGAGTATGGGTTGAGTAATCGGGACGGTAAGTAACAAGGTTGCCTAAAAGAAAGAAAACGGAAAGAGAAGAGCAAAAACAACTCTAGTGTATCGTTTTTGTAGGAGAACGATAGCGAAACTCCAAGAGAATGGCGCGGTTGCCTAAAGTAAGGAAGAAAACGGAAACGGAAATAATAAAAATAATGGTCAACTAAAACTCAATTGTACCGTTTTTTTAGGAGAACGATAGCGAAACTCCAAGAGAAGGGCGCGGTTGCCTAAAGTAAGGAAGAAACGAAAATAGTAATGATAAACTAAAAACTCCATTGTACCGTTTTTTAGGAGAACGATAGCGAAACTCCAAGAGAATGAAACGGTTTCTGAAGTAAGTGACTCTACGTTAGTTGTAAAAAGCAAAATTACCATTTGTTTGTGAAACGGTAAAAAAACTCGGGTAGCAAAAAGTTAGATACTTGACAACAGGAGCCAAAAATTTGAATGACGTAAAATCCATTTCGAACAGAATGAATGAAATGCGGGATAGGAAAAGGAATTAGTGGGCAATAGGGTTATACTAGATTGACTGTGTCAATATTATTGTCTTGTTCATTGTCTAAGTCATCTAGAAGGTTTTCGTTAACGTCAATAAATTGGCTTTTCAGATCTGAAACATGCCAATTTCCAAGATCATTACCTGAAAGGTCTCTCAGATTATAAACTAGTCTAGAAATTACTTTATGGACAATACATGGAATAAATTTAGGGGCAAATTTTGCTGCAAAGTTATCATTTTTGGATGAAAGTACATAATTCTTTTTCCATAGGCGGTCACCGACATGATATTCTACATCTCTTTTTCGTAGATTATAATACTTTGTATTTCTGTCATGGGCTTGCTTGAGTTTTTTGCGTACATCAATAAAAAGTTTCGGGAGGGTTTGTAGGTCGTCAATGAGTTGTAATTTGTCTGCATTATTGATTAAATTGTTAGCATTTTCGGAAATTGCACCATAAAAATCTCCACTTAATGGTACGTTTCTGGCGAAATTCAAGAAAGCGGGAGAGTAACCTGTAACGTCATGTTTTGCGGTTCTTATTGCTTGCGCAACTTTATGCAAAGATGCATCCCAATTTTTGTGAGAGGAATTGTCATGAATGTAACAACGTAAGGCAGTGACTATAACTTTATTGGTCCGTTCGGTATGGTTAGCTTGTGGGTGATAGCGTGCATTGTAGAAAATTTTTTGTACTTTATATTGATCCATCAATTTTATAAAGAGGGAAGAGGTAAAGACTGTGCCATTGTCGACGGAAAATATTTGTGGGACTCCAAAAATAAGAAAAACTTGATTTTCGATAAATTTAACAATACCAGCAGCTGTGACATTTTGCATGGGATGGACGAGACAAAATTTAGTAAACCAGTCTGTTATAACGAGAACAAATCTATTGCCATTTTTGGATCTGGGGTATGGACCAATTAAGTCAGCTGAGATCCATTGCCAAGGGAAATTAATGTCTTTATACTGGCCCATTATACCAGCTTTAGGTAAATTTTGGGTTTTGCAGGAAGAGCAAACGGAACATTTATTGATATAACGAGATACAGTGCTTCTAAGTTTTGGCCAATAGTAGATTTCAGAAATTCGAGCGATGGTTTTGGAAATTCCGAGATGTGCGCTAGTTTGATCGTCATGAAAAGTCTTTAGGACATCAATCCTGTTTGGGGTAGGGACTACAATTTTCCAATTGGATAAATTACTAGATATAGGGTTTGGGGAGAAGACGTGTTTGTAGAGGACATTATTTTCTACTTTAAAAGTGGGGAATGACTCGGGATTATTATTGACTTTATCAATCATAGCGGTATACCAAGTATCTGGCTTGAAGGTAGTGACATCAATCACTGAAATATCTGGAAATGAACGGGAAAGTGCATCACTGACAACCATAGTGGTTCCTTTTCTATGTTTGATTTCAAAATCAAACTGCGATAGTCTGAGTGAAAGACGAGCTAAACGTCCAGAGGGGTTAGAAAGTTTTGATAGATACTGTAAGGATGAATGGTCAGTTTCGAGTGTGAAATGAGTTCCTTCCACATAACCTCTACATTTTTCTACACCAAAAATTACACCTAAAAGTTCTTTTTCAGTGGTACTGTACTTTCTCTCGGTTTTGTTCAATGTACGGCTTGCATATGCGATAGGGTGTTCGATACCATCACAATGTTGATATAAGATTGCACCAAGTCCGGTGTCACTTGCGTCAGTCTGTATAATGAATTCTTTAGAAAAGTCAGGGCTTGCAAGAATGGGGCTAGAAGTAAGTCGTTTTTTGACTTCGATAAAAGCATTTTCAGCCTCAGGGGTCCAAGAAATTGGTTGTCCTTTTTTTCTGCCATGAAGAAGGTCAGTTATTGGGGAGCAAACGGTAGAGAAATCTTTGATGAATCGGCGGTACCAGCCAATTAAGCCAATAAGTCTTTTGACTTCGGTAGTGTTTTTGGGAGCAGGGTAGTTAAGGATAGCGGAAACTTTGTCTTCATCTGTTCGAAGACCAGCTTTGTCGACTACAAAACCAAGAAATTTAAGGGAATCTCGACAGAATTCACATTTTTGAAAATTTACGGTAAGGTTTGCCTCTTTAAGACGAAGATATAACTTATTAAGTATTTCTAAATGAAGTTCGAAGGTAGGAGTAGCAATAATGATGTCATCCAAATAACAAAAACAGTAGGGCCTTAAAGAAGGGTCTATAACAATATCCATTAGACGTGCCATAGTTTTGGGGGCGTTAATTAGACCATAAGGAGTGGTCGTGAATTCAAATAAACCTAAGCCATAGACAGCGAAAGCAGTTTTGGGACGAGAAGATTCAGTAAGGGGTATTTGCAGAAAGGCTTTTTTCAAATCAATGGAAGTAAGAAATTTAGCGTCTCGGAGTTTGCTAAGAATGACGTCTACTTGAGCCATGGGATAGGAATCAGGAGTGGTTACTTTATTTAGCTTTCGGCCATCGAAGCAGACGCGGCATTCTCCAGACTTTTTTGGGACTACCCAAAGGGGTGAACACCAAGGGGAGTTCGAAGGTTGTATGACATTTAATCGTAGCATCTCGTCGACTTCTTTTACTAAAAGTCCTTGCATGACTGGGGATAGAGGATATTGGCGTTGTGCAATCGGTTTTGCATCACCAGTGTCGATATCGTGTTCGACAAAATTCGTTCGACCAATTCGGTCAGGAGGGGCAAGAGAAGAGAATAAGCTTACAGTTTGCTCAAGTTTGTTTTTTTCTTCAATAGAGAGAGTAGAAGCAGATCGTATTGTGTTAATAACACAAGTGGAAGATAATAAGGAGTATGACAAATCATGAAAACTCATGTCTATCTTGAATAAGCTCAAAAAGTCCATTCCTAAGATAAGGTTATGAAGTATTGACGGTATTATCAAGATTTTGATTGTCTTGGTAATGTCATTCACTGTCATTGGTGCGGAAATATAGCCCATATATTGTTGAGGTACACCGTCAGCGGTGGTCATATTTAAACAAGAATCATATTGTATAGGTAAATGTAAGGAATGCAACAAAGAGAAACCCTGATTTTCAAGAACAGTAGAGTTACTGCCTGTGTCGACCATAGCTAAAACGGGTAAGTCTACAATTTTCACGGTAAGGTAAGGTCTGTTATCATTGGGTTTTTTTGCAAATAAGGGACAAGTATTACTGGAGATTGAAACAGTACTTGGCTGTATTGAAGGTAAGGCAACTGGCATGTCACAGACAGGTACGGGAGTTGTATTGTCAGTAATCGAGAAGTTTTCGTCATTATCTTTAGTTTTCTGGATGTCGCTAGTGTTCGGTACGGTATTTGTAATTCGTTCGATGGGTAAAGCTAATGGTTTGTCTGTATTTTTAGAATGATTGGACTCTAGGAAACCTTTAACAAAGGTAAGATAATTTTGCCATTCAGCAGCAGAAGTTGAAAAAGTTAGTTTTGGTTTGTTGGGGGGTTGTGATTGTTTGAAGATCTGTTTGGAGGTCTGTTCTGTCTTCTGGGGTTTTCTGGCTGGGATGTAGTTGATTGTGCTTGACTGGACACAGTGGCCAGATTCGGTGGGCCAGTCTGCCTCGAGTTTTTTTGAATGCATTTACGACATTTTGGTTTTGTAGTGTTTTTTGCACCACATCCGTAGCAAAAGATAGATTCGGGCGAGAAACATTGAGAGTATGAGTGACCAGTTTTGTCACAATTCCAACAAACCAAGGAAGTTAATACTGAAACGTTTGCGGGAGTTCTTTGTCTTTGATTCGACGAGGAGGAAACATAAAGGCACGATAAATCTGGTTCGAGCAGTCTAGGATTATTATAAGATGGTGATCTATATCTGTCTGACCAAACACGGGATTCCTCAATTCTTTTGCACAGCTCGGTTAGTTCGTCAACTGTTTGGGGGTCATGAAGTGCTAATGACGATATAAAGGAAGGTAAAAGGTTTCTACGAATCTTTACGACACGAGTACGTTCGTCAACAACACTAGACAAGCGATTAAATAATCCTATCATTGAAGATATGTATACAGCAACCGGTTCGTTAGCACCCATAGTGCGATTAGAAATCTCTAACTCTAAATCAGTCTCATAACTATATGGCAAAAAATCAGCTCTTAATTTGGCAACAATGTCTTTCCAGGATTGAAATTTACTGCGATTATTAAGATACCATGTGAAGGCATTGTCTTTAAAAAGTTCACATGACTGCAAAAAGAGCTCATTTTCTGTAACTCCTCTAGAAAGTCTAAGGACTTCAACTTTTTCCAAAAATAAATGAAGTGATTCATTTTTACCAGTGAAGGAAACATTCCATTTGTAAACTGGATCGTGTTTTTGATGGGGGATTTCAGAAAGAGTGGGGGAAGGAAATGTGTTTGAAGGTAAAGTGTCTTCTGTTCTATTGTTGGTGGGAGTTGTTTTTGTCGCAAAGTCGGCTTCTAAAAACACTTCTGTTAAGTCATTGATTGTTTCTGTAACTTCCACTATATCGTCCTCAAAAGAATATGAATTAACTGGGGACGAAAAACTTCTATTAGCGTTTTCCCTAGCAAGAAGACCTGTTAAAACTTTACGTTTCTGTTCGACAGTATCCGGGACAGGAATATTTCTAATTTGAATTTCATATGAAAGTTCAAAATACTTCAAATGATTGGCCTGCATCTTGAAAATATTTAAAAGGAGAGAAAAAGAATAAAAAACGGTATCTAAAACAACAGTACTAATCAAATAGCACTAGCGAAAGCAAAGGATCTAAAATCCGAATGAACATAAATGCCTGGCAACGAGGTATAGATATGGAAACTGTATGTACGTGAATGACTGTAGATATAAAAACAACAAATACTTATTGCCGATAGATGTCAATTAAAATAAACAAAACCGTACTATATTTTCAACAAGTCATACGTAGTAATGAAAATGTTGCATAATAACTCCATAAAAATTATAAGTATCAAAATATATAACTGGTCAAGATCAAAAATGTATCATAAACTGTCATTAAAAATTATTGTAACACATCACAATCTCTGTTATCAAAAAAACTGAACTGCAAAACATTTATATTTAACCATAAATTGTTAATTTGGCAACACTGCACTTTATATAACATATATAACAATAAATAAGTAAGCGAAAGGTAATACTTACCATAAAATATTTGTTGCTAAGTGAACACTGGTATAAGCCATATAATATACCTATATCCAAGGCATGTTATCAATAAATTACAAGTGAAAAGCAGAAAAATGTTGAAATCGTTTATCCAGCACAGAAAAAACTTTCCAAGTGACCCAGAATTTATGTCCAGGGCCACCGAACAGTGAACTTCAGTGTGACCTTCAAGAGAAGAAAAGAAATGAATACTTTGAATACGAAAGACAATCAGGTATCATTTATCTATATAATCTAATATTGAATTTATTTATGTTTAAATTGTTCAAATTTAAAAAGTATTAAATAAGATTATACCCACTGACAAAAATTTTCAAAAGAATCAATAAGGCATTGACTATCATTGAGTCCATTTCATTCTAGAACGTTGTCAAATGTCAGTTCTTCACGTATATTAATTAATCTTCTCTGTGGTCTTAAAATCATAGAAATATAAAACCATAGACTCTGTTAAGTATAATCTTAATTTTGTTGTGAATGAGAGAGTGAATGAATTTCAGATAAGAAATAAATAGTGTTTATGATTTTTGAATATTTTTGAAGTTAAACAAGCTGTTAAGCAGAGTTAAACAATAAATCGAACGTTTCATTTGTTGAACATTTATTTAAATTGTATGTGTTTTTTTATATCTATGATATATTTTACAATCAACACAGGTTATCGACGTTGGAACATTTTGAAGGTCAAAGGACAGAGTTGGCCTCAAAAAATTTCAACTCACGAATAAAAATATAATTCCCTGAGATAGTTTAAATAAATTTACAAAATAATATTCAAATAATATAATAGTCTCGTAACAATCATAATAAAAAATATAAGAAGATAATAAAATAAATATTTTGATAATTTCCGACTGAGCTAGATTGATATAAACAAAGATAAGTAGGTATTAAAACTAAAATAATAAAATAAATAAAATTTAATTTATGAAAAATGTATGGAATTGATTTAGATAATATCATTCCAACTATATCAATATATACAGAATATGAATCATGCGCACTATATTTGTCTTACAATTTTTGTTAGAGGGTTATGCATAAATTATTTTTCATGTAAAATTAAGCAATACGCCGTTACATCAAAACCTACTGGCTTTTTCGTTTCAAATTCAATGAGAAGAACAACATATCCACTTTGAATGATTTCCTTTTGCCGAGAACAATCGATATGAACAATGAGAGCTTTTTGTTTAAATTCCTCAGGTGTGAATATTGGTTATTTGTTTGGATGTGGTAATAAGATTCTTGAAAATTAGCAAACATTTCATACAACGTTGTAAAACGGTTAGTATCAAAGTCCAAATTTAAATCATGATAAGGATAACGTTCAGATTTAAGAAAAACGCGCATATTCGTGAATGTACAATTATCAAATTGACTCATATCTTTCAATAGTTCTCCCTTACGGCCAGTCTGCAGTGCTACTACGATATGTCGAGGACTTTCCAATTTAGTTGAAGTCTTGACAGGCCAAGTATGACGTGTCGAATCATTTAAAGTGGGATATTCGATTAATTCCCAACTTCGAAACTTGATAGGGAGATCGACATTGCTTTGAATAATTTTATTTAAGCGAAGTTGTTCTCGTAAGTTAGGTGTTATATGAAGAACATTCCAAAATAATTTATTAATTTGAATTTTCGGCTTTTCGATATTATCTGTTGCGATAACCTCGTCTATGTCATCTTTGTCGCGAATTAACACCAACTCCTGTCTCATATTAAGTATGATTTTGCGAAAATCTTCGAATAATCCACACCATAACGTTCAACGGTATGCAAACATTCAAGTTTCCATTCCCATCAACAAGAATCTTACCATATTTGGGAAACCATTCTCCGTTTTGTAGAAATTTACTCTCATTGTCAGTGAGCGACAAATAATTTTTCATTGTAGAAACTAAACCTACATTTCTAAGAGAATATATTACAACACCATTCAATTCAATTCAATTATCGAAGCAAATAAGCAATACCGTTTTTGATAAGTTGAAATTTTGTGGGTACTTTGTCTTGATCAGTCAAGATTTTACCTTCTAAATAAATATAACTATTATATGGTAGTGTATATGCATCCAAGTCTTGAAAAGGAATTCTGATTGCATCATTATAATTTAAATTACTAGATGTATAAGGTTTGTATGTATGGAACTGATAATCTTCAATATTATTATCAATAAATGGTTCACCCGAAACGTGTAACATTTCCATTATACTAGAACTTGAAATCCAACAGACTGTAAAAATTTACGATTTTCTGATGTTAACCGATCACTCACCAGTGTTGCACTGTTTTTTCGACGATTGAATTGCCTTTTATATGGTTGATATGGATGTTGTGAAAACCGCCAAACCATTATTCTATTTTTCGCAGATGTAAGCAAACCGTTATAGTTTCTTTGCGAAAATTGATCAACGTTCCAACCTGATTGAGGATTCTTACAGTAATGTTGTTGATAGTTTTGATGTTTACTGGCAACTAAGAAACCACCCTTTTTGGAGTTCGAATGGTACGTTTTTTCCCAACTCTCTTTTTTTTTCATTCCCATTCCAATTTTACGCTTAGCTTTCATAGCTGTAGTAACAAACCAAGCAGCCGCTTTTTTACCTGTTTTAGCGTCTTTCGCCTTTACTTTTTCCCAAGCTTTGTTTTCTGAAATCTCATCTGCCAGATGTCGCTTACTCAAATCTTCATTTTAAGAATACGCAATGTCGTGCTCTTTGCACGCTTGATCCAAAGGATTCATTCCCAAGTCTCCTTGTCGTAGTCTCTCCTCTAACCGAGTACCAGGACCACAAAATTCGTATCCAGGTAGATGCAGTTTAACAGGAAGCTTGTTGATGATAGTATTAATGAAACCTCTTCCTACTTTTCTGGTTCGTTTAATTCTAAGTTCTTATATATAGTGGCATGTGCTTATATACCCTTAGTCAACATGAAGATTCATAAACAACGAATTTCACTACCCATTAAAAATTATCATGATGGAGTGGGGAAACAAATTGGAAAACATGGTGCAATGTTTGGAGGAGATTCGAAAAGAGGGCTAATTATTGGTCCTAGTGGATGTGGAAAAACAAATGTTATGTTATCGTTAATTGATCATCCTAATGGTTTGAGATTTGAAAATGTGTATGTTTATTCGAAAAGTCTGCAGCAACCAAAATATACTTATCTAAGAAATCTAATTCAACCCATAAAAGAGATTGGCCATGAAGAATATGATAATGCAGAAGATGTTATTTCTCCAGAGACTTAACCAAAGATAATTCTATAATAATTTTTGACGATGTAGCTCAGAACATAATGCAAAGTTATTTTTGTTTTGGTCGACACAAATACACAGACTGCTTATCTTTATGTCAAACAATATTCGGCAATACCCAAACAGCTAATTAGTTATCATGCCAACCAATCACGCGACCACTTGAGGAATTGGTGTCCGCTTTAAAGGAACCAACTCAACAATCGATTAAAGGAGAAAGAAAATCAATGTCACCTATAACACCTAAATCACAAATCACCAAATAAAATAAGTTAACGTGTGTAACTCCTCCTGCCCGACCACTATTCAATAGCACTTCGCTAGAGAATATGATACCTGCACCCAACGAAGTGTTTCAATCTCAAATCGATCATAATGCTGGTGATATTGATAAGAGTCGCGACGACCAATTCATTGATGATACCCTTTCTCAATGTTATCAAACTCTATCCAATCCTGAGGTGTATCGCAAATATTTTGATCAATTCAAAAGTCCTCTGCCACTAGAGTATATTGAAGGAGTGGTACGTGACGTAAATGGCAAATATGATCATGATTTGGGTTTATTTCACGATCCTATCAAAGAAAAGGTGCAAATATTTCAGTTAAAAATATTAAATACCCTGGTACTGTAGGTCTGTACGATTTACTGTTTTTGAAAAATCCCGCATTACAGAATCAGGAAGATATTGACAATTACGTGGATATTACAAAACGAACAAACGCTATCCATCGAAATTATGATACTGACTTGCCTATCAAGAAATTTGCCAATGATATCAAAGATAAATATCTTTACATTATAAAACCGAAACTTGAGCCACCTGTAAAAGCAAGATTTGGTACGCAAACTTCCGCTATGCTGAGAAATGTAATTACTAGAAATATGGCAAGGAGGGGAAAGGGAATGACAATTATGAAATATTCGTCGAAGCCCGTAGACTACAAATATTTTGATGACTACAATCAAATAGTTGAAAGATTGAAATAACTTTTGAGTTCAAAGAATGCTGGTAGTTCTGCTCATAATAACGAAATAGTTCCGATTATAGAAGAATTACGTGAAGGAAAAATAATCCTATAAATGGAGCATTCACTCCGCAACTGCTCAGTTTACATCATGCCTATCAACAAGTTTAATCAACATTTTCTTACTATCGACAAAAGTATACCTCAAGATGTTCCATTTTACATATGTCAACCATCTAAGTATCATAGTAAATGTATACTTTACATTCATGGAAAAAACAACCCAAATTTAAGTAAAACTAGTTATGTATTAGATGATTTGACCACTGTATACACTTTTCCGATAACCGGAAAGGTTGAAAGTATTCAATGCTATCCATCACCTTTATTTGTTTCATATAAAAATCATAACAACCCTATTAATCAGTTACTAGAAAATCAAATTGTAACTTAAGGAGATAGAATAGAGTTTGAACTTCATTCCCAAGGGTCGATGAGAAGTGATTGTTATGTTCAATTTGTTATTCAAGTTCCTCTAGAAAAAGTGTATACTTAAATACACATTTATTCAGTGTTAGTTTTATTTTAAACATGCCTCTCAACAAGTTCAATGAACAACATTTGAGTCCGGCTGAACTAACAGCCAGTTCCATAATCAACATCATAAAGACTCCTTTATTTAAAGTCAGCTTAATGATAAAGTGTACTTTAAAGTAAACTTCAAAGTGACTTTGGTTCCATAAACATACCAACACCTCCTGTTAGATAAAGCCTCCTTTAAAGTGGTATTCGAAATGTTTTATACTGTTGGCTATCATGACAAGTTGTATTTTTATTAATTCCGTAGTGGTAATCATGTAAATATTTAAGGTCAAGCGTCGAATTTGTCAAAGAAACAAATCCATTCTGGTGTTTATGTTGTTCTGTGATTGTATAAATTACTGATTTGTGTTTTGTGTCTACCAACATAACCATATTTTTGTTATTTATTATTATGTTTACGCTAAATTTTTATTTGGATTCGCAATGGAATCGGAAAAGAGAAAGAAAAGTTTTTCTTTCAGCGTGGAAGAACAATTACGTCTCTTAGATTTAATTGCGAGCGAGAAACATATCATAGAGAATAAGACGACAAACAAACTATCAAATGATGAAAAGGTCTGTGAAAAATATAAATTCTAATTGTCAACTGGTTTCTAAGTAATTATTCTTAGGACCACGCCTGACAGCGAGTTAGTACAGCATTCAATGCCGTAGCTGTCCATCGCAGAAACATGGATCAGCAAAAGTCAAAATATGACAATTTAAAAACAAAAACCAGGAAGGTGGTAGCTGCACAACGTGGTTATATCAAAGGGATTAGTGGTAGAGAGTGTATTGGAAATAATCAATATGAAGACGGGGAAAAAATCTAGTTTAGTGAACCAACGCGGATTTTGATGAAATATTTTTTTTTAAATCAATTCGAGGTCGCTGAACACGGAAATGAAAAAATAAATGGGCGCTCTCTCACCAAAAACGAGTTATGAATTTTTGAAGAGGAGTTCAGATAAGCACTGCACTGGTTTTATTGTTTATTGTCATATTATAACTGCTTTAAAATGATGCATTATAACTTTTACACAATATTAAATACACTATAATTGCTTTTCAAGATATTCCTCTCACACACACATTTAAAAAACACTGATATTGATATTCATTTCTTGTAAATTCTTTTTTTAATTCCACAATTATTATATATTTTGACATTTTCATGTAACATGACTGACATAAGTTTTGGTCTGTTTCCTCTTAGCCGTACAACTTGTACTTAATAGCATATTCAGCCATTAGAGATATTTAGCCACTTGAATTAGTTGCTGAATATTTTCGATTTCATGATCGTGACATAGAAGATATAAATGAGATGAACATCATGAACATACACCTATTTTTCCGATAGCTGGCGCCGTATTACAGCTGAAACATTTTTTTTCAAATTTTGAGAGATGATGATTTTAGAAAGATGGTTAGTTTTGAGATAAGTTTGGTTGATATTTATCATTTATTTGAAGGATAATGAACCATTCAATTTGATCTTTGAGAATGCTGAACAATTTTTTTTCTCTGAATTGCACACATCAATTAATTCTTTAAAAAAATTACCTCCTCAGTTGTTCGGCCTCTATAAACACTGCTGACAACGAAAATAGTTGCTGCAGGTGTAATTCCAAATCAAATTTTGAACATACTGCTAATATTATGAGACTTTGGTTATCAGAAGCTGTTTCCCCTTTTTAGAAAATTTGAAAATTCTACTAATATCGCTTCCCGACCAAAAAACACAGATCGAAGTGAAATCGCAATCGCTTCTTATCAGCTTGATACATTTATTAGATTGGATTTCCGTTTGAAATAATGAAGTAGATTGATTATCGCGAGCAAAGCGAGCGTGCCGGATTGACATTTCGCAACTCGCGCGCGCGAATTGCGAAACGTCGATCCGGCGCGCCTTTTTCACAGTATGTTGATAGCTGTTCATTCAATTTTTCCATAACTGATTTCAGTTAAACGAAAGTTGAGCCAAATACAGCGCCAACTATCGGAAAAATAGGTGTATGTTCATGATGTTCATCTTGTTTATATCTTTTATGTCACAATCATGTAATCAAAAATATTGAACAACTAATTCAAGTGGCTAAATATCTATAATGGCTGAATATGCTATTAGGTACAAGTTGTACGGCTAAGAGGAAACAGACCAAAACTTATGTCAGTTATGTTACATGAAAATGTCAAAATATATAATAATTATGGAGTTAAAAAAAGAATTTACAAGAAATGAATGTCAATATCTGTGTTTTTTAAATGTGTGTGTGAGAGGAATATCTTAAAAAGCAATTATAGTGTATTTAATATTGTGTACAAGTTATAATGCATCATTTTAAAGCAGTTATAATATGACAATTAACAATAAAACCAGTGCAGTGCTGATCTGACCTCATCTTCAAAAATTCATAACTCGTTTTTGGTAAGAGAGCGCCGATTTCTTTTTCATTTTCGTGTTCAGCGACCTCGAATTGATTTAAAAAAAAATATTTTATCAAAATCCGCGTTGGTTCACTAAACTAGACTTTTACCAAAGAGTGCTCGTCTTGAGAAGAAGAAAATAGGAGACAAGAAGAGGCTCACAATCAAAAACAGCAAATATTAGATTTGCAACTTTTAGAGATGCGCAGCAAAAATAAATGATCATTTTTTATTTTGTTCTTTATTTCACTGAATGGGGAAAATGAGCAAACTCCTAACTATACTTATAATTTATAATAATAAAATAATTTGTCATTGTCATCAAATTGAAAAATTTACATAATATTTAGTGAAATAGAATAAAAAGGGTGGAGTTTTTTTTGTGTACTAGACTCAACCAAGAATTAGTAATTTTGATTTGTGGTATCCGTACACAATTAATAATTTATGTTTAACCTTTAAAAATACGTTTTGGTTAATGCTGTTGGGTCTTTGAATTTGTGTTGGCATTGTGGAACACTGCATCTTTTAATCTCAGATGGAGTTCTATTTCTGACATTATTGATAATTAAATGATTCAACATCAAAATTATCAGTTTGTTATCACCTTATTTATGCATCAACGATTAACTGACAAGTCACATTATAAATCAATAAAAAAACAGAAATTCAGAATAAATATCCTTATTTCTTTAAATTTATATACAAATTAGAGAAGTGTTCGTTTATAGTAGTCTGCCTTACATGTCGACCCGCATTAATGTTATTTTGATGCATTCCTGCTGGTAAATGTGGTAAATCATCTTCCTCCTGCACCTCATCTAACCATCCATTTGGAAAAGCTTCATTCATATCCAATGCCATATTGTGCAATACAGCTGTGGCAACAATGATTGCCATAACTGTTGTTAATTTAACCCGCATTCCGAAAGCAAGTATAGGGAAGCGGCGTTTCCAAACTCCATACTGTCTCTTTACTACATTCCTGGTTCTTATGATCGACTCATTGAATAAATTTTCAGCTGCAGTGTGTGCGTCTTGTAATTTTGTCATAAGATATGGTTGTAGCCTATAACCACTATCACCGAGTAAACAGTACTGTCCAAACTCTCCTCTTTCAAATTGTCTTTTCAAAGCACTATTATTAAAAATAGTTTGGTCATGTGTTGACCCCGGCCATCTCGCTACGATGTTTCTTATTTTGAGATCTGCATCAGAAACTGTTTGCACATTTAAGGCAAATAAATGTTTTCGTGAACGATAAATTTCTGCATCGTTACCACCAGGAGAATTAATTTTAATCAATGTGCAATTTATAGCACCAATGAGTCGTGGAAAACTAGCAATTGTATAAAAACGTTCAGCTGTTCTTCTCATTTCATCATTACGGTCACTCATCTTTATGTACTGTGGTCGAAGAGATGCAATTGTGAATGAAACTCTTCGAACAATTCTACTAGCAGAAGTCTTTGAAATTCCAATGAAATCACCTGTTGTCAATAACATATTCCCAGTTGCATAAAATCGCAAGGTTAATAATAACTGGTTCATTGGATCAATACAGCCGACCCTAGAAATTTTTCATATATCAAATCGACTACTCACAAAACTTCAAACAATTTCATTACCAGTTAGTTGGAAGATGTAATAACTGTGCAATTTGTTGCAGCATATATAATACTGTGGGATTTGTTATCCGAAATCGATTAAAAAAATCCAAATTGTCCATAGTAACCAAATGTTGTTCTCGTCTTCTATATATTTTAGGCCTTCTTACTATTATTTCTTCATCGTCAGATGAAGAACTGGAACTTGATGAATTCATAATATGCTTGATAATAACGTCTACCTCTAATCACTTGTAACGGTAAAAGTTGTACCTCACAGGGCACCAGCTCGAAGGGCTCCGGCTAGAGACTCCTCTCAAGGGTGATTCGACCCCAAGTTTATGTCACACAGGGATAACAGAAGGGTTGTAAAAATTGAGGGCGCCACTACCTTTTTAACGATGAAAACTACAAAAAACTAAGACGGAAAAGGTAGAAACGCTTTGTAAAATTTAAATAAAAGATAATAAAGAAAAGTGACCCCGGGCGGTATCTCCCTCAACTTTTATAGTTGAGGATTTCTAATAAAAAAATAATTAAAAACAAATTTACAATTTATTCTGCCACAGGAAATGAACAACGGAATTTAATAGAGGAATTTGTAGTTTTATAGGTACTTAGCTTAGATGAAGTGGTTTCCTGGAGAAGAAGTCAGGTCTTGATCCGAACTGATGAGTTCTGTTCTAGGGCGGTAGTTTGAGCTAGGGCTGTATCCTTGGCTATATTCTTGGGGTTATATTCTCCGGTTAAATTCTTCGGTTTATATCCTTGGCGTTATATTCTAGGCTTATATTCTCGGCGTTAAATTCTTGGGTTATATCCTAGCCTAGGGTTGTATTCTTGAGTTATATACTAGCCTAGGGTTGTATTCTTGAGTTATATACTGGCCTAGGGTTATATTCTCGGTTTATATTCTCGCTTAGGGTTATATTCTTGGCTTATATTCTCGCCTAGGGGCTGTGCTTACCTAGAAGTACAAGTGGATCAGGGATATGTAGGAACTTGAATGTAATGGCACATTATGTTGGTCAGCTTTTCAGGTTAAAGAAAAGGAAGGCAGTTATTTGAAAGTCAAAAAATTGAATTAATTCACTAAAAGCTTTCCAACATTATATGTTCCATGTTAAAACAGTAAAAATAGCAATTATCGGCTAAATGAAAAAATATACTAATGATCCGAAAGAAACTTATGATAGCAAAAAGTTATTTATTTAGTTATATGAAAAAATATCGTGCCTAGGAAATATATGAAACCGGCACTGGCGTTGCGAAAGAATATTTTATAGGTTAGCGGTTTATAAAAGTGTTATTTTATAATTAAGAGTTATTTCGCAACTGAAAAAGCTTGAAAATGTTTGTATAAAAGTAAAACAGTGAATTATAAAAAAATATTTGGCTCAAAACTACCATATTAGTACAAAAGAACAGTTTATGACCACGTGTTGAATTTAATTTCGTCTATCTCTGTGAAAAAATAAAGAATGCATACGAAAATTATATCAGACAGTACTTTAGAAGAAGCTTATTAATTATAGATTATGATTTTGAACTTACCACAGCAAAATTCCTAAGATAGATACTTAAGATATGAAAGATAGCGAAAGACGATCTGCCTCCTTGGGCAGACGATAACAAAAAGGGGTGTTCAACGTGGCGTTGTCCGTTGGCAGGCGTCAATTGTCTTACGTTCGGGGTAGAAGAGTTTGGGATCACAGAACTATAATTGAATGTGGCTAGTGACGACGAGCGCTAATTAAAAGGATTTATTCTGTAAAATCGAAACAGGTCGATAGACATATTACACACTTTCAACCACAGTGCTTTCAACTCTCAACTCCAATATAAAAATAGAAATGAAATATGACAGGCGAATTATAGGTTATGTTTACCTTAAAAGGATACTTTTCGCACGCAAAGTGCCGTTATCCCGCCTTTATGATAAAGGAGGCTTCAAAGTGAACTTTCGTTTCAAAATTAGTTTATGGAACATATTTTGTCAGTAAAGGTCACTTTTTCATATAAAGAGGGCTTTAATTTTGATTATGGAACTGGCTGTAACTGCTCCATTTTATATTTGCGACTCATTTTATTATCATGTTAAACGTCTAGTTAGTTGGCGAGGTGAGAAGAAACCCAGTTTGAATAAAGAGTATTATGTATTAGATAATGGGGGTATTGCTTTCAAATTTCCGTTTGCTTGCATAATAATTAAAAGTGTATCACATTATACAGCAGACGTAGTGGTGCTAATAAATGATATTGAATCTAAATTGAACCAACTATCTACCAAAAATATTATAAAAGGAGATATAATTAAGTTTAAATTAGGAACGCCAGCTACTATCTGCATTGAACTATTGTTACAGTGTCCATTGTAAAAAATGTCTAAAGTACAAGTAGTACAAGAATTCCATGCTCCAGCTCGAATAACTTACAGAAGACGCCATGTTATTGTGAAGGGTCTACACGATTTGATACAGGCAGACTTGGCCATTATGGCACCACATGCCAAAGAAAACAAGGGATATAATTATATTTCAGTTGTAATCAATGCATTTAGTGAATATGTTTGGGTGGAACCTGTCAAGAGGAAAACAGGAAAAGAAATTACAAATGCTATGAGAATTATACTGAGTAAATGGGATATAATTATATTTCAGTTGTAATCAATGCATTTAGTGAATATGTTTGGGTGGCACCTGTCAAGAGGAAAACAGGAAAAGAAATTACAAATGCTATGAGAATTATACTGAGTAAAATGAAGACCACACCTGCTTATCTTCAAACCGATAATGGAACTGAATTTTATAACAAAGACTTTCAACGATTAATGCAAACATACAATATCAATCACTACAGTACATTTTCAAATCTCAAGGATAGTATTGCAGAAAGAGTAATTCGGACGTTGAAAACACTATTATGGAAGCGATTTAGTATGGAGGGTTCTTACAAATGGTTAACTATTCTTCCAGAAATTGCTGCCAAATATAACAATACCAGACAATCTACAACGGGTGAAATACCCAGTAAAATTAATAATAAATAATAATAAAATATATTGTTGCATTTAACAACATCAAAACCATCGATCCCAAACCAGCAAAATTTAAAAAAGGTGATTATGTTCGCATCAGTCAATATCGACATGTGTTTAAAAAAGGATACACTTCCAACTGTACTACTGAGGTTTACAAGGTTGAATTTGTTAAACTCTCCAATCCCATCACTTTTCTGGAAGATGAAAAAAAGAAGAAATTCGAGGAGCATTCTATTCAGAAGAGCTACAAAAAGTGAAATATCCGGATGTTTTTCTAATTGAAAAAGTGTTGAGAAAAAAAGGTGATCAGTTATTAGTTAAGTGGCTTGGAATGAACTCTCAATTTGGTTTGTGATTAGATGTAGAGATGTCGCTGATATCGCACTCTTAGCATTTTCTTAACTGAGGCTAATGTATTGGTCAGGTATCAACGTAGTCTCTAGTCCATGATTATGCTCTCAGAGCTTCTGGACGAGTAGCATCTACCTTGTGCTGATGAGGCGCAATACGCCGAAACCGGTCCACAAGTGATGTTATTCCTTCTAATCGCAAACCAGAATGGTTGGTTCTATCTTAACAGATATACCAACCCCGTTTACTTTAGAAGTGTAATTTAATGTCTGTCGGGGCATATAGCCCGAGAAGTAGTTGTTGCTTCTTAGTGGACGGTCTGCTCTTTGGAAATTAATTTTTCTAATTTTGTAAAGCGTTTAATAGTATTGAACTATTATTTTTTGAATTACGTTATACTTTTCATTCTTTCATTCCTCCTCCAACCTCACATCGGACACTACTCGAGCCAGAACTAGCATATCGTCGTCCAGCTCATTCTACTACCGTTAATACTGCTCAAGCCTCTTCTACAACTGATATAGAGATAGACGTAACTTTAGACCAGGTATTCCTAACATCAGTACCGGAAGTCACGCCTTCAGCTCAACCAAACTGCTGGAACTGTAAGCAAATAGATCACAAATTTAAACAGTGTCGTGAAAAGCGCACACTCTTTTGTTGGAAGTGTGAAAACAGTAACCATTTGCCCTTCGTGTCAAAAAATGTGAATCGGGGTCAGCAAAAGGACGGTCAAAAACCCCGTATCCGAAAATTCCGACCAATCCTGTATCTGTTGTCTCAGATTTTCTTTTAGCTCATGCTAAAGATGACAGACGACCATTCCTTAAAGTTTGTATATATAATAGAAAGTTTTTAGCTCTTCTAGACAGTGAATCTTCAAAAACTGTTATTGGTGCTCCTGGATGGGATATTTTGAAATCGGTATGTAAATTGAACCGTGGGAGAACCACAGAATGCACAGTAGAAAATGGAGCTAAGTGTGATGTCGTGGGTTCGCTTACAATTCCCATACAGTTACAGGACAAAATAAAAGTTTTTGAAGTCTTAGTGGTACCGTCGATTCCACATCATTTCATTCTAGGTATCGATTTTTGGGTTAGTATGGGTATTGTTCCAGATTTATATTCGGATGAGTGGTCTTTACATCCGGTGTTGTTTACCACCCGAAATAAGTGCCATTCACTCTCTTGATCAGTTATCGGCTGACCAAAAGAATCAGCTCGATCGTCTTTTTGCCCTCACCTTTGAAAAAATGGGATCAAAATTAGGGTGTACCCATCTAGTGGAGCACGTCATTAAAACGTCACACTCACCTATTAAGCAAAGGCATTATCCCCTAATACCAGCTTTGCAAATTCAGGTCAATAAGGAACTTGACGATATGCTTGCCTAGGATGTGATTGAACCGTCGAGTAGTCCTTGGGTGTCTCCCATCGTCTTGGTTAAAAAGCCTGATAACACTTACAGGTTTTGTGTTAACTATAAAAAGTTGAATGAGGTTAGAGATGCCTATCCTCTACCGTTTGTTTCTGCCACCTTAGACAAACTAAGAGATGCAAAGTTCCTCACGACGCTAGACATTGAAGCAGCATATTGGCAAATTCCTGTCGCCGAATCTTGCCGACCACTAACCGCTTTTGTAGTGCCCACTCGCGGGTTATACCAATTTAAGCGCATGCCATTTGGTTTGCATAACGCTCCAGCGACGTGGCAACGCTTTGTAGAGAGGGTACTCGGGTATGATCTGGAAAAGTTTGTATTCGTGTATCTTGATGACATTATCATATGCACGTCTACATTTGAACAACATCTAGATGTTCTGGGAAAAGTTTTGCAAAGACTTACTGAGGCAGGATTGACTCTTAATAAAGATAAGTGTGACTTTTGTAAAGCCAAATTGCGTTACTTGGGTTATGTACTGAATTCAACAGGCTTGTTGGTAGTTCCAGACAAAGTGGATGCCATCCTTAGGATACCTGTGCCAAAAACAGTGACAGCGGTCCGCCGTTTAATTGGAGTAGCATCATGGTATCGACGTTTCATTCTCGATTTATCGAACCTCACAGCACCACTTTCGACACTTCTAAACAAGAAAAAAAAGTTTGTGTGGGATGAAGGTTGTCAGAACGCAATGGATGCTATCAAGAACCACTTGGTCTCAGCTCCAATCCTCTCTTGTCCGCAGTTTGAACTTCCGTTTATTGTTCAAACCAATGCCTCAGAATTTGGTCTTGGTGCAGTATTGTTTCAGATACAGGATGGGGTAGAAAAAGTCGTTTGCTACTTGAGCCGTTCACTGACAAAGGCAGAGAGAAATTATTCCACCACCGGAAAATAATGCTTAGCCGTGATATGGGCAGTGGAAAAACTTGGTCCCTACCTCGAAGGAATACATTTTATGGTGTGGACTGATCATCATGCATTACAGTGGCTACACAAGATCAAGGATCCCATTGGAAGAATCGCTCGATGGAGTATGCGCCTTCAGCAGTTTGATTTCACTATCGTACATCGGAAAGGTAAAGATCAAGTCATCGCCGATGCACTTTC
Organism: Lochmaea crataegi; assembly: GCA_947563755.1. Classification (NCBI taxonomy): domain Eukaryota; kingdom Metazoa; phylum Arthropoda; class Insecta; order Coleoptera; family Chrysomelidae; genus Lochmaea; species Lochmaea crataegi. The sequence goes on along the minus strand of OX387425.1, from coordinate 43,743,487 downwards.
TCGATCAGTACCTGCCGTAGAGTCTGTCGATCATCATGCAGATAATCCCCAAAATAATCATCCTACCTCCCCCTTAGATAAATGGTATATTACTATGATGAAGTAAGTAGAACGCGACCCTATTAAATTTCCGTTGTGGAGAGTTGGAAATCAACGACTCTACCGCTTGACTAAGAAAAACTTATTAAACAAATTAAATTGTTTTATTTCATCATTAGGAAAAACTACCCTAACCTTACTAATGAAATCGATGATTGGCTAGAAGTGATCCCCAAAGAGAAGCGGAAACAGATCATACAAGACCATCATGATCCACCTACCTGTGGTCATCCAGGAGTTTTTAAAACTCTGGGGCGTATTTCAGCCCACTTTTATTGGCCGAAGATGAGGACAGACGTCGCTAGATACATTAGAAGGTGTCATGTCTGCCTTAGCACTAAGCCACTGCAGATTAAACCAGCAGGACAAATGCTGAGTCAATCTCCAACCGTGACTCAGCCTTGGGACTTACTGTCCATAGATCTTGTAGGACCACTACCCCACACCTCTTCAGGATACACGTACATATTCTCCATTTGTGACAGTTTCTCAAAATATGTTTTATTATTTCCTATGCGTACCGCCACTGGAGATAAAATTGCTCAAATTCTTGAAGATCAAGTATTTATGGTATTCGGTACTCCATATTGAGTAATTCTGGATAATGGCTCTCAATTTAAAAACAAAACAATTGTTTCTAAGATGAATGAATACAATATTAAATTACCATCCTCAGGCCTCACCTGCTGAAAGAATGCACCGTGTCCTCAAGACAATGCTAAGTGCCTACGTGAGAGATAACCACAAGACATGGGAAAAATATCTCCCTAAGGTAGCTTGGGCTTTACGATCGGCTAAACATGAAGTCACCGACTACACTCCAAACTTTGTAATATTTGGTCGAGAAGAAAATGTCAGTGGCCGAAATTCCTCACATTCCCTACCGTCCGATAACCCTCTTAGTCCTAAAGAACGCTCTAAAATATTAGAGGAGGTGTATGATGACGTGAGTAAACGCCTTAAGCGAGCTCATGAGCGGAGTAAGCAGGTATACGACCTAAGGAGAGGACCAGATAAATTTGTAGTGGGCCAACAAGTTTGGAAGAAAACCTACACCTTATCTAACAAGGCCAATAACATAACGGCTAAACTGGCTCCAAAGTTTTCGGGACCATAATCCATCACCAAAATTATTTCCCCATGGAGTTACCAATTGAAAGACCGACACTATAAGTATTGCGGTGTCTGGCACGCCAAATATTTGAAGGCTCATCCTCCAGATGAAAGTGATGAGGACTAATTTATTTTATTCATTTTATTTTTTTGATTAGCTTAAGTTTTAAATTTTTTTCTTGATTCATTTAGCATCCTACATTAAAAATACTACTGTTGGATTACTCTTCAACGAAGTTTTCCTTTTGGGAAGTAAAACTTCTTCTTGGGAAAGGGGGTGTTGTTACAGGTCAAAAGTTAAATGCAAACACTCACTCAATATGCCAAATTTTACCAACAAATTATAGTGAAAATGAATAAATATTAGGACTTACTCTTCATATTTGGGTTTATTTTGTATTTTATTAATTCCACTTTTACTTAGCATTCGTAATTGACCTACATTTTCTCTTTTAAATCTTACATAGACTACATCTTCAAAAGTTCATCTTCCAGACTTTCATATCCACTTCAATTCCCTAAAAATATATGTACAAATAGAAAATGATTCTTAAGTAGTGATTGCGAGCAAGATTAGTTTCAGAATATAAGGTATTTAGTTTTAATAATAAAATATATATCTCAAAGGTTCAAATGTTTACATTTGGATCATCTAGGTTAAATTTACATCTGTCAGACCAAGAAAATAAAATGAAATTAATTGATTGATATTCAGATATGACTGATAATCAATCATTCATTAACAAAGTGGTAGTTACAAATTCTTTATCCTTTTCCACGTTTGTAAATTCACATACAGCATATCTTTTGAACTCTTAGAAGCTACTGGTAAAGGAAAAGGACCAACCATTCAGGACAGGTTGTGATCAAGAGGAAGAGAGATATTGATCCATTTTGCTTTTTGGATGCTAAGAGCACCTAACGTTAATTTAACGGATTTTTTTTGTAATTTACAAAAAGTTTAAAAAGGAAAAGTTTCCAAGGTTCCTTAGAACTGAAAACTCAACCAGTGGGTTGGATTTATTCCTTCACAAACAAATTGTAATTACCGCAACTTGTCTTGTTTCACTTAAAGGCCACCCACCATCAACGGTAAGTTTGTCTACCACTCACTTTTATGTGATTATATTCTGAATACTGGCTCAATATCATTCACTTACGTTTATTTCTATTTCAGGCCTCCATCTTTCACCTTCCACTTCATTTTCCACCTTCCATTTCATCTTTCACCTTCCACTTCATCTTGCACCTTCAATTTCAATCTTTCAACTTCCTTCATATCCATTTTTCACTTAAAGGCCACCCAATATCGGCTTAAGGGTGATCGGACCTTCTAAGAATCTGTGTGGACCTCTGGAACATCATAGGACAATTGTTACCCCGATCTACACGTGCGAGGACTATACTTTTGGTATTCACCCCTACACGTCCTAACCTTTCGCAAGTGGTTATCCCAGGTAACATAGGTTTAAGTAAATCCCTAGGACTTCTCTCCGACAACTTCGTATTCTACCAAGAATAAATTTAACAGGATCTTAATCGTACATTCATACCTTTTTAAATATTTACCTTCAGTAATCTTTGTATATACGATATATTAATTTTAAATAAATCATAAATACTGTGAGTCCTAGGTATGCATACTTTGGGTGATTTTCAATAAATTCATATCTATTATAATTATATTCATTTAAACTTTTCTCAAATTTCCAAGTGGTTATAATTTTAGACATAAGTCAACGCCAAATTTGATATTTGAAGTTTAATTATATCGGTGGTTCTCGCCATAGATAAACCACGTGTTCCCTAGCTTCCTTTCGTAAGAGCCCCTTTTTTGGGTACCTTCATATACATACTTGGAATCTGTATGACCTACCACCTGTCAGGCAAAACCATTATATTTATTAATCATATATCTACATGATGCGATAGTTTTATTTGTCCCCATAAGAACCCCTTCCTTAACCCTGAGATATTCAAAGGGTGTTTAATATCTTCATTCATACCCTTTCACTGTTTAACATTCTTTATAATAGGTGTTATAAAATAGAGAGAGTGAGCGAGACGCATTGAAATAACGCGCGATACTATACAACCAACGCTGCGTTAAAATTTTGAAAAATGGTCAAAAATTGGGAAAATTGTCAATAATTATAAAAGACTGTCAAAAATGGTCAATAATTGTTAAAAATTGTCAAAATTTTTGAAAAATTGTCAAAAATGGTCAATAATTGTCAGAATCTGTCAAAAATGGTCAAAAATTGTTGAATATTTAAAAAAATGGCCAAAAAATGTCAAAATTTTTGAAAGTTGTCGAAAATGGTCAATAATTATTAGAAACTGTCAAAAATGGTCAACAATCGTTAAAATTTTGAAAAATGGTCAAAAATTGTAAAAATTTTGAAAAATGGTCAATAATTATAAAAAATGGTCAGAAATGGTCAATATTTGTTAAAAATTGTCAAAATTTTGAAAAAATGGTCAATAATTATAAAAAACTGTGAAAAATGGTCAATAATTGTTAAAAATTGTCAAAATTTTTTAAAAATTGTCAAAAATGATCAATAATTGTCAAAAATGTCAAAATTGGTCAAAAATGGTCAATAATTGTTAAAATTTGAAAAAATTGTCAGAAATTTTGAAAAAATGGTCATTTTAATGTGCATAAGAAGCAAGCTTCTGTCGGCGGTCCGACGACCACTCACGTTTTTTTATTTGTATATTTATTAAGTTACCTTAGATAATTTTGTGTTTTGTTTTCTGTCAAAGGTTCTGTAATTGTAATAATTGTAATTGTAAAATAACACGAAAAAGTATTTTTTAATGTGGTCATAGATAAAATATTGAATGATACTCATGCGTGGAGTGATATTTTTGCGCACTCGTTGCGAAAAAAGGCATTCGCTACCCTCGTGCCTTTCATTTTCGCAACTCGTGCGCAAAAGTATCACTTCACGCACTTGTATCATAATAACTATTAATGCAGACGGTTTACATTTTACAGAATTATTTAGTTAATGTAAAAATATCAAGTTTTTGGCTGACATTGGGGAGTCCACAAGTATTATTTTTGATAACTGCATATACGACGATGTTTTAATAAATACTCCAGATAAATCAAAGGAAGGTTCAATTTTATCAATAGGATCGGCAAATATTTCACTAAGTACAAAAAAGATAGAATTGTTCCATGATTTCCAAGTAGCGGAAGAATTTAGTTCGCAAATGAATGCAGTATTGGGCTCAGATTTTTGCTGTGAATACCAAGTCATAATAGATTACGAAAAGTTTGAGTTATCTTTTGTAAATAACGGAAACAAAGTCAGTTTGCCAATGGTTTCAGATTGTGAAATGTACACTATTTACTATACCTGAAAGGTGCGAAATTATTATGAATTGCAAGCAAAATTGATATAACACAAAATTGCGTAGTAAAACAGAAAGAGATATGCGAAGGAGATTTTGTGGGGGGAATTGGTGATCCAATATTTTTTTGTCTGTCAGAATAGTAGTTCTTCGATTCAATTCAAAATCCAAAGGGTTTCTTGAACTTGGAAGTGGCTTAGCCATAACTTGTTTGATTACCAGGCAGATGTAAATCGCTCTTTCACTGCCTCGTGGACCAATCTATATTTTTGTTGTTGTCTGAATAGTAGTTTTCCGATTTCATTTAAATCCAAAGGGTATCTCGAACTTGGAAGTGGCTTAGTCATAACTTGTTTGATAACCTGGCAGATTTAAATAGTTCTTCAATGTCTCATGGGCCAAAATGTTTTTTTTTGCTGTCAGAATAGAAGTTTTAAGCTTTTCGATTTAATTTAAATCCAAAGGGTTTCTCGAACTTGGAAGTGGCTCAGCCATAACTTGTTTGATTACCCAACAGATGTAAATCGTTCTTTCACAGTCTCGTGGGCCAATCTATATTTTTTTGTTTTCAGAATAGTAGTTTTTCAATTTTATTTGAATCCAAAGGGCTTCTCGAACTTGGAAGTGGCTTAGCCATAACTTGTTTGATTACCCGGCAGATTTAAAAACTTCTTCCATGTCTCATGGGCCAAAATGTTTTTTTTTTACTGTCAGATTAGTAGTTTTCCGATTTCATTAGAATCCAAAGGGTTTCTCGAACTTGGAAGTGGCTTAGCCATAACTTGTTTGATTACCCGGCAGATTTAAATAGTTCTTCAATGGCTCATGGACCAAAATGTTTTTTTTTGCTGTCAGAATAGTAGTTTTCCGATTTCATTTGAATCCAAAGGGTTTCTCGGACTTGGAAGTGGCTTAGCCATGACTTTTTGACTACCCGGTAGATTTAAATCGTTCTTTCACAGTCTCGTGAACAATCTAAATTTTTTTGTTGTCAGAATAGTAGTTTTTCCAAATTTCATTCAAATTCAAAGGGTTTCACGAACTTGGAAGTGGCTTAGCCATAACTTGTTTGATAACCCGGCAGGTTTAAATCGTTCTTTCACATTCTCGTGGTCCAATATATATTTTGCTGTCAGAATAGAAGTTTTCCGAGTTCATTTAAATCCAAAGGGTTCCTTGAAATTGGAAGTGGCTTAGCCATAACTTGTTTAATCACCCGGCAGATTTAAAACGTCCATTTCCATCCCCGTTAAACCATATTTCTTTCAACGTCGCAATATTGGTTCGTTGTAGTTTTCCGCTGTCCGTTGAATCTAAAGTGTTTCTCGAACTTGGAAGTGGCTCAGTTACAGCTTGTTGGATTACCCGGCCGATTTGTACCATATGTGATAACCTCACCGGCTCTGACCGTGACGTCCGTTAAAGTACCAAGTATATGGTATAGATACCGTTTTTCCTTTCCCCTGTTATTTTGCTTGTCACTGTAGTATTATCAGTAAAATGGACCACATAAATTATGAATTGAAGGATCCATCTTTAGCTCGTCCGTGTTGAAATTAAGTAACTAAAGTGAATCCAACAAGACCCCTAGAATTTTCCGTAACCTCCATCTGAACTCTAAACGCTAAGGATGAAGGGGCCATGGAGCAAATCACGTTAAAAATCTGGCGCCCGAGATTTGAACAGAAATTTTGCATCAAGGACATATATAGAGACGTGTTCGTGTGGTAGGAACAGCGCTCAAGAAGTAAGCACGTTACAACACAATATCAGTAAAAATATTGAATTTGGATCAGGAGGTAACAATAAAAAATTTCAAACCAGAAGTTGAGCTAATGAATGATTATAAACTATGAAGCTTTGGAGACAATGACCATATACTAGTGGAACGAGCTGATGAATTATCAAGTTTGTTACAGTTACATCATTTAAATCATGAAGAAAAATTTACAATTCAAAAAATTTGTATATAGTTTACTCACCGGTTTCATCTACAATATGATAGTTAACGGTATATATATATATATATATATATATATATATATATATATATATATATATATATATATATATAAAACCAGAAATATTGGGGAAACGGCAAGTTTATAAAAGTGAACTCTTCTTACTAATTTAACAAGCTTTCGGAAACTTTTATTTCCATTATCAAGTTACAGTAAATTGAGGATTGATATAAAATGGTAAATATATATTAAATGCTAAAATTGGTATTTGAATTTTTTAAAAAATATTGAAATATTGTCATTATGACAGATACAATTTCATTTTTTTCCTTCTAATTTAATATATATTTACCATTTTATATCAATCCTCAATTTACTGTAACTTGATAATGGAAATAAAAGTTTCCGAAAGCTTGTTAAATTAGTAAGAAGAGTTCACTTTTATAAACTTGCCGTTTCCCCAATATTTCTGGTTTTATACCTAATTAGTCGGCAAAGACTATCCTATATATATATATATATATATATATATATATATATATATATATATATATAAAGAAAAATTCCACTTAAAAAATAATAAAAAACCGGTATACGTAAGGCCTTATAGAATACCACTCGCACTATAACAGATTTTAGACGAATAAATTGATAAAATGTTACGACATAATAGTAAAGGCACGTTCACCATTTCCGTCGCTCTTACTTCTAGTTCCAAAAAACTTGATTATTCGGGAAATGAAAAGTGGAGAGTAGTTATAGACTAGAGATCATTAAATGAACAAAGTGTAAATGATAAATTTCCTTTATCGTGTATAACGGATATTTTAGATCAACTTGCAGACTCAATGTATTTCTCCCACCTTGATTTGTCACAAGGGTATTATCAAGTCGAACTGGATTAGTGCCCATCCCTGGAAAAAAGCAAAAACTGAACGAAAGAAAAACAATGACGATGAATTTCCCCAATTTCTGCCATCTTATTCCAACCTCCGTACTTCAGAGATCCCCTCCAGATGTTCCAAACAGCGTCCCCTGATGGAAACCCCAATAAAACCACCCAAACTTCGTCATTCCGTCAATCTCGACAAACTCAGCAAAGGGGAAATGCGAATCTTCGTCCAAACTATCCGTGAAGATATCATACGTTAATCTGTTGCCAACCCTAGTCTTCTGGATAACTTTCCATACACTCGGGCAGTAAAATATCTCACCTCATCTACTTATCTTCTCGTTCCTCGCAGGCCTCATCCGTTTGCAGTGTCTACATTCCCAGTAAAATCGACGAAAATTTCTCGGACTTCCAGCTCGTCCAAATTTTCTTCTCGTTCTTGAACTTCAGTACAAACCAAAATCTGCGCCATCTTCCAACCAAATACTGCTCTCAGAATGAACTTTCAACCTTCAGAACAGAAATGAAATGAAATCCTTAGAGGCTAAATCGCTTACCTAAAGGCCAACCCAAATTGCACCGCCCTTCTAAAAATTTTGAGAAACCATAATTTATCAGAAGATCCTTTAATCTAAAATTCAAAACTCCATTGGGGACCACAAATGGACCACAAAGTGGCTCCTAGGAACCAATCCGACAAAAAACAGACTCCTAGCTTCCTTAGTCATAACTGATTTTGAAACACAACTTCATCAGACACTCCGGTGTGGAATTTCAAACGCCAGCCCACCTCTACCCGTCCGAAAATATTGTACTCACTGTAGGTACAATCATAAGCCACTCTTCCACTGAATGTGAAGCCAAGCTTCACACCTGCCGAAATTGTGGAGGCCGCAATCGGCATACTCTCTCCTCAAAACCCGACTGAACAGCACCCATTACACAACAAAAACTACCTTTGCCCTTAGGAAGTCCAAAAAATAATTCTTGAGATAACTTGCGTTCTCAATGAATGCAACCCGTCCCTCCCGTAGGATGGTAATTGAGATACTCCGGCATTTCATACCGCCTACTATAACCACAATTTTTTGTCCAGGGACAGGGAAACAAGGCATACTTCTTATGCCAATAGGGTGTACAACTTCAAATTTTGACCCCGTACTTTTTCAGGTAATATGAAAAGTGGCAAGTGGGTTATCCAGAAATAAAGTTATTTTATATTTTCTCTGCTGATCAACAGAAATAAAAAACTAAAACAAAAATGTACTGAAATTATACATCTTATAATGCAGATACGTCACTAGTGTGAATGATGAAGCTGTCGCTGGTCTTTGTTTGTTGTTCTATGTTTTAGCTTGTTCATGACAAATAAATAATAATATGTTGACAAAATTTTGACATCTATCACTGTCATTTACTTGTTAAAGTTGAAGCAGTGAATCATGGAAACTAGATATAAGGAGCACAAACTTGTATAGGAAAAATGTCGAAAAAGTGTCCAGCGGTGAGCAGTAAATAACAGATGGCGCGAGAGTAGCCAAATGTTAAAAAGGTAGAGTGAAGTACGCCGACTGAATTAACCTAACAAAATCTCCGACTATAGTGGTGTTTATAATTAAAAATAATGGTAAAAACGTGTGTTGTGGAAAGTTGACCAGCTTTATAATAGTATATGAACAGTTTTACATTAAAGAAGGACTAAAGATAATACAAACAGGAAGAAAAATACACTAGTAAATGAAGCTTAGCCAACTATCGACCATCAATTTATTCCCATACCAGCAAGTATCTCTGATGAACAGGAAATGCCAAACTCATGCTGCAATCCCTCTAAAAACGAACAGCAGTATCAAGTTCAACGGATCCATATATAGCAACAGGAATTATTAGAAGATCAAGATGTTTCTAATAATTCAATAAATCAGAATTATCAGGAAAACAAAGCAACTACACCATCCCTAAAGAGTTTTAGACATATTTTTTGTCAATTTTCACTGCTATCGCCGTTTTGGTTATTCGTAAAAAAACTAAATGGACTGGAACTTATTTTATAGACATATTAAAGAAATGTTATAAATGAAACTAACTGTTTCTAATTAATTCCACTATTTAATGAAAAAATTATGAAAATTATGAAAGGATATTGATAATTATTTTGATATTGACATATAATGTGAAAAAATTATGAAAAATATTAAAGGATATACATGACATGATATGTCAATATCGAAATAATTATCAATATCCTTTCATAATTTTTCCATTAAATAGTGGAATTAATTAGAAACAGTTAGTTTCATTTATAACATTAATATGAGTAGATTCCACAAAGTAGGGGTCCAAATAGTAAATTCAATATTAAAGAAAATTTATTATTCAATGTGAGTATTTATGTACAAGTAAATATATTTAGTTGTCATTTTTTTGTAAAAAATTTTTTTTACATATATGTATTTATATAATCTACTTCTTTATACGTAAATTTCATTATCTCTCTTATTAACTATGAGGTCATCATTTTTCGAGATATTTCAAGTTTAACATGGAGATGCGGAATTATTTTTCATTACGCATATGAAACTTTGATTCGTTCGAACAAAAATAATATTGTTATCAATTGAAATTTCTTGGAACAAGTCCCGTTTCTATTTTTAGTACTGATGTATGGTCTTCCCAATGTAATAAAAAGGGGACAGATTTTAAATATTTTGATATGATTCAAATAATATAAAACTTGCCGGTATTTTTTTTTAATTACAGCGTTTACAAAAGAAAGTGATATTCTAATGAGACATAGTGATATTATAATATATGTTCTCTGTCAACAGATTCAATATATTGAACTCACTACAAATTTGAATATCTCTTCAACTTGTTACAGATATTTTACTCAATTTCCGCACAACATATGTCAACACAAAGGGGGAGGTGGTGTCAGCATGGAAAACCATAGCCATCAACTACTTGAGGACATGGTTTCTAGTTGATTTGTTAGCTGCGCTTCCTTTCGATTTTTTATACGCTCTTTATGGTGCTGAGGTAAGTATCTATTTGATTCACATAATTTAAAATTGAAGAGAATTATGCCAATAATTATCATAAATCACTTGTTTGGTAGCGATAATCTGTTACATCTCCACATTCAAGACATTTCACCATTGACATGGTGTAAGAAAATCACATTTTTCTTCTTAACATAACAACAAACTCTAAAATGGACTGCGATTCGAGTTAATGTGTATTTAGAAATGTAGGTATGCTGAAAAACTAAAACATTTTTCCTGAGACAAAGATAGTCTTCAAGAGTTTCTATTAGCTCGTTATATTTGAGGATTGTGGATATTTTCAGTGCTGATTACTCATTTCATTGTAGGATAATTTTCAAAGTGCTGGCGGTAACTTTTGAATCCTTCCTTCACAACATTAAAATTTTCGAAAGTGTGTACGACTACTGTATTATTTGATATTGATGGCTTTGTGTAACTTGAGAGTCGAATTTCCTTGATTAATGCCTTTTTGTTAGCCATAATTGCGGCTATAAATTGTTGGAACTGTTCCTGATACATGTTATGAAACTTTTATTAAATTTATTTTTGATTAGAAATTTTGTTCATTTTACCAAATTCGATTAATGATCACGAGCTTTAGTCGCCACCTCGTCGCCAATTATTGTATCTTCGGATGAATGAACTATGAGAAGAAACATAATCTAACGTTTTAATTTAATAACTTGTGATAATTACTTTGACAACAACCTTCAGTTTAATACAACTTGATTTATCCAGTTGGGAATACAACACTTATCATGTTATCAATAATTGACTTCCATACCTTGAAAAACTCAAATCAAATCAATTAAAATATTAGTGTGTATTCATCCATATTCAAACCAACAGCAGGATTTCTGAATGGATTGTATCCATTGGATAGCCCTGTTATTTCGGAGCTATAATAAAAAGATAATAAAGTTCGAGGACGCTGTAACGTCATCACAGTTCTTTGAGCACATCAGGTGTAGGATTTGCAGACAAAAGTAAATAAGAGGAGTAGGTCTTATTCAGTATTTAATTTTATGCCGGTAAATGAATTTATACTTCTCAGAGACCTGAGATATCTCAAAAATATACTTGTAAAATGCGACGGAATTATAAAAAAAGGACTAACAAAGAAAATATCGAATATATTTATAAATATAAACATAGTTTTGATGAACCTTCACGAAGAAAATTTAACAATTTTATTAACAGGTTCATTGCGGACGATGCGGATCCGCTTCCATGGTCGGTTGTTCCTATGTGCTAACGGTGGGGATCCGCGCTCTTCCATTTATCTATATAATATTTGAGAATTATTTTAGCAGCGGGGTACACCCCATTATATTACGTCCGCAGCGAACCTGTTAATCGCTCATTCTTTTTGCCAAAGGAGAGAGAAATCCCATTTGAATACTACACATGGAATCCATCTAATAAGAATGTTCGGAGTCCATTCGGTACGCATTGAAAATCGCAGTTCAACATTTTAGCGATGGAAGATTTTGGTAACTTCGACCCGGATTTGGGTCTGGGATAGTAAAAATGATGGATATTCGTCACCCATATATAAAATACTATTCAATATGCATATATATCCATAGTTTCCAAATCTAATAGTTCAACAATTTTCTGTGTATTGAATACGATTATTAAATATTCCAATTGACATGAGAAATTCAAACAAGTTGACTTTGCGGTTATGTCATATACGTCAAACAATATGGCCAATGCCCATATTCACTAGTACAATTTAGAATGAAAACAAGAAAATCATGAGAAATCAGCAGTTAAAAAACTTATCGAATGGCAAACTGGGCAAAAAAAATATTCTTTCGACCAAAACAGAATAATTAATTTTGTTTTTAACAGTGCATATTGTAACGAAGTTACTTTTTACGTTTAATGAAGTTTTGAATTTGTTTTTTGTTTCGGTATAATTTCAGTTTATTTAGTTTTCACGATGTAAAATAGGTTACTTCCTCCTTACTCACTTTCAATTTTTTTTTCCAAATGTTGTAAGGTATTAAAATATGAAATATTGACTAGAATTCATAAGTGAGTGATTCACCCAATGAAAACAAGACTGTTCAATTTTCAATATAATAACAAAAATAAAAATGCAAACTGGATATAATGTATATTTAACTGGCATTTATTTTTGGTAATCAGACATCCAAGCAACATTATTCTGACTTCCGACATAATGTTTATTCGACTCAACGTTGGTTGTGGGTATTATTCAGTTGTATATGCTATACTCAGATGCCGAATTCGCCCATTTGCCGAAATTAATACTCAGTCCGCGATATGATCAAAGTGAAATGATCAGATGCCGATAACAGATTCTATTTCGGAATTTGTTTACTCTAATTTATACATTTCGCGAACTGAGCAATTCAGACTTGCTCAAATGCCGATTATGAATTTATTTTGGCAGATGATTATTTTTAGTTTTATATTTTGTCAATTGTACTATTAAGAAATAAGCAGTTCTCGATATGTTGCATTTTCTAAAAAGGAAGAGTCGATTTTTTTTTGCGAAAATGCATAATTGTAATTTTTTTGAACTATATCTACTCGGCAATTGGACTCCATAAACAGGCGTCTACAAAAACGTTTGACTCTTGAGGTTTTTGAAGCGATATTAAGCTGATAAGAATAGATATTATTCATTGATCTGTGTTAAAGGTCGGGAAAAGGATTAAACCAAAATAAATTCATAATCGGCATTTGAGCAAGTCTGAATTGCTCTGCAGTTCGCGAAATGTATAAATTAGAGTAAACAAATGCCGAAATAGAATCTGTTGTCGGCATCTGATCATTTCACTTTGATCATATCGCGGACTGAGTATTAATTTCGGCAAATGGGCGAGTAGGGCATCTGAGTCTAACATATACATCAACGTTTACCGGCAACCGGCAACGTCAGTCCATAACCTAATCCGACGCTGGAACTTCGGAGTCGATCGAGCCAATAACTACTTAACGTCAGTGAATCAAACGTTATTTTTAGTCATCATTTTATTCAACGTTCATTTATATCTGCTTTGTCTATTTGAACTAATCTGGAACAAGCCTACGTTATAACCGCATTTAGAATCACATGGTACAGTTTCGGTCATAAACCACGCCTAAAATTTTTTGTTCCGATCACTTGACACAAATATCTGCACAATAAAAAAAATACATAGCTTATAATATGTGCGATTTACTGAATATTCCAGTCTTATAAAGATGTTCGAATCACGAAAATTGAAACAGAATCTGTAGACATTCATCAACATTTTACGGAAAGAGAGCTAAATACAAATTAAACGGGGAAAAATAAGGTCTGGCTGTACTAATTTGATTCGGCCCAGCGCTTTTTGTCAAATTAGCAAAATCCGCAAGGCTGGCCTATTGATTATTTAGTTAATGGGTCGTCGAGCCAACTTTCAACAGACGTTGGGTTTTCAAAACATCATTTAAACGTTCAGTAAACGTCTAAAGGTCTAAAGGTCACAATTAGGTGTGGAAAAAACTGTTCTTTTCCAAATAGGTAGTATATTGATATAGTTCATATCGCTAACAATGTCCACCATTTTGACAAATAGCTAATTTGGCCGCCATTGATCGATACACGAATTTACTAGTGGAACACATTTTAAAGCACTTTCAAAAGTTTTATACTATTCTTTAATTAACTATTCTGATATATAAGGAAAATAGTTTCCATAATTTATATTTTCTTCGCCTTTTTCTGAAAATTTTTGGGGCGCATTTGTTATTTGCCGCAATATTGACTACAGTTCTTCAGAAAACTGAACTTTGTTCTGCTTGCAATATTATATGATGAACGAATATTATATTATTATACTGTTTATAACTTGCCTGACTCAAATTATAAGACATCAAATTCTAGCTAGCTGTAACGAAGTTACTTTTCAGATTTTTAGATTTTTAGATTTTTTTTCCGGTATTATTTCAGTTTATTTAGTTTTCAAGATGTAAAATAGATAACAGGTTACTTCCTCCTTACTCACTTTCAATTTTTTTCTAAATGTGAGTGAGTAAATTCAAATGTTACCTGGTAAAATAATTTGGTCACAAGTCCGTTCATTTATAACATTTGGGATATCCGGTGTATATACACTTAAAATTTATTTTATTAAAACATTTAGGCCATATGAATTTAGGTATAAAGTAATTAAAGGATCCCCCAAACCAACAACGCGGAAAATTCGTAACAGTTGCGAATATTCGCGCCGCATGCGAATCGCAACATATTGTTTTCACTGCGGTAAACAGACAAGTTCAAACTCGTGCGAATTTCTTCGTTTTGGCTGCGACTTATCTGCGTATTTATTCGCACGAAAACTTAATTCGCATTAAGATGCGTTTTTGTCCGAATTCGCATGGTGAAAAATATCAAAATGAAGCGAATTATTGAATTGGTTCGAAAGTACCCGATCTTGTATGACCTTTCTCATGAAGACTATAAAAATTTTAGGAAAAAGGATAAGGTTTGGAGTAAAATAGGAGAAGAATTAGGCGAAAATGGTAAGTTGAAACTCAATTACTTTGAGAAAATCATCATAGATATTTTAATACAGATTTTAAATAGGATATTAAAATACAAATATATAATATACATACAGGGTGAGTCAGCGAAATGGAATAGAAAGATTGCGGCTATACTATGGCAGATAGGAAAAAAAGTTAAATACAAAAGTTGTTAGTAATCAAGGTCTGCTTCTTTTGAAAATATTTTCAATTATACAGGGTGTGTCAAAAAAGTACCAAAACCCAAAGTTTAATTTTTTTAAATGACATACCCTGTATATTATTACATATTCCGATTCTACCAAAAATTTTGAGGATATTTCATTGATAATGTCCTATACCTATCTTCAACTGTTTTGATGTTACAAATAATTGAAAGTCGGCATTTTTGCACTTTATCTAATTATTGTGGCAAAACCATTAGAGATAGAGGAAAACAAATTTCACTTTCCTATCTTAACTTTTCAAGATCTATCAGATAGTAATGAATGATTGTACCAAAATTAGTACCAAAATTGGTACCATGGTACCAACTAGCTTTTAAAAAGTTAAGATAGGAATGTGAAACAGTTCGGCTACGATATCCACAGTGAACGGTTGGTTGTGTTTAACGAGTCGAGTAAGTTGGTGATTGCAGGTTATGTCTACAAACTTTAAAATTCCACCCGATCGGGGAAAAACTAATATAGTGTACGAAACGATTGTATCGAATCAAAGTGAAGAAAATTCAATAATGGATTTAGAAGATAGTTCTGATGAGAATCAGGTAACAAAAAAACCAAAAATTGATAATGAAGATAAAAACGTAAGTAAAAACTACATAAATAATGTAAATGTTGGTAAAGTGATTGAAAAAGATAGGAATAAATATAGTATTGGAGATCAAGGTCCTTATTATGTATTCATACAAAACAAAGATGGAAATATAGGCAGGTTACACAAAATTGGAACAGCTAGATTAATTCTAAATGCAGTGCCGGAGATTAAAGAAAATATAACAAATATTTCTTTCATAGGAATAAATAAAATAAAGGTAGAATTAAATAATATGGAAAGTGCTAACAAACTTACTGATTCAGAAACGTTAAAAATAAGAAATTACGATGTATATATTCCTAACTTTTTCGTCCAAAAAAAGGGAGTAATTAAGCAGGTAGATACAGATATAACTGAAGATGAATTAAAAAATTTAATTAAACCAGAATATGGACAAAATATTAAAATAGAATATGTTAAAAGGATGTTTAGGAGAGACGAAAGCAAGAAATTAATACCTACGGGCACTATTATTGTTACCTTCAGGGGACAAATGATACCAAAAAAAGTTATAATAGAAAGGCTTAGATACGAAGTAGAAATGTACATTCCTAAAGTAACCCAATGTTTAAAGTGCTTAAGATACGGCCACGTAGCTATGCAATGTAAGGGTAAAGTCAGGTGCAAATATTGCGGAGAAAATCACGATCAGGAAGCTTGCGAATTGAAAAATAATCCAAAATGTATAATGTGCGGGGGCGAACACAACGCTATGGAGAGAAATAAATGTGACGAATACAACAATCAAAAATCTATTAAAGAAACGATGGTAGTTGAAAATGTATCATATAATGAGGCAAAAGAAAAATATAAAAATAGTTATGCAACGGTAGTAAAAAACAAAGTAGTAGGATCTTGTTATACGGTAACAAAAAAATCAAAACCGAACGAGTATATACCTAGAAAAAGAGTTCTATCAGAAGAACACCGGGAAATTTTGGAAATTCCAAATGTAGAGTCTCAGACGGCTTATGAGACGGTTAGAAACGTACCGTCTTATCATAATATGTTAAAAAATGAAAAACATAAAATTAGCTTTGTTAATGAAATATTAAATATAATTAATAGCTTTTTAGAAAAAAATTCAGTAAATAAAAATGAAAATCCAATTTGTGATGATCTTAGAAACGATCTATTAAAATACATTACTGAAATTGAAAATGTTTAAGGTGGTCCAGTGGAACGGCAGATCGGTAGTTTCAAATAAGGGAGCTCTGGAAAAATTTATATTTGATAAAAACATTCAGGTAGCTTTGCTTAATGAAACTTGGTTCAAACCAAGTTCAATTATTAATTTCACAGGTTTTAATATGATAAGGAGTGATAGGGATGATGGGTATGCAGGAGTCGCTATTCTAATAAAGAAAAGTTTTTGTTTTAAAGAGATAATATTGACAAAAACTATAGAAGGAGTGATGTGCATAGGAGCGGAAATACATTTTTCAGACAGTAATAAAATAAACTTTTATTCTTTATACAATGAACCTAAAAATAAAGTTTCAGGGAGAACATGGAATGATTTTTTTCAAAATCTAAAAAAACCATTTATAGTCGGAGGAGATTTCAATTGTCACAATGGAGTTTGGGGATGCGACCTAACAAACGTTGCGGGTAGAGAACTGTTAGAAGCTATAGAGGAGAATAATCTAAATTTTTTAAATAACGGTTTGGAGACTCGAATTTTACATCCTCACGAACAAAATAAATCAGCCGTAGACTTAACAATTTGCTCAACGGATATAACTACGTCTTGTAATTGGGAAAGGATTGGTTATCCTTTAGGAACCTCAGATCATTATCCTCTGATCATTACACTAAATGTAAATTGTAAGACACAATATGGAAATTGTCAAAAATATAATATTAAGAAAGCGGATTGGACACTTTTTTCACATTTAATAGAAACAGAATTAAATGTTAACGAGCTGCAGGAAGCAGAATACGAAGTACTTTTAAATATTATAAATATAGCAAATAAAAATGCAATTCCAGAAAAGAAAAAAGTGACCAATCCAAAGTTTAACAAGACGTGGTGGAATAAGGAATGTGAGGAAGCTATTAAAGCTCAAAAAGAGGCTTTCTTGGATTTCAAAAATAACTACAAAATATATTTACAAAAATATATTAATTATAAAAAAGCAGCAGCTAACACCAAAAGAATAATTAAAAAATGCAAGAAAGAATCTTGGAAATTGTTTTGTAATAAACTGAACAAAAATACACCAGTAAAAGAGAGTTGGAGAGAAGTTAAGCAAATCAAAAATGTATATTATAATTGTGAACCTAATAACAAGGTAATAAAAAATGATTGGGCTTTAATATTTCAAACGAAATTAACTCCTCTATGGGTTCAAGTAAATTCTATGTATGGTATTTCGGACGAATTAGTTAATGATAATCATCCACTATTAAAACCATTCTCTTTAAGGGAATTGGAAATTAGTATTAAAAATAATATAAATTCAGCTCCAGGTCTCGATAACGTGCATTATATCATGTTATTTAACCTACCTGAAATAGCAAAACAATGTTTATTGAATATTTATAATAACATTTGGAAAAGCGGAAAATTCCCTCCTAGTTGGAAAGATTATATTGTAATTCCCATTCTTAAACCTAAGAAACCTCCTGAAAATCCGGAATAGTACAGGGCGATATCTTTAGCATCATGCGTATTCAAAACATTCGAAAGAATTATTAAAACAAGGTTAGAAAAATGGATGGATGAAAATAATAAATTTCCAGAAACACAATTTGGATTTAGAAAAGGGTATTCGATAAATGAGAACATAGGACAACTGGTTTCCGATATAAATATTTCTTTCTCGAAAGAGGAATCTCTAACCGCTATATTTGTGGATATAGAAGGAGCCTACGATAACGTCAAATTGGACATTTTGCATGATCAAATGATATAGTAAATTTTATACCCATTTAGAATAAGACCATCCTTATTTATTATTAATAAATCGGTTGAAACAAAAAATTACCAACAAAAATGAACGTCGTAACTAATTTATTAGATGTCACGTTTTTGAAGTTACGTCAAATTTTGATTTCATGTTAGTGTCATAACGCAAAATAAGATATGAAAATGCGATATTCTGATGAATCCAAAAAACTTATGCTTAATGTAGTAAACTATTTTCAAAACGATTTAGGATCTCGATTTAAGGCAATTCAAAAAGCGTCCGAAGCACTAAAAGTTCCAGAAAGCACATTATATAATCTTGAAAAACCAAACAGAGCTACAGATTTCGAATTTAGAAGAAATATGTCTGCAAGCGTTTCCCGGAGCAAAACCCGAATTACAAAAAATACCCTGCATTGTTTGAGGGAAGTAATTTATAAAATGTATGCGCGAAAGGATAAAATCACAGTAGAAACTATTTTACGGCAATTTATCGAAGAGTCTCCAGAAACTAAGATTTCCAAAGGTTCGTTATATTTGGGAATTAAAAAAATGGGTTTTCATTTCAAAAAACAGAATGGAAGAAAACATTTATTGGAAATGCCTGCAGTCAGATTAAAAAGGATATTATTTTTGAACAAATACCATGCTGCTAAAAGCGAAAAGCTCTTTACACCTGTTTTTCTGGATGAGACATGGGTTTTTAGTAAAAGCGGGGACAGAAGAATGTGGCAAGATGGTACTAAACACAGTGATTTAAAAATAACTGGAAGTGGGACACGATATGTAATTGTTCATGCCGGTAATAAAAAAGGTTTTGTGGCAAATGCATCGCTTATTTTTAAATGCAATAAAAAAACAGGCGATTACCATGATAACATGAACACCGAAAATTTTGAAAATTGGTTTAAACAGCAACTAATTGTGAACTTGGAAGAACCATCGTTAATTATAATGGATAACGCAACGTATCACAGTCGCCTGGATGAAGAAATCCCAAGAAAAAGTTGGAGTAAAAGACGCATGTTACAATGGCTCAAAAAAAAGAATATTCCTTTTCCAGATCACATTTTAAAGGATGCAGTTTGGAATATAATTGAAAAGCAAGTTTTGCCAGAAAAAAATTATCATTTAGACAAATACGCTGCCGAGCATGGTCATTGTGTTCTCAGGCTACCACCCTATCATTGCCATTTTAATGCCATCGAAATGGTATGGTCAGAAACTAAAAGGCATTATGACCAAGCTATTACGAAAACTGCAAGGTCACCTACTGAAGTCTTAAAAGTATGGAATGACGTCGTAAAAAATGTACAGGAGCAACACTGGCAGAATTACATAAATCATACAGAGAAAATTATTTCTGAAGCATGGGAAGTAGAAAACAAACTGGACCTACTAAACATCGAACCTATGATGATCTCTGTATCCAATGAATCCGATGATGAACTATCACTTTCCGAAAGTTATTCTGATTTAGAAACTAATTAAACTTTGCCTTGAAGATCACGTTATCATTTTTTTAAAATCTAGAATTTGTACTTAATCGAACTCTGAATTGCCATATTTTTTTAAGAAAACTATGTATCTAGTTAATAAAAACATGTTTTTAAAATTAGTGAGCTTCTTTTATTATGTCAACATCTTTAGAATTTTATGAATTTCATAAAATTAATTTGTATTATTACAAACCGCCACTGATAATATGAAATTTCAAGTCACTACGCCAATGCAATAAGAAATATGTTAAGCATTTGACATGACAAAGGTCATAACCTAATTTTTTTCATGCGGGTTCAGATGGTTCAAGAAGCCGCATACGTTAAGTTACTAAAACGGCTGGTACCTCTAAATAGGTATTAATTTTACTATACATATAGGATTACCAGCAGAATTTACGTCGAGAATCTACTCATTATATTCAAATAGAAAGATATACGTAAGGATACAGAACGAATTGTTAGAGCCTAGGTTAGCTAATGTTGGTTTGCCACAGGGGGGAATACTAAGTCCCTTGCTATATATAATTTATACGTCAGATTTGTTTAAGATAGCAGGAAATAATACTAAAGTACTGGAATTTGCCGATGACGTATGCGTATATCAAGGAAATATTTCAAATACCGCACTGCAAGCAACAGAACTATCAAAGAGTTACACTTCGCTGGAGAAATGGTGTCATGCGAAGGGTTTAAATATATGTACAAAGAAAACTCAGCTATGTATTTTTTCCAAGAAAAGAAACTTACCATCTAATTTAAAAATTAACGAAGTAGAATTCAAAGTAGAGCCAAAAATTAAATATCTGGGAATTATCCTGGATAGGAAACTGCTTTGGAAAAAATCACATTGAATACTTAATAAATAGGGCGGAAAAAGGAGTGAATGTGTTAAGAGCAGTATGCCATACGAATTGGGGAGCAGATCCGAGTACATCTCTCTTATTCTATAGATCCTTCATCAGATCAATTTTAGATTACGGGTCTGTATTTTACTCACAAGCAGCACCAACCCATCTAAAAAAATTGGAAATAGTAACGAATAAGTGCGTGCGTCTATCACTAGGAGCAATGAAAACTACACCAATTAGTAATTTATCGGTAGAAGCGGTAGAAATGCCACTAAAGTATAGAAGACAATATCTAACATTCAAATTCATTTTCAAATTGCACAAAAAACAAAGTAAACTGCTAAATAAGATTCATGAATTATATATATTAGATTTAACAACAAAATATTGGCAGAAAAAAGCAACTTTACCAATACTAGAAGTTTATGCACAATACTTACCTGTTTCCAACGAAATAGAAATAAAAACAAGTAATTACGTAGAGCTAGATACGGATCCTAAGGTTTATTATCTAAGAAACTACACAGAATATCCAGAAAAGATAAGGAATTTGATGTTTAGAGGTGATATACAAACACTTTTTCCGCATCATCTTCAGATATACACTGATGCTTCAAAAATTAGATCGCAAGTGGGTATCGCTTACTGGGATCCAGTCAACCAAATCAGAAGACAATGCAGTTTGAATGACAAATTTTCTATATACTCTGCTGAATTAATAGCCATACTGGAAGCCCTACAGTACATTCAAAAATTAGATAACAACAAGTTCGTTATTATCTCCGATTGTAGAAGTGCCTTACAAAAAATCAATAATATAAACAATATATTAGACAAAACAAAAATCAATAACACCATAGGGGATATAGTAAAAACGTTACATGAGTTGGAACTAACTCAGAAACATATAAAATTTGTCTGGGTTAAGGCTCATTGTGGTATAGCTAACAACGAGGAAGTAGATAAGCTAGCAAAAGGCGCCATAAAAGAGGGTGAATGGTCCAATTATAAATGCTCAAAAGAAGACATGTGTGCGTGGGCGAAAGCTAAGGTTTTAAGCAGTTGGAACGATGATTATAAAAATTCAACGAAAGGACTTTTTTATAAAAGTATTCAACCAGATATTCCAAGCAAACCATGGTTCCAAAATTCACAATTGAATAAGGTAGTTATATCTAAAATTTGTAGACTCAGATTCAATCACACATTAGTTCAGTCACATCTATTTAAAATTAATCTTGAAGATTCACCCATGTGCGATTGCGGAGAGGAAGGAAACGCAGAGCATAAAATTTTAGGATGCATATTGATTCAAAATCAAGTTAAAGAGCTGAATAAATTTATTTATAATAAGAACAATCAAATAATGGTCCCTTATAATTTAACAGAATTAACTAGATCAAATAACTTTGAATTATACAAAAAACTATATTCGCATATATGTAAAATCGGAATTAAAATTTAAATAGATATAAATAATAGAATACTTATATTATGTACATTATAAACCATATCCATAAATGTATCTCCATACCTATTGTGTATCCTAATCAATCCGTGGTCCTCTTGTTTGTTGAAGTCGCTCTGATCGACCCCTGAGCGCAAAGTGTCCCTGTAAAAAAAAAAAAAAAAATTTGAAGAATTAAAAAAAGAAAAAAAAAATTGAAAGAAGAAAAAGAACAAAACAAAAAAATTTTAAGAATGAAAAAAAAGAAAAAAAATATATATATATATATCATAGTAGAATAGGTATAGGATTTAAGTTTAAAAAATATGTACATTCTTGAGCAAATTGTTAAGCTGGCGAATGGACATAGTATCCGCAGCCAAGGTAAACCAAATCACACACACACACACAGGAATGTGAAATTTATTTTGGTCTATCTTTAACTGTTTTTCCACCAAAATTAGATAAAGTGTGTAAAATGGCGATTTTTAATTGGCTGTAGTTTGAGAACAGTTGATTTTAGGTATAGGACATTATACATAAAATATTCTTAGAATTTTTAGTACAATCGAAAAAAAAAGTATCTTTGATTTGCCATAACTTTTTGTTGCACTCTGTATACTATTTTTTTATTTTCATAAAAAATATAATTAATTTCTTATAATTTGGTAAAAAAATTTACTTTCTAACTTAAAATATAATAAGATAAGGGGGTGGTCAATATATAAAGAAAAACCTGTACGTGTAGTTCGTATTATTTTATTGATTATAAAAAAGCTTATTATAAACCTGCATTAAAAAATGTAACAAAATTTTCTCGTACAGAAAATGCCAATGTTGCTACTCTTGGATCATTTTCAATATTCTGAAAAGCTCCAAGTTCAGGTTCTTCTGGATCTAAAAGTTCAATAAATCCATCATCAGATTTTTTTATTCTTAAGAAATTATGTAAAATACATGCAGTTTTTACAATAAGAATGCTGGTCTCAATTTTCGTTTCCATTGGTCTGAAGAATTATTATTATTATTATTATTATTATTACAATAAGGTACGGGCAGGGATCCTAAGTCCCATAAGCCCTGAATTATACTATATAAATATTACAAAAATTAAAGTAATTAGAAAATTAAAAAAAAAGAAAAAAAAAATAATTAGAAAATAGAAAAGCGTCCAGTCTATTCTTAAAAATATTGACAGACGGTGCCGTTACAATATCCTCAGGTAGATGGTTCCATGTTGAAAAGATCCGATTACTCAAAAAATGCTGCCTTGTCTGACAGGTGAATATTTCTTTTTTCAACTTCCATTTGTGTCCTCGAAGCCGATTATCAATGTCCACATTAAATAGGCTTCTTAAGTTACCATAATTAAAATTTCAAATGCGAAAGGTGATTATCATGTCCCCACGAAGACGACGTTGTTCAAAGGTCGGTAAATCCATTATATTTAGTATTTCTGTATAACTAGGTCTTGTGCGCCCGAATGATAGTCTGGTTGATCGACGCTGAACTTTTTCGAGAAGATCTCCATCCCGCACAAGTTCCGGACACCACACAGTTCCACAATACTCCATAATTGGACGGATATAAGCTCTATATAAACGAGTTGAATTATGCAATGACATTCTTTCGAAAGACTTGCTGAGGAGGTACAGCTTACTTTTTGCTTTTTTGGTAATACTTACAATATGTTCGGACCAACTCAAATCTGTAGTAATTGTAACACCGAGATCATTATAAGAATTCACTTCACTTAAGGCGTGACCGTTTAAGAAGTATTTATGTCGTGGATTGTTTTTGCCCATGTAGAGAGCAACACACTTATCTGTATTAAGAGGCAACATCCAGTCTGAGCACCACTTAGAGATCGAATACAAGTCCTCTTGAAGATATATATGAAATGATGAATCGGCGAATATTTTCGAGTCGTCGGCATAGAAAACTTTGTTGCATTGAATATGATATTGGAGGTCACTTGCGTATATTATAAATAAAAGCGGACCCAGTACTGATCCCTGCGGAACACCGCTTAATACGGGTTTCTCAGCTGAAAAACAATTTCCCACTTTCACACAAAATTTTCTGCTTGTTAAGAATGAGTCAATCCACTCTAGTAGATCACCTTGTATGCCAAGATGTTCCAATTTATGCAGTAATCTTCGTTTTGGCACTCGGTCGAACGCTTTCGCAAAATCTAGGTAAATGATGTCCGTCGGGATTTTCTTGTCTAAAGATTTTGTCCATTCATTAACACACCAAAGTAGATTCGTCATTGTTGAACGTACTATTACAAATCCATGTTGTTGTTCGGGTATAATTTTTTGAATATGCGCCATTTTTTTGCCAATATGCCGAAGACATTTTCTACCTCTCTTCTCACACGACAGAGTCTTACATTATAGTTTTCCTTACGAATGTCTGTTTTACTTTGTTTGTACGGAAAGGGCCTCAATAAATATGGTTTTAGAGCAAAGGCCTCGTCTCAAATTATGACATGAGGGGAAGGTTCATTTTGTCCTGGGAGTATTTTTGGTTCAGGTACATTCATTTTATTTGTTTCGAATCTTCTTCCCATGTTGGAAACTTCAAAAATTCCTCCATCACTATTTTTACCAGAACCGCCAATATCAACTGAAATAAACTTATAATCCGGTCCAACAATTGCCAATAATACTAGTGAAAATTTGTTAAAATAGCACCAATTATTAGATCCAGTTTTATTTGGACATTTGATCGTAACGTGCTTGCCATCTATACTCCCAATGCAATTTGGAAATGGCCATAAATTTCTAAAGCCTTCCTCAGATTTTTTCCAAATTTCTGTAGTGGGTTCGGGTAAATACATATTTTGCAAATTTGCACATATAGATTCGCAAACTTCTGTGACTACAGCGCTTACAGTTGAAAAGCCAACTCTAAAACTATGGCCAATTGTACAAAATGTATCTCCGGTAGCCAAATACCTGAAACAATACAAAGATGTTATTTTTCTTTTCAGGCGAAGAGATTAAAAAAAAGTGGAGAAATCTGCGCGATACTTATGCCAAGTATATTAAAAGCACTTAAACTAAAACGGGACAAGCGGCAACTAATACAAAAAAATGGATATGGGCTGATCATATGGAAGGATTTAGACCATTTTTAAGTTTTGCCAAAACCACATCCAATGTTCAAGACATTCACTCAGAAGAATATACAGAAGAGATAGAAACGGAGCATGTTGAAAACGAGGAAGCTACCGAAGTTGAAGAAATACGACCAAATAATCATAGCAAAAATTCTGAAAAATCCAGTACAGATATCATTCAGTTACAAACATCGACCTGTGCAAAGTCAGTCACACCTACATCAAATGCTACCTCTAGAGATGCTTCTATGCTTGAGAACACTCCATTGAAACGCAACGAAAATAGAAAACGAAAACCTTAGCCATCAAGTTCTGCTCAAGATTTGATAACGTATTTTAACAGCAAAAAAAGAGTTGCAACATGATGCAACTGACGTACTTTTTTTGGCGCTCGCAGCTACAGTTAAAACTTTTTTCTGCTATGAGACAGATTGAAGTTAAAATGAAAGTTGCGCAAATTATCATGGAGCATGAGCTTCTTCAATTGGAGGAAAGCACTTCAAATAAGTATCAA
Organism: Lochmaea crataegi; assembly: GCA_947563755.1. Classification (NCBI taxonomy): domain Eukaryota; kingdom Metazoa; phylum Arthropoda; class Insecta; order Coleoptera; family Chrysomelidae; genus Lochmaea; species Lochmaea crataegi. The sequence goes on along the minus strand of OX387425.1, from coordinate 43,717,314 downwards.
ACTAGACCTGCAAGTACAGATACCTATAGAACCATCTCTTCAGTTAAAAGTACATCTCTAGCTTCTCCTAACAACGCTGAATTCGCTAGACAACTGGAGATAAGCTCCGAGGCCTCTCAAATGAATTCTGGACCCATATATACAACATTGACCAACCAAACATATGAATTTAGATGTCAACCCACTTTAAAAGATTCGTCATCATCTGACTACCTAAATAATTTTGATCCATATAACTTATAAATATGTACTATTTGGTGAATAAATTTTTCGAAATAAGGATTTTGACACACTGAGACCCACTTCCGATTCCGCTACGAATTTCGCAGCGGAATTTTCGTCACGAATCCGCTGCGAATATTTCGCGCTGGTTTGGGGGATCCTAAAGGATCACAAAATTAACCAAGAAAGACAACAATATGGCGAATTCCACACATAAATGCCACAATTAAGAAAAGACGAGAAGAGATTTTACATTTATTTTAGAATGACAATTTCTTGTTTTGATGAACTTTTACGTCTTATAGAAAATCATATTCGAAAATTAGGCACAAATTATCGAGAAGCTATTTCACCTGAAGAGCGATTAGCTATCACATTAAGGTAAGAACAACAATTTTGCTGTCTTCAAAAAGTTCATTTGAAACAAAACTCCTTATTTCGAAAAAATACAAATTTATTCTCCAAATAGTACATATTTATAAGTTATATGGATCAAAATTATTTAGGTAGTCAGATGCTGACGAATCTTTTGAAGTGGGTTGACATCTAAATTCATATGTTTGGTTGGTCAATGTTGTATATATGGGTCCAGAATTCATTTGAGAGGCCTTGGAGCTTATCTCCAGTTGTCTATCGAATTCAGCATTGTTAGGAGAAGCTAGAGATGTACTTTCATCTGAAGAGATGGTTCTATAGGTATCTGTACTTGCAGGTCTAGTTTGATACTTATTTGAAGTGCTTTCTTCCAATTGAAGAAGCTCATGCTCCATGATAATTTGCGCAACTTTCATTTTAACTTCAATCTGTCTCCTAGCAGAAAAAGTTTTAACTGTAGCTGCGTGAGCCAAAAAAATTTTGTCAGTTGCATCGTGTTACAACTCTTTTTTTGCTGTTAAAATACGTTATCAAATCTTGAGCAGAACTTGAGGGCTCAGCTTTTCGTTTTCTATTTTCGTTGCGTTTCAATGGAGTGTTCTCAAGCATAGAAGCATCTCTAGAGGTAGCATTTGATGTAGGTGTGACTGACTTTGCACAGGTCGATGTTTGTAACTGAATGATATCTGTACTGGATTTTTCAGAATTTTTGCTATGATTATTTGGTCGTATTTCTTCAACTTCGGTAGCTTCCTCGTTTTCAGCATGCTCCGTTTCTATCTCTTCTGTATATTCTTCTGAGTGAATGTCTTGAACATTGGATGTGGTTTTGGCAAAACTTAAAAATGGTCTAAATCCTTCCATTTGATCAGCCCATATCCATTTTTTTGTATTAGTTGCCGCTTGTCCCGTTTTAGTTTTAGTGCTTTCAATATACTTGGCATAAGTATCGCGCAGATTTCTCCACTTTTTTTTAATCTCTTCGCCTGAAAATAAAAATAACATCTTTGTATTGTTTTAGGTATTTGGCTACCGGAGATACATTTTGTACAATTGGCAATAGTTTTAGAGTTGGCTTTTCAACTGTAAGCGCTGTAGTCACAGAAGTTTGCGAAGCTATATGTGCAAATTTGCAAAATATGTATTTACCCAAACCCACTACAGAAATTTGGAAAAAATCTGAACAAGGCTTTAGAAATTCATGGCCATTTCCAAATTGTATTGGGAGTATAGATGGCAAGCACGTTACGATCAAATGTCCAAATGAAACTGGATCTAATAATTGGTGCTATTTAAACAAATTTTTACTAGTATTATTGGCAATTGTTGGACCGGATTATAAGTTTATTTCAGTTGATATTGGCGGTTTTGGTAAAAATAGTGATGGAGGAATTTTTGAAGTTTCCAACATGGGAAGAAGATTCGAAACAAATAAAATGAATGTACCTGAACCAAAAACACTCCCAGGACAAAATAAACCTTCCCCTCATGTCATAATTGGAGACGAGGCCTTTGCTCTAAAACCATATTTATTAAGGCCCTTTCCGTACAAACAAAGTAAAACAGACATTCGTAAGGAAAACTATAATGTGAGACTCTGTCGTGTGAGAAGAGTGGTAGAAAATGTCTCCGGCATATTGGCAAAAAAATGGCGCATATTCTTCAGACCAATGGAAACGAAAATTGAGACCAGCATTCTTATTGTAAAAACTGCATGTATTTTACATAATTCCTCAAGAACAAAAAAATCTGATGATGGATTTATCGAACTTTTAGATCCAGAAGAACCTGAACTTAGAGCTTTTCAAAATATTGAGAATGATCCAAGAAGAGCAGCAACATTGGCATTTTCTGTACGAGAAAATTTTGTTACATTTTTTAATGCAGGTTTATAATAAGCTTTTTTCTACTCCTGTTTTATAATATACTTATTAAAAGACTAAAATCTGTATCATAATGATATTCATTATTCTATTTAAAATCTGTATTAAAATATCTATGATGATTTTCTCAAAGTAATTGAGTTTCAACTTACCATTTTCGCCTAATTCTTCTCCTATTTTACTCCAAACCTTATCCTTTTTCCTAACATTTTTATAGTCTTCATGAGAAAGGTCATACAAGATCGGGTACTTTCGAACCAATTCAATAATTCGCTTCATTTTGATATTTTTCACCATGCGAATTCGGACAAAAACGCATCTTAATGCGAATTAAGTTTTCGTGCGAATAAATACGCAGATATGTCGCAGCCAAAACGAAGAAATTCGCACGAGTTTGAACTTGTCTGTTTACCGCAGTGAAAACAATATGTTGCGATTCGCATGCGGCGCGAATATTCGCAACTGTTACGAATTTTCCGCGTTGGTTTGGGGGATCCTTAAATCTAGTTTGAGTTTTTACTAACATTATTTTGAAGCGATTAGTGGGAAAGAAGTCATAAATAGCTGAACAACATATTTAAAAGGGGAACTTCTTCTCTCCGCGCTCGTCCGGTAGTGAGGAAAGTAAACCGTACATACAGCGTTCCTAGAAAGTGGTGAACATAAATAAGTGTTTTCAAGGTAAAATTATATTTTGCTCCGTTATATTTCCGAAGAAATTTATTTTTGTTAAAAATTATTTTGATAGTTGAGTTTTACATTCTGTACAAATGAATAAATTTGATAGGTTTACTACCATCACCCATATAAAACTCAGTAGTTTTCTTATTTTGCATTTTTAATTTTACGATATATATTTTTTTTATCGTTCATTTTAAAATTTTATTTGACAAATTTTGTCTGTAGATACTTTCAAGTTTTGAACAGAATCAAGTTTTTGTGAGCAACGTTGTTATTCTGGTGGCTTTCTTTACTGACATTTTTTTTTGATCTTTCGTTTTTTTTTATTTTAATATCAAACTGCATCAACCACTAAGGGTTATTAGCAGTGGGACAATACAATTAATATGTTTTTAGTTTACAATCAAATACATACAGTTATGTAGTAGATGTAGCTTAAATTTTAGAACAGAAAGTAGTTTGGTTGAGGAACCCTAATACATTTTCTATGTTGCAGTTTTCATTCAGTATGTTCTCTAACGGTTCTTTAATACCGTGTTGTTCACGTTGCGATTTAAATTTAGGACACTGCACTAATATGTGTGATACACTTATTTGCACATTACACATGTCACATATGGGTAGATTGTCTTTGGAGAGTAAATGTTGGTGGGTGAGTCGTGTGTGACCTATTCTAAGCCTTGTGAGTATCGTCTCTGCTCTTCTAGTTCTCGGCAGGTTAGTCCATGGTAAAGTGGATTTCTTGATTTCTCTCAGTTTGGTTGAATAATGTGTCCAAAGGTCTTTCCAGTGGTCGCCGATTTTCCTTCTGAAGATTGTTTTCAAATCTGAGCTGAGAATTCAGGATTCTGCGAGTGGTAAGGTGTTGTTAGTGGATGTCTGCTTGGCGACTGCATCGGCACGTTCATTCCCATCGATTCCGATATGTGAGGGGATCCAAAGTATTTCTATCTTTTTATTTGAACTAAAAATGTGGTGTAGTTGCTTTTTAATTCGCATCACAAAGTAATTGGTTGGATACATTTGTTTGATGCTTTCGATAGTGCTTAGTGAGTCAGTGATTATGAGGAAGTATTTTAAAATGTGATCGATGCAGTACTGTGTTGCCTCATAAACAGCGTATAGTTCCGCTGAGTATACACTGTAACCATCAGGTAGTTTGTATCCAGAGGTGCTACTGTTCGTTACTACTGCTGACGATGTCCCGTGTTCAAGTTTTGATCCATCTGTGTATACAATTTCGTAGTTTTTATACTTCGCAAGGATGTGTTTGAAGCTATTTAGGATTAGTTTGGTAGGATGTACATGCTTATTAAATTCAGTGAGCTGTGTATTACATTTAACGGTTTGGAGAGTCCAGGGTGGCGAGGCCCCATTTGAACAGTTGTAAATTGGTGGATAAGTGATGCTGTGTTTTTGGCATGTACTATTAATTCTTTCATAGAATGGCGGAGTTATTCGGGAGTGGGAGATGAAGAGGGACTGGAATTTGCTGGCGAAAGTTACGTTTTTTGCTGGATGAGATTCAATTGAGTGTACTTTTTTTGAGTATTGTAAGCTAAGTAGTTCTCTGCGTCGGTTTAGTGGCATTTTTCCTGACTCTACAAGAATGCTTTCTCTAGGACTTGTGTAAAATGCTCCTGTTGCTAACCGTAATGCTGTGCGTTGGATGACATCAAGTTTTGTTGATGCTTTTTTGTTTGCTGATGTTTACACTATTGCTCCATAATCTAAATGGGATAGAACGTAATATTCATAAATATTTAGCAGAGTATTACGGTCGCTTCCCCAATTGACGTTTGATAATAGTTTTAGCATCTCGAATATTTGTTTTCCTTGACGACCGTTATTTGCTGATTATTAATTGTGAGATTTGGCAATAGATCTGTGTTCCGACGAGCGAATAGGATGCACTTGGTTTTTTGTGTCGATAGCTGCCATCCATAAATCTTAAGCTTTGAAAGTATTCCGGAGATAGCCACTTGCAAATTGTTTTCAATTGTTTTCATGCTCTTACTTCTCATGTAAATTACAAGATCATCAGCGTATAGGCTGGCATGCACTGGTGCTGCTATTGTTGAAACAATATCACTAATAGCCCCAAGGAATAAGGTTACACTCAATACAGATCCCTGAGGTGTTCCGTTTATTTGGACATGGTCCAACGAAAATGTTCCGTTGATTCGAACATTGAAATTTCTATCTTTCAGGAAATTATTGATAAATTGAATATATTACCTTGTGAACCTTTTGATGCAAACCATTATTTCCATATTTCCAAACAACATCATACGCCTTACTGATATCGAAGAAACTTGCCACGCGCATATTTGTTTATTTGAAAAACTTTCATGAACAAATTATTCAAGTTGAATTAAATTGTCCGTTGTAGAACGATTTTTCCTGAAACCACTTTGTATATTTGTCAGAGAGTTGAATTTTTCCAAGAACCACATCAATCTTCTATTTATTATTTTTTCTAGTAATTTACACATTGTACATGTTAGGGCTATAGGTCGATAGGAATTGGGATCTGATTTTGGACTTGGCGGTTTTAGTATTGGGATAATTGTTGCCTTAGACCATACAGATGGGAAGATATTTTTTAGGTAGATTTGGTTGAATATGTGTAAGAGATATTTACCCTTATTAGGTAGGTTATGGATAAAAGCAAATGGTATATTATCTGGCCCGGGTGAGGAATTTTTACAACTTGACAAGGCATCACAAAGTTCTTCTATTTGTATGGGAGAATTTATACTTGGTTGTGGATTAACTTGGAATTGGATATTCCCTGTCTCTCTGATTTGTTTGGAACGTTTGAATTTTTCAGTGTAGCTTGTGTAACTACTATTTCTTACGTATATATCTGCAAGAGTATTTGCTATTTCTAGAGGTTGGCTATAGATATTATTGTCGTGAACTAGGTGATTAATACTATAGTTGTTGCTTGAGGCACCTTTTATTCTTCGTATTTTCCCCCAAACAGTGCTGCTGGGTGTTGAACTATTAATAGAAGAAATATACTTCATCCACCAGTCCTTCTTGCTTTTTTATTGTCCATCTAGCTTTAGCACGTAGTTCTCTGAATTTTAGGAGGTTTTCATTTGTTTTATGTCTTTTGTAGTGATTGAAGGCATTGTGACTAGCTTTAATAGCTTCACAACAGTTTTGGTTACACCATGGAACAGGTACTTTTGTTGTTCGTTTAGTTTTTCCTACTGCAATATTAGCAGCGGTTATTATTAATTCTGTAAATGACTTCACTATTCCATCAATTGAGTATTCTTTATAATCAGTAATATGCTCTTCTATATAAGTAGTAAAAAGTTCCCAGTTTGCGTGGCTGATTTTCCATTTTGGAATGAAATTATGGTTTTCAGTTTGTGTGCTCTTTATTAAGATGTATGATCACTGTCGAAGGGGTGCTTCTCTGTTTCGAAGGACAATTTTGCACTCAAAGATGTGACGCATAGAGAGAGGTCTAAAGTACTACTGCTTCCACTGCGGGGGTCGAAGTATGTTTTACTGCCATCATTCAGTAAGAATAGATTGTTATTGTCAATGAAGTTTTCCATGACGATTCCTTTAGGTTTTGTAGATTCACATCCCCAAACACTGCTATGGCTGTTGAAGTCTCCTATAATTAATCTGGGCTTAGGGCTCCGGTTAATGATGTAGTTCAGTTCGGGAACAGAAAAGTCTTTATTTGGAGGTATGTGGAAATTGGTTATGTAAAGTTTGCAGAAACTTTATATTTCTACTGTACATGCTTCTAAGTTGTTTTGTACCAGTTTGATTTCTTTGCATTCAAGTGACTCGTGGACAAAAGTGCTTATCCCTCCACTTACTCTGTTGGCATTCTTTCGGATATGGTGAAAAGCTTTGTAGTGTTTCAAAGATCCTTTTTGTTTCTCTGTGAAATTAGTTTCCTGGAGACATATTATTGAAGGTTTGTGCTTATAAATTAATACTTGCAGCATTTCAAATTGTGGCCTGGATCCATTCATGTTCCATTGAATAATCAGTGTGTTGTTCATATTATATTTGAAATAGTTATTGTGTTGTTGAGCAGAAATTAATAAAGAATAATAAATTAATTATTTGAACATATCCCTTGAGATGAGTGGTCACTCTCTGTATCAGAGTAATCTGGCTGTAGGTTATCATGTATTGCAACTAGGCTTTTGGTTAATATCTTTTTCAGCTTCGTGTTCCTACTTTTGATACTTTTGTGTTCCAAGTAAGGGTATATTTTAATCAACATATTTATCAGTCCCTCTATATCTTCTGTGTACTGACATGCGACACTTAGAGCCTTTGGTGTTTTCATAAAAGTCTTTCAGTTCAGCATATGTGAGAGGATATAGGGATGGGTTCGATTCAATATGCTCTTTTAAGGAAAGGACTTGTTCTTCGAGAGTTGTACTTCTTTTGATGTTTTCTGGAAGTTTGAAATTCGTTTGAGTTCTTGTTGGGGCCTCCTGTTTTTTAGTTATTTTTCCTTGATGCTGAAATTCATTTAGAATATTTCTTGATTCATCCAGTTGGAGATTGGATTTCATCGTAGGTTCGTTTTGGTGGAGATTGGAGGATGTCCATAGAGAGCTCGTCAGGTTGGTTTGAAGTTTTAGGTGCAGGTTCATGGAGTGTATTGTGGGTCGTTGTAATTGTTGCTGTTGCAGTAGAAATGGCTTGTGACGATTCTGTTTCATCAGGGTAAGATGTACTTGTTCGAGTCAAGGCTGGACACTGCGTAGCTATGTGTTTCTGGTTGTTTGCATTTGAAACAGGTCAGGTCATCACTCGATAGAAATATTCTGTACGTGGTATTATCAAATGTAAGGTTAAGAAACTGTGGGATAACAGTTGCAGTTGGTAAAGGGGAAATATAAACTTGCCGGCGGAAACTTAGGACCTGAGCGTATTCTGGGTTAGGGATGTTACTACGAAGGAAATTGATTGAAGATAATAGCTTTAGACCTAGGTATTTCAGTTCATCTTCTATAAGTGTATGTGAGATTGATGGAAACAATTTTAGTATATGACAGGTAGACGCAAATTCTATTATTAGAAATTTTGGAGCAAAAGATTATGTTTTTAGGGTTAATTAACTTTCCGATGGCAATTACATAATATGCGAAATTAATATTATCTGTAGCATTTAAAATAATAGCTTGTTTTTTATCTGGAAATACGGGACGGGTATCTTGACTAGCCACTTTTGCATCACTATTGGAGGGAGCTGATGCAGTCTGGATATTGGAGGGGCTCTTATGGGCAGAAACCCCTGGTCCTTGTTCATTCATTTTAAGTAAATTAAAGTTACGTGAGTCATATGTTCCTGACTACGGATCTGTCTTCACTAATTGATGTTAGTAAATCGTCTGATACCACAATCTTTTTTGTAGATTTGACAGAAATGACGATGTAAAATAACTTGAATTTGTTTGATCTGTTGGAGTTTATAGTAATGAAAAACTTACAGTTGTTGTCGTTTTTCTATTACAAACACTAATATACTTGTCAAATTTTAAATAAGCTTTAAAACCACTATTTTAGCAAGATTTATTCAGAGTCATTAAACCACTGCTGTTCGAATTTTTGCCAGAACCGAACTCGATCTTTCGTTTTGTTTATAGAGTTTCATTGTTTGTTCCCAGGAATAATATTTAATTACTGGACGATTCGTAAGTCTCGTTCGGGAATTAAATTTCTTTCGTCAGGAATTTCATCGAATCGCCGACTGACTCGGGTCACGTTGAAATTTCTTTCTGTCTCCCCTGTCGGAGTTTGTTAATAGTTATTTGATTTTAAGAAATAATATTTGATTATTGGACGTCTTGCAAGTCTCGTTCAGGAATTGATTTTTTTATTTTTTAACAGGAATCTCAGCGAATCGCTGACTGACTCGGATCTTATTGAGATTTCTTACTTCTCTTTCCATTCATTTGGGTTGTTAATAGTTGTTTGATTTTATGAAATAATATTTGATTACTGGACGTCTCGTTCAAGAATTGAATAAAATTTTTTTTTCAGGAATCTCAGCGAATCGCCGACAGATTCGGGTCTTGTTGAGATTTTTTTTTTCTTATTCGGCCGTTTGATTTGAGTTATAGGGTTTTCCGGTTCCCAGAAATAATATTTAATTTTTGGGCGACTCGTGAGTTTCGTTCGGGGATTAAAATTATTCTGCCAGGAATTCTGCCAGCGAATCGCCGACTGTCTCAGGTCTCGTTGACATTCTTATTTCTACAATTTGTTTGTTTTGTCGAAATTATCTTTCAAATTTTGTTCAACCGCTGCTTAAAACCATGAAATATTTAAGTATTACTTGACACGATAACTACGTTCATAAAACCACTGAGTCCGTATAAATCTTATGTTTTTATTCATTTGCATAGTATATGAACGGTTTGTTTATATATTTGCTCGCTCATATTCTGCCTAGTGTATATTATTTATTTGGATACCCGTCCGCTTGCTGCCTTGCTTCAGTAGTTTTTTAAGGTTTTTTAGTGAAGGTTTTTTTTGTGTCTGCTTTATGATTGTATTATATTGTATTTTCTTCAAGTTTGACAACAGCAGTTGTCATATTGGTAGATTATTTCAGGGTAATCTTGTGCTAACCGTCCAGTTATGAAGCTCTATAAAAACAAGTATACCGCTACTTATTCTCTACAGTTATCGAAATTTTGAAGTCGAGGTGCCGTGGAGTTGACCGTGATAAAAATCTGGCGCTCGATAGAAAACTTGAATCCGCAGTTTTGGGGTGTCAATTGTGACGTGTCCAGGTACTTAGTCTCGACGTGAAGTACAAGGAGGAAGAAAACACGTTACAATACTTTGTCCAAATATTTTTGAAAACTTTCACATTCCTTCCAAAATAAATTACCAATTAGTTATTCTATTAGTAGCAGTATAAATTTCATTATACTCAAAACAAAGTTGCTTCGCTTAACGTTGAATAACGTTGGATTTGTTTAAGCACATAAGACATCGAAGTCAGAGCCGACGAAGTAACGACTCGAATTTTTATTCTCCATTCAGGTGCAAATTTGGGTCGTAGCGTGGTCACTACAACGTTAGGTTGTTTAGCTCAACGTTATATAACTATGACGTAATGTCCAAATGCTTTGGCAGGTTCCCGCAATATCTGCTAAGTAGGACATTCCAACGTAATGATAAGATGCGCTCTTGCAAAAAGAAAAGTTTTCGGACATTTTTTGCCTCTCAGATGCCTTGAGCGTGATAGAATTGAAAATATGTTGCCTAATATAAGCAGCCAATCCAAGTTTTTATTTCAGTTTCTTTATTCGAATAAGCGGTTTCATAACATACTTTGAAATATTCGAAAAGAAAACATGGGCATAAGACCCCATACTGGCTGCTTAGTTTATCTTCAGTTACAAGCACATAGAGGAAATCAACATCGATAAGTTATTTTTTGAGAAATATTGTATAATTTGTATGTAGAAAAAATATTTAATTGGTTAATATGTAACGAAACGTTCAATATTATAGTTATTATTTGTATCAACACATATATCAAAAGTTACGGAGAGTCACCGTATTCCAGGCGGAAATTCACGCCATTGTTTCATGTGTGGAGAGATTGGAGCAAGCCAATCTCATACATAGAACAATAAAAATTTTCTCGGACAGCCAAGCGGCTTTGAAAGCACTTAGCTCTCACCGTGTAACGTCGAAATTAGTTTTAGACTGCCAAAGAAGACTCTCCTCAATAGGAGAACTCAATAAAATATTGCTGGTCTGGATCCCTGGCCATTCTGGCATGGAAGGAAACGAGAAGGCAGACTCTCTTGCAAGGGAGGGTGCCGTATGTGTTTCTATCGAACCAGAACCTACAATTGGCATCGCAATAAGTTTTGCCAAACAAACACTGAATACCACGACGTCAAGAAGAGCTTTAGACTTCTGGCATAATTTACCAGGATTGGTTCATTCAAAGGCTTTCATACATCCTTCGAAGAATGTCTCCAAACAAATGTTAGACTATAGCAGGCATAACCTACGTTGTCTAACAGGACTTTTAACAGGCCACTGTCATCTGAATCATCTTATGCTAAAACTTGGACTGTCGGAAGATCCGACCTGCCGTCTTTGTCTGGAAGATGATGAATCAGCAGAGCATATAATTTGTGCCTGCCCCGCCGCGGCTCGAATCAGGAATCTGATGTTTGGCAGGGATTCTCTCTCGTCCTCGGACCTGAAATATCATTCACCAAATAAACTAATCGGCTTTGTTAAGAAGCTGAATTTGTTTGGTGAAATCTGAATAGGTGTGAGCCACAATAGACTCTTGCGAGTCGCAGTGGAGGGCCTTATAGACCCACTCATCATAAACCTAACCCTAACCTAAATATAACTATTATAAAACAAGAATAGATGAATACTCTGAAAATCCGAAAAAGCTCTGGAATACCATAAAAAACCTATCTAACAAACCAAAAATGCAACATAAAATAGGTTCGATAATTAGTAAAACTGGTGAAGTGATAACAAATATTAACGAAATCTGCGAGGAATTTAATAAGCATTTTTTAAATGTAGGTACAGATTTGAGTAAACAAATACCACCATGTGCTAAAGCACCATCGCGTAACAATATTCAAAATACCTTTGCCCTATTTCTTACTTCAGAACAGGAAGTTATGAGCACAATACGAAATCTAAAAAACCATAAAGCATTAGGGGTGGACAATATTCCTGCAGAAGTATTAAAAGCAATATCTGCATCAATAGTTGCACCCATCACTTATATTATTAACATATGCTTTAGCAAAGGAGTTTTTCCGTTCATATTAAAAGAAACGATAGTCACACCAGTCTATAAAAAGGGAGATAAAACTTCAGTGAATAATTACCGTCCTATATCATCAACAACTCATGTATCCAAAATATTTGAAAAAATAATTAAAACGAGATTAACTTCTTATTTGGAGAAATACAATATATTGACGATAAAACAATTTGGCTTCAGAAATAATGTATCAACAGAAGATGCTATTCTAACTTTATTACATAGCATATACAATGCTTTGGAGCGAGGAGCCCCCTGCTTATGCATATTTCTTGACCTTACTAAGGCCTTTGACACTATAAGTCATGAGCTACTTCTGGAATCGCTTGAAGATATTGGAATTAGAGGAATATGTCTTCACTTATTTAAAAGCTATCTATCAGATCGATATCAGACTGTAGAAGTGGCTGATGGAACAAGTGGTAGAGACCGGATTAGATGTGGGATCCCGCAGGGAACTGTTTTGGGTCCATCCAATACTATTCAATATATATATATATATATATATATATATAGGAGACGATTTATTTGGGGATGTGGCAATAAAATACCAGAGAGTACTCTTTTTAAAATATATTCCAAGCTTTCGAATATAACATATTCATTCTTAAGGACTGAAAATTATTAGGATGGTCAAATTATAAAATAAATTAATGTTAAAATTTTACTTACATTATTTAAACGAGGATGTCGGTATAATTGTAAAAATAGATAAAAATTAAATTTTATAATTGACATAAACGTTCATTACATATTAAACTCAAAAAACAATATGACATTCAATATGACATTAAACAAAAATTTTAATCTATAAAGGTCTGTTCGAATGTCATATTGTTTTTTGAGTTTAATATGTAATGAACGTTTATGTCAATTATAAAATTTAATTTTTATCTATTTTTACAATTATACCGACATCCTCGTTTAAATAATGTAAGTAAATTTTAACATTAATTTATTTTATAATTTGACCATCCTAATAATTTTCAGTCCTTGAGAATGAATATGTTATATTCGAAAGCTTGGAATATATTTTAAAAAGAGTACTCTCTGGTATTTTATTGCCACATCCCCAAATAAATCGTCTCCGTTACTGAGTTGGCAAATATTTCTAGTAATTTATATATATATATATATATATATATTTTGGATCGGATATATATATATATACGTAGGTTCACTGGGAATCCGATCCAAAAACATCCCCATTCTGCGTCCACCCATATACGCGCGTATTTGTGAATATCGTTTTACGGTTCTATCAGGCGCTCTTATCTAATAATAGGTCAACCTCGCGCATGTATACAATAAATACAGTTTCAGAGTAACTTCGCGATTTATGTTAAAACTCTAAAATTTACATTTACGCACATACCGCCTCGTATAAATAATAAACACAGAAATAAAGCATAAATTTGTTTGTTTACAGCCTTCAATGAGATTATCAATTAAATACAATTTAATCCTATTTTCGACACCTTAGTTTGTTTGAAAAATAAAGATGCTGGACGGGAATTATCCGATGTGACTCCTTAGTTAAGATTTAAGTATTTACTTTTTTCTTTCCTTCGGAAATTTCTCAAAAAGACTCGTAAACTAAGAATAATATAAATATATTTATTTGGGCAATAATATTAAGCATTATAGATAGTCAGAATTGGACTTATTCCACTGATTATTCAAATACTTGTTACTTCTCCCGTTTTATATGACGTGAGGACAAAAGTTTGGGGATTAGTATGCATGTATCTATGTTAATCATATTAAATCACAGTTTCCAGTAAAACATTTAATAAGGTGTGAACAAATAGAATTATGAAAAGAATAGTTTAAATACTATTTCGACACCCTACATAGTTTGAACAAGGTTGGTTAAATCTTGTAGATCATACCATCCAGTTTAACTTAGAAGTGTAATCCAATGTTCGGTCGGGACATATAGCTCGGTAAGTAGTTGTTTCTTCTTGGTTAAACGGTCATTGTTTGAAATCATCTTTTTCAAACTATGTAAGGTGTCGAAATAGTATTTAAACTATTCTTTTCATACTTCTATTCAATCGCGTTTTTTAAAAAATCTAAGTAAAATATAACAAGTAACCAGTTACCATCTTTTCAGAGCTTTTATGTATATTAAAAAAATTGTAAGTATTATACATTAAATGAATGAAGATGACTCAAATATATCCTATTTTATTGAAACTTCAAATAAAAAAGACATTCTGAAATCAGATTAAAATATAAATAAACTAATAAGAAAAAACTGATAAACATTAATTTTCATTGCTTGAACTAGGTACTACTTAAAATATTATTTTTTATACTGGTTACAAACATATGCTTTGATTCCATCCCATTTTCGCTTGGAAAATATTTTTGGGTATAATTCAAGAAACTCCCGAACTTCTTTTTTTTTTGGAGGAATTTTCTTTCGTATGTGCCTTTGGAAATGTTTCTCGGTCAACTCTTTTTCTTGTTTTGTCCAAGTAATCCTGTGTATTTTTTTCGTATCTTTTTTCTTTGTTTGGCTGCTCTCTTCTGTGGCGTTAACTGAGTCTAAGTTCTCATTATCAATTTCCATATTGGTCTCTTCTTCGTTCTCACTCTCACTTTGTGTTTCTATTATACTATGATCGATTTGAATTTCATTCAGGTTTTTCCCTTTATATTTGTCAATATTATTATTTTGGGCCAGAAGTAGTATTTTAGATACTTTTGCTGTTTGGTACACATCTGAAGGTAATCGATACCACTCGCTATGAGTTTTAGATGTGTGCCCCATAAATGTGGCAAGTTGTTCTAAATCTTCAGTATCCATTTTCAAAAGTTGTGAGATTGTAGCAAGATGTTTTCTCATTTTTGTTGATGTCAAAGAAGAAACTTTACTCGGATCAATTAGAGCAATTTTTACATGTTTTCTAAAAACATGGTACCCGCTTATGGGATCCTCAGTATGACACAAACCAAATAGGTAGGGGTTCGGAGATTCAAAAAAGTTGTTTCTGTATTTCAAGGATACATCGATTCCCTCTTGGGTAGTTTTATCGAATAAAACGGGTACTCCTCTTCCTCGTTTTCCTTTGATGACGATCCGTTTAAGTTTACTTAATAAAACCTTTTCGCTAGGTGTAAGCAGCTTTTCAAAGTCTCCCGAAGAAGTACTATTTAAGTGGGTTTGGTATGCATATAGCATGATCCGTTGAAGCTCTCCCACTCTTCTTTTATTAAATAAAAGTAAGCTGCAATATGTTCCCTCGATTAATTTTCTATATGCTTCCTCACTGTTATTATTTTCTTGTAATTGCATTTTTGAATTTGCAATTACACCATCTAAATAAATCTCCATTTTCTAAAAAAATAAGTATTACTCAGTTTTGACCAAATTATAAGTCTCACTAAACTATTTTAGTTCTTAAGTTCGAGTTACATAGAATCCAATTACGCGAAATCTTGGCCTAAAATACAAATTGGGGTTTTTATCACATCTTACCAGTTCAAGAAATTATATACTTAGAGAACAAATAATTTAAATGTACAAAATTGTAGATGAGCCATCTAGCTCAATCTTGTATAATTTTGGTTTTAAATTTAATTTTAATAACGATTTCAAAGACGAATGCAAAAGAATAATAAAAAAAAGGGACAATTATGCACTTTCCGATGATATAGTTACCTGTAAATCTTCAGTCAACGGTATCACTGTTGGTTTGTTGAATCTGTTAACATTCAAATTTTGACCAGCTTCAGTTGATATTTCTATAGCCCATTCGTCGTTAATAAGTTTTGTCATCACATCTAAAATTTTTAAAAGCGGCGAGTTGATATTTCTTTGGATTTCTAAGTAATATGCTGCATTAATTGCTTTTTTAATCAGGGTTCCCATTTGCAAAGCTAATGAAGAAGACTTAAATGTTTTTGTAACCTCATCATATTCAGAAATAGATTTTACTGCTTGTACAATATTTTTAAATTCTGAAGGATGTAATACATCTATCATTGTAAGCGAGTTCTTACTGTTAATTTTCCTAACCTCCATTAATAATCGGGCCAAACGTCTCATATATCTTTTTGCTACAACAACTAAATGTTTGTCTTTGTGAGATTTCATATATTTTCTACCAACTTCGCAAATAATTTTGTCTCTTTTGGCAATCAAAGAAATTTCATCCGCTTTCAAAGAATCGAGGACTCCGGAGGTTCGTAAAATATCTTTGGGACCAAAATGACTAGACATATATGTGTGTCCAATGGATTGATGCCGCTGGCGTGTGCTAATTCTTTTATTTTCATTTTGTGGGCAACGTTTGATATGTCTGCGTAAAGTTTTCTTCGAATAATACCCTAAACGAAAAATTTGTCAAGGAAACGAACCTACTGTTGAAATTTTCTACTTACCTGAACAAAAAGTACAAGGTAGTTTAGAACAAGGTTCAGCAATTTTTCCTCCTTTATCTTGTACAGGAACGATGTTACCACTACAAAAATCGCCTTCTTTTCTTATTTTATCTATTATTTCTTTTCGACATTTATCCGATTTTGATAAATTTATAAACTTCTGAACTTCTAATTCATCCGCGTGTTGTCGTTGTAAGTGTCTAGCAAAATTATCTACCAGTAAATCGCAATAAATACATGTGTGCTTTTCTCGAAGGTTTTTAGGCTTTCGTGATAATTTACGATCATTCAGGATTTGTTCAGTCAACTGGTCATTATTCTGAAGGTCTTTAGCAAAGTTTGTATCAGAGCTAACTTCCATTTCGTATGTGTGTGAAACATTATTTTGGATTTCGTGCAGTAAGCTTGTTTCAAAATAACCAGGACCACTGGTGGTACTTGAACCTAAAACGAAAATAATGTAATCATATGTTGAATTTGGTCATTTGATAAGTTCCTTACTAGTGTTAGAGTTAGAAATGTCATGTTGATAATCTGATCCACTTTCATTATGCAAATCGGGCACTGCGTTCTCTAAAACGTTAAAAAATACATATTTAAAAAAGATGAAAATTCATAATGGTTACAGTATAGGGATAATGGACAAGTCTAATAGTTTTTTTAGAGCACAACTAAATAAGAGTACATTGAATAGGAAAAAGATACTATCAAATCAAAATAACCTACATTTTCAACTTAATACCAATTTCACTGTAATCATAAACAGTCATTTTAAGCACTACTAACCGATAAAATTCAAATTACTTTAGAGATAGAGCGTGGAAAAATAATGTTTTAAAAGTACAGTGACAATTTATAAACATTTTCAATTTTAACTCCCTAGCAAATTTTTGTGTGCATTTTTTTTATAGAGATAAGTAGGGCTCATTCTACTTATTGCAGGCTACATAATGTCTAGTATAGACAATGATCAATACAGTGGGAAAATAAAAAGTTGATAACTTTCTGCACACAAGAAAATTTTTATTGTGATTTATTTAATATTAGTTACGTCTACATAGTAGTCTTTATTAGGTTTTCTTTTAAAAAAATATATATAAACTAGCTTGTACCCTCGACTTTGTCCGCGTAGATCGTCGACAAACCAAATCTGCAGATTTGTGATTTATCTTACTTGAATGAGTTGAAGCGTAGTTTCAACGGAAAACGATTTCAAAAAATTCAAAATGGTTTCTTAACGATTATTGTTTATGACAAATTCAATTAAACAAAAATTAATTACCCATCTAAAAAAATCTTGCATAGGATCCGTGTTCAATTGTTTATAAAAAATTCAATTAATATAAAAGAAAAAAAAAGAAGAAAAGTAGGATATGTCCTTCTATAATTATCTATATTATATTTTTATTCTGGTATTAACCTAGGTACATGACTACGTTTTTAATAAGCAGGCTTACGCCAATTTATTTTGTGTTTAATCTGCTCCTACTTCCGTTGTACTGTAAAGAAAACTTGAAAATGTTAAATTTATTGCATCTTACCTTATCCACTACATGTTCATATCTAAAATACTTACCAAGAGTAATAGCTTTAGCCAAATTCACCATAAATTGTGTTCTACTGCGAAATGAATACATTATTTATTTCTATTGAAATTCTCTTGCACAATACAGTTCACTATTTACCCTCTGTAGCTATGAAATGAAAATGCACACGGCACACGTAATTATTGCCGTTTCAATTTTTTGCTCTTGGTGCAAGATGAACCGTTAAAATGATTTTTATATACAGCGCCGAGTTAGCCTGTGCAATGAAATTCTTTATACAGCGTATATAGAATAACGACGGAAGCGCCACGTATTCGAAAGATAGTGAACTATTATTGATACAGATTTCGGAATTTGGTCCCACCCAACGTCCATCAAATATTTGTTGTAACAGAAAGATGACAGAAAAAGTAATGAGTGGCCCAAGTTTCAGAGGTTGGTAACTGAGCGTCCGTATATCGGACTCCCAGTGACTTCGGACGAGACGTAGACCTGTGATTTTACATGGGAGACGCCTGGTGCTACCCTAAATGAATATATATATACAGATAGGTGCAAAGAAAAACGGGACATAGGGATTTTAAGCATATTGTATCAGAACTGCTTTTGAACTAGTCGACCAACATCCAGCTTCAACAGATTAAAAACACGATTATTACAGTCGTTTATTTGGACACCTATAACGTATCGTACAATTCCCACCACTCCGTATTCTCAACTAAGGGCGGTCCTTAATTAGCGTCAGACAGTCAGTAAACAATACTCGGCAGCAGAGAGTACTGTTTAAGTCCGTAACTTTTCAAAACTAAATAAATTTGTAGAGAAATAAAAATGTACACCCTTCAGGAAAAAATTCAAATTTTATCGTGGTATTTTGGAGGTCACTCGATTAGGGAAATAGTTAATTTATTCGTTGTTGCTTTTGAAAACCGAACAGCGCCTTCACGGTCTACAGTTGATCGAATAATTGAAAAATTTCGTAAATGTGGATGTTTACAAAACTGCAACAAATGCAGTAATCTCGGTCAACCACCTGTAAGGCAAATGAGTGAACAACGAATAAATAGAGAAATTGATGTTTGTGCAGTGGTTGAAAATAGTGAACCATGTTCGAGCAGAGAAGTTGCTGAAGAAGTAGACATGAATAAAAGTACAGTTCGACGTATTTTAAAAAGAAATGGGTATCGGTGCTATAAGGTTCATACAACACAAGAGCTATTTCCCGACGACAATATTAAACGGATGGAGTTCTGTGAAGAGATGATGGAGAAAGAAAATTCAAATAATAATTTTTTAAAAAACCTTTTATTCACAGATGAATCGACATTTTCTCTTCACAGAAAGCACAATCCATCTGTCGTTCGGTATTGGTCTCGGCAAAATAAGCACCTAAGTATTCCCGTTCGTACGCAATATCCACAAAAACTTAATGTGTGGACGGGAATTTTAGGCGATTATATCATAGGTCCCTTTTTTATTGAGGGAAACCTTAATGGCGCCAAATATCTCGAACTGCTACAAAACCAAATAGTTCCGGCAATTCAGCAACTTCCCATTGATTTTGGAGATATTTGGTATCAGCAAGATGGATGTCCTAGTCACAATTCTCGGTTAGTTACCGAATATCTCCAAACCACATTTCCTAACCGCATTATATCCACAAACGGTACAATCAAGTGGCCTCCAAGATCAGCCGATTTGTCCCCGAACGATTTCTTTTTATGGGGTTTTTTAAAAAATGAAATTTATCGGCACAATTTTGAACGGGCCCAAAATGTAATAGAATTAAGGGCGAAAATTGTCCAACATTGTGCAAACATTACACCGAATCAGCTCAGAGATACAAGATTATCTTTGTTTAATAGATTCGGTTTTTGTTTGGCTCAACAAGGAGGACTATTTGAACCTTTGATTCATTAATTTTTTTAGTTTTAGCATTTTAAGTTGTTTTTAGTATTTTATTTTTAATTTGTTTCAATTTCAAGAATTTTATTTTGTTTTATTTACGAATTTATTTTTATTTTGAAAGCCGTTATGGCAAAAAGAAATCAAAACATAGTATCTTAGCTCGATACATTAATTGTTAAAGAGAATTTAACAATTGATTTTCGATTTGAACTACATAAAACGTAAACATATTGTTTCAATTTGTAGCGTCGTTTACTACCCCCATCAAATAATTATTCAATACTAAATCGCAGTTCGCACTTCGCACACACTAGCTAGGTAGATAACTACAAAAATTTAGGAAGGAGAAGGGGCGGAGTTTCTTAGACTGGTTCTGAATCCAGCTGTCTAGCTAAATACTTGATATTCATTGGAGTGAATTTATAGAAATGTTTTGTTGGTGAACTATTTAGATCGGATATTTAGATCGAATACATTAAACTGCTGACAATACGGTGGGAATTGTACGATATGTTATAGGTGTCCAAATAAACGACTGTAATAATCGTGTTTTTAATCTGTTGAAGCTGGATGTTGGTCGACTAGTTCAAAAGCAGTTCTGATACAATATGCTTAAAATCCCTATGTCCCGTTTTTCTTTGCACCTATCTGTATATATAAGAACCAGAAACTGGCAAATAGTCACGGCTGACTAGTCAAAAAATAAAATTAAGAAAGAAATCTTTTTAAGTAAAAAAATTCTTTCTTTCATTCACGGGGAAAGCAGCCAAAAAACACAAAATATATTACTTACTAAAGTGAACTCTTTTATACGTTACCAAGCTTTCGGAAATCTTTGCTTCCATTTTCAAGGCTAAAATATTACAAAAAAGGAAAACCGGGTCAAAATTTTTTTTAAATTTCACTAGACGTATGTTATAACTTACTTGTAAGTGAGATTATAAACTAAAACTAAAGTAACACAAAAATACAAGAAAACAATTCATTTTTAAAACAATATTTAAAGTTGGTGTTATGAATTCATTATGACAACTAAATTATAATTCTATTTTAACTGAAAGTGTGGTTCTAATTCCTATCTACAATTGTAAAAACTGACATTTCGTTTTTTTAAATACGATTCCATCTTGTGGTATTTCGACTGAAGGTCTTGAAAAATAATTTGTTTACGAGGGGAGTTTACAAATTACTATGATATTATTATATGTGAAATTGTTATTTTTGGTGCTAATTCACAAAATTATTATTGTTAAGGAAATGTCCATTCAATAATAACAAAGAAATTGTAGAAATTACAGTTATGTGACCATTATATTGTTGACAGCCGCCACCTGTCATTTGTAAAATTATTATGGGATGACGAAATAAATCAGTAGTCAAGTAACACTCCAAAACCTCTCACGTCAGGTATTCCCAAACTACCAACCCATTCCAGCATTATATTATTGTGATGAAAACAAGAAAAATCCCCGTAGTGATTCAAAGGATTTCCACTCATATCTGATTTATTGTTCTAATTTTATGAAAATAAAAGATTCTTCAAAGAATATGATCTGGTGTATGGACTTCAACCTCTCACATTAAGGCCCGATTGGATGGAAATCATTTGCACCCTCAATAAGCTGTTCTTGGTAATTTATAAATTTTGTTACTATAAAAATAATGTTTATCTTGTCAAAAAACAACAACTCTCTCACTATTTGCTATTCTTAAACTCAAAACATTAATCAAAAGAACAATCACCTTCATTACTTGATTGGACATTTTTGTAATGTATTAAATATGTGTAAATTTTACTGAGTGATTCAACGTCAGACTTTTTGTTCATTGGGTCATTAGTATTATTAATGTGATACATTTCTAAAAATTTTCGTTTACTATAATTCTTTTCAGTATCTAGGATTGTTATATTATCAAAATCAATGTCATGTACTTTGTCTATAACATGTTCTGTTTAAGCACATTTCCGTTTTTTTAATCGTGCATCACTTTTGTGTTGGGCACAATGAGATTTTAAATTCTGAGACGTCATTCCAATATATTTTTTATCACAATCTTTGCATGGAATACTATAGATTACATTTGTTTTCATTAATAACTCATCTGGCTGTTTCAATTTAGTGAAAAGAGACTGTAATGGTTTTGCTGTTCTTTGTGCAATTTTTACGTTGGCTATGCCTCTAAAATTTTTAATGATTTTTTCAGATAAAGTTTTTATGTAAGGAATAGATCCAAAAATTGTTTTTTGCGTGTTGTTGACATATATATATGTCAAACTTTTATTGTGGGGGATGCGGCAATAAAAGTTTGACCTAACTAGTATCGGCAACGAACTATTTCCTATATATATATATATATATATGTAAATTACTAGAAATATTTGCCAACTCAGTAACGGAGACGATTTATTGCCACATCCCCAAATAAATCGTCTCCTATATATATATATATATATATATATATATATATATACCCCGCTATCTATTGTGCGTCCGTGCAAGGAAATGTATTTGTGCGTCCACTAGAAAGACTCAATTTTTGAATATTTTGGTTGCGTATATTTACTCTTTTGTGCATCTAGAATACCACTGTCGGTTTAAATTACTTTATATATACAAAAAAAAATTGCATTTTTGACATTCCAAAGTACTTCCAGCTCCTCCCAGCCGTAGGTATTTGAACTTCCAACATATACGTTTTTGTCTGATTTGCATTCAATGATACGTCCATGCAAGGTTGCCAAGTTTTTCACATACCTATACACCAATTATTTCAGTGATACACTATTCTGCGTCCGTTCAAAGCATAACATAATTTGAGAAATTGTAGATTATGTCCATACAGGATAAATCGCGTATAAAAGTGTGTAGTGGTCCAACTGAAAATGTTTTAAAATTTAATGTATTTAATTAATGAGTATAAATTGAGAAATTATTGGTTGAATTTTTTTCAAGCATTCTCATAAATAAAAACACGATATTATTATTGTGACGCATGTAAAAAAAATTCTAGAGAATCTTTTTACAATTTTTTATTTATTTTTGTTGTTCATATTTACTCTTACTGCACAACACTGACAAGCCAGTATAAATAAAATGATTCTTTGCGTTAAATGTTGAACTGTGTAATATTAGCACTGATTTTTGCTGAAATATTTATTTCGAAAAAAATGTATATATACAGTGATAAGATTAAATCTTATCATCGACTTTCGAATTTCTTCAAATATCGGTCACTATAAGTTTCGATATTTTGTTGAATCCCTTTCAGGTAATATTCATCCCTTCAATGTTTTTAAACAGTAAAAGGGGTCAACACTTCATTTGAAAGGGTATAAATAGAAGATTTAAAAATTAACACATAGGGTATATTTATAGTCAATAATTTACGATCTTTAGACAGTTTATATTCGTATGTTTTGAACTTCAAGTAACAGCTGAAGCTAAACAGTTCAAAGTTTATTAAAATGGCTTATATTGACCTATATTAATTTTTCAAGCACTAGGTATCTAATGCTATAATACAAAGTGGTCAAAAACTCACAAATTTTGATTACCTTGTATTATGTTTTATATTATATCATTATATAGTGCTGAAAAAATCAGAACAGGACCATGTAGGTATGCATTTTTAATAAAACCGTTCAGCTCCAACTGTCACGAATTTCAATCATTTAATTATTGATTTAAGACCATGTTAATCGGCTTTGTTAGGAAGTTCAATTTGTTTGGCAAAATTTGAATGAGACGTTATTCTGCATATTTAAGAGCAAATGTCAAATGTTTTTGACGTCAGCGTTTTGCGTACGGCTGCCATCTTGAATTTTTTTAAATGGCAATCTAGGTCGAGTGACATATCACAAAGAAGCTTATTTTTTTATTTCCAGAAATAGGAGCAATGTATCGCTTTAATACAAAATATCTTATAGAATATCAGTTTTATTTTTCTAAATTTTATCGTACTGTACTAATGATATGACTTTGTAGGTTTTTAAAATTAAACAAAAAACAATAGTAGTCATTAAAAACGTGAACCACATTTATGTACAAATTGTGAAAACTGATACCAATTTCAAATTAACATAAAATTTAAAAGTAAATTAAGAATAACGGCACATTTATCGGAAAAACAACAAATCGAAATCTTAATGTTAGTTGAATATGGTGATCGCAAACGTTCCCATGACGAAGCAGTTCATATTTTTAACGATTTAAATCCAGAATGCCCTCATATAAGTGGATCTACAGTGACAAGGTTGATAAAAAATCGTCATGTAGAGACCCCATTTGTTGACAAACGAATTAGGTGAATGTAAATGTTTGTTGATATTTCGGATCCTACCTAATTACTATATATAAGAGCGACAATAATAGTGTAGATCTAATTTTACTATTTGGAAAATGTGGCACTGTTGTCAATGTTTTAATAGATTTTTCTAAAATTCTAACTCGTTAATTGTGAACAAATTTTATATAGCTGTTTTTCATTGATTTTTTGTTGGAAATAAAATTTTTGATCATAAAATTGACATATCACAGAAAACATTCAGTTTTGGTATAGGGAATACTTATCAAATTTGAAGTATAGTAAAGTAACTTTCATTTAGGGATATGAATTACAAGGTGATCCGTATAAAAAAATTGTGAAGCCGATGTATTCCACTTTGAACTCGCCCTGTATACGGATATCTATATAATATTGAGGCAGGTCTACTGAATTATGATATTATAGTTTATTTCAACAAGTAGGTACATAGAGTATTGGAATGCAATACTCCCCTAACTAACAGATGTTTATCGGATATCACAGAGTTGTACTCAAAATTGACGAAATATTTTGCAATAATTTAATGGTAACTTAGGTAGGTACTATTGAAAAATAAATACTTTTAGGCGTCACAATTTTTAAGTTTATAAAAGAAAACTTGAGGTGGATCACTTCGAATAAAAAATTAAGTACTATAAAATATTATAGCTTCCGTACCCATTGTAAACAGACTTTCACTATCGATTTGACATGTTATGAATGAACACAGAAAGATTATCTATTGTTCTCCAATTCACAGGTAGAAAAACAAAAAACTGGTTACGTATTTTGAGAAATATTAATGTACAGGGTTATTCATTATAAATTACCCACCCCCTATCATCGTTATTATTGCTTTTAGAAAAAAAAGTCTTATATAAAAGTTTTGTGGTTACAGCTGAATTTTGTTAATATGCTATGAAAAGTTCAGTAGCGTGCAAATTTAAGGGGATACAAAAAAGAATAGGGTTTTTTATTAAATGGGATACCCTGTATATTTTAACATTTTTGGAATGGTCTTTTTTTATGATTTCAAAAGTATATAAAATGTTACCCCTACCTTGTACCGTTTTTGACTTATTAAATGTTCAAAATCTTAGTTTTAGTAGTTATTGTAAATATGAAAAAGATAACGTTATTAAAGTAAGCTATGAAAATGACAACTAATATGTTTGATAATTGACATTTTTCTGATAAAGTTAATAAAATGGATTACAGTAAGGAAGAAAAAAATCCAAATTTCTACATGTTTTATAGAAAATAACAAAAATAAGCGTGCAGCACGAAGACCATATATGCTGTTGTATCCCAATCGTCCAACACCATCAGAAAATACTTTCAAGAATGTTTACCAAATGGTAGCAAACCAGGAAGAACAGATAGATATATTGCTTCATTTCGAAGGTAAACTCATCCATTATAAGTATTTGCCCCGAGTAGACTTTTTTGAAACATTCTATTCTTTTTTAGAAAATTCTCAATGTAGTATATATACTGCGGTTAATCAATTAAGTGAGAGTTATTCTAAAATTCAACGTACTTTAAAAAATAACAACTATAAACCCTATAAAATTTTAGCGGTACAAGTTTTAACAGAGGCTCATAAAAGGAAAAGGCTTGACTTTTGCCGCCAGATGATTCAAAAGTTGGATGAAGATCCCGAGTATTTTACAAAAATATTATGGGCTGATGAATCAACTTTTTCTACGGCAGGAGTTTTTAACAGGAAAAATCGAAGGTCGTGGGAAAATAAGCATAACAGAAAAATATTAGTGAAACAAATACAAAAATCAGGAAGAAAAACTGTTGGTGTTTGGTGTGGAATTTTTAGAAATAAAATTGTTGGGACTATATTATGATTATACCTTAACTACTGGAATTACCTAATTGGAAATACTTATCCCATTACTTGTCGATATGATTTGGATGCAGGATGGCGCACTTCCGCAAAAAATTCCCATTTCTTTGTGATTTCTAAAAGATATTGTTAATAATAATATTATACAGGTGATTAAAGAAAGGATTCAACTTGAAATTAACAAACTAAATGGAAATAATGGAGTCATCTGCAATGTTATTATAAATATAAGTAGGCGTTATCAATTAGGCATTGACAATAATGGTGGACACATCGAACATCTTTTATGAATTATTTATTTATAAATTTTTTTAAATAAATCTTTGTTTTCTATTTTGTATATATATTTTGACTTTTTCTTCCTCACTGTAAACCATTTTAATAACTTTATCAGAAAAATGTCAATTTTCAAACATATTAGTTGTCATTTTCATAGCTTACTTTAATCTTTTCATATTTACAGTAACCTAACTACTAAAAGTAAGATTTTCAACATTTAATAACTCAAAAACGGTACAAGGTAGGGGTAACATGTTATATATTTTTGAAATCAGAAAAGAAATAGCATTACAAAAATGTAAAAATATACGGGGTATCCCATTAAAAAAAAACTATTATTTCTTGTATCCACTTAAATTTGCACGCTACTGAACTTTTGATAGCATATTAACAAAATTCAGCTGTAACCAAAGAAAATTTATGTGAGACTTTTTTTTCTAAAAGCAATAATAAGGATGATAGGGGGTGGGTAATTTATAATGAATAACCCTGTACAATTTCGTCATTATGACCTATAGGTTTTCATACTAGTTTTAATTATGGTTTTAGTTCTGTAATAACCGTCTTTGAGAAGGGTTGTGCCTATTTGTAAAATTTTGCACCATTAGGACTAAACGAACAAACGATGATTTTAAACGTATTTCGGTATATACAGAAAGAAAATCGCATGTCCTTAAACACACCTTCTTCTAATGCTTTCTGTTTGCAAAACAGCACTATAGAAAAATGTGCACAAATTACTGGAGTGGGGATGTCGACTATTTACAAAGTGAACTAGGTGAAAAATGGAAATTCTAATAGATAATTAGTTTCTTACTTAAATATTACATTATGATTATTTTATCTATTTGGTAACGTGGTGCAAATATGACGAAGAAGTGAAGTTTGTGTTTGGTTACGTATAACGGATATTGTACTGGATATACTTCATTTTACATAATCTTTTCAAATTTCAATAGTTCAATTTTCAGTTTTCTCAACTTAAAAAAAACTTTCCAATATTTTTTTCTACGAGCGCGCGGTAAAGTATACTATGGCGCACGATTCTACATTGCCGCACGCAAGGTATCATTTATTGTCTTTTATAATTATTTTTCTCGTTTCATTGAAATTTTGTTTAATATGGCGTTAATAACTTTTATTGATTACATCAATAACCAGACGGTAACTAATAAACTTTTTAGTTTGTATCCGTCCGCTCGTAGAAAAAATGTTGTTTCAAACATATGCGTGAAGCGTTAGGAAAATAACTATTTCAAGGGAAAATGTATGTTTGTTAAAATTATAAGTTGCGGCGTCAACAAAACATGTCTAATTCAGAAAGATAATCCGTTTATATCTCCGGTAAAAGATACTTTCTTGAAACTTCGAGGAGCCATAAGAGGTGAGAGGGGCTATAAAGTACCGACCATAGCGTTTACATCTTTTTCAGTTACTGTCAAACGTTCAAAGATACAACCTGTACAATTTAAAAATTTTAAATTATACAAAAATAACCAATTAAAAAATGCTATAATACTTGGTGTCTAATTTGAACGATTGCTTCCTTAAAATCACTTGTCACGAAGTTCATGCATCCTGATCTCCGAAATAATAAAATCAGACTTTGCGGGTTGATGAAAAATTAAACCAGCCATACAACCACGAAAAACATATTCAATTTAATGACGTAATTTTTTATCACGTGTCTCAACTTTCAAATTTCAAATGACACTTCCGGTATATTTTGAGACTTATTGGATAAGCGCTTAGTGTTAAAATCAAAGATCAGAATGAAATTTTTTTCTACCTGTAAAATTTTTATATATTTGACATTAGTTACTAATTCATTGTATTATTATTAGTTCACTTACGTTTACGTTTTATCTTTTATGGATCGTAAAATTTGCAGTGTTTTGTCTTCCCAGCGACATAAGCTGAATTAAACAAGAAAACAAAATTATGTAATTATGCTGCTATGGGCCCAGAGTCCTAGTAAATTATGTAAGTTTATAAAAGTTTCCTATGAAACGACCACCGAAGAAATATTCAGAAATATGGTCACTTAATTCTAAAAATTGCGGTGTTGCCACCAGTGGACGCACAAGTCGCTTGGTTTGGCTAAAACATATTTTAGTATATTCACATCGTGTATATACAAGTGCGCCAGTGCGGAAATTTATGGAACTCACATATTATATACTCCACTCATTTTGTCGTATTTTGACGTCCACCATAAAATTTGCAAGAATGCTTGTTATGATGTAAAACTATCGAAAAAGTAGTTTAAATTGAAAAATAATTGTGCGTCCGTATATCGGACGCTCAACTACCATCGGACGCACAAAGGCGTAAAGATATATATATATATATATATATATATATATATGTATATATATATATATTTATCTTTACGCCTTTGTGCGTCCGTACATATATATATATATATATATATAAACAAAAGGGAATTCTTGACGGTAGATAATTCAATAGGTTTTATATATCTTAGGGACTCCGTCGTAAGGAGGGCTGAATTAAACTCTTATTTACTACCCAACGTTTCGAAAATTTTAATTTTCTTTTTCAAGGCTGAAATATGAACATTTTTTTGGTAGGTATATCTTTTGTAAAATAATTTTTAAAAACTTACGTGTAAAGTGAGTCAATAATTTACAAAACTAAACTTCTTATTCAGCAAGTGAAACATTCTTTGTATGTAAGAAATTTCATATAATACATTGAAGGCACTATTTTGATGTGGAATGTCAAAACTCAAGTGACATTTTTTAATATTTTTTAAGATTGAGTAATAACAGAGTTGTTGTGACTAACTTAATAACTTAGAAGACAGTCTTGATTAATAGTATCATGACTTGTCACTTAATCATGATCCCATTAAAGAAGGAAGTCATATGTATTATATGAAATTTCTTACATACAAAGAATGTCTTACTTGCTGAATAAGAAGTTTAGTTTTGTAAATTATTGACTCACTTTACACGTAAGTTTTTAAAAAATTATTTTACAAAAGATATAGCTACCAAAAAAATGTTCATATTTCAGCATTGAAAAAGAAAATAAAAATTTTCGAAACGTTGGGTAGTAAATAAGAGTTTAATTCAGCCCTCCTTACGACGGAATCCCTAAGATATATAAAACCTATTATCTATTTATCTTTACGCCTTTGTGCGTCCGTACATATATATATATATATATATATATATATATATATATATATATATATATATATATATATATATATATAAGCTGAAAAGCGATAAACGCATGTGATCGTTGCTGATCAATTAGGACACAAACAGACAAATACTATTGAGGTTAGCAGCAAAAAAGGAAAAAGTGTACTCTTTTTAAATTTCCAAGCTTTCGTAAATCTTTATTTACATCATCAGGGAACTACAAAAGTGAGAAAAAACATAAATTACAAAGCGGTCCGCTACAACAGTTTCATAACTTACGTTAATCGAGAATGATTCCTTGATCTTAACATTGGGAAAAGTGTTAAACAGTTAGCACTGAAGAATGAGACAAGTCCAGCTTGCATTATAAGCAATAGCTAACAGTCACATAATAAAATATATTAAAAATCATTACAAAGTTAAAATATTAAAAATGAAAGAATCCACACAAACACGTGGATTTATACATGTTATTAATTGAACAATGATTGAAAAATAGGTTAAGGACAAGTTCTTCTTTTCTTTGAAGTAGAAAAGAAGAGATACTACGACTATAATGACATCAACCATTTATATTTCTATTGTTTTTGGTTGATGTCATTATAGTCGTAGTATCTCTTCTTTTCTACTTCAAAGAAAAGAAGAACTTGTCCTTAACCTATTTTTCAATCATTGTTTAATTAATAACATGTATAAATCCACGTGTTTGTGTGGATTCTTTCATTTTTAATATTTTAACTTTGTAATGATTTTTAATATATTTTATTATGTGACTGTTAGCTATTGCTTATAATGCAAGCTGGACTTGTCTCATTCTTCAGTGCTAACTGTTTAACACTTTTCCCAATGTTAAGATCAAGGAATCATTCTCGATTAACGTAAGTTATGAAACTGTTGTAGCGGACCGCTTTGTAATTTATGTTTTTTCTCACTTTTGTAGTTCCCTGATGATGTAAATAAAGATTTACGAAAGCTTGGAAATTTAAAAAGAGTACACTTTTTCCTTTTTTGCTGCTAACCTCAATAGTATTTGTCTGTTTGTATATATATATATATATACATCCTTCTATCGTTAAAGCGTCCAGACAAAAATGTGCTTTATGGCGTCCGACGTTGTTTTCTGCAGATATAGTGTTAATTGAGCTGAATACTTTTTAATATAGATAAAGGGTGGTTAAAATAAATGGAAAAACGGACTTTGGCACGGAAAACACAACATTGCTGTATATTTTCCTAACATTATGGCGCCCTTTCAGTCGATGGACAATTGGGCGTCTCTTATATTCAGCATTACGTATATATGATAGCCTTTAGGGCGTCAATTTTGTTTTTGCGTTGTTGCCGCAGTGAGTACATATCTGCTATTTACAGAAAATAGGAGGACAAATAAGATATAATGTGGTTATTGTAAGTAGGAGGGAACTATATTATGTTATTGCAATGAAATTTCAGAAGTATTCATTTAACAAGTTACAAATACTCAAAATATTGAAGACAGTGAACTTAAATAAATCTTCAAATGGACAATTTCTTCACAAAATTTTTCAATGAAATTTTATAAGTAGGTTCAGAACATAAAAACTAAGGCTGACTTCGTAAATGATTAAAATCTGATTTACAGTTTTTCGGAAAATTCCATTTTCATGCAGTTTTCTCAATTTTCCACCCGAAATAATTTTTTTAACGAATAACTGACAAATTTGTTGGAATCTTCGTATCAAAAAACCTCCTATACAAAATTTCTCCGAAATCGGAATCAAATTTTTTTTGGAAATTTCCTTCAGCTTCAATCCTGTATATTATCTACAATATAAAATGAAAGAATTCAAATTTAGTAGTTTTCTTAGTTTTTTTCAAGTAAAGTATTAGAAAACAAATTTTGGGTGAGGTGAAGTCATCTGGGTACATCAACTGGTTCAAATAATATTCTAATACATCAGTCGGAGCTAGATATCTCGTTTATCCTTAGTGCCACGAAACAACATTATTAACAAAAGAAGTAAGTAGATATCGTCAAGGACCAGATTTTAAAAATATTCATACATACAGTCTGCTCCAAAATTCAGTGACGAAACAAACACATATTTTTTATGTAACACCCTGTATTTCTTAATATCTTTCGATTCTCTTCAAAGAGCTGATTTCGAAAAACTATAGCACTTGAAGTCTAAATTCCAGGGTGTTGAAAATCACTTTTTTAACTTCAAAGATTTTTCAGCTAAAACAATTGATTATTTAAAAAAGAATGGATGTCCCTATATTTACTTGGGTTTAGTTGGGTTCTTCAATCAATTTGGGAACATCCTATATATTCATGAATACTTATAAAATCTGCCTCTTGGCGATATCGGCTACTTTTATGTTTCGTACATCAATATTGTGTATAGGAAAAGGAATAACTTTTGACCCTTGTACTAATATTTCTGTTGTTAAAAAAAATTGAATTTTTTGTTATTAATCTAATGAAATTAAGTCATATCAACCTGTTGTTGGTTTTCCAATGAGTCTTTCAGTTGGTTCTTGCTGATTTGCCATTCCAAATGAAGTATTATATTGTAACGGTAAAAGTAGTACCTCACAGGGCACCAGCTCGAAGGGCTCCGGCTAGAGACTCCTCTCAAGGGTGATTCGACCCCAAGTTTATGTCACACAGGGATAACAGAAGGGTTGTAAAAATTGAGGGCGCCACTACCTTTTTAACGATAAAAATACTAAGAAAACTAAGGCGGAAAAGGTAGAAACGCCTTGTAGAATTTAGATAAAAGTTAATAAAGAAAAGTGACCCCGGGCGGTATCTCCCTCAACTTTTATAGTTGAGGATTTTAATAAAAAAAAGAATTAAAAACAAATTTACAATTTATTCTGCCACAGGAAATGAACAACGGAATTTACTAAAGGAATTTGTACTTTTATAGGTACTTAGCTTAGATGAAGTGGTTTCCTGGAGAAGAAGTCAGGTCTTGATCCGGACTGATGAGTTCTGTTCTAGGGCGGTAGTTTGAGCTAGGGCGGTATCCTTGGCTATATTCTTGGGGTTATATTCTCCGGTTTATATTCGGCTATATCCTCCTAGGGTTATATTCTTGGCTTATATTCTCGCCTAGGGGCTGTGCTTACCACAGCAAAATTCATAAGATAGGTACTTGGGATATGAAAGATAGCGAAAGACGATGTGCCTCTTTAGGCAGACGATAACGAAAAGGCTGTTTAACGAGGCGTTGTCCGTTGGCAGGCGTCAATTGTCTTACGTTCGGGGTAGAAGAGTTTGGGGTCACAGAACTATAATTGGATGTGGCTAGTGACGACGAGCGCTAATTAAAAGGATTTATTCTGTAAAATCGAAACAGGTCGATAGACATGTTACACCCCCTCTCCTCCGGGAAAAAAATGATTCGAAGAATTATTTTTTTTTGTGAAAAATGGGCTTAATAAGATAAAAGGAGGGGTGAAGTGTCATTGCAAAATCTATGTATCTTAGGTAAGGTAAGGTAAGGCAATTGTCAAAGGTAAAGGTAAGGCAATTGTCAAAGGTAAGGTAAGGCAGTTTTGTCATCTTGTGATTATCATGTAGTTATGTCATCGTATAAGACAAAGCACACACTGAGAACGAAAGGTAACGATAGGGTGCGATAATTTCTCAGTGCAGGCGAAACGATAAGATAAGGTACGGTAGGGTCTGTTTTGATAAAACGCTGGGATCTCAGATACGCAGAGCGAAAAATTCCAGGAAATACCAAACCAATGTCTCCGGGAGGGACAAAAATAAACACGGTGAGTGATGTCAGCCTAAAATTGATTTAGAATGCAATTCCGTCGGAATTATAATTAATTCGTAAATCAGCCTAATTTTCACCGAGCAAAGAGTAAAGATTTGTCATAATGACGTCACCAGGGGTGAAATACTACTTGACTTAGCAAAGATTATTGGCAGGGCGACAACACTTATAGTGTTCCACAAGGAACGGTTCTAAAATATACGATAACGGTAGGTAGTTCACAAGTATCACAATACGGCAACTCAAAAGGTATGTTAAGGGAGAGAAAGAAATACATAGATACTTACTTTGAATGGTTTTCGGTAAAAGAGAATTGAAGATATATGGAGTGATTCTGAAAAGTAAATCAAGGTCGAAATAAGGGCGTGTGAAGATAGGAATGGTTTGTGGCGACATTATAAGAAGAAAGACGATAGATTCTTATCACGTGATCGGACAAAAAGGTATTCTGGTTTATACGCCGAGAGCACAGGAAGAGGGCAAAAACAGCAGCGCGATCGACATTCGGTGAGGTTGCCAGTTAGCGTCCACAGTAGCCATTGGTCATCGATCCGAAAGTCATTCCAGCTACATGCATTCGGTCCGTTGATATGCTCTCTTTGTTAAATCGAACAAAAGGTATTATGACTAAAATTACACCCATGACTCTGTCAGGGAATACGGTATATCGGTCCAGAACTCTACAAGAGTGTGGCCAATCTGGTAAAATAAGGAAAAAACACTAAAAGCTACGGAAGTACTGCCATTGAAGGCAAAGAAAAGGAAGAGGTTGCTATAGAAGCCAGGGTGAAGAGAAAGAGCGACTAAGCAGTCATTTTTCAAACCTATTATGTTTGTAAACCGAGCGCAATCCGCCACTCAGCAAAGGCCAACCCAGTTCAATTGGGGCCTAACGTCTTACGGTACGTCAATCGAGACTCTACGTTAGTTATAAAAAGCAAAATTGACCGTTTATTTGTTTGAGAAACGGTAGGAAAACTCGGGGCAACAAAAAGACATATAACAAAAAGGGGGACCAAAAATTTGAATGACGTAAAATCCATTTCCGCAATGGAGAGCTCTCAAGGTGTCTAGCCGGTATTTTTA
This sequence comes from Lochmaea crataegi, assembly GCA_947563755.1. NCBI lineage: Eukaryota > Metazoa > Arthropoda > Insecta > Coleoptera > Chrysomelidae > Lochmaea > Lochmaea crataegi. The sequence goes on along the minus strand of OX387425.1, from coordinate 43,683,002 downwards.
TGTTTTGTAACAGAATGAATGAAATGCGGGATAAGAAAAGGATCCGTTTTGTTCGGAGAACGGTATAAACTCCAATGTAGCTTGGTCTACTTCCTTTTCTACGCGGAGGGTAAAAATGGTTGGGAACCAAGTTGAGTATGGGTTGAGTAATCGGGACGGTAAGTAACACGGTTGCCTAAAAGAAAGAAAACGGAAAAAGGAGAGCAAAAACAACTCTAGTGTATCGTTTTTGTAGGAGAACGATAGCGAAACTCCAAGAGAATGGCACGGTTGCCTAGAGTAAGGAAGAAAACGAAAACGGAAATAATAAAAATAATGGTCAACTAAAACTCAATTGTACCGTTTTTTAGGAGAACGATAGCGAAACTCCAAGAGAATGGCGCGGTTGCCTAAAGTAAGGAAGAAAACGAAAACGATAATGAACTAAAAACACAATTGTACCGTTTTTTTTTAGGAGAACGATAGCGAAACTCCAAGAGAATGGAACGGTTTCTGAAGTAAGTGACTCTACGTTAGTTATAAAAAGCAAAATTACCATTTGTTTGTGAAACGGTAAAAAAACTCAGGTAGCAAAAAGTTAGGTACTTGACAACAGGAGCCAAAAATTTGAATGACGTAAAATCCATTTCGAACAGAATGAATGAAATGCGGGATAGGAAAAGGAATTAGTGGGCAATAGGGTTATACTAGATTGACTGTGTCAATATTATTGTCTTGTTCATTGTCTAAGTCATCTGGAAGGTTTTCGTCAACGTCAATAAATTGGTTTTTTAGATCTGAAACATGCCAATTTCCAAGATCATTACCTGAAAGGTCTCTCAGATTATAAACTAGTCTAGAAATTACTTTATGGACAATACATGGAATAAATTTAGGGGCAAATTTTGCTGCAAAGTTATCATTTTTGGATGAAAGTACATAATTCTTTTTCCATAGGCGGTCACCGACATGATATTCTACATCTCTTTTTCGTAGATTATAATACTTTGTATTTCTGTCATGGGCTTGCTTGAGTTTTTTGCGTACATCAATAAAAAGTTTCGGGAGGGTTTGTAGGTCGTCAATGAGTTGTAATTTGTCTGCATTGTTGATTAAATTGTTAGCATTTTCGGAAATTGCACCATAAAAATCTCCACTTAACGGTACGTTTCTGGCAAAATTCAAGAAAGCGGGAGAGTAACCTGTAACGTCATGTTTTGCGGTTCTTATTGCTTGCGCAACTTTATGCAAAGATGCATCCCAATTTTTGTGAGAGGAATTGTCATGAATGTAACAACGTAAGGCAGTGACTATAACTTTATTGGTCCGTTCGGTATGGTTAGCTTGTGGGTGATAGCGTGCGTTGTAGAAAATTTTTTGTACTTTATATTGATCCATCAAATTTTTAAAGAGGGAAGAGGTAAAGACTGTGCCATTGTCGACGGAAAATATTTGTGGGACTCCAAAAATAAGAAAAACTTGATTTTCGATAAATTTAACAATACCAGCAGCTGTGGCATTTTGCATGGGATGGACGAGACAAAATTTAGTAAACCAGTCTGTTATAACGAGAACAAATCTATTGCCATTTTTGGATCTGGGGTATGGACCTATTAAGTCAGCTGAGATCCATTGCCAAGGGAAATTAATGTCTTTATACTGGCCCATTATACCGGCTTTAGGTAAATTTTGGGTTTTGCAGGAAGAGCAAACGGAACATTTATTGATATAACGAGATACAGTGCTTCTAAGTTTTGGCCAATAGTAGATTTCAGAAATTCGAGCGATGGTTTTGGAAATTCCGAGATGTGCGCTAGTTTGATCGTCATGAAAAGTCTTTAGGACATCAATCCTGTTTGGGGTAGGGACTACAATTTTCCAATTGGATAAATTACTAGATATAGGGTTTGGGGAGAAGACATGTTTGTAGAGGACATTATTTTCTACTTTAAAAGTGGGGAATGACTCGGGGTTATTATTGACTTTATCAATCATAGCGGTATACCAAGTATCTGGCTTGAAGGTAGTGACATCAATCACTGAAATATCTGGAAATGAACGGGAAAGTGCATCACTGACAACCATAGTGGTTCCTTTTCTATGTTTGATTTCAAAATCAAACTGCGATAGTCTGAGTGAAAGACGAGCTAAACGTCCAGAGGGGTTAGAAAGTTTTGATAGATACTGTAAGGATGAATGGTCAGTTTCGAGTGTGAAATGAGTTCCTTCCACATAACCTCTAAATTTTTCTACACCAAAAATTACACCTAAAAGTTCTTTTTCAGTGGTACTGTACTTTCTTTCGGTTTTGTTCAATGTACGGCTTGCATATGCGATAGGGTGTTCGATGCCATCACATTGTTGATATAAGATTGCACCAAGTCCGGTGTCACTAGCGTCAGTCTGTATAATGAATTCTTTAGAAAAGTCAGGGCTTGCAAGAATGGGGCTAGAAGTAAGTCGTTTTTTGACTTCGATAAAAGCATTTTCAGCCTCAGGGGTCCAAGAAATTGGTTGTCCTTTTTTTCTGCCATGAAGAAGGTCAGTTATTGGGGAGCAAACGGTAGAGAAATCTTTGATGAATCGGCGGTACCAGCCAATTAAGCCAATGAGTCTTTTGACTTCGGTAGTGTTTTTGGGAGCAGGGTAGTTGAGGATAGCGGAAACTTTGTCTTCATCTGTTCGAAGACCAGCTTTGTCTACTACAAAACCAAGAAATTTAAGGGAATCTCGACAGAATTCACATTTTTGAAAATTTACGGTAAGGTTTGCCTCTTTAAGACGAAGATATAACTTATTAAGTATTTCTAAGTGAAGTTCGAAGGTAGGAGTAGCAATAATGATGTCATCCAAATAACAAAAACAGTAGGGCCTTAAAGAAGGGTCTATAACAATGTCCATTAGACGTGCCATAGTTTTGGGGGCGTTAATTAGACCATAAGGAGTGGTCGTAAATTCAAATAAACCTAAGCCATAGACAGCGAAAGCAGTTTTGGGACGAGAAGATTCAGTAAGGGGTATTTGCAGAAAGGCCTTTTTCAAATCAATGGAGGTAAGAAATTTAGCGTCTCGGAGTTTGCTAAGAATGACGTCTACTTGAGCCATGGGATAGGAATCAGGAGTGGTTACTTTATTTAGCTTTCGGCCATCGAAGCAGACGCGGCATTCTCCAGACTTTTTTGGGACTACCCAAAGGGGTGAACACCAAGGGGAGTTCGAAGGTTGTATGACATTTAATCGTAGCATCTCGTCGACTTCTTTTACTAAAAGTCCTTGCATGACTGGGGATAGAGGATATTGGCGTTGTGCAATCGGTTTTGCATCACCAGTGTCGATATCGTGTTCGACAAAATTCGTTCGACCAATTCGGTCAGGAGGGGCAAGAGAAGAGAATAAGCTTACAGTTTGCTCAAGTTTGTTTTTTTCTTCAATAGAGAGAGTAGAAGCAGATCGTATTGTGTTAATAACACAAGTGGAAGATAATAAGGAGTATGACAAATCATGAAAACTCATGTCTATTTTGAATAAGCTCAAAAAGTTCATTCCCAAGATAAGGTTATGAGTTATTGACGGTATTATCAAGATTTTGATTGTCTTGGTAATGTCATTCACTGTCATTGGTGCGGAAATATAGCCCATATATTGTTGAGGTACACCGTCAGCGGTGGTAATATTTAAACAAGAATCATATTGTATAGGTAAATGTAAGGAATGCAACAAAGAGAAACCCTGATTTCCAAGAACAGTAGAGTTACTGCCTGTGTCGACCATAGCTAAAACGGGTAGGTCTAAAATTTTCACGGTAAGGTAAGGTCTGTTATCATTAGGTTTTTTTGCAAATAAGGGACAAGTATTACTGGAGATTGAAACAGTACTTGGCTGTATTGAAGGTAAGGCAACTGGCATGTCACAGACAGGTACGGGAGTTGTATTGTCAGTAATCGAGAAGTTTTTGTCATTATCTTCAGTTTTCTGGATGTCGCTAGTGTTCGGTACGGTATTTGTAATTCGTTCGATAGGTAAAGGTAATGGTTTGTCTGTATTTTTGGAATGATTGGACGCTAGGAAACCTTTAACAAAGGTAAGATAATTTTGCCATTCAGCAGCAGAAGTTGAAAAAGTTAGTTTTGGTTTGTTGGGGGGTTGTGATTGTTTGAAGATCTGTTTGGAGGTCTGTTCTGTCTTCTGGGGTTTTCTGGCTGGGATGTAGTTGATTGTGCTTGACTGGACACAGTGGCCAGATTCCGTGGACCAGTCTGCCTTGAGTTTTTTTGAATGCATTTACGACATTTTGGTTTTGTAGTGTTTTTTGCACCACATCCGTAGCAAAAGATAGATTTGGGCGAGAAACATTGAGAGTATGAGTGACCAGTTTTGTCACAATTCCAACAAACCAAGGAAGTTAATACTGAAACGTTTGCGGGAGTTCTTTGTCTTTGATTCGACGAGGAGGAAACATAAAGGCACGATAAATCTGGTTCGAGCAGTCTAGGATTATTATAAGATGGTGATCTATATCTGTCTGACCAAACACGGGATTCCTCAATTCTTTTGCACAACTCGGTTAGTTCGTCAACTGTTTGGGGGTCATGAAGTGCTAATGACGATATAAAGGAAGGTAAAAGGTTTCTACGAATCTTTGCAACACGAGTACGTTCGTCAACAACACTAGACAATCGATTAAATAATCCTATCATTGAAGATATGTATACAGCAACCGGTTCGTTAGCACCCATAGTGCGATTAGAAATCTCTAACTCTAAATCAGTCTCATAACTATATGGCAAAAAATCAGCTTTTAATTTGGCAACAATGTCTTTCCAGGATTGAAATTTACTACGATTATTAAGATACCATGTGAAGGCATTGTCTTTAAAAAGTTCACATGACTGCAAAAAGAGCTCATTTTCTGTAACTCCTCTAGAAAGTCTAAGGACTTCAACTTTTTCCAAAAATAAATGAAGTGATTCATTTTTACCAGTGAAGGAAACATTCCATTTGTAAACTGGATCGTGTTTTTGATGGGGGATTTCAGAAAGAGTGGGGGAAGGAAATGTGTTTGAAGGTAAAGTGTCTTCTGTTCTATTGTTGGTGGGAGTTGTTTTTGTCGCAAGGTCAGCTTCTAAAAGTATCAGCGTATTTGTCAAGGCTTGTTGTGTAAGTAATTGTTCATTACTTTCGGCATTTAATCTATCAATTCTACTTGTCAAATGTGTCAGTCTTGAATTGATTCTGGAAAATACTGGTTCATGTTTATTTCCACTAAATTGATTGATAATGTCTGTTAAGTCATTGATTGTTTCTGTAACTTCCACTATATCGTCCTCAAAAGAATATGAATTGACTGGGGACGAAAAACTTCTATTAGCATTTTCCCTAGCAAGAAGACCTGTTAAAACTTTACGTTTCTGTTCGACAGTATCCGGGACAGGAATATTTCTAATTTGAATTTCATATGAGAGTTCAAAAGACTTCAAATGATTGGCCTGCATCTTGAAAATATTTAAAAGGAGAGGAAAAGAATAAAAAACGGTATCTAAATCAACAGTACTAATCAAATAGCACTAGCGAAAGCAAAGGATCTAAAATCCGAATGAACATAAATGCCTGGCAACGAGATATAGATATGGAAACTGTATGTACGTGAATGACTGTAGATATAAAAACAACAAATACTTATTGCCGATAGATGTCAATTAAAATAAACAAAACCGTACTATATTTTCAACAAGTCATATGTAGTAATGAAAATGTTGCATAATAACTCCATAAAAATTATCAGTATATAAATGTATAGCTAATCAAGATCAAAAATGTATCATAAATTGATATTAAAATTTTTGTAGCACATCACAATCTCTCTGTCGTCAAAAAAACTGAACTGCAAAATATTTATAGTTAATGGTAAATTGTTAATTTGGCAACACTGCACTTTATATTAACAGGATTAGACAAGAAAAAGTAAGAGAGTTTAAAGATAAATTGTTACTTTGGCAACACTGCACTTGATTAACAATAGGTAAGATAAGATATTTCAGTTTGTGTAACTCGACACAATTCAACTGAACAAGATACAAACGGCAAGATATTTCAGTTTGTGTAACCAGACACAATTCAACTGAAAAAGATAATTTCACTATGCAGCTACATAAAATATAACAACTTATCAGAAAACAGACACCTTAAGAATTTACTTAAAACGTGGCAACATTGCAAACAAATCAGATGTAATTCACCTTTCCTAAAAAAAATCAATAACAAAATTCCGTTTCGGAACAACAAAAGATTGTGCTACACTACGTTATCTCTTAAAAAAATAAACCCAGAGAATATTCGTTATCGTAGACCAAAATATATATTGTAAATAAGGCAGGTAGTTAAGATAAAATTAAAAAAACGTCCAGGGTCGGTACAAGATGGTTACTTGAAAAAGTGAAATTTTTTTTTTAAAAAAGTTAGTTGGAAGCAAAAATTCTAAATTGAACGATAAGAAAAAATTTTAAAGAGAATATGCAAAAATAAAAAAACTAAAATCCTTCCAACCCAACTGTTACACTGTGCAACAAAAACAATGGGCGCCAATTTGTAACGGTAAAAGTAGTACCTCACAGGGCACCAGCTCGAAGGGCTCCGGCTAGAGACTCCTCTCAAGGGTGATTCGACCCCAAGTTTATGTCACACAGGGATAACAGAAGGGTTGTAAAAATTGAGGGCGCCACTACCTTTTTAACGATAAAAATACTAAGAAAACTAAGGCGGAAAAGGTAGAAACGCCTTGTAGAATTTAGATAAAAGTTAATAAAGAAAAGTGACCCCGGGCGGTATCTCCCTCAACTTTTATAGTTGAGGATTTTAATAAAAAAAAGAATTAAAAACAAATTTACAATTTATTCTGCCACAGGAAATGAACAACGGAATTTACTAAAGGAATTTGTACTTTTATAGGTACTTAGCTTAGATGAAGTGGTTTCCTGGAGAAGAAGTCAGGTCTTGATCCGGACTGATGAGTTCTGTTCTAGGGCGGTAGTTTGAGCTAGGGCGGTATCCTTGGCTATATTCTTGGGGTTATATTCTCCGGTTTATATTCGGCTATATCCTCCTAGGGTTATATTCTTGGCTTATATTCTCGCCTAGGGGCTGTGCTTACCACAGCAAAATTCATAAGATAGGTACTTGGGATATGAAAGATAGCGAAAGACGATGTGCCTCTTTAGGCAGACGATAACGAAAAGGCTGTTTAACGAGGCGTTGTCCGTTGGCAGGCGTCAATTGTCTTACGTTCGGGGTAGAAGAGTTTGGGGTCACAGAACTATAATTGGATGTGGCTAGTGACGACGAGCGCTAATTAAAAGGATTTATTCTGTAAAATCGAAACAGGTCGATAGACATGTTACAATATACAGGGTGGTCCGTAAGCAATGGTCCAAAGTGAAATGGGAGATTTTTGGCCAGAAACTATTACAATCTCTTGCAACTTGCTTTAATCAAATATTGATAATGGAAAATATACAGGATGGCAAAGTTTAAATATAAAAGATGTTTTTTCTCAGTAAATTGAAAGATTTTGGATATACAAACGTAAAAATTAAGAGATGGGGGTTTTAAGGCATGAGAAATCGTAATATGATATCCGTTTTGATGTATTTCCTAGAGGGCGCCAAATGAGCTATGTTGTTGGTGTAACTGTGCGCTTAACTTTTTCATCGTTAACGCTATCTCTCTTTTTATTGAAAAATATTAAAACTACATCATTTGCGACAAAAATAAATATGTATCATTAGTCTCAAAAATTACTAGTTTTCGCATTTTAAAAACCCCCTACATAATAATTATTTTATTTATTAGCACAAATAACACCGTACACTAACTAACGTCGTTAGTTAGTGAACGATGCAAATAATAGCGTTAGTAGGCGCTGATGTCAGCAAATTTATCATCACAAGAATTAACATAGTAGGTGCCGATGTCAACAATACTCCTGTCAGTTAATCATTCGTGTTTTGACAGTTAATCTCATTACACTCTTGAAGTACGAAACTATTTAAACACCTTGTTTCCTGAAAGCTGGATTGGTCGTGGTAGTCCCTTTCCTTGGCCAACACGCAGTCCAGAATATAACCCTTTGGATTTCAGTATATGGGGCACAATGAAGGAAATAGTTCACAGAAACCCTATAAATAGTCGAGTTCAACTTTGGCAAGAAATCAGTGCAGCAACAAATTTTTTTACGCCAATGACATTGTTTAATATTAGGTGATCTTTCATGAAACGCATGGATAAATGTATCGAGATGAATGGCGGACATATTGAACAATTACTGTGAAATAATATTTAAATTTTGTTGTTGTATTTTTCAATAAATTGTTCTTTTTTCTCTTGATTAAAATTCATCAAATTTTTACGTTTGTATATCCAAAATCTTTCAATTTACTGAGAAAAAACATTTTTGACATTTCAACTTTGCCACCCTGTATCTTTTTTATTATCAATATTTTATTGAGGCAAGTTGCGTCAGATTGTAATATTTTCAGGCCAAGATTCTTCCATTTCACTTTGGACCATTACTTACGGACCACCCTGTATATATATTTTTATTGTTTAAAAGTATATTTTGCAAATTTTTTAAATTTCATTCAACTATTCGAGAGCTATAAGACCGAGGCAGGAATAAATGCGGAACATAACACCCTCTATGCTACAAAGTGTTAGAGTAGACCTTAATGCCCGGTTAAGTCATGTCTACTGGTCAATGATGAACAAGCTGAACATTTATTGTAAATTTTCTTTTGTTTATTTTGGTAATTTAAAATCAAAAACTGACCTATTTGGGGAATTTTTAATAGTACTTTTTATTTAGCTTATAATAAATTTATGCGTTACTTGGACGCACCCTATATACAGGAACGTATCTAAGAAATTAAGATCTGGGAAGTAACTTGGGACTTCGATTTTAAATGAAAAAGAGATTCATTCATATCGTTTCATGTATAATTTGCGTATATTGTTTCGCGTTTACGGCGTCCACTGACCATCCGCATACAACGTGCTAACTCCTTTTTTTAAAGAAAACTAAATATTTTTATGATCGAAGAATACGTACAAGTACATGCAATGGAAACGCACAAAGAAGTAAGAGATGAGGGCTGTAGTTCATTAAATTCGAATGATTTTGATTTTTGTATCCCTGCAGGATTTTTATTCAATCTGAATAACTTTGTAGTACCTATTGCAGGACTTTTAAGTTTCTCTGTGTATATGTAGATTTTATAGTAGAAAACTTTTTTTTGTATTGTGTAAAAATTTACTTTTTATTTGTCCCATATTCGACATTGTTTTATAATTACTACTTACTAGGTATTAAAACAATAAAATCTAGATTTATAACATAATTAAAGTGGGTTTCTTTAACACGTTTTAGCTTCCAAATAAATTTAGGGGTAGTCAACATAATATAATATTGACATTATACTTGTCTTTTAGATGACCGAGAATAGTTTGTATATAATGTCCTACTCAATAATTAATTATACAGTGAACGTCTAAATTATGGAATATTATCGTTGTTCCGAGAACCGTCGAGTTTTAAGGGAATTCCCGAAACAGGTCGATTTTTGTTGTACAATGCCCATGTTATAACGTACATGGAGTTGGGATGACGTAACCGGTGTAGGTGTAATGACGTAATCGTTAATTTTTTTAAATAGAAATCGGTATAATGTGAAACCTCATTTGAACGAGAATTTAATTATCTATTTAACGACATTACATTTTTAACCAAAATATTTTTTTAAGGGTACGAAAACAATTTTTTTTAATTTAAATTCAATCAAATTACAATTAATGCTTGAAACCATGACTTTCTGAAATACTTAAAAAAGCAAAAATAAGTAAAAATAATAATGGACACGAAAAGTTCTCTCATAAACACTGAAACTTTTTGTCATATGTAATTCAAGCAAGTGATAGTGGCATAGTTACTGACATATTTATTGTCGTAAATGTTTTGATTTTGTGAATTGTTATCAGTTGTCAATTGTAATTTTTACTTTTGAATAGTGAATTATGGCTCACCTAAATGAATCACAACGCATAGAAATATTAATCCTTAGCGGTTGCGGAGATGAAAAAAAGAACACAGAACGAGGTATGCAATTTATTCAACGCAAAATATCCCGACAGACTCATCAGCCAATCAACAGTAAGTAAAATAGTCCGAAAATTTGGAGAAACTAGGCACGTTAAACAGATTCCAAACGCAGGGCGTCCTAAAATTGAAGACAATGTGAAACTTGATATTTTATTAAATGTACATGACAATCCTCACAGTAGTTCAACACAAATGGGTGAATATGCTGGAGTTTCCCAAAGATCGGTATTACACATTTTAAAAAAAGAAAAATACCATCCCTACAAAATTCAACTACATCAGGAGTTAAACGACGACGATCCCGATCGCCGGCTTCAATTTTCTGAAATTATGCAGGATTTATGTATCCCCAATCCACTTTTCATCAATCAAATCCTTTTTTCCGATGAAGCAACATTTTTTATACATCGTACCGTGAATCGTCAAAATTGCAGATATTGGAGTCAAGAAAACCCGTATTGGATGACTGAGGCACACACGCAATATCCTCAGAAAGTGAATATATGAGGTTTGTTCCAACCAGCGTCAAAAACCGTCAGGATTCTGCGCAGTAACTTAAATACGTTCCAACAAGACATACAAACGATAAGTTAACGATCAGTTTCTTGTTCCAACCAAAATTTAAAACGGTTTGAAAACTATCAGAACGGTTTACGGATTTTCTTCTGACCACTAATTTGGCGCATGCGAATCGCTGTGTTTTTATTTTACAGTTTCTTTCACGGTTTCATTGAATTGCAGCATAACCTTAAAGTGTGAATTGTGTTTGTATTTAGATATAATTAAAACTAGAACTTTTAAAGTGTGAATTGTGTTTGTATTTAGATATAATTAAAAAGCTTGGTTATATTCCTAATTTTGATCATAATAAAAATCGTGTAAGCCTTTGGATCAGCTGATTAACGATGCCAACACAAGCGCATGTACAGTACAGACTGAAGTTGTAAGATGTACCAACCAAAAACATAAATTGATCAGGGATCAGACTATTAAATAGACATGCGCGTTGAAAACGATTTGAAAATAGTTGGAAATCAGTTTGTGATTTGTGGTTGGAACAAACCTGTGGGCAGGGATCATCAATGACAGAATCATTGGCCCTTTTTTCTTTGAAGAAAATCTAACAGGAAGACGCTATTTAACTTTTTTGAGAAATCAACTTATACCTGTCCTTGCTAACATGTATCCAAATGCCAATAATCCAAATTTACCTAGTGAAAATATCTGGTTTCAACAAGATGGATCCCCTCCGCATTACGCACGTGAAGTACGTCAATTTTTAAATACCTAATTACTTTCCCGGGAGGTGGATCAGAGGACGAGGTTTTATAGAGTGGCCAGAAAGGTCGCCAGATCTAACACCTCTAGATTTTTTCCTGTGGGGTTACATAAAATCAAAAGTTTATGTCAATAGACCCCAAAACTTACAGGACTTGAAAGATAGAATTAGGCATGAAAAGAGTCTAATTACTCCAGAAGTCATCCGCAATGTACTTGATGAATGTGTCCGTACATTCGCATATTGTCAAGAAACCGATGGATGGCAGTTCGAACATTTAATTTAAAATAATTGTTATGCATAATTTGGTTACTTTAAAGTACATTATTAATTAAATCATTAGTTGAAATTTGGTTGAATTTAAATTAAAAAAATTGATTTCGTACTCTTAAAAAAATATTTTAGTTGAAAATGTAATGTCGTTAAATAAGGAATTAAATTCTCGTTCAAATGAGGTGTCACATTATACCGATTTCTATTTAAAAAAATTAACGATTACGTCACTACACCTACACCGGTGACGTCATCCCTACTCGATGTACGTTATAACATGGGTATTTTACAACAAAAATCGATCTGTTTCGGGATTTCCCTTAAAACTCGACGGTTCTCGAAATAATAATAATATTCCATAATTTAGCCGTTCACTGTAGAATACTATTAATAAAGAAATGCGCCAGCTCACTGACCTTCCTACCTCATATCTAAACCTTTACTCACGTTAATGTATCCGACTTTCTTAATTTGGCGCTATTAGAGGAGAGTGGTTGACGTGACGCTCTAAAGACGAGAGCATGTATTTGAGAGAATACTCAGAGTTGAGTAATGTACCAGAAATGTATTTTTCTAACTGTTGCATTCAACAATATAAGCAATTTAACGTTCTACTGAAACGGCAGTGTTGTCAAATCTCGGGACGCTCTAAGCGCGAATAACTATCAAGATGAAATGTATACTCTATATACAACTTAATACTCCTAGCGTCTCTGCCGGAAAGTTGCGCGAACTAAATATATTCGGGAACCGTATATTTTCGTTCATTTCATGATCAAAAAAGCGTCCCCCAAAAATTTTGTTGGTAGGTTCGTGACGTAATTTCAAGTCCCTGGACAAATTATTACAAGGGGTGTGCATAGAGCGTCCGTATACGGACGCTGTATGCACTTGGACGCTCTATTGAATGCGATTTCAGAATGTATGGACGCTCTAACGATAGAAGGATATATATATATACATATATATACATATATATACATATATATACATATATATATATATATATATATATATATATATAGGATAATCTTTGCCGACTAATTAGGTATAAAACCAGAAATATTGGGGAAACGGCAAGTTTATAAAAGTGAACTCTTCTTACTAATTTAACAAGCTTTCGGAAACTTTTATTTCCATTATCAAGTTACAGTAAATTGAGGATTGATATAAAATGGTAAATATATTAAATGCTAAAATTGGTATTTGAATTTTTTAAAAAATATTGAAATATTGTCATTATGACAGATAAACAATTTCATTTTTTTCTTTCTAATAAGTTATAAAAATTATGTCAAAAAATGGAGAGTGTAGGTTATGATAATGTCAAATTATTATAAAAGTTTTTTTAAAAAAATTAATTTTTGATTAAGAATTAAAATTTGAAATCTTATTATTGTGATCAATAGATAGTAAGTAGTGATAAATATCACTGAGATTCTTATGGTCACTCTTCTTGTTGATAGTATAAGGTTCTTGAGATATGTGAGCCATTTCTAAGAAAAGTCTTTTTTTAGTATTTGTTTGTATGTCTAAATATTAACAGATTCAAAATCCATAACGTGGTCTTTATCAATTACATGTTCTGCTAGGTTTCTGCTGGTTTGATGCTACATGTATACTGTTGTACATGCTATTGCCAAGAGAAATATGCAAAATGCATTAAGAACTTGCCGAGAGCAAAACTTTCCACAACATTTAAAAGGAATATATATATAAATCTAGAATTTGAGTACAAAAATATAATTAAATCTAAGAAAATCGAATATCAATCAACAATTATTACCAAAGTTATCAAACTTACAAAACTCAAAAGAATTCTGGTTGACGGTAAAACAATTTAGAAATAGTTTCACTCATAAAGCGTTACCAGTTGAAGTATGGGAAAACTTCTATGAAAATTTGTACCCTTCTCTAGCAATATCTACGGTTGATTTTCTAGATGCTGGTCACCCCTATATGGACATTCCGTTTTCAACGCAGGAAGTATATATAATGTACATTATAAATATAAAAATAATAATTCTCCAGGAGCTGATGGTATTTCTTTTGAATTTTTCAATAACCTACTACATAACTGGGTTATATATTTAACTTCTTTGTTCAACTTAATCTTCGATTCCTCAATTTTCGTGACAGCATTAACGATAATTTAAATTCAACCGCGCTACGATGACATTTTCACCTCGCCCTGTAATCGGTCAAACATGTACCTAGTAGTAATACTTGTATTACCTCCAACCAGTGCAAAAATGTGCTTGTGACGATAAAAATTTAGATCATCCCGTGGTACATCGCGCATCGCCGGCCGGTCAGCAGAGGAAAGGATCAAAGCAAGGTGAAATGTCATTTAATTGATAAATTGAGTATTCTCCGAAAATACAGTTCATTGAAAATCTGAAAAGTTAAAAGGAAAGTGCTATCGTCGTGAACATTGGTCCTTCGAGTCGGATAATAGTTTTTATTATTATCATTTATAGATTTGAATTATAAATTTTTATTATTTTCATTTATGGATTTTAATTATAAATGTGCATTTGATTATTTTATAACTCTTTCCAATCATTTTAAATTGACTAAATTTATCAAAAAGTGAGTGACCTTGAAAGTATTGGACCTGATTTTGTTGCCGGCTAGTCGTTTTGTTTTGTTAATATTTTTAAAATTTTTATAATTTCGAAACTGAAAATTCGTTATACAGTGTGATTTATTTGTTTATTTCAAATTTTACAGCTAGTAGTTTGCATAATATCATTTAAAGTTCGTGTGGCTTTTTTATCGCGGAATTTTCAAACATAAATTAATATGTTCGGATCTTTTCGATAATACTAGTGCTTTTCCACAAACTGGTTCGAATATCCGATTGCCAAAAATTGATCTTCCCAATTGAACGCCTACCTTAACTTAAATGTTACCGTTTCTTCACAGAAATCATTCCGATCGAAAGACTCCAATTCCCTGTTGAAAAGGGAGTTCCGTTATCCACGGCTGTGGTTGACGCCCTTGATAATGAAGGCAGTAGGCGACCATTACGAGCTATTTTAGTTTGCGGTAGCCAAAATTATTTTATTACCTTTAAAGCCTTGAACACTTTAGGTATCCCTCAATCTCAATGAGCCCTTGAAGTTAATGGTCTTGCCTCTATGAACTCTAAGTTTCAGACTGCAAAAGTTGTTCTTTCAATTCGACCGCATACTAGGGATTTTCCTGTTTTTAATTTTGATGCTCTAGTTTTAGACAAAATTTGTGATCCTATGCCTCATTTTAAAATCGATCCCCATACGTGGACCCATTTAACTAATATTTCGCTAGCTGATTTCCAATTTTTTTAAACAGGAACTATAGACTTATTAATTGGAGCTGATTTATTTTCTAAATTATTGCTCCCAGGCAAGATTTCCGAAAACTCAGATGAACCCGATGCCATAAATACTGTTTTTGGTTACGTTGTCATGGGCCCGATTTATGTAAAGAATCCTATTCTCACTTCTTTATTATGCCACACCGTCTACTTAGATACTACTTTGAAAACTTTCTGGGAAACCGAAACGGTCCCAGAAGTAATTCTCGTTAATGTTGATGATATTTTGTGTTATGATCTTTTCGAAGATAATTTTTCTCGTAAACCTTCGGGACAATATGTTGTATCATTACCTTTTCGGGAAATTAATCCTATTTTTCCTGGTATACGAGATCTGGATCGTTTTCACTCTCTTGAACGCAGACTTCTCAAGCAACCCGACCTGTATGAACAATATTCTGCCTTTATGCAAGAGTATCTCGACCTAGGTCACATGCAGTTGATTTCTGCTGACAATGAAGGGAATGGTAAATATTATAATCCTCACCATTGTTTGGTCAAACCTGATAGTGTTAGCACCAAATTACGTGTAGTTTTTAATGCATCTGCTAAAGTTCCTAACGAGAAATCCCTCAATGATTGTTTATTTGTTGGACCTAAGCTTCAACAAGACATTGTTTCTATTTTACTTAATTTTGGTTTACCCAAGTTTGTTTTGTGCGCAGACATCAAACAAATGTATCGTATGATTTTTCTCTCTCAAGAACATAGAGAGTTTCAACGTATCTTTTGGAGATTTTCTACGGATGATTGTGTTCGAGAGTATCGTCTGAATACTCTAACTTATGGTGTTACTTCTTCTCCATTTCTCGCTCTTCGTTCTTTGCATCAACTTGCTCTTGACGAAGGACATCGCTTTCCACAAGCGGCTAAAATCATCCATACTTGCTGTAATATTGATGATTTTTGTTTTGGCTCGGATGATTTTGTCGAAGCTCAAACGCTCATGCAAGATTAAATTTCTCTTTTTTATCTGGGAGGTTTTGAACTTCGTAAATGGTGTTCAAACGAACCCCTCTTATTATCTAGCTCACCTATTTCTTTTATTAATCCCCATAGTCTAAGTTTTGAACCATATGTGGACAACTCTCTAAAAGTTCTTGGGTTACGCTGGTCTTCTCACTCTTACATTTTGTGTTCAACCGCGAGAAAATCTTCCTTGTACCAAACGGTGTATGCTTTCGGAATTAGCTCGAACCTATGATCCTCGAGGATGTCTAGCTCCTATCACTTTCTTTACCAAATTTTTTATTCAGCGTCTGTGGCTAGCTGGAACCTCGTGGGATGAATCTCCATCTTTTGATATCATTCAAATTTGGGAACAATACAAAATTGAACTTCCTCTACTATCTCAATTTCGCATACCTCGCCCTTTATTGTTTTTCAATTTTCCTCTCGTCGAATTACATGGTTTCTGTGACGCGTGTAAAAGAGGCTATGCTTGCGTCTTATATATTCGTTGCGTGGATTCCGAGAGTAAAGTTTCTGTCAAATTATTATGTGCAAAATCTAAAGTAGCACCTACGAAAAAATTAACCATTTCACGTCTTGAGTTATGTGCCGCTGTTTTGCTCTCCAAGTTAGTTGCTTATGTTCTACAGATATGTCCTAACTTCAATGAGATCCCAACTTATGCATGGTCGGATTCCCAAATTGTATTATACTGGATTAAAAGTTATCCCCATAAATTAAAGATGTTTGTGGCCAATCGTGTAGCTTATATTCAATCGAAGATTCCTCCGACTCTATGGCATTACATTGATTTTAAGCAAAATGCTTCTGATATTGCATCCCGCGGTGTTTTACCATCCGAATTTTTATATTCACTAGATTGGGTTAATGGTCCAAATTTTCTCTACGACCATCCCTTTTGTTTCCTTAGAGTACCCCTCCTTATCTTCAAAAGATATTTCCGAAGAAGAACGGACTATAGCTCTTGTGTCCTTGTCCTTGGAATCTTCTTTCTTAGAATCTCTTATAATCAGACATTCATCGTTCGCTATATTACAGCGAGTTCTAGCATATATTTTACGATTCATTTATAATCTTCCTCATGTTTCTTCTCGACGTTCAGGTTTCCTAACTGCTAACGAATTATATGACTCTCTCCTATTTCTCGCAAAATATACACAGACTAATTATTTTCATAAAGAACAAACGTCCAAAATATTTTCGAAACCTCTTCGAAAACTTGGTACTTTCTTGGATGAAGATAAGATTCTTAGGGTTGGTGGCCGATTAAAACATGCTCGTTCATCGTATTCTTCTAAACACGCCCTTTTTTTTTTTTTTTATTCGGTTATTTAACGTCGGTCTATTTCTGCAACTTAGGCTAATCACCGACGCCGGGAGCACTCTACCCCTAACCGGAAATTTTGCCGAATCCACTAGTGTTCCAACCAGTGGTAGGGATCTTTATCGAGCCCAACATCCATGGACTCGGGACCTCGGTTTTACGTCTCATCCGAAAGACGGCATATCTCCATTATACCTCGTGCTCATTGGTATAATGCCTGCGAGCTGTGATATGCTACTGACCCTAGTAATCTACGGTGCTTCGCTGCAGGCTGTACGGGCTCTACGACGGTGTTTCCCCAGCGGTCACCCATCCAAGTACTAACCGTGCTCGACCTTGCTTGGTTGTCATTATCGCTTCAGAAGCGTTCCACTACAAAGCTGGGCCGACGCCCCAAACACGCCCTTTTATTACCCCGCAATTCTCCTTTAACGTTGATTCTTATTAGATATTTTCATGAGAAAAATTTACATGCCGGACCAAAAACCACCCAATTTTTGATATCCTAATATTTTTGGATATTATCTTCGAAAAGAGCCATAAACTATGTCACTTCAAAATGTATTCGTTGTTGGAGTCAGTCTCCTAAGTCTTTTAATCCGCCTATGGGCGATTTACCTAAATTCCGATTGTCTTCGCTTAAAGCGTTTTCTCAGAGTGGTGTGGACTTTTACATTACTCCTTCAAGATATATAGCTCAAAGTGGCTAAAGCCCACATCATCTTCTCCTAAAATAGGGCCACTGGTCTTAATTCATGAGGATACTGTTCCTCCCGGGCGTTGGGTCATGGCTAGAATTGCTGCTTTGCATCCTGGTCAAGATGGTATTGTTAGGGTTATAAGCGTTCGGTCCGCCAATGGAATTTTAAAGCGCCCCTTGGTTAAATTTTCCCCTTTGCCGATAGAGGACAATCAGATACAACATTTTCAAGGTACCCACAATAATCACTTTCAATTCTTTATTATTCTTTTTTCTTTATTTTTATTTCGATAATATCTACATTTGTCAAAATGCACACATGCATTTGGGGGAGGGGGGGGGAGAATGTTCATGACAGCATTAACGATAATTTAAATTCAACCGCGCTACGATGACATTTTCACCTCGCCCTGTAATCGGTCAAACTTGGGCCTAGTAAAAGTACTTGTATCACCTCCAACTAGTGCAGAACTGTGCTTGTGACGATAAAAATTTAAATCGTCCTGTGGTACATCGCCCATCGCCGCCCGGCCAGCAGAGGAAAGGATCAAAGCAAGGTAAAATGTCATTTAATTAATAAATTGAGTATTCTCCGAAAATACAAATTATTGAAAATCTGAAAAGTTAAAAGGAAAGTGCTATCGTCATTCAATAATTCCCAATTCGTGGTCTAACATTTTATTGTCTATGTTGCATAAAGGAGGCCCATCTGATACCCCTGATAATTATAGAGGTTTGGCTTTGGTAAATTGCTGTACTAAGATTTTCACAACTGTTATTCTAAACAGATTAACTTTATGGGTTGATAACTGCAGAGTTATTTCAGTGTGTCAGTCTGGCTTTCGTGCAGGCTGAGGGTGTATTGACAATGTTTTCACCTTGAGCTGTGTTATTCATTCACATATTAGACATAAAAACCGAAAAGTGTTTGCGATTTTTATTGATTTCAAAAGAGCCTTTGATTCAGTACATCATAATTTATTATGGCTGAAACTATTCAATCTTGGATTTTCAAAAATTATTCGCTTAATAAGAATACTTTATTCACAAGCCACTGTTCAAATAAAAGGATCTGATGGCTTGACAAAATTATACGATCTAACTTTAGGTGTTCTACAAGGTGAACCCCTGAGTCCCCTTTTATTTGCACTGTTTATCGCCGATTTGGAAGACTTCTATTTTACTCAAGGAGCTCAAGGTGTAAATATCGATAATAAAAATAATGTACTGACACTCCTGCATGCTGATGATCTCGTTATCTTGGCTCATTCTGAAATTGATGTTGCAAGGAAACTGAAAATTTCAGAAAAATATACTGACACTAATCCTTTAACTGTCAACCTTGAAAAAACAAAAATTGTTAGGTTTTCTAAAGGTGGTTTCCAAAAACCAAACTATAAATTTTATTTTAACAACGAGACATTGAGTAATGCATATACATATTTAGGCGTAACGTTCAGTTCCTCCGGCTTATTCAACGAAATGTCAACTGTAACTGCAAAAAAAGGTAAAGAAACGCAATATCATTCCTGTAATGTGTAAGGCTAAAATTGACATGTGGTACCCTAGAATCAAATTGTTTGAATTTCTAGCGAAAAGCGTTATGTTTAACAGTGTCTCTGTTTGGGGTCCTCGTTGTTTAGATGCAGTAGAAAGAGTGCAAATACATTTCCTAAAACGAAGCCTCTTAGTTGCTCTATTATTCGGATAGAAACAGGAAGAGTTAAGTTGTCTTACAATGCTTTTAAAATGACAATAAATTGGTTACAAAAGATTCTTGGGATGGAAAAATTTCGCTATCCCAGACTTTGTTTTGAGGAGCAACTACGAATTATGAATTCCGTTACCACGAAGTATGATTGGGCGTCTCAGATCAAACAATTTTTTGTTGACATTGAGTCATTGCAGTTATGGAATAATTTAACTTATCGCCATCTAACAACACAAAAACACTACTGTTTTCTAAATATTATATCTTCCTGCACCAATCCGATATTGCTAAATCGTCAGCGTACCCTTTCATGGCTCTATATAATGCTTTCACCACAACACGTGAACCAAGCAATTATCTATTGTTGAAGTCACCAATCCGGTTCACTCGTACTTTGGCTCAACTCCGTATGGATAATCAATTTAAAATGAAGTTTACATCAAACGGCATAACCTACACTATAGATCCTACTCTAACATGTCCTGTTTGTAATATGGACGAGAAGGAAACTATTTTTCATATTTTGATTTAGTGTCCGATATATACAGTCATGGAACAAAATACATCCCGTCTGCAAAATTTGGAAACATTAGTGAGTGCTCTACAAAATGTAAATATGTCTGAGGGAAAAAACTATATGCTGCTACTTTTGGAATATACTCAAATTGAGGTAATTTATACTAGATGAATACATTCAGACAGTTCGTAGTCTTGTAAACTTGAGATTTTTTTTTGAATATTATCACACACCAACCTTGCTGTGAACGTTGTTTTCTATTAGCAATAAACTTATCATTATTATTATTATTTCCAACTCAAGTGTACTCTTGCTCAGCTCTTGCTGGTAATGTTCACCTATCCCGAGCGATCCAAGACCAAGTAGTTAATACCAACAATTACAAGAAATTTGTTATAAGAGATCCAAACATCGTGTCGGACAAGTGCAGAAGGTGTCAACAAACAACAGAGACGATACAACACATTACGTCGGGATGTTCAGCCATAGCTAACATTGATTACCTACGCAGGCACAACCAACTGTGCAACATCATTTATCAGAAGTTGGCCAACAAATTTGGATTAGTTAACACTTACACGCCTTATTACAAGTACCATCCTCATGCAGTTCTAGAGAATGCTGTTTTTAGACTATACTACGATAGGTCAATTATCACCGATAGACGGGTGACGAATAACCGGCCTGATATTGTAGTTGTGGATAAAAAAGCTAACTCGGTTCTTCTAGTGGATGTTGCTGTACCCAATAACAACAATATGTTAGACAAATACAACGAGAAAATTGCAAAATACACCGATCTTGCAATTGAGGTAGGACAAATGTGGCATGCAGAGAAAGTAGAGGTGGTGCCGGTCATCGTTTCATCTACGGGACTAATCCCCAAAACTCTACAAGACAGCCTCACCAAACTAGGTCTTCACAAAAACACATACATCGATCTGCAGAAGGCTGCAATTTTGAATACTTGTCACACTGTCCGTAAATTTCTAAATATGTAACTGCTGTGTGTTATTATTATTATTATTTCCAGCTGAAGTGTACTCCTGCTCAGCTCTCGCTGGTAATGTTCACCTATCCCGAGCGTTCGTGAACGCAAATGGGATTAGGCAGAGCAGTTACATATTTAGAAATTTACGGACAGTGTGACAAGTATTCAAAATTGCAGCCTTCTGCAGATCGATGTATGTGTTTTTGTGAAGACCTAGTTTGGTGAGGCTGTCTTGTAGAGTTTTGGGGATTAGTCCCGTAGATGAAACGATGATCGGCACCACCTCTACTTTCTCTGCATGCCACATCTGTCCTACCTCAATTGCAAGATCGGTGTATTTTGCAATTTTCTCGTTGTATTTGTCTAACATATTGTTGTTATTGGGTACAGCAACATCCACTAGAAGAACCGAGTTAGCTTTTTTATCCACAACTACAATATCAGGCCGGTTATTCGTCACCCGACTATCGGTGATAATTGACCTATCGTAGTATAGTCTAAAATCAGCATTCTCTAGAACTGCATGAGGATGGTACTTGTAATAAGGCGTGTAGGTGTTAACTAATCCAAATTTGTTGGCCAACTTCTGATGAATGATGTTGCACAGTTAGTTGTGCCTGCGTAGGTAATCAATGTTAGCTATGGCTGAACATCCCGACGTAATGTGTTGTATCGTCTCTGTTGTTTGTTGACACCTTCTGCACTTGTCCGACACGATGTTTGGATCTCTTATAACAAATTTCTTGTAATTGTTGGTATTAATAACTTGGTCTTGGATCGCCATCATAAATCCTTCTGTTTCTGGAAACAATGTTCCATCAGAGAGCCACTTATTTGATGCTTCCTTGTCGATATATGGTTGATTGAGGTCGTGATGATGTCGACCATGAAGCGCTTTCTGGGCCCACTCCGCCTGTTTGTCAGAGTCTGTAACGATTTCAAGTTTTTTATCAGGGTTTACAAGATCTAAGGGGGAATAGTTTTTATCTGCTTTCGCGACCAGCTCATGCAATTTAGATGTTTGAGCCTTGCCAATGAAGAACTTTTGGAGTTTAGATATTTGATTGTAATGTAAATTAACTATGTCCGTTAAAGCTCTCCCTCCCTCTTTTCTTGGTAATGTGGTCCTAATAACTGATGATGTCGGGTGGTGACATTTGTGTTTGGTCATCATGGTTCGCGTTGTTCTTTGAATATCTTCCAGTTCTGTTTTTGTCCACTTCAGAATTCCAAATGAGTATGTCAGGATCGGTATGGCGTAGGTGTTAATTGCTTTGGCGAGATTTCCTGCGTTCAACTGGGATTTCAATAAAGCAGATATGCTTTGCGTGAACTGTCCTCGAATTTTGGTTTTTGCTTGCTTCTGGTCAAGTAGCTTAGCTTGCTGAAATCCTAGATATTTGTAGGTTTCACCATTTTGCATGGCATTTATAATGTTCCCATTAGGTAGTAATACATCTCCGTTAACGATTTTACCCTTCTCGATATTTAAGGTTTTGCACTTGTCTAATCCAAATCCCATTTGTATATCACTGGAAAATTTTTCAGTGATATTAAGTAAATGTTGAATTTGACGCTGGTTTGATGCGTATATTTTGATGTCATCCATGTATAAGAGGTGGGAAACAGTGCAGCTAGTGTTTCTGTTGGCCTTGATTTTAAAGCCGTAATCCGTTTCGTTAAGTAGATTGGAGAGTGGATTCATTGCCAAACAAAACCAAAGTGGACTCAGGGAGTCGCCTTGGAAGATCCCCCTACGGATAGAAATTTCATCAGTTTCGAGGTATTGTCCATTTATTTGTAAATGGAGGTTCGTTCGCCAGTGCTTCATCGATGACTCAAGAAAAGTAACAAGAGTGGGGTGTACTTTGTAAATTTGCAAAACTTCAACAAGCCAGGAATGTGGAACGCTATCAAATGCTTTCCTATAATCTACGAAAGCCGTGTAGATGTTGCGCTGTTCCTTCTGCGCCTGTTTTAGTATTACCGAATCGATGATGAGTTGCTCTTTGCAGCCTTGGTGATCTCGTCTGCACCCTTTTTGTTCTTCCGACAAGATGTTGTTTTGATCGGCATGTCTGTAAATACGGTTAGTAATGCAAGACGTTAATATTTTTTTTATATAGTTGGAAGGCATGTTATAGGTCTATACTGCGTAGGATCGTGAGTTTGATGCGTTTTGGGAAGCAAGTGGGTCGAACCCAGTGTCAGAAATGGTGGTGTATCTTCTGGATGCTGCAGAATATGTGTAAATGATCTTGCCATTGCTTCATGCAGACTGTCAAACTTCTTATACCAGAAGTTTTGGACATGGTCAACTCCTGGTGTCTTCCAATTACTGGTGCTCTTTATAGCTTCGGTTACCTCGCTTGTTGTCAAGTTAACGAAAGGCATTGGTTCAATGTTAATTTTTTCCTCCTCAGTTCTTATCCAGTGAGCGTTGGATTTATGTTCGATAGGGTTCGACCATAAAGAAGACCAGTACTCCGTTAGCTCATCTTTATCTGGGAGACTTTGGTTGTGATTGTTTACAGTACAGCTTAGTTGCCTGTAAAATAACTTCTGATTGTTATTGAATAAGTAGTTCTGTTGTTTCCTTTTCGTGCACTTGACATATCGTGACAAACGTTTTGATTTTGCCTTTAACTTTTGCCTGAGTGAATCGATATATTCACATACATGTTGTTTATGTTGTGGGTGACCTGTGAAAGTTTTGATTTTTCGAAAGATCTTTCTCACTCTGTTTGTTAAGCGCCTAGACGGTTTCGAGTTGTTTTTAAACTCTGTTAGCTGCCCCAATTCCCTTCTGATGTCATCAATGGACTTTTCCAGCCGGCGTTGCCACCAAGGCTTGAGCTGTTTGTAGTCTTTACCCCGATTGTTCTTTGGGGATTGGATTTGTTGATTGTGACTTCGAAGCACTGCTACCGCTCCACAATAGATGAGAGTGTGAAGTTGTTCCAGCGCTTCGCAGTCTTTAGCATGGTTCTGCAGTAGTAAGTTCACAGCTGCTAGTATGCTGTTAGTGCACTTATTGGTTCGAAGCTTGGGTAGTTTTGGCCGGTGTATTGGGTTGGTGCCATTAAATTCCGCTAGTGCTTTACAAAGTTCGGTATTATAGTCATTATCGGTGGTTTTGTCGCAATCATTGTTTATTTCTTCAACGCCATTGTATTATTATTATTATTATTTCCAATTCAAGTGTACTCTTGCTCAGCTTTTGCTGGTAATGTTCACCTATCCCGAGCGTTTGTAAACGCAAATGGGATTAGGCAGAGCAGTTACATATTTAGAAATTTACGGACAGTGTGACAAGTATTCAAAATTGCAGCCTTCTGCAGATCGATGTATGTGTTTTTGTGAAGACCTAGTTTGGTGAGGCTGTCTTGTAGAGTTTTGGGGATTAATCCCGTAGATGAAACGATGACCGGCACTACCTCTACTTTCTCTGCATGCCACATTTGTCCTACCTCAATTGCAAGATCGGTGTATTTTGCAATTTTCTCGTTGTATTTGTCTAACATATTGTTGTTATTGGGTACAGCAACATCAACTAGAAGAACCGAGTTAGCTTTTTTATCCACAACTACAATATCAGGCCGGTTATTCGTCACCCGTCTATCGGTGATAATTGACCTATCGTAGTATAGTCTAAAATCAGCATTCTCTAGAACTGCATGCAGATGGTACTTGTAATAAGGCGTGTAGGTGTTAACTAATCCAAATTTGTTGGCCAACTTCTGATGGATGATGTTGCAAAGTTGATTGTGTCTGCGTAGGTAATCAATGTTAGCTATGGCTGAACATCCCGACGTAATGTGTTGTATCGTCTCTGTTGTTTGTTGACACCTTCTGCACTTGTCCGATACGATATTTGGATCTCTTATAACAAATTTCTTGTAATTGTTGGTATTAATTACTTGGTCTTGGATCGCCATCATAAATCCTTCTGTTTCTGGAAACAATGTTCCATCAGAGAGCCACTTATTCGATGCTTCCTTGTCGATATATGGTTGATTGAGGTCGTGATGATGTCGACCATGGAGCACTTTCTGGGCCCACTCTGCCTGTTTGTCAGAGTCTGTAACGATTTCAAGTTTATTATCAGGGTTTACAAGATCTAAGGGGGAATAGTTTTTATCTGCTTTCGCGACCAGCTCATGCAGTTTGGATGTTTGAGCCTTGCCAATGAAGTATTTTTGGAGTTGAGATATTTGTTTGTAATGTAAATTAGCTATGTCCGTTAGAGCTCTTCCTCCCTCTTTTCTTGGTAGTGTGGTCCTAATAACTGATGATGTCGGGTGGTGACATTTGTGTTTGGTCATCATGGTTCGCGTTGTTCTTTGAATATCTTCCAGTTCTGTTTTTGTCCACTTCAGAATTCCAAATGAGTATGTCAGGACCGGTATGGCGTAGGTGTTAATTGCTTTGGCAAGATTTCCTGCGTTCAACTGGGATTTCAATAAAGCAGTTATCCTTTGAGTGAACTGTCCTCGAATTTTGGTTTTTGCTTGCTTCTGGTCTAGTAGCTTAGCTTGCTGAAATCCTAGATATTTGTAGGTTTCACCATTTTGCATGGCATTTATAATGTTCCCATTAGGTAGTAACACATCTCCGTTAACGATTTTACCCTTCTCGATATTCAAGGTTTTGCACTTGTCTAATCCAAATCCCATTTGTATATCACTGGAAAAATTTTCAGTGATATTAAGTAAATGTTGAATTTGACGCTGGTTTGATGCGTATATTTTGATGTCATCCATATATAAAAGGTGGGAAACAGTGCAGCTAGTGTTCCTGTTGGCTTTGATTTTAAAGCCGTAATCCGTATCGTTAAGTAGCTTGGAAAGTGGATTCATTGCCAAACAAAACCAAAGTGGACTCAGGGAGTCGCCCTGGAAGATCCCCCTACGGATAGAAATTTCATCAGTTTCGAGGTATTGACCATTTATTTGTAAATGAAGGTTCGTTCGCCAGTGCTTCATCGATGATTCAAGAAAAGTAACAAGAATGGGGTGTACTTTGTAAATTTGCAAAACTTTAACAAGCCAGGAATGTGGAACGCTATCAAATGCTTTCCTATAATCTACGAAAGCCGTGTATATGTTGCGCTGTTCCTTCTGCGCCTGTTTTAGTATTACCGAATCGATGATGAGTTGTTCTTTGCAGCCTTGGTGATCTCGTCTGCACCCTTTCTGTTCTTCCGACAAGATGTTGTTGTGATCC
Source organism: Lochmaea crataegi (assembly GCA_947563755.1). Lineage (NCBI taxonomy): Eukaryota > Metazoa > Arthropoda > Insecta > Coleoptera > Chrysomelidae > Lochmaea > Lochmaea crataegi. The sequence continues at coordinate 43,656,522 of OX387425.1, read as the reverse complement.
GCATGTCTGTAAATACGGTTAGTAATGCAAGATGTTAATATTTTATATATAGTTGGAAGGCATGTTATAGGTCTATACTGCGTAGGATCGTGAGTTTGATGCGTTTTGGGAAGCAAGTGGGTCGAACCCAGTGTCAGAAATGGTGGTGTATCTTCTGGATGTTGCAGAATATGTGTAAATGATCTTGCTATTGCTTCATGCAGACTGTCAAACTTCTTATACCAGAAGTTTTGGACATTGTCAACTCCTGGTGTCTTCCAACTACTGGTGCTCTTTATAGCTTCGGTTACCTCGCTTGTTGTCAAGTTAACGAAAGGCATTGGTTCAATGTTTATTTTTTCCTCCTCAGTTCTTATCCAGTGAGCGTTGGATTTATGTTCGATAGGGTTCGACCATAAAGAAGACCAGTACTCCGTTAGCTCATCTTTATTTGGAAGACTTTGGTTGTGGTTGTTTACTGTACCGCTTAGTTGCCTGTAAAATAACTTCTGATTGTTATTGAATAAGTAGTTTTGTTGTTTCCTTTTCGTGCACTTGACATATCGTGACAAACGTTTGGATTTTGCCTTTAACTTTTGCCTGAGTAAATCCATATATTCACATACATGTTGTTTATGTTGTGGGTGACCTGTAAAAGTTTTGATTTTTCGATAGATCTTTCTCACTCTGTTTGTTAAGCGCCTAGACGGTTTCAAGTTGTTTTTAAACTCTGTTAGCTGCCCCAATTCCCTTCTGATGTCGTCAATGGACTTTTCCAGCCGGCGTTGCCACCAAGGCTTGAGCTGTTTGTAGTCTTTACCCCGATTGTTCTTTGGGGATTGGATTTGTTGATTGTGACTTCGAAGCACTGCTACCGCTCCACAATAGATGAGAGTGTGAAGTTGTTCCAGCGCTTCGCAGTCTTTAGCATGGTTCTGCAGTAGTAAGTTCACAGCTGCTAGTATACTGTTAGTGCTCTTATTTGTTCGAAGCTTGGGTAGTTTTGGCCGATGTATTGGGTTGGTGCCATTAAATTCCGCTAGTGCCTTACAAAGTTCGGTATTATAGTCATTATCGGTGGTTTTGTCGCAATCATTGTTTATTTCCTCAACGCCATTGTGGTCTCCTTGTGCATTCACCGGTTTATGTGTATCCTGATCGGTAATTATGTCATTCTCTCCATCTTGAAGGTCAAGAAGGACTTCACCTCGAATTTGTTGCAACGTCGGACCGGGTAGTAGATTGTTTCTCACAATACTTCGACGTTGGTCAGCAATACGCTGTTCCGTGAGATGGTGAAATTCTGGAAAATGTTCAACGAATGCACGGTGGAGGGCGTATCCGTATGTCGTCATATCAGTTTCCATTTTGGTGATTTTGAAGTAGGAGCGCATAATGAATGAGTTTAGCTCGATAGTCCACTTCATGCGCTTCCTGGGCTTTCCGGCTTTTGTGGTCGTAGATGTGCCGACTTGCGTCAATCCAGAAACATCAGAAGCCGGTGGCGGAGGATCGATGTTGTTTTCCCCCTGAGTGTGGTTCGCAGTAGCCCCACTCGGTGTCACGCTGCGCCTACCGCTAACCGAGGAAGAAGGTAAATCATTTTTCGAACAAGCCCTTCTAGCACCAACTTGAACGCGACAAGAGTTTAAGGTGTTGCAATGTCGATTCACCTGACGATTCCTGAGATTTAAGGTCCCGGAATTTACAATCGAATTATTGCTCCCCCCAGAATCCGTGGAGCAGACAGCCGATGTACTAGGTACACTAGCAGTGTGGGATTCTGAGCATTTAGCTCTACCCACCTGGGGTAATCTAGTTTTACAATTCGACATCGTGATTGTCGCATTTTAGACCTACTGCCAGGTGCTGATTCAGCCGCTCCTTACATGGAGAACAGACGCTGTCGGGGTACCGCTCCTTACATGGAGACCGTCGTGTCCTGAAACTAACTGGTTTTGGTTCGCTCCGAGGTATTTGATTTCCTCGATACCTTCTATATCTAAAAGGCATTCCCCTATCCACCACCTGGGGAAGCGCCCGATAGGGGTCCAGCACCCCCACGGGTTATTATTATTATTATTATTATTATTATTATTATTATTATTATTATTATTATTATTATTATTATTATTATTATTATTATTATTATTATTATTATTATTATTATTATTATTATTATTATTATTATTATTATTATTATTATTATTATTATTATTATTATTATTATTATTATTATTATTATTTCCAACTCAAGTGTACTCTTGCTCAGCTCTTGCTGGTATTGTTCACCTATCCCGAGCGTGTGTAAACGCAAATGGGATTAGGCACAGCAGTTACATATTTAGAAATTTACGGACAGTGTGACAAGTATTCAAAATTGCAGCCTTCTGCAGATCGATGTATGTATTTTTGTGAAGACCTAGTTTGGTGAGGCTGTCTTGTAGAGTTTTGGGGATTAGTCCCGTAGATGAAACAATGACCGGCACCACCTCTACTTTCTCTGCCTGCCACATCTGTCCTACCTCAATTGCAAGATCGGTGTATTTTGCAATTTTCTCGTTGTATTTGTCTATAATATTGTTGTTATTGGGTACAGCAACATCCACCAGGAGAACCGAGTTAGCTTTTTTATCCACTACCACAATATCAGGCCGGTTATTCGTCACCCGTCTATCGGTGATAATTGACCTATCGTAGTATAGTCTGAAATCAGCATTCTCTAGAACTGCATGCGGATGGTACTTGTAATAAGGCGTGTAGGTGTTTACTAATCCAAATTTGTTGGCCAACTTCTGATGGATGATGTTGCAAAGTTGATTGTGCCTTCGTAGGTAATCAATGTTAGCTATAGCTGAACATCCCGACGTAATGTGTTGTATCGTCTCTGTTGTTTGTTGACACCTTCTGCACTTGTCCGATACGATATTTGGATCTCTTATAACAAATTTCTTGTAATTGTTGGTATTAACTACTTGGTCTTGGATCGCCATCATAAATCCTTCTGTTTCTGGAAACAATGTTCCATCAGAGAGCCACTTATTTGATGCTTCCTTGTCGATATATGGTTGATTGAGGTCGTGATGATGTCGACCATGGAGCGCTTTCTGGGCCCACTCTGCCTGTTTGTCAGAGTCTGTAAGGATTTCAAGTTTATTATCAGGGTTTACAAGATCTAAGGGGGAATAGTTTTTATCTGCTTTCGCGATCAGCTCATGCAATTTAGATGTTTGAGCCTTGCCAATGAAGAATTTTTGGAGTTGGGATATTTGTTTGTAATGTAAATTAACTATGTCCGTTAGAGCTCTCCCTCCCTCTTTTCTTGGTAGAGTGGTCCTAATAACTGATGATGTCGGGTGGTGACATTTGTGTTTGGTCATCATGGTTCGCGTTGTTCTTTGGATATCTTCCAGTTCCGTTTTTGTCCACTTCAGAATTCCAAATGAGTATGTCAGGACCGGTATCGCGTAGGTGTTAATTGCTTTGGCAAGATTTCCTGCGTTCAACTGGGATTTCAATAAAGCAGTTATCCTTTGAGTGAACTGTCCTCGAATTTTGGTTTTTGCTTGCTTCTGGTCTTGTAGCTTAGCTTGCTGAAATCCTAGATATTTGTAGGTTTCACCATTTTGCATGGCATTTATAATGTTCCCATTAGGTAGTAACACATCTCCGTTAACGATTTTACCCTTCTCGATATTCAAGGTTTTGCACTTGTCTAATCCAAATCCCATTTGTATATCACTGGAAAACTTTTCAGTGATATTAAGTAAATGTTGAATTTGACGCTGGTTTGATGCGTATATTTTGATGTCATCCATGTATAAAAGGTGGGAAACAGTGCAGCTAGTGTTCCTGTTGGCTTTGATTTTGAAGCCGTAATCCGTATCGTTAAGTAGATTGGAGAGTGGATTCATTGCCAAACAAAACCAAAGTGGACTCAGGGAGTCGCCCTGGAAGATTCCCCTACGGATAGAAATTTCATCAGTTTCGAGGTATTGACCATTTATTTGTAAATGAAGGTTCGTTCGCCAGTGCTTCATCGATGATTCAAGAAAAGTAACAAGAATGGGGTGTACTTTGTAAATTTGCAAAACTTTAACAAGCCAGGAATGTGGAACGCTATCAAATGCTTTCCTATAATCTACGAAAGCCGTGTAGATGTTGCGCTGTTCCTTCTGCGCCTGTTTTAGTATTACCGAATCGATGATGAGTTGTTCTTTGCAGCCTTGGTGATCTCGTCTGCACCCTTTTTGTTCTTCCGACAAGATGTTGTTTTGATCGGCATGTCTGTAAATACGGTTAGTAATGCAAGACGTTAATATTTTATATATAGTTGGAAGGCATGTTATAGGTCTATACTGCGTAGGATCGTGAGTTTGATGCGTTTTGGGAAGCAAGTGGGTCGAACCCAGTGTCAGAAATGGTGGTGTATCTTCTGGATGCTGCAGAATATGTGTAAATGATCTTGCCATTGCTTCATGCAGACTGTCAAACTTCTTATACCAGAAGTTTTGGACATTGTCAACTCCTGGTGTCTTCCAACTACTGGTGCTCTTTATAGCTTCGGTTACCTCGCTTGTTGTCAAGTTAACGAAAGGCATTGGTTCAATGTTCATTTTTTCCTCCTCAGTTCTTATCCAGTGAGCGTTGGATTTATGTTCGATAGGGTTCGACCATAAAGAAGACCAATACTCCGTTAGCTCATCTTTATTTGGGAGACTTTGGTTGTGATTGTTTACTGTACCGCTTAGTTGCCTGTAAAATAACTTCTGATTGTTATTGAATAAGTAGTTTTGTTGTTTCCTTTTCGTGCACTTGATATATCGTGACAAACGTTTGGATTTTGCCTTTAACTTTTGCCTGAGTAAATCCATATATTCACATACATGTTGTTTATGTTGTGGGTGACCTGTAAAAGTTTTGATTTTTCGATAGATCTTTCTCACTCTGTTTGTTAAGCGCCTAGACGGTTTCAAGTTGTTTTTAAACTCTGTTAGCTGCCCCAATTCCCTTCTGATGTCATCAATGGACTTTTCCAGCCGGCGTTGCCACCAAGGCTTGAGCTGTTTGTAGTCTTTACCCCGATTGTTCTTTGGGGATTGGATTTGTTGATTGTGACTTCGAAGCACTGCTACCGCTCCACAATAGATGAGAGTGTGAAGTTGTTCCAGCGCTTGGCAGTCTTTAGCATGGTTCTGCAGTAGTAAGTTCACAGCTGCTAGTATGCTGTTAGTGCTCTTATTGGTTCGAAGCTTGGGTAGTTTTGGCCGGTGTATTTGGTTGGTGCCATTAAATTCCGCTAGTGCTTTACAAAGTTCGGTATTATAGTCATTATCGGTGGTTTTGTCGCAATCATTGTTTATCTCCTCAACGCCATCGTGGTCTCCTTGTGCATTCTCCGATTTATGTGTATCCTGATCGGTAATTATGTCATTCTCTCCATCTTGAAGGTCAAGAAGGACTTCACCTCGAATTTGTTGCAACGTCGGACCGGGTAGTAGATTGTTTCTCACAATACTTCGACGTTGGTCCGCAATACGCTGTTCCGTGAGATGGTGAAATTCTGGAAAATGTTCAATGAATGCACGGTGGAGGGCGTATCTGTATGTCGTCATATCAGTTTCCATCTTGGTGATTTTAAAGTAGGAGCGCATAATGAATGAGTTTAGCTCGATAGTCCACTTCATGCGCTTCCTGGGCTTTCCAGCTTTTGTGGTCGTAGATGTGCCGACTTGCGTCACTCCAGAAACATCAGAAGCCGGTGGCGGAGGATCGATGTTGTTTTCCCCCTGAGTGTGGTTCGCAGTAGCCCTACTCGGTGTCACGCTGCGCCTACCGCTAACCGAGGAAGAAGGTAAATAATTTTTCGAACAAGCCCTTCTAGCACCAACTTGAACGCGACAAGAGTTTAGAGTGTTGCAATGTCGATTCACCTGACGATTCCTGAGATTTAAGGTCCCGGAATTTACAATCGAATTATTGCTCCCCCCAGAATCCGTGGAGCAGACAGCCGATGTACTAGGTACACTAGCAGTGTGGGACTCTGAGCATTTAGCTCTACCCACCTGGGGTAATCTAGTTTTACAATTCGACATCGTGATTGTCGCATTTTAGACCTACTGCCAGGTGTTGATTCAGCCGCTCCTTACATGGAGAACAGACGCTGTCGGAGTACCGCTCCTTACATGGAGACCGTCGTGTCCTGAAACTAACTGGTTTTGGTTCGCTCCGAGGTATTTGATTTCCTCGATACCTTCTATATCTAAAAGGCATTCCCCTATCCACCACCTGGGGAAGCGCCCGATAGGGGACCAGTACCCCCACGGGTATTATTATTATTATTATTATTATTATTATTATTATTATTATTATTATTATTATTATTATTATTATTATTTCCAACTCAAGTGTACTCTTGCTCAGCTCTTGCTGGTAATGTTCACCTATCCCGAGCGTGTGTAAACGCAAATGGGATTAGGCACAGCAGTTACATATTTAGAAATTTACGGACAGTGTGACAAGTATTCAAAATTGCAGCCTTCTGCAGATCGATGTATGTGTTTTTGTGAAGACCTAGTTTGGTGAGGCTGTCTTGTAGAGTTTTGGGGATTAGTCCCGTAGATGAAACAATGACCGGCACCACCTCTACTTTCTCTGCCTGCCACATCTGACCTACCTCAATTGCAAGATCGGTGTATTTTGCAATTTTCTCGTTGTATTTGTCTAAAATATTATTGTTATTGGGTACAGCAACATCCACTAGGAGAACCGAGTTAGCGTTTTTATCCACAACCACAATATCAGGCCGGTTATTCGTCACCCGTCTATCGGTGATAATTGACCTATCGTAGTATAGTCTAAAATCAGCATTCTCTAGAACTGCATGCGGATGGTACTTGTAATAAGGCGTGTAGGTGTTAACTAATCCAAATTTGTTGGCCAACTTCTGATGGATGATGTTGCAAAGTTGATTGTGCCTGCGTAGGTAATCAATGTTAGCTATGGCTGAACATCCCGACGTAATGTGTTGTATTGTCTCTGTTGTTTGTTGACACCTTCTGCACTTGTCCGATACGATATTTGGATCTCTTATAACAAATTTCTTGTAATTGTTGGTATTAATTACTTGGTCTTGGATCGCCATCATAAATCCTTCTGTTTCTGGAAACAATGTTCCATCAGAGAGCCACTTATTTGATGCTTCCTTGTCGATATATGGTTGATTGAGGTCGTGATGATGTCGACCATGGAGCACTTTCTGGGCCCACTCTGCCTGTTTGTCAGAGTCTGTAACGATTTCAAGTTTATTATCAGGGTTTACAAGATCTAAGGGGGAATAGTTTTTATCTGCTTTCGCGACCAGCTCATGCAATTTAGATGTTTGAGCCTTGCCAATGAAGAATTTTTGGAGTTGGGATATTTGTTTGTAATGTAAATTAACTATGTCCGTTAGAGCTCTCCCTCCCTCTTTTCTTGGTAGAGTGGTCCTAATAACTGATGATGTCGGGTGGTGACATTTGTGTTTGGTCATCATGGTTCGCGTTGTTCTTTGGATATCTTCCAGTTCTGTTTTTGTCCACTTCAGAATTCCAAATGAGTATGTCAGGACCGGTATGGCGTAGGTGTTAATTGCTTTGGCAAGATTTCCTGCGTTCAACTGGGATTTCAATAAAGCAGTTATCCTTTGAGTGAACTGTCCTCGAATTTTGGTTTTTGCTTGCTTCTGGTCTAGTAGCTTAGCTTGCTGAAATCCTAGATATTTGTAGGTTTCACCATTTTGCATGGCATTTATAATGTTCCCATTAGGTAGTAACACATCTCCGTTAACGATTTTACCCTTCTCGATATTCAAGGTTTTGCACTTGTCTAATCCAAATCCCATTTGTATATCACTGGAAAACTTTTCAGTGATATTAAGTAAATGTTGAATTTGACGCTGGTTTGATGCGTATATTTTGATGTCATCCATGTATAAAAGGTGGGAAACAGTGCAGCTAGTGTTCCTGTTGGCTTTTATTTTAAAGCCGTAATCCGTATCGTTAAGTAGCTTGGAAAGTGGATTCATTGCCAAACAAAACCAAAGTGGACTCAGGGAGTCGCCCTGGAAGATCCCCCTACGGATAGAAATTTCATCAGTTTCGAGATATTGACCATTTATTTGTAAATGAAGGTTCGTTCGCCAGTGCTTCATCGATGATTCAAGAAAAGTAACAAAAATGGGGTGTACTTTGTAAATTTGCAAAACTTTAACAAGCCAGGAATGTGGAACGCTATCAAATGCTTTCCTATAATCTACGAAAGCCGTGTAGATGTTGCGCTGTTCCTTCTGCGCCTGTTTTAGTATTACCGAATCGATGATGAGTTGTTCTTTGCAGCCTTGGTGATCTCGTCTGCACCCTTTCTGTTCTTCCGACAAGATGTTGTTATTATCCGCATGTCTGTAAATACGGTTAGTAATGCAAGACGTTAATATTTTATATATAGTTGGAAGGCATGTTATAGGTCTATACTGCGTAGGATCGTGAGTTTGATGCGTTTTGGGAAGCAAGTGGGTTGAACCCAGTGTCAGAAATGGTGGTGTATCTTCTGGATGTTGCAGAATATGTGTAAATGATCTTGCTATTGCTTCATGCAGACTGTCAAACTTCTTATACCAAAAGTTTTGGACATTGTCAACTCCTGGTGTCTTCCAACTACTGGTGCTTTTTATAGCTTCGGTTACCTCGCTTGTTGTCAAGTTAACGAAAGGCATTGGTTCAATGTTTATTTTTTCCTCCTCAGTTCTTATCCAGTGAGCGTTGGATTTATGTTCGATAGGGTTCGACCATAAAGAAGACCAGTACTCCGTTAGCTCATCTTTATTTGGAAGACTTTGGTTGTGATTGTTTACTGTACCGCTTAGTTGCCTGTAAAATAACTTCTGATTGTTATTGAATAAGTAGTTTTGTTGTTTCCTTTTCGTGCACTTGACATATCGTGACAAACGTTTGGATTTTGCCTTTAACTTTTGCCTGAGTAAATCCATATATTCACATACATGTTGTTTATGTTGTGGGTGACCTGTAAAAGTTTTGATTTTTCGATAGATCTTTCTCACTCTGTTTGTTAAGCGCCTAGACGGTTTCAAGTTGTTTTTAAACTCTGTTAGCTGCCCCAATTCCCTTCTGATGTCATCAATGGACTTTTCCAGCCGGCGTTGCCACCAAGGCTTGAGCTGTTTGTAGTCTTTGCCCCGATTGTTCTTTGGGGATTGGATTTGTTGATTGTGACTTCGAAGCACTGCTACCGCTCCACAATAGATGAGAGTGTGAAGTTGTTCCAGCGCTTCGCAGTCTTTAGCATGGTTCTGCAGTAGTAAGTTCACAGCTGCTAGTATGCTGTTAGTGCCCTTATTGGTACGAAGCTTGGGTAGTTTTGGCCGGTGTATTGGGTTGGTGCCATTAAATTCCGCTAGTGCTTTACAAAGTTGGGTATTATAGTCATTATCGGTGGTTTTGTCGCAATCATTGTTTATTTTCTCAACGCCATTGTGGTCTCCTTGTTCATTCTCCGATTTATGTGTATCCTGATCGGTAATTATGTCATTCTCTCCATCTTGAAGGTCAAGAAGGACTTCACCTCGAATTTGTTGCAACGTCGGACCGGGTAGTAGATTGTTTCTCACAATACTTCGACGTTGGTCAGCAATACGCTGTTCCGTGAGATGGTGAAATTCTGGAAAATGTTCAATGAATGCACGGTGGAGGGCGTATCTGTATGTCGTCATATCAGTTTCCATCTTGGTGATTTTAAAGTAGGAGCGCATAATGAATGAGTTTAGCTCGATAGTCCACTTCATGCGCTTCCTGGTCTTTCCAGCTTTTGTGGTCGTAGATGTGCCGACTTGCGTCACTCCAGAAACATCAGAAGCCGGTGGCGGAGGATCGATGTTGTTTTCCCCCTGAGTGTGGTTCGCAGTAGCCCTACTCGGTGTCACGCTGCGCCTACCGCTAACCGAGGAAGAAGGTAAATCATTTTTCGAACAAGCCCTTCTAGCACCAACTTGAACGCGACAAGAGTTTAAGGTGTTGCAATGTCGATTCACCTGACGATTCCTGAGATTTAAGGTCCCGGAATTTACAATCGAATTATTGCTCCCCCCAGAATCCGTGGAGCAGACAGCCGATGTACTAGGTACACTAGCAGTGTGGGATTCTGAGCATTTAGCTCTACCCACCTGGGGTAATCTAGTTTTACAATTCGACATCGTGATTGTCGCATTTTAGACCTACTGCCAGGTGTTGATTCAGCCGCTCCTTACATGGAGAACAGACGCTGTCGGAGTACCGCTCCTCACATGGAGACCGTCGTGTCCTGAAACTAACTGGTTTTGGTTCGCTCCGAGGTATTTAATTTCCTCGATACCTTCTATATCTAAAAGGCATTCCCCGATCCACCACCTGGGGAAGCGCCCGATAGGGGACCAGTACCCCCACGGGTTATTATTATTATTATTATTATTATTTCCAACTCAAGTGTACTCTTGCTCAGCTCTTGCTGGTAATGTTCACCTATCCCGAGCGTGTGTAAACGCAAATGGGATTAGGCACAGCAGTTACATATTTAGAAATTTACGGACAGTGTGACAAGTATTCAAAATTGCAGCCTTCTGCAGATCGATGTATGTGTTTTTGTGAAGACCTAGTTTGGTGAGGCTGTCTTGTAGAGTTTTGGGGATAAGTCCCGTAGATGAAACAATGACCGGCACCACCTCTACTTTCTCTGCCTGCCACATCTGTCCTACCTCAATTGCAAGATCGGTGTATTTTGCAATTTTCTCGTTGTATTTGTCTAACATATTGTTGTTGTTGGGTACAGCAACATCAACTAGAAGAACCGAGTTAGCTTTTTTATCCACAACTACAATATCAGGCCGGTTATTCGTCACCCGTCTATCGGTGATAATTGACCTATCGTAGTATAGTCTAAAATCAGCATTCTCTAGAACTGCATGCGGATGGTACTTGTAATAAGGCGTGTAGGTGTTAACTAATCCAAATTTGTTGGCCAACTTCTGATGAATGATGTTGCACAGTTGATTGTGCCTGCGTAGGTAATCAATGTTAGCTATGGCTGAACATCCCGACGTAATGTGTTGTATCGTCTCTGTTGTTTGTTGACACCTTCTGCACTTGTCCGACACGATATTTGGATCTCTTATAATAAATTTCTTGTAATTGTTGGTATTAATTACTTGGTCTTGGATCGCCATCATAAATCCTTCTGTTTCTGGAAACAATGATCCATCAGAGAGCCACTTATTTGATGCTTCCTTGTCAATATATGGTTGATTTAGGTCGTGATGATGTCGACCATGGAGCGCTTTCTGGGCCCACTCTGCCTGTTTGTCAGAGTCTGTAACGATTTCAAGTTTATTATCAGGGTTTACAAGATCTAAGGGGGAATAGTTTTTATCTGCTTTCGCGACCAGCTCATGCAGTTTGGATGTTTGAGCCTTGCCAATGAAGTATTTTTGGAGTTGAGATATTTGTTTGTAATGTAAATTAGCTATGTCCGTTAGAGCTCTTCCTCCCTCTTTTCTTGGTAGTGTGGTCCTAATAACTGATGATGTCGGGTGGTGACATTTGTGTTTGGTCATCATGGTTCGCGTTGTTCTTTGAATATCTTCCAGTTCTGTTTTTGTCCACTTCAGAATTCCAAATGAGTATGTCAGGACCGGTATGGCGTAGGTGTTAATTGCTTTGGCAAGATTTCCTGCGTTCAACTGGGATTTCAATAAAGCAGTTATCCTTTGAGTGAACTGTCCTCGAATTTTGGTTTTTGCTTGCTTCTGGTCTAGTAGCTTAGCTTGCTGAAATCCTAGATATTTGTAGGTTTCACCATTTTGCATGGCATTTATAATGTTCCCATTAGGTAGTAACACATCTCCGTTAACGATTTTACCCTTCTCGATATTCAAGGTTTTGCACTTGTCTAAACCAAATCCCATATGTATATCACTGGAAAATTTTTCAGTGATATTAAGTAAATGTTGAATTTGACGCTGGTTTGATGCGTATATTTTGATGTCATCCATGTATAAAAGGTGGGAAACAGTGCAGCTAGTGTTCCTGTTGGCTTTGATTTTAAAGCCGTAATCCGTATCGTTAAGTAGCTTGGAAAGTGGATTCATTGCCAAACAAAACCAAAGTGGACTCAGGGAGTCGCCCTGGAAGATCCCCCTACGGATAGAAATTTCATCAGTTACGAGGTATTGACCATTTATTTGTAAATGAAGGTTCGTTCGCCAGTGCTTCATCGATGATTCAAGAAAAGTAACAAGAGTGGGGTGTACTTTGTAAATTTGCAAAACTTTAACAAGCCAGGAATGTGGAACGCTATCAAATGCTTTCCTATAATCTACGAAAGCCGTGTAGATGTTGCGCTGTTCCTTCTGCGCCTGTTTTAGTATTACCGAATCGATGATGAGTTGTTCTTTGCAGCCTTGGTGATCTCGTCTGCACCCTTTCTGTTCTGCCGACAAGATGTTGTTATGATCCGCATGTCTGTAAATACGGTTAGTAATGCAAGACGTTAATATTTTATATATAGTTGGAAGGCATGTTATAGGTATTATTATTATTATTATTATTATTATTATTATTATTATTATTATTATTATTATTATTATTATTATTATTATTATTATTATTATTATTATTATTTCCAACTCAAGTGTACTCTTGCTCAGCTCTTGCTGGTGATGTTCACCTATCCCGAGCGTGTGTAAACGCAAATGGGATTAGGCACAGCAGTTACATATTTAGAAATTTACGGACAGTGTGACAAGTATTCAAAATTGCAGCCTTCTGCAGATCGATGTATGTGTTTTTGTGAAGACCTAGTTTGGTGAGGCTGTCTTGTAGAGTTTTGGGGATAAGTCCCGTAGATGAAACAATGACCGGCACCACCTCTACTTTCTCTGCCTGCCACATCTGTCCTACCTCAATTGCAAGATCGGTGTATTTTGCAATTTTCTCGTTGTATTTGTCTAAAATATTATTGTTATTGGGTACAGCAACATCCACTAGGAGAACCGAGTTAGCGTTTTTATCCACAACCACAATATCAGGCCGGTTATTCGTCACCCGTCTATCGGTGATAATTGACCTATCGTAGTATAGTCTGAAATCAGCATTCTCTAGAACTGCATGCGGATGGTACTTGTAATAAGGCGTGTAGGTGTTAACTAATCCAAATTTGTTGGCCAACTTCTGATGGATGATGTTGCAAAGTTGATTGTGCCTGCGTAGGTAATCAATGTTAGCTATGGCTGAACATCCCGACGTAATGTGTTGTATTGTCTCTGTTGTTTGTTGACACCTTCTGCACTTGTCCGATACGGTTCCTGCGTTCAACTGGGATTTCAATAAAGCAGTTATCCTTTGAGTGAACTGTATTATTATTATTATTATTATTATTTCCAACTCAAGTGTACTCTTGCTCAGCTCTTGCTGGTAATGTTCACCTATCCCGAGCGTGTGTAAACGCAAATGGGATTAGGCACAGCAGTTACATATTTAGAAATTTACGGACAGTGTGACAAGTATTCAAAATTGCAGCCTTCTGCAGATCGATGTATGTGTTTTTGTGAAGACCTAGTTTGGTGAGGCTGTCTTGTAGAGTTTTGGGGATTAGTCCCGTAGATGAAACGATGACTGGCACCACCTCTACTTTCTCTGCCTGCCACATCTGTCCCACCTCAATTGCAAGATCGGTGTATTTTGCAATTTTCTCGTTGTATTTGTCTAACATATTGTTGTTATTGGGTACAGCAACATCCACTAGAAGAACCGAGTTAGCTTTTTTATCCACAACTACAATATCAGGCCGGTTATTCGTCACCCGTCTATCGGTGATAATTGACCTATCGTAGTATAGTCTAAAATCAGCATTCTCTAGAACTGCATGTGGATGGTACTTGTAATAAGGCGTGTAGGTGTTAACCAATCCAAATTTGTTGGCCAACTTCTGATGAATTATGTTGCACAGTTGGTTGTGCCTGCGTAGGTAATCAATGTTAGCTATGGCTGAACATCCCGACGTAATGTGTTGTATCGTCTCTGTTGTTTGTTGACACCTTCTGCACTTGTCCGACACGATGTTTGGATCTCTTATAACAAATTTCTTGTAATTATTGGTATTAATTACTTGGTCTTGGATCGCCATCATAAATCCTTCTGTTTCTGGAAACAATGTTCCATCAGAGAGCCACTTATTTGATGCTTCCTTGTCGATATATGGTTGATTGAGGTCGTGATGATGTCGACCATGGAGCGCTTTCTGGGCCCACTCCACCTGTTTGTCAGAGTCTGTAACGATTTCAAGTTTTTTATCAGGGTTTACAAGATCTAAGGGGGAATAGTTTTTATCTGCTTTCGCGACCAGCTCATGCAATTTAGATGTTTGAGCCTTGCCAATGAAGAACTTTTGGAGTTTAGATATTTGATTATAATGTAAATTAACTATGTCCGTTAAAGCTCTCCCTCCCTCTTTTCTTGGTAATGTGGTCCTAATAACTGATGATGTCGGGTGGTGACATTTATGTTTGGTCATCATGGTTCGCGTTGTTCTTTGAATATCTTCCAGTTCTGTTTTTGTCCACTTCAGAATTCCAAATGAGTATGTCAGGATCGGTATGGCGTAGGTGTTAATTGCTTTGGCGAGATTTCCTGCGTTCAACTGGGATTTCAATAAAGCAGTTATCCTTTGAGTGAACTTTCCTCGAATTTTGGTTTTTGCTTGCTTCTGGTCAAGTAGCTTAGCTTGCTGAAATCCTAGATATTTGTAGGTTTCACCATTTTGCATGGCATTTATAATGTTCCCATTAGGTAGTAATACATCTCCGTTAACGATTTTACCCTTCTCGATATTTAAGGTTTTGCACTTGTCTAATCCAAATCCCATTTGTATATCGCTGGAAAATTTTTCAGTAATATTAAGTAAATGTTGAATTTGACGCTGGTTTGATGCGTATATTTTGATGTCATCCATGTATAAGAGGTGGGAAACAGTGCAGCTAGTGTTTCTGTTGGCCTTGATTTTAAAGCCGTAATCCGTATCGTTAAGTAGATTGGAGAGTGGATTCATTGCCAAACAAAACCAAAGTGGACTCAGGGAGTCGCCTTGGAAGATCCCCCTACGGATAGAAATTTCATCAGTTTCGAGGTATTGACCATTTATTTGTAAATGAAGGTTCGTTCGCCAGTGCTCCATCGATGATTCAAGAAAAGTAACAAGAGTGGGGTGTACTTTGTAAATTTGCAAAACTTTAACAAGCCAGGAATGTGGAACGCTATCAAATGCTTTCCTATAATCAACGAAAGCCGTGTAGATGTTGCGCTGTTCCTTCTGCGCCTGTTTTAGTATTACCGAATCGATGATGAGCTGCTCTTTGCAGCCTTGGTGATCTCGTCTGCACCCTTTTTGTTCTTCCGACAAGATGTTGTTTTGATCGGCATGTCTGTAAATACGGTTAGTAATGCAAGACGTTAATATTTTATATATAGTTGGAAGGCATGTTATAGGTCTATACTGCGTAGGATCGTGAGTTTGATGCGTTTTGGGAAGCAAGTGGGTCGAACCCAGTGTCAGAAATGGTGGTGTATCTTCTGGATGCTGCAGAATATGTGTAAATGATCTTGCCATTGCTTCATGCAGACTGTCAAACTTCTTATACCAGAAGTTTTGGACATGGTCAACTCCTGGTGTCTTCCAATTACTGGTGCTCTTTATAGCTTCGGTTACCTCGCTTGTTGTCAAGTTAACGAAAGGCATTGGTTCAATGTTAATTTTTTCCTCCTCAGTTCTTATCCAGTGAGCGTTGGATTTATGTTCGATAGGGTTCGACCATAAAGAAGACCAGTACTCCGTTAGCTCATCTTTATCTGGGAGACTTTGGTTGTGATTGTTTACAGTACCGCTTAGTTGCCTGTAAAATAACTTCTGATTGTTATTGAATAAGTAGTTCTGTTGTTTCCTTTTCGTGCACTTGACATATCGTGACAAACGTTTTGATTTTGCCTTTAACTTTTGCCTGAGTGAATCGATATATTCACATACATGTTGTTTATGTTGTGGGTGACCTGTATAAGTGTTGATTCTTCGATAGATCTTCCTCACTCTGTTTGTTAAGCGCCTAGACGGTTTCAAGTTGTTTTTAAATTCTGTAAGCTGCCCCAATTCCCTTCTGATGTCATCAATGGACTTTTCCAGCCGGCGTTGCCACCAAGGCTTGAGCTGTTTGTAGTATTTACCCCGATTGTTCTTAGGGGATTGGATCTGTTGATTGTGACTTCTAATCACTGCTACCGCTCCACAATAGATGAGAGTGTGAAGTTGTTCCAGCGCTTCGCAGTCTTTGGCATAGTTCTGCAGTAGTAAGTTCACAGCTGCTAGTATGCTGTAAGTGCTCTTATTGGTTCGCAGCTTTGGTAATTTTGGCCGGTGTATTGGGTTGGTGCCATTAAATTCCGCTAGTGCTTTACAAAGTTCGGTATTATAGTCATTATCGGTGGTTTTGTCGCAATCATTGTTTATTTCCTCAACGCCATTGTGGTCTCCTTGTGCATTCTCCGATTTATGTGTATCCTGATCGGTAATTAAGTCATTCTCTCCATCTTGAAGGTCAAGAAGGACTTCACCTCGAATTTGTTGCAACGTCGGACCGGGTAGTAGATTGTTTTTCACAATACTTCGACGTTGGTCAGCAATACGCTGTTCCGTGAGATGGTGAAATTCTGGAAAATGTTCAACGAATGCACGGTGGAGGGCGTATCTGTATGTCGTCATATCAGTTTCCATATTCGTGATTTTAAAGTAGGAGCGCATAATGAATGAGTTTAGCTCGATAGTCCACTTCATGCGCTTCCTGGGCTTTCCGGCTTTTGTGGTCGTAGATGTGCCGACTTGCGTCACTCCAGAAACATCAGAAGCCGGTGGCGGAGGATCGATGCTGTTTTCCCCCTGAGTGTGGTTCGCAGTAGCCCTACTCGGTGTCACGCTGCGCCTACCGCTAACCGAGGAAGAAGGTAAATCATTTTTCGAACAAGCCCTTCTAGCACCAACTTGAACGCGACACGAGTTTAAGGTGTTGCAATGTCGATTCACCTGACGATTCCTGAGATTTAGGGTCCCGGAATTTACACTCGAATTATTGCTCCCCCCAGAATCCGTGGAGCAGACAGCCGATGTACTAGGTACACAAGCAGTGTGGGATTCTGAGCATTTAGCTCTACCCACCTGGGGTAATCTTGTTTTACAATTCGACATCGTGATTGTCGCATTTTAGACCTACTGCCAGGTGCTGATTCAGCCGCTCCTTACATGGAGAACAGACGCTGTCGGAGTACCGCTCCTTACATGGAGACTGTCGTGTCCTGAAACTTTATTATTATTATTATTATTATTATTATTATTATTATTATTATTATTATTATTATTATTTCCAACTCAAGTGTACTCTTGCTCAGCTCTTGCTGGTAATATTCACCTATCCCGAGCGTGTGTAAACGCAAATGGGATTAGGTTATTATTAGGTAGGTTATTATTAGTTATTATTAGGTTATTATTATTATTATTATTATTATTATTATTATTATTATTATTATTATTATTATTATTATTATTATTATTATTATTATTATTATTATTATTATTATTTCCAATTCAAGTATACTCTTGCTCAGCTCTTGCTGGTAATGTTCACCTATCCCGAGCGTTTGTAAACGCAAATGGGATTTGGCACAGCAGTTACATATTTAGAAATTTACGGACAGTGTGACAAGTATTCAAAATTGCAGCCTTCTGCAGATCGATATATGTGTTTTTGTGAAGACCTAGTTTGGTGAGGCTGTCTTGTAGAGTTTTGGGGATTAGTCCCGTAGATGAAACGATGACCGGCACCACCTCTACTTTCTCTGCATGCCACATCTGTCCTACTTCAATTGCAAGATCGGTGTATTTTGCAATTTTTTCGTTGTATTTGTCTAAAATATTGTTGTTATTGGGTACAGCTACATCCACCGGGAGAACCGAGTTAGCTTTTTTATCCACAACTACAATATCAGGCCGGTTATTCGTCACCCGTCTATCGGTGATAATTGACCTATCGTAGTATAGTCTGAAATCAGCATTCTCTAGAACTGCATGCGGATGGTACTTGTAATAAGGCGTGTAGGTGTTAACTAATCCAAATTTGTTGGCCAACTTCTGATGGATGATGTTGCAAAGTTGATTGTGTCTGCGTAGGTAATCAATGTTAGCTATGGCTGAACATCCCGACGTAATGTGTTGTATCGTCTCTGTTGTTTGTTGACACCTTCTGCACTTGTCCGACACGATGTTTGGATCTCTTATAACAAATTTCTTGTAATTATTGGTATTAATTACTTGGTCTTGGATCGCCATCATAAATCCTTCTGTTTCTGGGAACAATGTTCCATCAGAGAGCCACTTATTTGATGCTTCCTTGTCGATATATGGTTGATTGAGGTCGTGATGATGTCGACCATGGAGCGCTTTCTGGGCCCACTCTGCCTGTTTGTCAGAGTCTGTAACGATTTCAAGTTTATTATCAGGGTTTACAAGATCTAAGGGGGAATAGTTTTTATCTGCTTTCGCGACCAACTCATGCAATTTAGATGTTTGAGCCTTGCCAATGAAGAATTTTTGGAGTTGGGATATTTGTTTGTAATGTAAATTTACTATGTCCGTTAGAAATTATTATTATTATTATTATTTCCAATTCAAGTGTACTCTTGCTCAGCTCTTGCTGGTAATGTTCACCTATCCCAAGCGTTTGTAAACGCAAATGGGATTTGGCACAGCAGTTACATATTTAGAAATTTACGGACAGTGTGACAAGTATTTAAAATTGCAGCCTTCTGCAGATCGATATATGTGTTTTTGTGAAGACCTAGTTTGGTGAGGCTGTCTTGTAGAGTTTTGGGGATTAGTCCCGTAGATGAAACGATGACCGGTACCACCTCTACTTTCTCTGCATGCCACATCTGTCCTACCTCAATTGCAAGATCGGTGTATTTTGCAATTTTCTCGTTGTATTTGTCTAACATATTGTTGTTATTGGGTACAGCAACATCCACTAGAAGAACCGAGTTAGCTTTTTTATCCACAACTACAATATCAGGCCGGTTATTCGTCACCCGTCTATCGGTGATAATTGACCTATCGTAGTATAGTCTAAAATCAGCATTCTCTAGAACTGCATGAGGATGGTACTTGTAATAAGGCGTGTAAGTGTTAACTAATCCAAATTTGTTGGCCAACTTCTGATGGATGATGTTGCAAAGTTGATTGTGCCTGCGTAGGTAATCAATGTTAGCTATGGCTGAACATCCCGACGTAATGTGTTGTATCGTCTCTGTTGTTTGTTGACACCTTCTGCACTTGTCCGACACGATGTTTGGATCTCTTATAACAAATTTCTTGTAATTGTTGGTATTAATAACTTGGTCTTGGATCGCCATCATAAATCCTTCTGTTTCTGGAAACAATGTTCCATCAGAGAGCCACTTATTTGATGCTTCCTTGTCGATATATGGTTGATTGAGGTCGTGATGATGTCGACCATGAAGCGCTTTCTGGGCCCACTCCGCCTGTTTGTCAGAGTCTGTAACGATTTCAAGTTTTTCATCAGGGTTTACAAGATCTAAGGGGGAATAGTTTTTATCTGCTTTCGCGACCAGCTCATGCAATCTAGATGTTTGAGCCTTGCCAATGAAGAACTTTTGGAGTTTAGATATTTGATTATAATGTAAATTAACTATGTCCGTTAAAGCTCTCCCTCCCTCTTTTCTTGGTAATATGGTCCTAATAACTGATGATGTCGGGTGGTGACATTTGTGTTTGGTCATCATGGTTCGCGTTGTTCTTTGAATATCTTCCAGTTCTGTTTTTGTCCACTTCAGAATTCCAAATGAGTATGTCAGGACCGGTATGGCGTAGGTGTTAATTGCTTTGGCAAGATTTCCTGCGTTCAACTGGGATTTCAATAAAGCAGTTATCCTTTGAGTGAACTGTCCTCGAATTTTGGTTTTTGCTTGCTTCTGGTCTAGTAGCTTAGCTTGCTGAAATCCTAGATATTTGTAGCTTTCACCATTTTGCCTGGCATTTATAATGTTCCCATTAGGTAGTAACACATCTCCGTTAACGATTTTACCCTTCTCGATATTCAAGGTTTTGCACTTGTCTAATCCAAATCCCATTTGTATATCACTGGAAAATTTTTCAGTGATATTAAGTAAATGTTGAATTTGGCGCTGGTTTGATGCGTATATTTTGATGTCATCCATGTATAAAAGGTGGGAAACAGTGCAACTAGTGTTCCTGTTGGCTTTGATTTTAAAGCCGTAATCCGTATCGTTAAGTAGCTTGGAAAGTGGATTCATTGCCAAACAAAACCAAAGTGGACTCAGGGAGTCGCCCTGGAAGATCCCCCTACGGATAGAAATTTCATCAGTTTCGAGGTATTGACCATTTATTTGTAAGTGAAGGTTCGTTCGCCAGTGCTTCATCGATGATTCAAGAAAAGTAACAAGAATGGGGTGTACTTTGTAAATTTGCAAAACTTTAACAAGCCAGGAATGTGGAACGCTATCAAATGCTTTCCTATAATCTACGAAAGCCGTGTAGATGTTGCGCTGTTCCTTCTGCGCCTGTTTTAGTATTACCGAATCGATGATGAGTTGTTCTTTGCAGCCTTGGTGATCTCGTCTGCACCCTTTCTGTTCTTCCGACAAGATGTTGTTATGATCCGCATGTCTGTAAATACGGTTAGTAATGCAAGACGTTAATATTTTATATATAGTTGGAAGGCATGTTATACGTCTATACTGCGTAGGATCGTGAGTTTGATGCGTTTTGGGAAGCAAGTGGGTCGAACCCGGTGTCAGAAATGGTGGTGTATCTTCTGGATGCTGCAGAATATGTGTAAATGATCTTGCCATTGCTTCATGCAGACTGTCAAACTTCTTATACCAGAAGTTTTGGACATGGTCAACTCCTGGTGTCTTCCAATTACTGGTGCTCTTTATAGCTTCGGTTACCTCGCTTGCTGTCAAGTTAACGAAAGGCATTCGTTCAATGTTAATTTTTTCCTCCTCAGTTCTTATCCAGTGAGCGTTGGATTTATGTTCGATAGGGTTCGACCATAAAGAAGACCAGTGCTCCGTTAGCTCATCTTTATCTGGGAGACTTTGGTTGTGATTGTTTACAGTACCGCTTAGTTGCCTGTAAAATAACTTCTGATTGTTATTGAATAAGTAGTTCTGTTGTTTCCTTTTCGTGCATTTGACATATCCTGACAAACGTTTTGATTTTGCCTTTAACTTTTGCCTGAGTGAATCGATATATTCACATACATGTTGTTTATGTTGTGGGTGACCTGTATAAGTGTTGATTCTTCGATAGATCTTCCTCACTCTGTTTGTTAATCGCCTAGACGGTTTCAAGTTGTTTTTAAACTCTGTAAGCTGCCCCAATTCCCTTCTGATGTCATCAATGGTCTTTTCCAGCCGGCGTTGCCACCAAGGCTTGAGCTGTTTGTAGTCTTTACCCCGATTGTTCTTTGGGAATTGGATTTGTTGATTGTGACTTCGAAGCACTGCTACCGCTCCACAATAGATGAGAGTGTGAAGTTGTTCCAGCGCTTCGCAGTCTTTAGCATAGTTCTGCAGTAGTAAGTTCACAGCTGCTAGTATGCTGTTAGTGCCCTTATTGGTTCGCAGCTTTGGTAATTTTGGCCGGTGTATTGGGTTGGTGCCATTAAATTCCGCTAGTGCTTTACAAAGTTCGGTATTATAGTCATTATCGGTGGTTTTGTCGCAATCATTGTTTATTTCCTCAACGCCATTGAGGTCTCCTTGTGCATTCTCCGATTTATGTGTATTCTGATCGGTAATTATGTCATTCTCTCCATCTTGAAGGTCAAGAAGGACTTCACCTCGAATTTGTTGCAACGTCGGACCGGGTAGTAGATTGTTTTTCACACTACTTCGACGTTGGTCAGCGATACGCTGTTCCGTGAGATGGTGAAATTCTGGAAAATGTTCAACGAATGCACGGTGGAGGGCGTATCTGTATGTCGTCATATCAGTTTCCATATTCGTGATTTTGAAGTAGGAGCGCATAATGAATGAGTTTAGCTCGATAGTCCACTTCATGCGCTTCCTGGGCTTTCCGGCTTTTGTGGTCGTAGATGTGCCGACTTGCATCACTCCAGAAACATCAGAAGCCGGTGGCGGAGGATCGATGTTGTTTTACCCCTGAGTGTGGTTCGCAGTAGCCCTACTCGGTGTCACGCTGCGCCTACCGCTAACCGAGGAAGAAGGTAAATCATTTTTCGAACAAGCCCTTCTAGCACCAACTTGAACGCGACAAGAGTTTAAGGTGTTGCAATGTCGATTCACCTGAGGATTCCTGAGATTAGAGGTCCCGGAATTTACACTCGAATTATTGCTCCCCCCAGAATCCGTGGAGCAGACAGCCGATGTACTAGGTACACAAGCAGTGTGGGATTCTGAGCATTTAGCTCTACCCACCTGGGGTAATCTTGTTTTACAATTCGACATCGTGATTGTCGCATTTTAGACCTACTGCCAGGTGCTGATTCAGCCGCTCCTTACATGGAGAACAGACGCTGTCGGAGTACCGCTCCTTACATGGAGACCGTCGTGTCCTGAAACTAACTGGTTTTGGTTCGCTCCGAGGTATTTAATTTCCTCGATACCTTCTATATCTAAAAGGTATTCCCCTATCCACCACCTGGGGAAGCGCCCGATAGGGGACCAGCACCCCCACGGGTTATTATTATTATTATTATTATCATTATTATTATTATTATTATTATTATTATTTCCAACTCAAGTGTACTCTTGCTCAGCTCTTGCTGGTAATGTTCACCTATCCCAAGCGTGTGTAAACGCAAATGGGATTAGGCACAGCAGTTACATATTTAGAAATTTACGGACAGTGTGACAAGTATTCAAAATTGCAGCCTTCTGCAGATCGATGTATGTGTTTTTGTGAAGACCTAGTTTGGTGAGGCTGTCTTGTAGAGTTTTGGGGATTAGTCCCGTAGATGAAACAATGACCGGCACCACCTCTACTTTCTCTGCCTGCCACATCTGACCTACCTCAATTGCAAGATCGGTGTATTTTGCAATTTTCTCGTTGTATTTGTCTAAACTATTATTGTTATTGGGTACAGCAACATCCACTAGGAGAACCGAGTTAGCGTTTTTATCCACAACCACAATATCAGGCCGGTTATTCGTCACCCGTCTATCGGTGATAATTGACCTATCGTAGTATAGTCTAAAATCAGCATTCTCTAGAACTGCATGCGGATGGTACTTGTAATAAGGCGTGTAGGTGTTAACTAATCCAAATTTGTTGGCCAACTTCTGATGGATGATGTTGCAAAGTTGATTGTGCCTGCGTAGGTAATCAATGTTAGCTATGGCTGAACATCCCGACGTAATGTGTTGTATTGTCTCTGTTGTTTGTTGACACCTTCTGCACTTGTCCGATACGATATTTGGATCTCTTATAACAAATTTCTTGTAATTGTTGGTATTAATTACTTGGTCTTGGATCGCCATCATAAATCCTTCTGTTTCTGGAAACAATGTTCCATCAGAGAGCCACTTATTTGATGCTTCCTTGTCGATATATGGTTGATTGAGGTCGTGATGATGTCGACCATGGAGCACTTTCTGGGCCCAATCTGCCTGTTTGTCAGAGTCTGTAACGATTTCAAGTTTATTATCAGGGTTTACAAGATCTAAGGGGGAATAGTTTTTATCTGCTTTCGCGACCAGCTCATGCAATTTAGATGTTTGAGCCTTGCCAATGAAGAATTTTTGGAGTTGGGATATTTGTTTGTAATGTAAATTAACTATTATTATTATTATTATTATTATTATTATTATTATTATTATTATTATTATTATTTCCAATTCAAGTGTACTCTTGCTCAGCTTTTGCTGGTAATGTTCACCTATCCCGAGCGTTTGTAAACGCAAATGGGATTAGGCACAGCAGTTACATATTAAGAAATTTACGGACAGTGTGACAAGTATTCAAAATTGCAGCCTTCTGCAGATCGATGTATGTGTTTTTGTGAAGACCTAGTTTGGTGAGGCTGTCTTGTAGAGTTTTGGGGATTAGTCCCGTAGATGAAACGATGACCGGCACCACCTCTACCCTCTCTGCATGCCACATCTGTCCTACCTCAATTGCAAGATCGGTGTATTTTGCAATTTTCTCGTTGTATTTGTCTAACATATTGTTGTTATTGGGTACAGCAACATCCACTAGAAGAACCGAGTTAGCTTTTTTATCCACAACTACAATATCAGGCCGGTTATTCGTCACCCGTCTATCGGTGATAATTGACCTATCGTAGTATAGTCTAAAATCAGCATTCTCTAGAACTGCATGAGGATGGTACTTGTAATAAGGCGTGTAAGTGTTAACTAATCCAAATTTGTTGGCCAACTTCTGATGAATGATGTTGCACAGTTGGTTGTGCCTGCGTAGGTAATCAATGTTAGCTATGGCTGAACATCCCGACGTAATGTGTTGTATCGTCTCTGTTGTTTGTTGACACCTTCTGCACTTGTCCGACACGATGTTTGGATCTCTGATAACAAATTTCTTGTAATTGTTGGTATTAATAACTTGGTCTTGGATCGCCATCATAAATCCTTCTGTTTCTGGAAACAATGTTCCATCAGAGAGCCACTTATTTGATGCTTCCTTGTCGATATATGGTTGATTGAGGTCGTGATGATGTCGACCATGAAGCGCTTTCTGGGCCCACTCCGCCTGTTTGTCAGAGTCTGTAACGATTTCAAGTTTATTATCAGGGTTTACAAGATCTAAGGGGGAATAGTTTTTATCTGCTTTCGCGACCAGCTCATGCAATTTAGATGTTTGAGCCTTGCCAATGAAGAACTGTTGGAGTTTAGATATTTGTTTGTAATGTAAATTAACTATGTCCGTTAGAGCTCTCCCTCCCTCTTTTCTTGGTAGTGTGGTCCTAATAACTGATGATGTCGGGTGGTGACATTTGTGTTTGGTCATCATGGTTCGCGTTGTTCTTTGAATATCTTCCAGTTCTGTTTTTGTCCACTTCAGAATTCCAAATGAGTATGTCAGGACCGGTATGGCGTAGGTGTTAATTGCTTTGGCAAGATTTCCTGCGTTCAACTGGGATTTCAATAAAGCAGTTATCCTTTGAGTGAACTGTCCTCGAATTTTGGTTTTTGCTTGCTTCTGGTCTAGTAGCTTAGCTTGCTGAAATCCTAGATATTTGTAGGTTTCACCATTTTGCATGGCATTTATAATGTTCCCATTAGGTAGTAACACATCTCCGTTAACGATTTTACCCTTCTCGATATTCAAGGTTTTGCACTTATCTAATCCAAATCCCATTTGTATATCACTGGAAAAATTTTCAGTGATATTAAGTAAATGTTGAATTTGACGCTTGTTTGATGCGTATATTTTGATGTCATCCATATATAAAAGGTGGGAAACAGTGCAGCTAGTGTTCCTGTTGGCTTTGATTTTAAAGCCGTAATCCGTATCGTTAAGTAGCTTGGAAAGTGGATTCATTGCCAAACAAAACCAAAGTGGACTCAGGGAGTCGCCCTGGAAGATCCCCCTACGGATAGAAATTTCATCAGTTTCGAGGTATTGACCATTTATGTGTAAATGAAGGTTCGTTCGCCAGTGCTTCATCGATGATTCAAGAAAAGTAACAAGAATGGGGTGTACTTTGTAAATTTGCAAAACTTTAACAAGCCAGGAATGTGGAACGCTATCAAATGCTTTCCTATAATCTACGAAAGCCGTGTATATGTTGCGCTGTTCCTTCTGCGCCTGTTTTAGTATTACCGAATCGATGATGAGTTGTTCTTTGCAGCCTTGGTGATCTCGTCTGCACCCTTTCTGTTCTTCCGACAAGATGTTGTTGTGATCCGCATGTCTGTAAATACGGTTAGTAATGCAAGACGTTAATATTTTATATATAGTTGGAAGGCATGTTATAGGTCTATACTGCGTAGGATCGTGAGTTTGATGCGTTTTGGGAAGCAAGTGGGTCGAACCCAGTGTCAGAAATGGCGGTGTATCTTCTGGATGTTGCAGAATATGTGTAAATGATCTTGCTATTGCTTCATGCAGACTGTCAAACTTCTTATACCAGAAGTTTTGGACATTGTCAACTCCTGGTGTCTTCCAACTACTGGTGCTCTTTATAGCTTCGGTTACCTCGCTTGTTGTCAAGTTAACGAAAGGCATTGGTTCAATGTTTATTTTTTCCTCCTCAGTTCTTATCCAGTGAGCGTTGGATTTATGTTCGATAGGGTTCGACCATAAAGAAGACCAGTACTCCGTTAGCTCATCTTTATTTGGAAGACTTTGGTTGTGGTTGTTTACTGTACCGCTTAGTTGCCTGTAAAATAACTTCTGATTGTTATTGAATAAGTAGTTTTGTTGTTTCCTTTTCGTGCACTTGACATATCGTGACAAACGTTTGGATTTTGCCTTTAACTTTTGCCTGAGTAAATCCATATATTCACATACATGTTGTTTATGTTGTGGGTGACCTGTAAAAGTTTTGATTTTTCGATAGATCTTTCTCACTCTGTTTGTTAAGCGCCTAGACGGTTTCAAGTTGTTTTTAAATTCTGTTAGCTGCCCCAATTCCCTTCTGATGTCATCAATGGACTTTTCCAGCCGGCGTTGCCACCAAGGCTTGAGCTGTTTGTAGTCTTTACCCCGATTGATCTTTGGGGATTGGATTTGTTGATTGTGACTTCGAAGCACTGCTACCGCTCCACAATATATGAGAGTGTGAAGTTGTTCCAGCGCTTCGCAGTCTTTGGCATGGTTCTGCAGTAGTAGGTTCACAGCTGCTAGTATGCTGTTAGTGCTCTTATTGGTTCGAAGCTTGGGTAGTTTTGGCCGGTGTATTGGGTTGGTGCCATTAAATTCCGCTAGTGCTTTACAAAGTTCGGTATTATAGTCATTATCGGTGGTTTTGTCGCAATCATTGTTTATTTCCTCAACGCCATTGTGGTCTTCTTGTGCATTCTCCGATTTATGTGTATCCTGATCGGTAATTATGTCATTCTCTCCATCTTGAAGGTCAAGAAGGACTTCACCTCGAATTTGTTGCAACGTCGGACCGGGTAGTAGATTGTTTCTCACAATACTTCGACGTTGGTCAGCAATACGCTGTTCCGTGAGATGGTGAAATTCTGGAAAATGTTCAATGAATGCACGGTGGAGGGCGTATCTGTATGTCGTCATATCAGTTTCCATCTTGGTGATTTTAAAGTAGGAGCGCATAATGAATGAGTTTAGCTCGATAGTCCACTTCATGCGCTTCCTGGGCTTTCCGGCTTTTGTGGTCGTAGATGTGCCGACTTGCGTCACTCCAGAAACATCAGAAGCCGGTGGCGGAGGATCGATGTTGTTTTCCCCCTGAGTGTGGTTCGCAGTAGCCCTACTCGGTGTCACGCTGCGCCTACCGCTAACCGAGGAAGAAGGTAAATCATTTTTCGAACAAGCCCTTCTAGCACCAACTTGAACGCGACAAGAGTTTAAGGTGTTGCAATGTCGATTCACCCGACGATTCCTGAGATTTAAGGTCCCGGAATTTACAATCGAATTATTGCTCCCCCCATAATCCGTGGAGCAGACAGCCGATGTACTAGGTACACTAGCAGTGTGGGATTCTGAGCATTTAGCTCTACCCACCTGGGGTAATCTAGTTTTACAATTCGACATCGTGATTGTCGCATTTTAGACCTACTGCCAGGTGCTGATTCAGCCGCTCCTTACATGGAGAACAGACGCTGTCGGAGTACCGCTCCTTACATGGAGACCGTCGTGTCCTGAAACTAACTGGTTTTGGTTCGCTCCGAGGTATTTAATTTCCTCGATACCTTCTATATCTAAAAGGCATTCCCCGATCCACCACCTGGGGAAGCGCCCGATAGGGGACCAGTACCCCCACGGGTTATTATTATTATTATTATTATTATTATTATTATTATTATTATTATTATTATTATTATTATTATTATTATTATTATTATTATTATTATTATTATTATTATTATTATTATTATTATTATTATTATTATTATTATTATTATTATTATTATTATTATTATTATTATTATTATTATTATTATTATTATTATTATTATTTTTTTTTTTTTTTTTTTTTTTCGTTTAACCCAGACGTCGACTACTGTGGCCATTAGTCTGGTCCCACTGTGATAGCGGGATAGTGGTAAGTGTTTCTATCAAGTTTCATTCATATTTTTTTGTAGATATTTATTGCTTTCAGGTATTTTAGTATATTTTCTATTTTTTCTGGTTCATTTAATTCGTTCTTGAGGTTGTTCGATATATTGAAGAGTGTACGCATATTATTATACTGTGCACACTCACTCAGTATATGTTTGGTGGTGATCATGGTATTACATGTTTTACATGTTGGTGGGTTATTTCCTGTCAAGAGATGTTCGTGGGTTATTTGTGTATGCCCTAATCGTAATCTTTGTATTTTGACTCTATCTTCTCTACACAGTTTAAGGGGTGGCTTCCAGCGATCTACATTGTTTTTTATAGTATTTATCTGGGTATGTACTGCTAAACACTCCCGTTTCCAGGATTCCTTACAGATGTTTTTAAGGTGAAATTTAAGGTCTGAATGTTTGGTTATTTGAACATCTATTGCGTCTTTTCCGGCAGCTATTTTTGCTGCGGTATCCGCTTCCTCATTTCCCTTTATGCCTATATGGCTAGGAGCCCAGATAAAAATAATATTTTTCCCGTTATTCCTGATTTCATTAAGGAGGCTGAGTATGTTTTGTGTCAGAGGGTCTTTGGTGTATATGTTCTTCAGTTCTTCAAGGACACTACGCGAATCGCAGATAATTACATAGTGATCATTGACGCTGTTTAATATTAAGATAAAAAGTAGTGATTGCCATATTGCGTATTGTTCTGCGGTGTAGATTGATGTATGAGCTGGTAAGGTCCAGTGATGTGCGGTACCGTTGGTTACAAAACTACATCCGACACCATTGTTGGTCTTTGATCCGTCAGTGTAAATGATTGCGGCTCCAGGGTACAAGGTAAGTAATTCGTAGAATCTCATTCTATATTCTGATGGAGATGTATTGTGCTTTTGATATGTAGACAGATCTAATTTGATTGTTGGTGAAGAGTTTAGCCATGGAGGGATTTCTGCAGGACCGATAGGTAAAGTTTCGAGAGGTTGTAAATGTGTTCTTTGCATCTGTTCGGTTAAACGTATTCGTGCTGGCCTGGTAATTTTTGGCCTATTCTCGTATTCATTAAGGTTCTCGTGAAAAGTTGAATTATTTGGGTGTAGGTGTTGTGCAGAAATGGTTGTATGGTACGCTGCGAGTATTTGCTGGCGTCTCCGTTCTAATGGTATGAATCCTGCCTCAGATAGAATACTTGGGATGGGGCTTGTAGGGAATGCACCTATACAGTAGCGTATTCCTTTATTGTAGATTGGGTCTAATTCTTTCAGTACCGATTTGCGGGCTGATGCGTAGATAATGCTTCCGTAGTCTATCTTGGAGAGAATTAAAGCTTGGTATATTCTCAATAAACTTTCAGGATCAGCTCCCCATTTTGTATTTGCCAGTGTTTTTATTATATTCAGCGATTTATTACACTTTACTTTCAGTTTTTCAACGTGATTTTTCCAATTCAGTTTTGAGTCGAATGTAAGTCCCAGAAACTTGGTTGACTCTACACATCTTATTGGTTCATTATATAATGTAAGGAAAGGATCATAATGTGGTCGACGCAATCTACAAAAATGGACACAGGCTGTTTTTTCTTTGGAGAATCGGTATCCTAATTCATTTGCGTTTATTGTTACTTGGTCTATGGCAACTTGAAGTTTTCTTACAGTCTCTGGTATTGTTAGGCCCGAGCAAAAGATAGTGAGATCGTCAACGTACATACATCTTTGGATGAAAATGTCTTCGATTTTGGCTAGATTATTAACTGCAATAAGGAAGAGAGTTGCACTGAGGACCGAGCCCTGAGGGATTCCATTTTCAAGAATTCGAGGAGTTGATAATATGTTACCTAATTTGATACGGAAGGTGCGTTCTTCGAGAAAGGACGCAAGCAATAATGGAAGATTACCTCTGAGTCCGTATTGATGGAGTTTCTGGATAATTCCATATCTCCAGGTTTTATCGAAAGCTTTAGTGAGATCAAAAAATACGGCGACTAGGTGTTTTCGATTTCTGAAAGTATCCTGTATTGCGTTTTCAATATAGAAAAGGTTATCAATAGTTGATCTGTTTGGTCGGGACCCTGATTGGAAACAGGATATTAGTTGATGTTTTTCCAAATACCACTGAAGTCTGTTGTTCACCACTCGTTCCAGCAATTTTCCGATGCAACAAGTTAAACTTATAGGGCGGTAGCTTGATGGGTCGGTTGGATCTTTGCCTTCTTTGAATATTGGGACGATTATTGCCTCTTTCCATAGTTTGGGGTAGGTTTTATGTTCGTAGATGTTATTGAAAATTGTTAATAAGGTGTTCTTCATTTCGGGAGTTAACTGTTTGAGCATTTCATTAGTAATGTCATCTGGTCCGGGAGAAGAGGTTTTCAAATTACGTATTGCAGTGTTTAGTTCCTCTATACTAAAAGGTGAGTTATAATCTAAGTGGTCCTGTGTTTCAAAGTCGAGAGGTATCTCCCTCGAATTTTTTGTTTCAGCAAACTGTGGTTCATAGCTAGTGGTATTACTTGCTTTTTCTATCTGTGTTGCTAGAATTTCTACTATTTCTGTGTGATCGTTGGTTATGGAACCATCTTCGCGTTTTATACAGGTGAGTATGGTTTTTGATTTTCTGCCCTCTATTGCTTTTATTTTCTCCCATATTTCTGTGGTCGGTGTATCTGCTGTGATTTCTACTGTGTAGTTATTCCAGGAGGTTCGTTTACTCTTCAAGATTTCACGGCGAGCTGTAGCTCTCGCTTTTTTGAAAGCTATTAGGTTATCCGATGTTGGGAATCTTCGGAACCTACTGAAAGCTTTTTTCTTCATTTTGATAGCATTCCTGACATTCTCATTCCACCAGGGAACCACTCTTTTTCGTGGACCTTCCTTACTTCTAGGAATACTCATTATAGCTGCCTCAGTGATAGAATTGGTAAGAATGTGCACATCTTCTGTCAGGTCTCCGATTAGGTTTGGTGGTATTAGATGTGATTTGAATTTTTCCCAATTTGCCTTGGAGGAAAGCCATCTACCTGAAAGGTTCCATGAACCATCTACAGTGTTATGTTTGATTATGATGGGAAAGTGGTCACTTCCATGCAGATCATCCGATGGTATCCACTCAAATCGGCTTAGGAGCATACTGGAAGCAAGGGTAAGATCGATTGTAGAAAAGTTATTAGATCTTGAATTGAAGAAAGTTGGTAAGCCTGTGTTGAGTATTGCTATTCGATCGCTGTCTAATATTTCTTCTATGATACTCCCCCGTTTGTTGAGATATTGCGAACCCCAAAGCGGATTGTGCGCATTGAAATCACCTACGAGCAAAAAGGGTGCGGGAAATTGGTTGATAATTCTTAGTATATCTTCTTTCTGCCAGTTATCATTTGGCAGGTATATATTACAGACTGTTAGCGCAGTTGGTAGATTTAGTCGGATTGCTACTACTTGTAGTTGACTCTGGACATTGACAGAATTGAATTTTATGTCTTCTCTAACTATTGTTAGTACTCCGCCACGGGCTCTTAGATTTGGTTCCACATCTTTTCTGGAGATCTTATAGCCTCGAAGGGAATAGGGTTGTTCTGGTTTGAGATGACTTTCCTGTATACATACGCAGATAGGGTTGTGTTCCGTTAATAATATCTGCAAATATTCATGATGATGTATTACTCCATTGCAGTTCCACTGTATGATTTTGAATTTTAGGTTTTAGTTAGATTATCAGAGATGTATGTGGATTAACGGAATGGTATAGGAGGCTGGTGAGTCAATGATGTATGTAAAAGATAAAGATTAAGTATATGTCTAAAATATGGATGAAATAAACGGGATATATAGAAACATAAAAGACGTATAGAATTTAAAACGATATTAAGGTGAGCTATAAATATCACAGTGAGTTAATTAGGTGGCTTTCTGGGTTTTCCCATAGGCCATCCTTTCTTTTTTTTCGGTTTTTTTCCTTCCTCTGAATGGGAAGTTTCTGAGAAGTCGCGATCTTCATTTCGTTTCCGCTTCTCAGATAATGAGGAAGCATAGCTTTGCACACTTTCGCAATCTGAAGCCATGCTCTCTTCTGCATTTGGTTGTTGAACTGTGGGTATTTTGCGCCGGCTTTCGGTAATGGGTTTTGTGCTCTTACAAACAAATATTTCCTTCAATGCTGTAATTAGCTGTGGGACTATCTCTTTAATTAATGATTCAGAATCTACTCTAACTGGCGCGGCTGCTGCCTTTGCATATGAGATTCCTGGTTGTGGAGTTGCTATCATTACTTTTTTCTTCGCTTCGAAGTATGATAGTTTTTCTATTACTTTAATTTTTTGGATGGCCATCTCCTGCTTGTAAATAGGACAGTCTTTCGATCGTGAGGAGTGGTTACCTTCACAATTTACACATTTGTTAGGTTCTTCGCATTGCTGCCCCTCATGAAGCGGTTTCCCGCACACACATACCTGTTGATTTTGACATCTAGTGGATGTATGGCCATATTTTTGGCATCTATAACATCTCATTGGGCTGGGAATATATGGTCTCACAGGTAGGCGATGGAAAGCGGCTTGAACATGATTCGGTAGTTTGGTCTTGTTGAATGTTAATATGTGGCTAGCGGTGTCTACTAATTCATTGTTTTTCTTTATTTTGATCCGATTCACGTCTATTACACCTTGGTCTTTCAGTCCTTCTAAAATTTCTTCTATTGTACAGTTCAAAAGATCATGGCATACGATAACTCCCTTTACAACGTTCAGTGTTTTGTGCGGTTCTACTGTGATTTCATTCTCTCCCAATTTCTTTGTGTTTATAAGTCTATTTGTCTGGGCTGCAGAGACCGTTTCCATTAAAAGTCCGTCTTTAATTTTACGTATGCTTTTCAACTCACCGACTAGTCCAAACAACTGTTTCTGTAGTAGAAAAGGGTTATCTTTACTAAAATCTCCTTGGAGTTTTCGGAGGATTAGGAACCGGGGCGATGTGATCGCCTCCTTTTCCCAATTCCCTCTTGTGTTTTTGTCCGATTGTGGAGTGGACTGCTCCGTGTTTTTTTGAGGGATAGAAATCATTTTGTTCCCACGAGTAGGGTAGATTTTTATGTCTACTGTGGTAGTGCTCCCTTGCCACAGCAGGGCTTTATACAAGTGAGGGTTGCCTGGTACTCACAGGGCATCGTTATTAGCCACATTTTGGATGGACCATTCATCTTGTCAGCACGATAGCTTCCACTTTAAGATTCCAGATTTTTTATCGAGGTTTACTCCTCTAGATTCCTGGGAATCTAACCGCTTAGTCGCCTTTTACGACAGGTGGGCTATCCCCTGGGGGTATTCTTGTGAGTGGTCCCGCCCCCAGACGGGTATATTATTATTATTATTATTATTATTATTATTATTATTATTATTATTATTATTATTATTATTATTATTATTATTATTATTATTATTATTATTATTATTATTATTATTATTATTATTATTATTATTATTATTATTATTATTATTATTATTATTATTATTATTATTATTATTATTATTATTATTATTATTATTATTATTATTATTATTATTATTATTATTATTATTATTATTATTATTATTATTATTATTATTATATTATAGATTATTGGTGGAAAGTCTTCCAACCCACATATCATCTACACAGCTCCGTAAATAAATTTGCTTATCATGTGTTTGTAAGTGATTTTAATTTCTGTAAAGTAGTGTAGTGAGTTATATACCGAATAAGATCACCCTGTGAATGTTGGCAAGTACTAACTTCAAGTTTTTAATCTCAAATCAATAAATTCATGTACTAAATAATCCATATCATTCATTGTTTTGTGTCTTTTTACGAAGAAGGTTGGAGACTTATTCCTCCAGTCGTATACAATATATTCATAAATTCATTGATTTTGCTCCAATTATGTCTGAACCAAATAAAATTAAGGATCCTGTCTGCAAAAGATGTTTCAGAACTGCTACAACGGGAATTAAGTGCATTCGTTGTGGCGTAGTGTCTCATAAAAGTTGTCTAAAAATACTGAATATCGAAATTCTAGATAATGATACGTCAATATGTTGTGGTGAAGTAAATTGCGATAATTTGAAAGCATCAGTTACTAAAAACGCCCCAATGAAGGGCGCTACCGATAATGTTAATGTTGATGCTATAAGAATATCCTATTTGGAGAGAATTATCCGAGATAAAGAACTAATTATCGAAAATCAATCCTTAGCTATAAAGGCGCTCTCCGAACAAATTGTACTGTTGAAACAGGATATACCAGCAAATAATACCGCAGCTTCACATGCAAACTCCGTTTTTCCCGAATCATCAAAAAAATCTGTTCTACATAAATCTGCCTCCAGCACTGACAGCAGACACAAGGGTAATAAAATATCAAAAGCTACAGTTGCAGCTGCTGTTTGTAATGCCGAAGCTAGTAGTATCTGCAATTCAGTTATTAACCTCAATAAAGATATTCAGCCACATCAACAAAATTTGCCTGCTCAGAAAAAAAGACCTGCCAACGATCAACAAAAAAGAGCAAATATATTGGTTGGAACTCTTGAAAATCAACACAATGCAAAATTGAGGGCAGCTCCTTCCAATGCCGCGAAAATTTACCATTATCATGCTACTAACTTTGATACGAAAACCTCGATTGATGAACTTTCCAAGTATTTAACTGAATTAGCACCAAACGTACGAGTTGAGCAACTACTTTCTCGAAATCCAATGGTTTCATCTTTCAAAGTCTCTGTTCCCAGCGATGAATCCGAGGTTTTATTGGACGAAAAAATTTGGCCCCGCGGTGTGTTAATTAACAAGTTTTTTCCATCAAGAAGACTCCACACTTCCAACAGTAGAGGAGCCATTTGATATGCTAGAAACTTATTTGTCTAAATCTCCAAACTGTTCAGTATTGCATATTAATGTACAAAGTTTGGCCAATAAGGTGAATGAAATACATGGTTTGTTAGTGGACTATAAATTTGATGTTATCTGCTTTTCCGAGCACTGGCTCACCAAAAATAATTTGTCATCTGTTAGTATTGCCAATTATGATTTAATATCATCATTTTGTCGTGATTTCAACCAACATGGTGGAGTTGCCATATTTGCGAGCAAAAAGATTAATCTTAAATCTGTTGATTGCTCAAGTTTTTGTATTGCCAAACACGCAGAATTCTGTGCGGCGGAAATTATTAATTCGAATAGCATTATTGTTACTGTTTATAGATCTTCATCTACTGGAGATATTAGGGTTTTTAAAGAAAAACTTTTTGATTTATTGTTCAGTTTTTCCCGTAAATATAAAAATATTAGTATAGTTGGGGATTTTAATTTGGATTTGAATGGAAATACTGAACACGTTAGAGATATAAGGAACATTTTATCCACATATAATCTTAGACATTTTATTAATAATTTTACTCGTATCACCTCAAACTCTAGATCATGCCTTGATAATGTTATTTCAAACATTAGTCCTGCCTGCTTGAAAACAGGAATTTTTGATACAGCTATTGCTGATCATATTAGTGTTTATCTGATTATTGAATCAACTGGAAAAAATATTGATACAGCTCCTTATAAAAAAAGGTTTATAACTGAAAATGGAATCAGTAATTTTGCGAATCATTTGCGAGAAATTGTCTGGCATGAGCTAGAGTTGGAGGAAATGAACTCATCTGACACCTGTAAAATAATTTTAGACATTATGACACATTTTGTCGATTCGTGTTTCCCCATAAAAACTTTTTCAGGAAAAAGAAGGTTTTCGGGGTGGTTTAATAAAGATCTGCGTAAATTGAGAAAAGATGTATTTCGCAAGAAATCTATTTTTAATCAGAGTAATTCTATGGATGACTGGAGTTCGTATTGCAATTTACGTAGAAAATATAAGCAAATTATTAGAAAAGAAAAACGTAATTTTTACACTCACAAAATTAGTTCCTCTGACAGCAAAAATAAAACAATATGGAATATAGTTAATATGGAGAGAGGTGGTAATAGGAATTTCCACTCTGCCCGAGCTCCAGACATTCCTCCGGAAGATCTAAATAAATTTTTTACATCCGTAGCAGAATCAGTTATAGGTACCATCAACAGTCCGAATATCAACTTCTCTGATTTTTTGAAAAATATGCGAGAGCCATCTACATCATTTTTTCTGGGGCCGATTATTGGCAGTGACGTTAGAGAAGCCATTCTTCAACTTAAAAATTCATCATGCATTGATTATTACGGTATGAATAGTGCCATGCTAAAATCTGCTAGTGACTGTATAGCAGAACCGCTGAGTGTTCTTTATAATAAGTGTATCGTTGAGGGATCATGGCCCGATGCTTTGAAAATCAGTAAAGTTATACCGTTATACAAAACGGGTGATACTCATATTCCCGATAATTACAGACCTATTGCCATAGTACCTGTCATTGGAAAGGTATTTGAAATAATTTTAAAGGAGAGGCTTGTGTGTTATTTGGAATCGAAAAACATCCTTGCTGATTCACAATTCGGATTCCGCAAAAACAAATCCACTGTAAAAGCTATACTTGCCATCATTGATAAAGTAGTGGAGGGCCTTGACGAGGGCAACGATACTAACGTTGTGTTGTGTGACCTCACCAAGGCCTTTGACTGTATGAATATCAATATACTATCAAATAAATTAGAGTATTACGGCATTAGACAGAATCAGTTAAATCTTTTTTCATCTTATCTGACAAACCGTATGCAATATGTTAGCTGCAATAATGTAGATTCGAATCTATTACCCATTCACAGGGGAGTACCACAGGGTTCTGTATTGGGCCCTTTGTTGTTTCTAATATATGTGAACGATCTTTCAGCCAATTTACAGTCCGGCAAATGTCTACAGTTCGCGGATGATACTTCCTTCGTAGCTGACGAGGAGTCTGACACGAGCGAATGCATCTCTGCTATAGAAGAATGGTTCTCAAGTAATGAGCTGAAGCTGAATAAACAAAAAACACAGCAGATTACGTTTACTTCAAATAAACGAATATGTGCATCAGAACCAGTGAAGCTCTTGGGCATCACACTTGATACACGATTACATTGGACTCCTCAAATTAATACTTTGGCAAATAAATTATCTTCTCAGCTGTTCGCACTGAGACAACTTAGTTATTCTCTGAATAAGCAAGTTATAAGATCAGTGTATTTTGCAACTATCCACAATGTACTAAATTACGGTGTACTTTTGTGGGGTAACAGTTCATCAGCGAACAAAATTTTTTCATTGCAGAAGGCAGCAATTCGCACAATCGATAACGCGGATTATAATGCCACGTGTCGTCCTCTCTTTAAAAAATTCGAGATTCTTCCGCTCCCATGTGTGTATATTTTACAGACAATCTTATACATCCATGAACACAAGGATGCGTTGGTTTCCCACTCTGATGTTCATAATTACGACACAAGGAACGCAATGAGTTTATTACCCTTGAAATCTAAATTACACGTTTCACAAAATAATAAATGTGATGTGAGATTGTACAACAAACTACAGAAATACACCAATAGTAATTTTAAAAAGTATACACGGAGAAGATTGCATTCGCTTGTAAAAGATTTTCTTCAGGCTAACTGTTTTTACAGTGTCGATGAGTTCATTAATTTTGTTCATTAGTTTTATTCACCAATTTTGTTCAATAGTTTCATTTATTAATTAAGTTCATTGATTTGTTAATTGAGTAACATGTTTTTCAAGTTTCTGTATTAAATATTTCGTTTACATTATTTTTAATATGTTTGTAACAAAATCAACCCAAATTATACAGGTATTGTAGATTTTATATCATATTATCCAATGTGAAATTGTAAAATTATGACTATGTACTTCATGTATGGACGTCAATAAAGCTATCTATCTATCTATCTATTATTATTATTATTATTATTATTATTATTATTATTATTATTATTATTATTATTATTATTATTATTATTATTATTATTATTATTTCCAATTCAAGTGTACTCTTGCTCAGCTTTTGCTGGTAATGTTCACCTATCCCGAGCGTTTGTAAACGCAAATGGGATTAGGCACAGCAGTTACATATTTAGAAATTTACGGACAGTGTGACAAGTATTCAAAATTGCAGCCTTCTGCAGATCGATGTATGTGTTTTTGTGAAGACCTAGTTTGGTGAGGCTGTCTTGTAGAGTTTTGGGGATTAGTCCCGTAGATGAAACGATGACCGGCACCACCTCTACCCTCTCTGCATGCCACATCTGTCCTACCTCAATTGCAAGATCGGTGTATTTTGCAATTTTCTCGTTGTATTTGTCTAACATATTGTTGTTATTGGGTACAGCAACATCCACTAGAAGAACCGAGTTAGCTTTTTTATCCACAACTACAATATCAGGCCGGTTATTCGTCACCCGTCTATCGGTGATAATTGACCTATCGTAGTATAGTCTAAAATCAGCATTCTCTAGAACTGCATGAGGATGGTACTTGTAATAAGGCGTGTAAGTGTTAACTAATCCAAATTTGTTGGCCAACTTCTGATGAATGATGTTGCACAGTTGGTTGTGCCTGCGTAGGTAATCAATGTTAGCTATGGCTGAACATCCCGACGTAATGTGTTGTATCGTCTCTGTTGTTTGTTGACACCTTCTGCACTTGTCCGACACGATGTTTGGATCTCTGATAACAAATTTCTTGTAATTGTTGGTATTAATAACTTGGTCTTGGATCGCCATCATAAATCCTTCTGTTTCTGGAAACAATGTTCCATCAGAGAGCCACTTATTTGATGCTTCCTTGTCGATATATGGTTGATTGAGGTCGTGATGATGTCGACCATGGAGCGCTTTCTGGGCCCACTCTGCCTGTTTGTCAGAGTCTGTAACGATTTCAAGTTTATTATCAGGGTTTACAAGATCTAAGGGGGAATAGTTTTTATCTGCTTTCGCGACCAGCTCATGCAATTTAGATGTTTGAGCCTTGCCAATGAAGAATTTTTGGAGTTGGGATATTTGTTTGTAATGTAAATTAACTATGTCCGTTAGAGCTCTCCCTCCCTCTTTTCTTGGTAGTGTGGTCCTAATAACTGATGATGTCGGGTGGTGACATTTGTGTTTGGTCATCATGGTTCGCGTTGTTCTTTGAATATCTTCCAGATCTGTTTTTGTCCACTTCAGAATTCCAAATGAGTATGTCAGGACCGGTATGGCGTAGGTGTTAATTGCTTTGGCAAGATTTCCTGCGTTCAACTGGGATTTCAATAAAGCAGTTATCCTTTGAGTGAACTGTCCTCGAATTTTGGTTTTTGCTTGCTTCTGGTCTAGTAGCTTAGCTTGCTGAAATCCTAGATATTTGTAGGTTTCACCATTTTGCATGGCATTTATAATGTTCCCATTAGGTAGTAACACATCTCCGTTGACGATTTTACCCTTCTCGATATTCAAGGTTTTGCACTTGTCTAATCCAAATCCCATTTGTATATCACTGGAAAATTTTTCAGTGATATTAAGTAAATGTTGAATTTGACGCTGGTTTGATGCGTATATTTTGATGTCATCCATGTATAAAAGGTGGGAAACAGTGCAGCTAGTGTTCCTGTTGGCTTTGATTTTGAAGCCGTAATCCGTATCGTTAAGTAGATTGGAGAGTGGATTCATTGCCAAACAAAACCAAAGTGGACTCAGGGAGTCGCCCTGGAAGATCCCCCTACGGATAGAAATTTCATCAGTTTCGAGGTATTGACCATTTATTTGTAAATGAAGGTTCGTTCGCCAGTGCTTCATCGATGATTCAAGAAAAGTAACAAGAATGGGGTGTACTTTGTAAATTTGCAAAACTTTAACAAGCCAGGAATGTGGAACGCTATCAAATGCTTTCCTATAATCTACGAAAGCCGTGTAGATGTTGCGCTGTTCCTTCTGCGCCTGTTTTAGTATTACCGAATCGATGATGAGTTGTTCTTTGCAGCCTTGGTGATCTCGTCTGCACCCTTTTTGTTCTTCCGACAAGATGTTGTTTTGATCGGCATGTCTGTAAATACGGTTAGTAATGCAAGACGTTAATATTTTATATATAGTTGGAAGGCATGTTATAGGTCTATACTGCGTAGGATCGTGAGTTTGATGCGTTTTGGGAAGCAAGTGGGTCGAACCCAGTGTCAGAAATGGTGGTGTATCTTCTGGATGTTGCAGAATATGTGAAAATGATGTTGCCATTGCTTCATGCAGACTGTCAAACTTCTTATACCAGAAGTTTTGGACATTGTCAACTCCTGGTGTCTTCCAACTACTGGTGCTCTTTATAGCTTCGGTTACCTCGCTTGTTGTCAAGTTAACGAAAGGCATTGGTTCAATGTTCATTTTTTCCTCCTCAGTTCTTATCCAGTGAGCGTTGGATTTATGTTCGATAGGGTTCGACCATAAAGAAGACCAATACTCCGTTAGCTCATCTTTATTTGGAAGACTTTGGTTGTGATTGTTTACTGTACCGCTTAGTTGCCTGTAAAATAACTTCTGATTGTTATTGAATAAGTAGTTTTGTTGTTTCCTTTTCGTGCACTTGACATATCGTGACAAACGTTTGGATTTTGCCTTTAACTTTTGCCTGAGTAAATCCATATATTCACATACATGTTGTTTATGTTGTGGGTGACCTGTAAAAGTTTTGATTTTTCGATAGATCTTTCTCACTCTGTTTGTTAAGCGCCTAGACGGTTTCAAGTTGTTTTTAAACTCTGTTAGCTGCCCCAATTCCCTTCTGATGTCATCAATGGACTTTTCCAGCCGGCGTTGCCACCAAGGCTTGAGCTGTTTGTAGTCTTTACCCCGATTGTTCTTTGGGGATTGGATTTGTTGATTGTGACTTCGAAGCACTGCTACCGCTCCACGATAGATGAGAGTGTGAAGTTGTTCCAGCGCTTCGCAGTCTTTAGCATGGTTCTGCAGTAGTAAGTTCACAGCTGCTAGTATGCTGTTAGTGCTCTTATTGGTTCGAAGCTTGGGTAGTTTTGGCCGGTGTATTGGGTTGGTGCCATTAAATTCCGCTAGTGCTTTACAAAGTTCGGTATTATAGTCATTATCGGTGGTTTTGTCGCAATCATTGCTTATCTCCTCAACGCCATCGTGGTCTCCTTGTGCATTCTCCGATTCATGTGTATCCTGATCGGTAATTATGTCATTCTCTCCATCTTGAAGGTCAAGAAGGACTTCACCTCGAATTTGTTGCAACGTCGGACCGGGTAGTAGATTGTTTCTCACAATACTTCGACGTTGGTCAGCAATACGCTGTTCCGTGAGATGGTGAAATTCTGGAAAATGTTCAATGAATGCACGGTGGAGGGCGTATCTGTATGTCGTCATATCAGTTTCCATCTTGGTGATTTTAAAGTAGGAGCGCATAATGAATGAGTTTAGCTCGATAGTCCACTTCATGCGCTTCCTGGGCTTTCCGGCTTTTGTGGTCGTAGATGTGCCGACTTGCGTCACTCCAGAAACATCAGAAGCCGGTGGCGGAGGATCGATGTTGTTTTCCCCCTGAGTGTGGTTCGCAGTAGCCCTACTCGGTGTCACGCTGCGCCTACCGCTAACCGAGGAAGAAGGTAAATAATTTTTCGAACAAGCCCTTCTAGCACCAACTTGAACGCGACAAGAGTTTAAGGTGTTGCAATGTCGATTCACCTGACGATTCCTGAGATTTAAGGTCCCGGAATTTACAATCGAATTATTGCTCCCCCCAGAATCCGTGGAGCAGACAGCCGATGTACTAGGTACACTAGCAGTGTGGGATTCTGAGCATTTAGCTCTACCCACCTGGGGTAATCTAGTTTTACAATTCGACATCGTGATTGTCGCATTTTAGACCTACTGCCAGGTGTTGATTCAGCCGCTCCTTACATGGAGAACAGACGATGTCGGAGTACCGCTCCTTACATGGAGACCGTCGTGTCCTGATTATTATTATTATTATTATTATTATTATTATTATTATTATTATTATTATTATTATTATTATTATTATTATTATTATTATTATTATTATTATTATTATTATTATTATTATTATTATTATTATTAATATTATTATTATTATTATTATTTCCAACTCAAGTGTACTCTTGCTCAGCTCTTGCTGGTAATGTTCACCTATCCCGAGCGTGTGTAAACGCAAATGGGATCAGGCACAGCAGTTACATATTTAGAAATTTACGGACAGTGTGACAAGTATTCAAAATTGCAGCCTTCTGCAGATCGATGTATGTGTTTTTGTGAAGACCTAGTTTGGTGAGGCTGTCTTGTAGAGTTTTGGGGATTAGTCCCGTAGATGAAACAATGGCCGGCACCACCTCTACTTTCTCTGCCTGCCACATCTGACCTACCTCAATTGCAAGATCGGCAATTTTCTCGTTGTATTTGTCTAAAATATTATTGTTATTGGGTACAGCAACATCCACTAGGAGAACCGAGTTAGCGTTTTTATCCACAACCACAATATCAGGCCGGTTATTCGTCACCCGTCTATCGGTGATAATTGACCTATCGTAGTATAGTCTAAAATCAGCATTCTCTAGAACTGCATGCGGATGGTACTTGTAATAAGGCGTATAGGTGTTAACTAATCCAAATTTGTTGGCCAACTTCTGATGGATGATGTTGCAAAGTTGATTGTGCCTGCGTAGGTAATCAATGTTAGCTATGGCTGAACATCCCGGCGTAATGTGTTGTATTGTCTCTGTTGTTTGTTGACACCTTCTGCACTTGTCCGATATTATTATTATTTCCAACTC
Source organism: Lochmaea crataegi (assembly GCA_947563755.1). Lineage (NCBI taxonomy): Eukaryota > Metazoa > Arthropoda > Insecta > Coleoptera > Chrysomelidae > Lochmaea > Lochmaea crataegi. Next base: position 43,613,388 of record OX387425.1, on the reverse strand, counting down.
AAGTGTACTCTTGCTCAGCTCTTGCTGGTAATGTTCACCTATCCCGAGCGTTTGTAAACGCAAATGGGATTAGGCAGAGTAGTTACATATTTAGAAATTTACGGACAGTGTGACAAGTATTCAAAATTGCAGCCTTCTGCAGATCGATATATGTGTTTTTGTGAAGACCTAGTTTGGTGAGGCTGTCTTGTAGAGTTTTGGGGATTAGTCCCGTAGATGAAACGATGACCGGCACCACCTCTACTTTCTCTGCATGCCACATCTGTCCTACCTCAATTGCAAGGTCGGTGTATTTTGCAATTTTTTCGTTGTATTTGTCTAAAATATTGTTGTTATTGGGTACAGCAACATCCACCAGAAGAACCGAGTTAGCTTTTTTATCCACAACCACAATATCAGGCCGGTTATTCGTCACATGTCTATCGGTGATAATTGACCTATCGTAGTATAGTCTAAAATCAGCATTATCTAGAACTGCATGCGGATGGTACTTGTAATAAGGCGTGTAGGTGTTAACTAATCCAAATTTGTTGGCCAACTTCTGATGGATGATGTTGCAAAGTTGATTGTGTCTGCGTAGGTAATCAATGTTAGCTATGGCTGAACATCCCGACGTAATGTGTTGTATCGTCTCTGTTGTTTGTTGACACCTTCTGCACTTGTCCGACACGATGTTAGGATCTCTTATAACAAATTTCTTGTAATTGTTGGTATTAATTACTTGGTCTTGGATCGCCATCATAAATCCTTCTGTTTCTGGAAACAATGTTCCATCAGAGAGCCACTTATTTGATGCTTCCTTGTCGATATATGGTTGATTGAGGTCGTGATGATGTCGACCATGGAGCGCTTTCTGGGCCCACTCTGCCTGTTTGTCAGAGTCTGTAACGATTTCAAGTTTCTTATCAGGGTTTACAAGATCTAAGGGGGAATAGTTTTTATCTGCTTTCGCGACCAGCTCATGCAATTTAGATGTTTGAGCCTTGCCAATGAAGAATTTTTTGAGTTGGGATATTTGTTTGTAATGTAAATTAACTATGTCCGTTAGAGCTCTCCCTCCCTCTTTTCTTGGTAGTGTGGTCCTAATAACTGATGATGTCGGGTGGTGACATTTGTGTTTGGTCATCATGGTTCGCGTTGTTCTTTGAATATCTTCCAGTTCTGTTTTTGTCCACTTCAGAATTCCAAATGAGTATGTCAGGATCGGTATGGCGTAGGTGTTAATTGCTTTGGCAAGATTTCCTGCGTTCAACTGGGATTTCAATAAAGCAGTTATCCTTTGAGTGAACTGTCCTCGAATTTTGGTTTTTGCTTGCTTCTGGTCTAGTAGCTTAGCTTGCTGAAATCCTAGATATTTGTAGGTTTCACCATTTTGCATCGCATTTATAATGTTCCCATTAGGTAGTAACACATCTCCGTTAACGATTTTACCCTTCTCGATATTCAAGGTTTTGCACTTGTCTAATCCAAATCCCATTTGTATATCACTGGAAAATGTTTCAGTGATATTAAGTAAATGTTGAATTTGACGCTGGTTTGATGCGTATATTTTGATGTCATCCATGTATAAAAGGTGGGAAACAGTGCAGCTAGTGTTCCTGTTGGCTTTGATTTTAAAGCCGTAATCCGTATCGTTAAGTAGCTTGGAAAGTGGATTCATTGCCAAACAAAACCAAAGTGGACTCAGGGAGTCGCCCTGGAAGATCCCCCTACGGATAGAAATTTCATCAGTTTCGAGGTATTGACCATTTATTTGTAAATGAAGGTTCGTTCGCCAGTGCTTCATCGATGAATCAAGAAAAGTAACAAGAATGGGGTGTACTTTGTAAATTTGCAAAACTTTAACAAGCCAGGACTGTGGAACGCTATCAAATGCTTTCCTATAATCTACAAAAGCCGTGTAGATGTTGCGCTGTTCCTTCTGCGCCTGTTTTAGTATTACCGAATCGATGATGAGTTGTTCTTTGCAGCCTTGGTAATCTCGTCTGCACCCTTTCTGTTCTTCCGACAAGATGTTGTTATGATCCGCATGTCTGTAAATACGGTTAGTAATGCAAGACGTTAATATTTTATATATAGTTGGAAGGCATGTTATAGGTCTATACTGCGTAGGATCGTGAGTTTGATGCGTTTTGGGAAGCAAGTGGGTCGAACCCAGTGTCAGAAATAGTGGTGTATCTTCTGGATGTTGCAGAATATGTGTAAATGATCTTGCTATTGCTTCATGCAGACTGTCAAACTTCTTATACCAGAAGTTTTGGACATTGTCAACTCCTGGTGTCTTCCAACTACTGGTGCTCTTTATAGCTTCGGTTACCTCGCTTGTTGTCAAGTTAACGAAAGGCATTGGTTCAATGTTCATTTTTTCCTCCTCAGTTCTTATCCAGTGAGCGTTGGATTTATGTTCGATAGGGTTCGACCATAAAGAAGACCAGTACTCCGTTAGCTCATCTTTATTTGGAAGACTTTGGTTGTGATTGTTTTCTGTACCGCTTAGTTGCCTGTAAAATAACTTCTGATTGTTATTGAATAAGTAGTTTTGTTGTTTCCTTTTCGTGCACTTGACATATCGTGACAAACGTTTGGATTTTGCCTTTAGCTTTTGCCTGAGTAAATCCATATATTCACACACATGTTGTTTATGTTGTGGGTGACCTGTAAAAGTTTTGATTTTTCGATAGATCTTTCTCACTCTATTTGTTAAGCGCCTAGACGGTTTCGAGTTGTTTTTAAACTCTGTTAGCTGCCCCAATTCCCTTCTGATGTCATCAATGGACTTTTCCAGCCGGCGTTGCCACCAAGGCTTGAGCTGTTTGTAGTTTTTACCCCGATTGTTCTTTGGGGATTGGATTTGTTGATTGTGACTTCGAAGCACTGCTACCGCTCCACAATAGATGAGCGTGTGAAGTTGTTCTAGCGCTTCGCAGTCTTTAGCATGGTTCTGCAGTAGTAAGTTCACAGCTGATAGTATGCTGTTAGTGCTCTTATTGGTTCGAAGCTTGGGTAGTTTTGGCCGGTGTATCGGGTTGGTGCCAATAAATTCCGCTAGTGCTTTACAAAGTTCGGTATTATAGTCATTATCGGTGGTTTTGTCGCAATCATTGTTTATTTCCTCAACGCCATTGTGGTCTCCTTGTGCATTCTCCGATTTATGTGTATCCTGATCGGTAATTATGTTATTCTCTCCATCTTGAAGGTCAAGAAGGACTTCACCTCGAATTTGTTGCAACGTCGGACCGGGTAGTAGATTGTTTTTCACAATACTTCGACGTTGGTCAGCAATACGCTGTTCCGTGAGATGGTGAAATTCTGGAAAATGTTCAATGAATGCACGGTGGAGGGCGTATCTGTATGTCGTCATATCAGTTTCCATCTTGGTGATTTTAAAGTAGGAGCGCATAATGAATGAGTTTAGCTCGATAGTCCACTTCATGCGCTTCCTGGGCTTTCCGGCTTTTGTGGTCGTAGATGTGCCGAGTTGCGTCACTCCAGAAACATCAGAAGCCGGTGGCGGAGGATCGATGTTGTTTTCCCCCTGAGTGTGGTTCGCAGTAGCCCTACTCGGTGTCACGCTGCGCCTACCGCTAACCGAGGAAGAAGGTAAATCATTTTTCGAACAAGCCCTTCTAGCACCAACTTGAACGCGACAAGAGTTTAAGGTGTTGCAATGTCGATTCACCTGACGATTCCTGAGATTTAAGGTCCCGGAATTTACAATCGAATTATTGCTCCCCCCAGAATCCGTGGAGCAGACAGCCGATGTACTAGGTACACTAGCAGTGTGGGATTCTGAGCATTTAGCTCTACCCACCTGGGGTAATCTAGTTTTACAATTCGACATCGTGATTGTCGCATTTTAGACCTACTGCCAGGTGCTGATTCAGCCGCTCCTTACATGGAGAACAGACGCTGTCGGAGTACCGCTCCTTACATGGAGACCGTCGTGTTCTGAAACTAACTGGTTTTGGTTCGCTCCGAGGTATTTAATTTCCTCGATACCTTCTATATCTAAAAGGCATTCCCCGATCCACCACCTGGGGAAGCGCCCGATAGGGGACCAGTACCCCCACGGGTATTATTATTATTATTATTATTATTATTATTATTATTATTATTATTATTATTATTTCCAACTCAAGTGTACTCTTGCTCAGCTCTTGCTGGTAATGTTCACCTATCCCGAGCGTGTGTAAACGCAAATGGGATTAGGCACAGCAGTTACATATTTAGAAATTTACGGACAGTGTGACAAGTATTCAAAATTGCAGCCTTCTGCAGATCGATGTATGTGTTTTTGTGAAGACCTAGTTTGGTGAGGCTGTCTTGTAGAGTTTTGGGGATTAGTCCCGTAGATGAAACGATGACTGGCACCACCTCTACTTTCTCTGCCTGCCACATCTGTCCCACCTCAATTGCAAGATCGGTGTATTTTGCAATTTTCTCGTTGTATTTGTCTAACATATTGTTGTTATTGGGTACAGCAACATCCACTAGAAGAACCGAGTTAGCTTTTTTATCCACAACTACAATATCAGGCCGGTTATTCGTCACCCGTCTATCGGTGATAATTGACCTATCGTAGTATAGTCTAAAATCAGCATTCTCTAGAACTGCATGTGGATGGTACTTGTAATAAGGCGTGTAGGTGTTAACTAATCCAAATTTGGTGGCCAACTTCTGATGAATTATGTTGCACAGTTGGTTGTGCCTGCGTAGGTAATCAATGTTAGCTATGGCTGAACATCCCGACGTAATGTGTTGTATCGTCTCTGTTGTTTGTTGACACCTTCTGCACTTGTCCGACACGATGTTTGGATCTCTTATAACAAATTTCTTGTAATTATTGGTATTAATTACTTGGTCTTGGATCGCCATCATAAATCCTTCTGTTTCTGGAAACAATGTTCCATCAGAGAGCCACTTATTTGATGCTTCCTTGTCGATATATGGTTGATTGAGGTCGTGATGATGTCGACCATGGAGCGCTTTCTGGGCCCACTCTGCCTGTTTGTCAGAGTCTGTAACGATTTCAAGTTTATTATCAGGGCTTACAAGATCTAAGGGGGAATAGTTTTTATCTGCTTTCGCGACCAACTCATGCAATTTAGATGTTTGAGCCTTGCCAATGAAGAATTTTTGGAGTTGGGATATTTGCTTGTAATGTAAATTTACTATGTCCGTTAGAGCTCTTCCTCCCTCTTTTCTTGGTAGTGTGGTCCTAATAACTGATGATGTCGGGTGGTGACATTTGTGTTTGGTCATCATGGTTCGCGTTGTTCTTTGAATATCTTCCAGTTCTGTTTTTGTCCACTTCAGAATTCCAAATGAGTATGTCAGGATCGGTATGGCGTAGGTGTTAATTGCTTTGGCAAGATTTCCTGCGTTCAACTGGGATTTCAATAAAGCAGATATCCTTTGAGTGAACTGTCCTCGAATTTTGGTTTTTGCTTGCTTCTGGTCAAGTAGCTTAGCTTGCTGGAATCCTAGATATTTGTAGGTTCCACCATTTTGCATGGCATTTATAATGTTCCCATTAGGTAGTAATACATCTCCGTTAACGATTTTACCCTTCTCGATATTTAAGGTTTTGCACTTGTCTAATCCAAATCCCATTTGTATATCGCTGGAAAATTTTTCAGTAATATTAAGTAAATGTTGAATTTGACGCTGGTTTGATGCGTATATTTTGATGTCATCCATGTATAAGAGGTGGGAAACAGTGCAGCTAGTGTTTCTGTTGGCCTTGATTCTAAAGCCGTAATCCGTATCGTTAAGTAGATTGGAGAGTGGATTCATTGCCAAACAAAACCAAAGTGGACTCAGGGAGTCGCCTTGGAAGATCCCCCTACGGATAGAAATTTCACCAGTTTCGAGGTATTGACCATTTATTTGTAAATGAAGGTTCGTTCGCGTTCGTCGTTATTATTATTATTATTATTATTATTATTATTAATATTATTATTATTATTATTATTATTATTATTATTATTATTATTATTATTATTATTATTATTATTTCCAACTCAAGTGTACTCTTGCTCAGCTCTTGCTGGTAATGATCACCTATCCCGAGCGTTTGTAAACGCAAATGCAAATTATTATTATTATTATTATTATTTCCAACTCAAGTGTTCTCTGGCTCAGCTCTTGCTGGTAATATTCACCTATCCCGAGCGTGTGTAAACGCAAATGGGATTAGGCACAGCAGTTACATATTTAGAAATTTACGGACAGTGTGACAAGTATTCAAAATTGCAGCCTTCTGCAGATCGATGTATGTGTTTTTGTGAAGACCTAGTTTGGTGAGGCTGTCTTGTAGAGTTTTGGGGATTAGTCCCGTAGATGAAACAATGACCGGCACCACCTCTACTTTCTCTGCCTGCCACATCTGACCTACCTCAATTGCAAGATCGGTGTATTTTGCAATTTTCTCGTTGTATTTGTCTAAAATATTATTGTTATTGGGTACAGCAACATCCACTAGGAGAACCGAGTTAGCGTTTTTATCCACAACCACAATATCAGGCCGGTTATTCGTCACCCGTCTATCGGTGATAATTGACCTATCGTAGTATAGTCTAAAATCAGCATTCTCTAGAACTGCATGCGGATGGTACTTGTAATAAGGCGTGTAGGTGTTAACTAATCCAAATTTGTTGGCCAACTTCTGATGGATGATGTTGCAAAGTTGATTGTGCCTGCGTAGGTAATCAATGTTAGCTATGGCTGAACATCCCGACGTAATGTGTTGTATTGTCTCTGTTGTTTGTTGAGACCTTCTGCACTTGTCCGATACGATATTTGGATCTCTTATAACAAATTTCTTGTAATTGTTGGTATTAATTACTTGGTCTTGGATCGCCATCATAAATCCTTCTGTTTCTGGAAACAATGTTCCATCAGAGAGCCACTTATTTGATGCTTCCTTGTCGATATATGGTTGATTGAGGTCGTGATGATGTCGACCATGGAGCACTTTCTGGGCCCAATCTGCCTGTTTGTCAGAGTCTGTAACGATTTCAAGTTTATTATCAGGGTTTACAAGATCTAAGGGGGAATAGTTTTTATCTGCTTTCGCGACCAGCTCATGCAATTTAGATGTTTGAGCCTTGGCAATGAAGAATTTTTGGAGTTGGGATATTTGTTTGTAATGTAAATTAACTATGTCCGTTAGAGCTCTCCCTCCCTCTTTTCTTGGTAGAGTGGTCCTAATAACTGATGATGTCGGGTGGTGACATTTGTGTTTGGTCATCATGGTTCGCGTTGTTCTTTGGATATCTTCCAGTTCTGTTTTTGTCCACTTCAGAATTCCAAATGAGTATGTCAGGACCGGTATGGCGTAGGTGTTAATTGCTTTGGCAAGATTTCCTGCGTTCAACTGGGATTTCAATAAAGCAGTTATCCTTTGAGTGAACTGTCCTCGAATTTTGGTTTTTGCTTGCTTCTGGTCTAGTAGCTTAGCTTGCTGAAATCCTAGATATTTGTAGGTTTCACCATTTTGCATGGCATTTATAATGTTCCCATTAGGTAGTAACACATCTCCGTTAACGATTTTACCCTTCTCGATATTCAAGGTTTTGCACCTGTCTAATCCAAATCCCATTTGTATATCACTGGAAAACTTTTCAGTGATATTAAGTAAATGTTGAATTTGACGCTGGTTTGATGCGTATATTTTGATGTCATCCATGTATAAAAGGTGGGAAACAGTGCAGCTAGTGTTCCTGTTGGCTTTGATTTTAATGCCGTAATCCGTATCGTTAAGTAGCTTGGAAAGTGGATTCATTGCCAAACAAAACCAAAGTGGACTCAGGGAGTCGCCCTGGAAGATTCCCCTACGGATAGAAATTTCATCAGTTTCGAGATATTGACCATTTATTTGTAAATGAAGGTTCGTTCGCCAGTGCTTTATCGATGATTCAAGAAAAGTAACAAAAATGGGGTGTACTTTGTAAATTTGCAGAACTTTAACAAGCCAGGAATGTGGAACGCTATCAAATGCTTTCCTATAATCTACGAAAGCCGTGTAGATGTTGCGCTGTTCCTTCTGCGCCTGTTTTAGTATTACCGAATCGATGATGAGTTGTTCTTTGCAGCCTTGGTGATCTCGTCTGCACCCTTTCTGTTCTTCCGACAAGATGTTGTTATGATCCGCATGTCTGTAAATACGGTTAGTAATGCAAGACGTTAATATTTTATATATAGTTGGAAGGCATGTTATAGGTCTATACTGCGTAGGATCGTGAGTTTGATGCGTTTTGGGAAGCAAGTGGGTCGAACCCAGTGTCAGAAATGGTGGTGTATCTTCTGGATGTTGCAGAATATGTGTAAATGATCTTGCTATTGCTTCATGCAGACTGTCAAACTTCTTATACCAAAAGTTTTGGACATTGTCAACTCCTGGTGTCTTCCAACTACTGGTGCTCTTTATAGCCTCGGTTACCTCGCTTGTTGTCAAGTTAACGAAAGGCATTGGTTCAATGTTTATTTTTTCCTCCTCAGTTCTTATCCAGTGAGCGTTGGATTTATGTTCGATAGGGTTCGACCATAAAGAAGACCAGTACTCCGTTAGCTCATCTTTATTTGGAAGACTTTGGTTGTGATTGTTTACTGTACCGCTCAGTTGCCTGTAAAATAACTTCTGATTGTTATTGAATAAGTAGTTTTGTTGTTTCCTTTTCGAGCACTTGACATATCGTGACAAACGTTTGGATTTTGCCTTCAACTTTTGCCTGAGTAAATCCATATATTCACATACATGTTTTTTATGTTGTGGGTGACCTGTAAAAGTTTTGATTTTTCGATAGATCTTTCTCACTCTGTTTGTTAAGCGCCTAGACGGTTTCAAGTTGTTTTTAAACTCTGTTAGCTGCCCCAATTCCCTTCTGATGTCATCAATGGACTTTTCCAGCCGGCGTTGCCACCCAGGCTTGAGCTGTTTGTAGTCTTTACCCCGATTGTTCTTTGGGGATTGGATTTGTTGATTGTGACTTCGAAGCACTGCTACCGCTCCACAATAGATGAGAGTGTGAAGTTGTTCCAGCGCTTCGCAGTCTTTAGCATGGTTCTGCAGTAGTAAGTTCACAGCTGCTAGTATGCTGTTAGTGCTCTTATTGGTTCGAAGCTTGGGTAGTTTTGGCCGGTGTATTGGGTTGGTGCTATTAAATTCCGCTAGTGCTTTACAAAGTTGGGTATTATAGTCATTATCGGTGGTTTTGTCGCAATCATTGTTTATTTTCTCAACGCCATTGTGGTCTCCTTGTGCATTCTCCGATTTATGTGTATCCTGATCGGTAATTATGTCATTCTCTCCATCTTGAAGGTCAAGAAGGACTTCACCTCGAATTTGTTGCAACGTCGGACCGGGTAGTAGATTGTTTCTCACAATACTTCGACGTTGGTCAGCAATACGCTGTTCCGTGAGATGGTGAAATTCTGGAAAATGTTCAATGAATGCACGGTGGAGGGCGTATCTGTATGTCGTCATATCAGTTTCCATCTTGGTGATTTTAAAGTAGGAGCGCATAACGAATGAGTTTAGCTCGATAGTCCACTTCACGCGCTTCCTGGGCTTTCCGGCGTTTGTGGTCGTAGATGTGCCGACTTGCGTCACTCCAGAAACATCAGAAGCCGGTGGCGGATGATCGATGTTGTTTTCCCCCTGAGTGTGGTTCGCAGTAGCCCTACTCGGTGTGACGCTGCGCCTACCGCTAACCGAGGAAGAAGGTAAATCATTTTTCGAACAAGCCCTTCTAGCACCAACTTGAACGCGACAAGAGTTTAAGGTGTTGCAATGTCGATTCACCTGACGATTCCTGAGATTTAAGGTCCCGGAATTTACAATCGAATTATTGCTCCCCCCAGAATCCGTGGAGCAGACAGCCGATGTACTAGGTACACTAGCAGTGTGGGATTCTGAGCATTTAGCTCTACCCACCTGGGGTAATCTAGTTTTACAATTCGACATCGTGATTGTCGCATTTTAGACCTACTGCCAGGTGTTGATTCAGCCGCTCCTTACATGGAGAACAGACGCTGTCGGAGTACCGCTCCTTACATGGAGACCGTCGTGTCCTGGAACTAACTGGTTTTGGTTCGCTCCGAGGTATTTAATTTCCTCGATACCTTCTATATCTAAAAGGCATTCCCCGATCCACCACCTGGGGAAGCGCCCGATAGGGGACCAGTACCCCCACGGGTTATTATTATTATTATTATTTCCAACTCAAGTGTACTCTTGCTCAGCTCTTGCTGGTAATGTTCACCTATCCCGAGCGTGTGTAAACGCAAATGGGATTAGGCACAGCAGTTACATATTTAGAAATTTACGGACAGTGTGACAAGTATTCAAAATTGCAGCCTTCTGCAGATCGATGTATGTGTTTTTGTGAAGACCTAGTTTGGTGAGGCTGTCTTGTAGAGTTTTGGGGATTAGTCCCGTAGATGAAACGATGATCGGCACCACCTCTACTTTCTCTGCATGCCACATCTGTCCTACCTCAATTGCAAGATCGGTGTATTTTGCAATTTTCTCGTTGTATTTGTCCAACATATTGTTGTTATTGGGTACAGCTACATCCACTAGAAGAACCGAGTTAGCTTTTTTATCCACAACTACAATATCAGGCCGGTTATTCGTCACCCGTCTATCGGTGATAATTGACCTATCGTAGTATAGTCTAAAATCAGCATTCTCTAGAACTGCATGAGGATGGTACTTGTAATAAGGCGTGTAGGTGTTAACTAATCCAAATTTGTTGGCCAACTTCTGATGAATGATGTTGCACAGTTGGTTGTGCCTGCGTAGGTAATCAATGTTAGCTATGGCTGAACATCCCGACGTAATGTGTTGTATCGTCTCTGTTGTTTGTTGACATCTTCTGCACTTGTCCGACACGATGTTTGGATCTCTTATAACAAATTTCTTGTAATTGTTGGTATTAATAACTTGGTCTTGGATCGCCATCATAAATCCTTCTGTTTCTGGAAACAATGTTCCATCAGAGAGCCACTTATTTGATGCTTCCTTGTCGATATATGGTTGATTGAGGTCGTGATGATGTCGACCATGAAGCGCTTTCTGGGCCCACTCCGCCTGTTTGTCAGAGTCTGTAACGATTTCAAGTTTTTTATCAGGGTTTACAAGATCTAAGGGGGAATAGTTTTTATCTGCTTTCGCGACCAGCTCATGCAATTTAGATGTTTGAGCCTTGCCAATGAAGAACTTTTGGAGTTTAGATATTTGATTATAATGTAAATTAACTATGTCCGTTAAAGCTCTCCCTCCATCTTTTCTTGGTAATGTGGTCCTAATAACTGATGATGTCGGGTGGTGACATTTGTGTTTGGTCATCATGGTTCGCGTTGTTCTTTGAATATCTTCCAGTTCTGTTTTTGTCCACTTCAGAATTCCAAATGAGTATGTCAGGATCGGTATGGCGTAGGTGTTAATTGCTTTGGCGAGATTTCCTGCGTTCAACTGGGATTTCAATAAAGCAGATATCCTTTGAGTGAACTGTCCTCGAATTTTGGTTTTTGCTTGCTTCTGGTCAAGTAGCTTAGCTTGCTGAAATCCTAGATATTTGTAGGTTTCACCATTTTGCATGGCATTTATAATGTTCCCATTAGGTAGTAATACATCTCCGTTAACGATTTTACCCTTCTCGATATTTAAGGTTTTGCACTTGTCTAATCCAAATCCCATTCGTATATCACTGGAAAATGTTTCAGTAATATTAAGTAAATGTTGAATTTGACGCTGGTTTGATGCGTATATTTTGATGTAATCCATGTATAAGAGGTGGGAAACAGTGCAGCTAGTGTTTCTGTTGGCCTTGATTTTAAAGCCGTAATCCGTATCGTTAAGTAGATTGGAGAGTGGATTCATTGCCAAACAAAACCAAAGTGGACTCAGGGAGTCGCCTTGGAAGATCCCCCTACGGATAGAAATTTCATCAGTTTCGAGGTATTGACCATTTATTTGTAAATGAAGGTTCGTTCGCCAGTGCTTCATCGATGATTCAAGAAAAGTAGCAAGAGTGGGGTGTACTTTGTAAATTTGCAAAACTTTAACAAGCCAGGAATGTGGAACGCTATCAAATGCTTTCCTATAATCTACGAAAGCCGTGTAGATGTTGCGCTGTTCCTTCTGCGCCTGTTTTAGTATTACCGAATCGATGATGAGTTGCTCTTTGCAGCCTTGGTGATCTCGTCTGCACCCTTTTTGTTCTTCCGACAAGATGTTGTTTTGATCGGCATGTCTGTAAATACGGTTAGTAATGCAAGACGTTAATATTTTATATATAGTTGGAAGGCATGTTATAGTTCTATACTGCGTAGGATCGTGAGTTTGATGCCTTTTGGGAAGCAAGTGGGTCGAACCCAGTGTCAGAAATGGTGGTGTATCTTCTGGATGCTGCAGAATATGTGTAAATGATCTTACCATTGCTTCATGCAGACTGTCAAACTTCTTATACCAGAAGTTTTGGACATTGTCAACTCCTGGTGTCTTCCAACTACTGGTGCTCTTTATAGCTTCGGTTACCTCGCTTGTTGTCAAGTTAACGAAAGGCATTGGTTCAATGTTAATTTTTTCCTCCTCAGTTCTTATCCAGTGAGCGTTGGATTTATGTTCGATAGGGTTCGACCATAAAGAAGACCAGTACTCCGTTAGCTCATCTTTATCTGGGAGACTTTGGTTGTGATTGTTTACAGTACCGCTTAGTTGCCTGTAAAATAACTTCTGATTGTTATTGAATAAGTAGTTCTGTTGTTTCCTTTTCGTGCACTTGACATATCGTGACAAACGTTTTGATTTTGCCTTTAACTTTTGCCTGAGTGAATCGATATATTCACATACATGTTGTTTATGTTGAGGGTGACCTGTATAAGTGTTGATTCTTCGATAGATCTTCCTCACTCTGTTTGTTAAGCGCCTAGACGGTTTCAAGTTGTTTTTAAATTCTGTAAGCTGCCCCAATTCCCTTCTGATGTCATCAATGGACTTTTCCAGCCGGCGTTGCCACCAAGGCTTGAGCTGTTTGTAGTCTTTACCTCGATTGTTCTTAGGGGATTGGATCTGTTGATTGTGACTTCGAATCACTGCTACCGCTCCACAATAGATGAGAGTGTGAAGTTGTTCCAGCGCTTCGCAGTCTTTAGCATAGTTCTGCAGTAGTAAGTTCACAGCTGCTAGTATGCTGTTAGTGCTCTTATTGGTTCGAAGCTTGGGTAGTTTTGGCCGGTGTATTGGGTTGGTGCCATTAAATTCCGCTAGTGCTTTACAAAGTTCGGTATTATAGTCATTATCGGTGGTTTTGTCGCAATCATTGTTTATTTCCTCAACGCCATTGTGGTCTCCTTGTGCATTCTCCGATTTATGTGTATCCTGATCGGTAATTATGTCATTCTCGCCATCTTGAAGGTCAAGAAGGACTTCACCTCGAATTTGTTGCAACGTCGGACCGGGTAGTAGATTGTTTTTCACAATACTTCGACGTTGGTCAGCAATACGCTGTTCCGTGAGATGGTGAGTTATTATTATTATTATTATTATCAACTCAAGTGTACTCTTGCTCAGCTCTTGCTGGTAATGTTCACCTATCCCGAGCGTTTGTAAACGCAAATGGGATTAGGCAGAGCAGTTACATATTTAGAAATTTACGGACAGTGTGACAAGTATGCAAAATTGCAGCCTTCTGCAGATCGATGTATGTGTTTTTGTGAAGACCTAGTTTGGTGAGGCTGTCTTGTAGAGTTTTGGGGATTAGTCCCGTAGATGAAACGATGACCGGCACCACCTCTACTTTCTCTGCATGCCACATCTGACCTACCTCAATTGCAAGATCGGTGTATTTTGCAATTTTCTCGTTGTATTTGTCTAACATATTGTTGTTATTGGGTACAGCAACATCCACTAGAAGAACCGAGTTAGCTTTTTTATCCACAACTACAATATCAGGCCGGTTATTCGTCACCCGTCTATCGGTGATAATTGACCTATCGTAGTATAGTCTAAAATCAGCATTCTCTAGAACTGCATGAGGATGGTACTTGTAATAAGGCGTGTAAGTGTTAACTAATCCAAATTTGTTGGCCAACTTCTGATGAATGATGTTGCAAAGTTGGTTGTGCCTGCGTAGGTAATCAATGTTAGCTATGGCTGAACATCCCGAGGTAATGTGTTGTATCGTCTCTGTTGTTTGTTGACACCTTCTGCACTTGTCCGACACGCTGTTTGGATCTCTTATAACAAATTTCTTGTAATTGTTGGTATTAATAACTTGGTCTTGGATCGCCATCATAAATCCTTCTGTTTCTGGAAACAATGTTCCATCAGAGAGCCACTTATTTGATGCTTCCTTGTCGATATATGGTTGATTGAGGTCGTGATGATGTCGACCATGAAGCGCTTTCTGGGCCCACTCCGCCTGTTTGTCAGAGTCTGTAACGATTTCAAGTTTTTTATCAGGGTTTACAAGATCTAAGGGGGAATAGTTTTTATCTGCTTTCGCGACCAGCTCATACAATTTAGATGTTTGAGCCTTTCCAATGAAGAACTTTCGGAGTTTAGATATTTGATTATAATGTAAATTAACTATGTCCGTTAAAGCTCTCCCTCCCTCGTTTCTTGGTAACTCTCCCTCCCTCTTTTCTTGGTAATTTATTATTATTATTATTATTATTATTATTATTATTATTATTATTATTATTATTATTATTATTATTATTTCCAACTCAAGTGTACTCTTGCTCAGCTCTTGCTGGTAATGTTCACCTGTCCCGAGCGTGTGTAAACGCAAATGGGATTAGGCTCAGCAGTTACATATTTAGAAATTTACGGACAGTGTGACAAGTATTCAAAATTGCAGCCTTCTGCAGATCGATGTATGTGTTTTTGTGAAGACCTAGTTTGGTGAGGCTGTCTTGTAGAGTTTTGGGGATTAGTCCCGTAGATGAAACGATGATCGGCACCACCTCTACTTTCTCTGCATGCCACATCTGTCCTACCTCAATTGCAAGATCGGTGTATTTTGCAATTTTCTCGTTGTATTTGTCTAACATATTGTTGTTATTGGGTACAGCAACATCCACTAGAAGAACCGAGTTAGCTTTTTTATCCACAACTACAATATCAGGCCGGTTATTCGTCACCCGTCTATCGGTGATAATTGACCTATCGTAGTGTAGTCTAAAATCAGCATTCTCTAGAACTGCATGAGGATGGTACTTGCAATAAGGCGTGTAAGTGTTAACTAATCCAAATTTGTTGGCCAACTTCTGATGAATGATGTTGCACAGTTGGTTGTGCCTGCGTAGGTAATCAATGTTAGCTATGGCTGAACATCCCGAGGTAATGTGTTGTATCGTCTCTGTTGTTTATTGACACCTTCTGCACTTGTCCGACACGATGTTTGGATCTCTTATAACAAATTTCTTGTAATTGTTGGTATTAATAACTTGGTCTTGGATCGCCATCATAAATCCTTCTGTTTCTGGCAACAATGTTCCATCAGAGAGCCACTTATTTGATGCTTCCTTGTCGATATATGGTTGATTGAGGTCGTGATGATGTCGACCATGAAGCGCTTTCTGGGCCCACTCCGCCTGTTTGTCAGAGTCTGTAAGGATTTCAAGTTTTTTATCATGGTTTACAAGATCTAAGGGGGAATAGTTTTTATCTGCTTTCGCGACAAGCTCATGCAATTTAGATGTTTGAGCCTTGCCAATGAAGAACTTTTGGAGTTTAGATATTTGATTATAATGTAAATTAACTATGTCCGTTTAAGCTCTCCCTCCCTCTTTTCTTGGTAATGTGGTCCTAATAACTGATGATGTCGGGTGGTGACATTTGTGTTTGGTCATCATGGTTCGCGTTGTTCTTTGAATATCTTCCAGTTTTGTTTTTGTCCACTTCAGAATTCCAAATGAGTATGTCAGGATCGGTATGGCGTAGGTGTTAATTGCTTTGGCGAGATTTCCTGCGTTCAACTGGGATTTCAATAAAGCAGATATCCTTTGAGTGAACTGTCCTCGAATTTTGGTTTTTGCTTGCTTCTGGTCAAGTAGCTTAGCTTGCTGAAATCCTAGATATTTGTAGGTTTCACCATTTTGCATGGCATTTATAATGTTCCCATTAGGTAGTAATACATCTCCGTTAACGATTTAAGGTAATGCACTTGTCTAATCCAAATCCCATTTGTATATCACTGGAAAATTTTTCAGTAATATTAAGTAAATGTTGAATTTGACGCTGGTTTGATGCGTATATTTTGATGTCATCCATGTATAAGAGGTGGGAAACAGTGCAGCTAGTGTTTCTTTTGGCCTTGATTTTAAAGCCGTAATCCGTATCGTTAAGTAGATTGGAGAGTGGATTCATTGCCAAACAAAACCAAAGTGGACTCAGGGAGTCGCCTTGGAAGATTCCCCTACGGATAGAAATTTCATCAGTTTCGAGGTATTGACCATTTATTTGTAAATGAAGGTTCGTTCGCCAGTGCTTCATCGATGATTCAAGAAAAGTGACAAGAGTGGGGTGTACTTTGTAAATTTGCAACACTTTAACAAGCCAGGAATGTGGAACGCTATCAAATGCTTTCCTATAATCTACGAAAGCCGTGTAGATGTTGCGCTGTTCCTTCTGCGCCTGTTTTAGTATTACCGAATCGATGATGAGTTGCTCTTTGCAGCCTTGGTGATCAAGTCTGCACCCTTTTTGTTCTTCCGACAAGATGTTGTTTTGATCGGCATGTCTGTAAATACGGTTAGTAATGCAAGACGTTAATATTTTATATATAGTTGGAAGGCATGTTATAGGTCTATACTGCGTAGGATCGTGAGTTTGATGCGTTTTGGGAAGCAAGTGGGTCGAACCCAGTGTCAGAAATGGTGGTGTATCTTCTGGATGCTGCAGAATATGTGTAAATGATCTTGCCATTGCTTCATGCAGACTGTCAAACTTCTTATACCAGAAGTTTTGGACATTGTCAACTCCTGGTGTCTTCCAACTACTGGTGCTCTTTATAGCTTCGGTTACCTCGCTTGTTGTCAAGTTAACGAAAGGCATTGGTTCAATGTTAATTTTTTCCTCCTCAGTTCTTATCCAGTGAGCGTTGGATTTATGTTCGATAGGGTTCGACCATGAAGAAGACCAGTACTTCGTTAGCTCATCTTTATCTGGGAGACTTTGGTTGTGATTGTTTACAGTACCGCTTAGTTGCCTGTAAAATAACTTCTGATTGTTATTAAATAAGTAGTTCTGTTGTCTCCTTTTCGTGCACTCGACATATCGTGACAAACGTTTTGATTTTGCCTTTAACTTTTGCCTGAGTGAATCGATATATTCACATACATGTTGTTTATGTTGTGGGTGACCTGTATAAGTGTTGATTCTTCGATAGATCTTCCTCACTCTGTTTGTTAAGCGCCTAGACGGTTTCAAGTTGTTTTTAAATTCTGTAAGCTGCCCCAATTCCCTTCTGATGTCATCAATGGACTTTTCCAGCCGGCGTTGCCACCAAGGCTTGAGCTGTTTGTAGTCTTTACCTCGATTGTTCTTAGGGGATTGGATCTGTTGATTGTGACTTCGAATCACTGCTACCGCTCCACAATAGATGAGAGTGTGAAGTTGTTCCAGCGCTTCGCAGTCTTTAGCATAGTTCTGCAGTAGTAAGTTTACAGCTGCTAGTATGCTGTTAGTGCTCTTATTGGTTCGAAGCTTGGGTAGTTTTGGCCGGTGTATTGGGTTGGTGCCATTAAATTCCGCTAGTGCTTTACAAAGTTCGGTATTATAGTCATTATCGGTGGTTTTGTCGCAATCATTGTTTATTTCCTCAACGCCATTGTGGTCTCCTTGTGCATTCTCCGATTTATGTGTATCCTGATCGGTAATTATGTCATTCTCGCCATCTTGAAGGTCAAGAAGGACTTCACCTCGAATTTGTTGCAACGTCGGACCGGGTAGTAGATTGTTTTTCACAATACTTCGACGTTGGTCAGCAATACGCTGTTCCGTGAGATGGTGAAATTCTGGAAAATGTTCAACGAATGCACGGTGGAGGGCGTATCTGTATGTCGTCATATCAGTTTCCATATTCGTGATTTTAAAGTAGGAGCGCATAATGAATGAGTTTAGCTCGCTAGTCCACTTCATGCGCTTCCTGGGCTTTCCGGCTTTTGTGGTCGTAGATGTGCCGACTTGCGTCACTCCAGAAACATCAGAAGCCGGTGGCGGAGGATCGATGTTGTTTTCCCCCTGAGTGTGGTTCGCAGTAGCCCTACTCGGTGTCACGCTGCGCCTACCGCTAACCGAGGAAGAAGGTAAAACATTTTTCGAACAAGCCCTTCTAGCACCAACTTGAACGCGACAAGAGTTTAAGGTGTTGCAATGTCGATTCACCTGACGATTCCTGAGATTTAGGGTCCCGGAATTTACACTCGAATTATTGCTCCCCCCAGAATCCGTGGAGCAGACAGCCGATGTACTAGGTACACAAGCAGTGTGGGATTCTGAGCATTTAGCTCTACCCACCTGGGGTAATCTTGTTTTACAATTCGACATCGTGATTGTCGCATTTTAGACCTACTGCCAGGTGCTGATTCAGCCGCTCCTTACATGGAGAACAGACGCTGTCGGAGTACCGCTCCTTACATGGAGACCGTCGTGTCCTGAAACTAACTGGTTTTGGTTCGCTCCGAGGTATTTAATTTCCTCGATACCTTCTATATCTAAAAGGCATTCCCCGATCCACCACCTGGGGAAGCGCCCGATAGGGGACCAGTACCCCCACGGGCTATTATTATTATTTCCAACTCAAGTGTACTCTTGCTCAGCTCTTGCTGGTAATGTTCACCTATCCCGAGCGTGTGTAAACGCAAATGGGATTAGGCACAGCAGTTACATATTTAGAAATTTACGGACAGTGTGACAAGTATTCAAAATTGCAGCCTTCTGCAGATCGATGCATGTGTTTTTGTGAAGACCTAGTTTGGTGAGGCTGTCTTGTAGAGTTTTGGGGATTAGTCCCGTAGATGAAACGATGACCGGCACCACCTCTACTTTCTCTGCATGCCACATCTGTCCTGCCTCAATTGCAAGATCGGTGTATTTTGCAATTTTCCAGTTGTATTTGTCTAACATATTGTTGTTATTGGGTACAGCAACATCCACTAGAAGAACCGAGTTAGCTTTTTTATCCACAACTACAATATCAGGCCGGTTATTCGTCACCCGTCTATCGGTGATAATTGACCTATCGTAGTATAGTCTAAAATCAGCATTCTCTAGAACTGCATGAGGATGGTACTTGTAATAAGGCGTGTAAGTGTTAACTAATCCAAATTTGTTGGCCAGCTTCTGATGAATGATGTTGCACAGTTGGTTGTGCCTGCGTAGGTAATCAATGTTAGCTATAGCTGAACATCCCGACGTAATGTGTTGTATCGTCTCTGTTGTTTGTTGACACCTTCTGCACTTGTCCGACACGATGTTTGGATCTCTTATAACAAATTTCTTGTAATTGTTGGTATTAATAACTTGGTCTTGGATCGCCATCATAAATCCTTCTGTTTCTGGAAACAATGTTCCATCAGAGAGCCACTTATTTGATGCTTCCTTGTCGATATATGGTTGATTGAGGTCGTGATGATGTCGACCATGAAGCGCTTTCTGGGCCCACTCCGCCTGTTTGTCAGAGTCTGTAACGATTTCAAGTTTTTTATCAGGGTTTACAAGATCTAAGGGGGAATAGTTTTTATCTGCTTTCGCGACCAGCTCATGCAATTTAGATGTTTGAGCCTTGCCAATGAAGAACTTTTGGAGTTTAGATATTTGATTATAATGTAAATTAACTATGTCCGTTGAAGCTCTCCCTCCCTCTTTTCTTGGTAATGTGGTCCTAATAACTGATGATGTCGGGTGGTGACATTTGTGTTTGGTCATCATGGTTCGCGTTGTTCTTTGAATATCTTCCAGTTCTGTTTTTGTCCACTTCAGAATTCCAAATGAGTATGTCAGGATCGGTATGGCGTAGGTGCTAATTGCTTTGGCGAGATTTCCTGCGTTCAACTGGGATTTCAATAAAGCAGTTATCCTTTGAGTGAACTGTCCTCGAATTTTGGTTTTTGCTTGCTTCTGGTCAAGTAGCTTAGCTTGCTGAAATCCTAGATATTTGTAGGTTTCACCATTTTGCATGGCATTTATAATGTTCCCATTAGGTAGTAATACATCTCCGTTAACGATTTTACCCTTCTCGATCTTTAAGGTTTTGCACTTGTCTAATCCAAATCCCATTTGTATATCACTGGAAAATTTTTCAGTAATATTAAGTAAATGTTGAATTTGACGCTGGTTTGATGGGTATATTTTGATGTCATCCATGTATAAGAGGTGGGAAACAGTGCAGCTAGTGTTTCTGTTGGCCTTGATTTTGAAGCCGTAATCCGTATCGTTAAGTAGATTGGAGAGTGGATTCATTGCCAAACAAAACCAAAGTGGACTCAGGGAGTCGCCTTGGAAGATCCCCCTACGGATAGAAATTTCATCAGTTTCGAGGTATTGACCATTTATTTGTAAATGAAGGTTCGTTCGCCAGTGCTTCATCGATGATTCAAGAAAAGTAACAAGAGTGGGGTGTACTTTGTAAATTTGCAAAACTTTAACAAGCCAGGAATGTGGAACGCTATCAAATGCTTTCCTATAATCTACGAAAGCCGTGTAGATGTTGCGCTGTTCCTTCTGCGCCTGTTTTAGTATTACCGAATCGATGATGAGTTGCTCTTTGCAGCCTTGGTGATCTCGTCTGCACCCTTTTTGTTCTTCCGACAAGATGTTGTTTTGATCGGCATGTCTGTAAATACGGTTAGTAATGCAAGACGTTAATATTTTATATATAGTTGGAAGGCATGTTATAGGTCTATACTGCGCAGGATCGTGAGTTATTATTATTAATATTATTATTATTATTATTTCCAACTCAAGTGTACTCTTGCTCAGCTCTTGCTGGTAATGTTCACCTATCCCGAGCGTATGTAAACGCAAATGGGATTAGGCACAGCAGTTACATATTTAGAAATTTACGGACAGTGTGACAAGTATTCAAAATTGCAGCCTTCTGCAGATCGATATATGTGTTTTTGTGAAGACCTAGTTTGGTGAGGCTGTCTTGTAGAGTTTTGGGGATTAGTCCCGTAGATGAAACGATGACCGGCACCACCTCTACTTTCTCTGCATGCCACATCTGTCCTACCTCAATTGCAAGCTCGGTGTATTTTGCAATTTTTTCGTTGTATTTGTCTAAAATATTGTTGTTATTGGGTACAGCAACATCCATTATTATTATTATTATCAATTCAAGTGTACTCTTGCTCAGCTTTTGCTGGTAATGTTCACCTATCCCGAGCGTTTGTAAACGCAAATGGGATTAGGCACAGCAGTTACATATTTAGAAATTTACGGACAGTGTGACAAGTATTCAAAATTGCAGCTTTCTGCAGATCGATGTATGTGTTTTTGTGAAGACCTAGTTTAGTGAGGCTGTCTTGTAGAGTTTTGGGGATTAGTCCCGTAGATGAAACAATGACCGGCACCACCTCTACTTTCTCTGCATGCCACATTTGTCCTACCTCAATTGCAAGATCGGAGTATTTTGCAATTTTCTCGTTGTATTTGTCTAACATATTGTTGTTATTGGGTACAGCAACATCCACCAGCAGAACCGAGTTAGCTTTTTTATCCACAACCACAATATCAGGCCGGTTATTCGTCACCCGTCTATCGGTGATAATTGACCTATCGTAGTATAGTCTAAAATCAGCATTCTCTAGAACTGCATGCGGATGGTACTTGTAATAAGGCGTGTAGGTGTTAACTAATCCAAATTTGTTGGCAAACTTCTGATGGATGATGTTGCAAAGTTGATTGTGCCTGAGTAGGTAATCAATGTTAGCTATGGCTGAACATCCCGACGTAATGTGTTGTATCGTCTCTGTTGTTTGTTGACACCTTCTGCACTTGTCCGACACGATGTTTGGATCTCTTATAACAAATTTCTTGTAATTATTGGTATTAATTACTTGGTCTTGGATCGCCATCATAAATCCTTCTGTTTCTGGAAACAATGTTCCATCAGAGAGCCACTTATTTGATGCTTCCTTGTCGATATATGGTTGATTGAGGTGGTGATGATGTCGACCATGGAGCGCTTTCTGGGCCCACTCTGCCTGTTTGTCAGAGTCTGTAACGATTTCAAGTTTATTATCAGGGTTTACAAGATCTAAGGGGGAATAGTTTTTATCTGCTTTCGCGACCAACTCATGCAATTTAGATGTTTGAGCCTTGCCAATGAAGAATTTTTAGAGTTGGGATATTTGTTTGTAATGTAAATTAACTATGTCCATTAGAGCTCTCCCTCCCTCTTTTCTTGGTAGTGTGGTCCTAATAACTGATGATGTCGGGTGGTGACATTTGTGTTTGGTCATCATGGTTCGCGTTGTTCTTTGAATATCTTCCAGTTCTGTTTTTGTCCACTTCAGAATTCCAAATGAGTATGTCAGGACCGGTATGGCGTAGGTGTTAATTGCTTTGGCAAGATTTCCTGCGTTCAACTGGGATTTCAATAAAGCAGTTATCCTTTGAGTGAACTGTCCTCGAATTTTGGTTTTTGCTTGCTTCTGGTCTAGTAGCTTAGCTTGCTGAAATCCTAGATATTTGTAGGTTTCACCATTTTGCATGGCATTTATAATGTTCCCATTAGGTAGTAACACATCTCCGTTAACGATTTCACCCTTCTCGATATTCAAGGTTTTGCACTTGTCTAATCCAAATCCCATTTGTATATCACTGGAAAAATTTTCAGTGATATTAGGTAAATGGTGAATTTGACGCTGGTTTGATGCGTATATTTTGATGTCATCCATGTATAAAAGGTGGGAAACAGTGCAGCTAGTGTTCCTGTTGGCTTTGATTTTAAAGCCGTAATCCGTATCGTTAAGTAGCTTGGAAAGTGGATTCATTGCCAAACAAAACCAAAGTGGACTCAGGGAATCGCCCTGGAAGATCCCCCTACGGATAGAAATTTCATCAGTTTCGAGGTATTGACCATTTATTTGTAAATGAAGGTTCGTTCGCCAGTGCTTCATCGATGATTCAAGAAAAGTAACAAGAATGGGGTGTACTTTGTAAATTTGCAAAACTTTAACAAGCCAGGAATGTGGAACGCTATCAAATGCTTTCCTATAATCTACGAAAGCCGTGTAGATGTTGCGCTGTTCCTTCTGCGCCTGTTTTAGTATTACCGAATCGATGATGAGTTGTTCTTTGCAGCCTTGGTGATCTCGTCTGCACCCTTTCTGTTCTTCCGACAAGATGTTGTTATGATCCGCATGTCTGTGAATACGGTTAGTAATGCAAGACGTTAATATTTTATATATAGTTGGAAGGCATGTTATAGGTCTATACTGCGTAGGATCGTGAGTTTGATGCGTTTTGGGAAGCAAGTGGGTCGAGCCCAGTGTCAGAAATGGTGGTGTATCTTCTGGATGTTGCAGAATATGTGTAAATGATCTTGCTATTGCTTCATGCAGACTGTCAAACTTCTTATACCAGAAGTTTTGGACATTGTCAACTCCTGGTGTCTTCCAACTACTGGTGCTCTTTATAGCTTCGGTTACCTCGCTTGTTGTCAAGTTAACGAAAGGCATTGGTTCAATGTTAATTTTTTCCTCCTCAGTTCTTATCCAGTGAGCGTTGGATTTATGTTCGATAGGGTTCGACCATAAAGAAGACCAGTACTCCGTTAGCTCATCTTTATCTGGGAGACTTTGGTTGTGATTGTTTACAGTACCGCTTAGTTGCCTGTAAAATAACTTCTGATTGTTATTGAATAAGTAGTTCTGTTGTCTCCTTTTCGTGCACTCGACATATCGTGACAAACGTTTTGATTTTGCCTTTAACTTTTGCCTGAGTGAATCGATATATTCACATACATGTTGTTTATGTTGTGGGTGACCTGTATAAGTGTTGATTCTTCGATAGATCTTCCTCACTCTGTTTGTTAAGCGCCTAGACGGTTTCAAGTTGTTTTTAAATTCTGTAAGCTGCCCCAATTCCCTTCTGATGTCATCAATGGACTTTTCCAGCCGGCGTTGCCACCAAGGCTTGAGCTGTTTGTAGTCTTTACCTCGATTGTTCTTAGGGGATTGGATCTGTTGATTGTGACTTCGAATCACTGCTACCGCTCCACAATAGATGAGAGTGTGAAGTTGTTCCAGCGCTTCGCAGTCTTTAGCATAGTTCTGCAGTAGTAAGTTCACAGCTGCTAGTATGCTGTTAGTGCTCTTATTGGTTCGAAGCTTGGGTAGTTTTGGCGGGTGTATTGGGTTGGTGCCATTAAATTCCGCTAGTGCTTTACAAAGTTCGGTATTATAGTCATTATCGGTGGTTTTGTCGCAATCATTGTTTATTTCCTCAACGCCATTGTGGTCTCCTTGTGCATTCTCCGAATTATGTGTAACCTGATCGGTAATCATGTCATTCTCTCCATCTTGAAGGTCAAGAAGGACTTCAGCTCGAATTTGTTGCAACATCGGACCGGGTAGTAGATTGTTTCTCACAATACTCCGACGTTGGTCAGCAATACGCTGTTCCGTGAGATGGTGAAATTCTGGAAAATGTTCAGTGAATGCACGGTGGAGGGCGTATCTGTATGTCGTCATATCAGTCTCCATCTTGGTGATTTTAAAGTAGGAGCGCATAATGAATGAGTTTAGCTCGATAGTCCACTTCATGCGCTTCCTGGGCTCTCCGGCTTTTGTGGTCGTAGATGTGCCGACTTGCGTCACTCCAGAAACATCAGAAGCCGGAGGCGGAGGATCGATGTTGTTTTCCCCCTGAGTGTGGTTCGCAGTAGCCCCACTCGGTGTCACGCTGCGCCCACCGCTAACCGAGGAAGAAGGTAAATCATTTTTCGAACAAGCCCTTCTAGCACCAACTTGAACGCGACAAGAGTTTAAGGTGTTGCAATGTCGATTCACCTGACGATTCCTGAGATTTAAGGTCCCGGAATTTACAATCGAATTATTGCTCCCCCCAGAATCCGTGGAGCAGACAGCCGATGTACTAGGTACACTAGCAGTGTGGGATTCTGAGCATTCAGCTCTACCCACCTGGGGTAATCTAGTTTTACAATTCGACATTGTGATTGTCGCATTTTAGACCTACTGCCAGGTGCTGATTCAGCCGCTCCTCACATGGAGAACAGACGCTGTCGGAGTACCGCCCCTTACATGGAGACCGTCGTGTCCTGGTTATTATTATTATTATTATTATTTCCAATTCAAGTGTACCCTTGCTCAGCTCTTGCTGGTAATGTTCACCTATCCCGAGCGTGTGTAAACGCAAATGGGATTAGGCGCAGCAGTTACGTATTTAGAAATTTACGGACAGTGTGACAAGTATTCAAAATTGCAGCCTTCTGCAGATCGATGTATGTGTTTTTGTGAAGACCTAGTTTGGTGAGGCTGTCTTGTAGAGTTTTGGGGATTAGTCCCGTAGATGAAACGATGACCGGCACCACCTCTACTTTCTCTGCATGCCACATCTGTCCTACCTCAATTGCAAGATCGGTGTATTTTGCAATTTTCTCGTTGTATTTGTCTAACATATTGTTGTTATTGGGTACAGCAACATCCACTAGAAGAACCGAGTTAGCTTTTTTATCCACAACTACAATATCAGGCCGGTTATTCGTCACCCGTCTATCGGTGATAATTGACCTATCGTAGTATAGTCTAAAATCAGCATTCTCTAGAACTGCATGAGGATGGTACTTGTAATAAGGCGTGTAAGTAATAACTAATCCAAATTTGTTGGCCAACTTCTGATGAATGATGTTGCACAGTTGGTTGTGCCTGCGTAGGTAATCAATGTTAGCTATGGCTGAACATCCCGACGTAATGTGTTGTATCGTCTCTGTTGTTTGTTGACACCTTCTGCACTTGTCCGACACGATGTTTGGATCTCTTATAACAAATTTCTTGTAATTGTTGGTATTAATAACTTGGTCTTGGATCGCCATCATAAATCCTTCTGTTTCTGGAAACAATGTTCCATCAGAGAGCCACTTATTTGATGCTTCCTTGTCGATATATGGTTGATTGAGGTCGTGATGATGTCGACCATGAAGCGCTTTCTGGGCCCACTCCGCCTGTTTGTCAGAGTCTGTAACGATTTCAAGTTTTTTATCAGGGTTTACAAGATCTAAGGGGGAATAGTTTTTATCTGCTTTCGCGACCAGCTCATGCAATTTAGATGTTTGAGCCTTGCCAATGAAGAACTTTTGGAGTTTAGATATTTGATTATAATGTAAATTAACTATGTCCGTTAAAGCTCTCCCTCCCTCTTTTCTTGGTAATGTGGTCCTAATAACTGATGATGTCGGGTGGTGACATTTGTGTTTGGTCATCATGGTTCGCGTTGTTCTTTGAATATCTTCCAGTTCTGTTTTTGTCCACTTCAGAATTCCAAATGAGTATGTCAGGATCGGTATGGCGTAGGTGTTAATTGCTTTGGCGAGATTTCCTGCGTTCAACTGGGATTTCAATAAAGCAGTTATCCTTTGAGTGAACTGTCCTCGAATTTTGGTTTTTACTTGCTTCTGGTCAAGTAGCTTAGCTTGCTGAAATCCTAGATATTTGTAGGTTTCACCATTTTGCATGGCATTTATAATGTTCCCATTAGGTAGTAATACATCTCCGTTAACGATTTTACCCTTCTCGATCTTTAAGGTTTTGCACTTGTCTAATCCAAATCCCATTTGTATATCACTTGAAAATTTTTCAGTAATATTAAGTAAATGTTGTACTTTGTAAATTTGCAAAACTTTAACAAGCCAGGAGTGTGGAACGCTATCAAATGCTTTCCTATAATCTACGAAAGCCGTGTAGATGTTGCGCTGTTCCTTCTGCGCCTGTTTTAGTATTACCGAATCGATGATGAGTTGCTCTTTGCAGCCTTGGTGATCTCGTCTGCACCCTTTTTGTTCTTCCGACAAGATGTTGTTTTGATCGGCATGTCTGTAAATACGGTTAGTAATGCAAGACGTTAATATTTTATATATAGTTGGAAGGCATGTTATAGGTCTATACTGCGTAGGATCGTGAGTTTGATGCGTTTTGGGAAGCAGGTGGGTCGAACCCAGTGTCAGAAATGGTGGTGTATCTTCTGGATGCTGCAGAATATGTGTAAATGATCTTGCCATTGCTTCATGCAGACTGTCAAACTTCTTATACCAGAAGTTTTGGACATGGTCAACTCCTGGTGTCTTCCAATTACTGGTGCTCTTTATAGCTTCGGTTACCTCGCTTGTTGTCAAATTAACGAAAGGCATTGGTTCAATGTTAATTTTTTCCTCCTCAGTTCTTATCCAGTGAGCATTGGATTTATGTTCGATAGGGTTCGACCATAAAGAAGACCAGTACTCCGTTAGCTCATCTTTATCTGGGAGACTTTGGTTGTGATTGTTTACAGTACCGCTTAGTTGCCTGTAAAATAACTTCTGATTGTTATTGAATAAGTAGTTCTGTTGTTTCCTTTTCGTGCACTTGACATATCGTGACAAACGTTTTGATTTTGCCTTTAACTTTTGCCTGAGTGAATCGATATATTCACATACATGTTGTTTATGTTGTGGGTGACCTGTAAAAGTTTTGATTTTTCGATAGATCTTCCTCACTCTGTTTGTTAAGCGCCTAGACGGTTTCAAGTTGTTTTTAAATTCTGTAAGCTGCCCCAATTCCCTTCTGATGTCATCAATGGACTTTTCCAGCCGGCGTTGCCACCAAGGCTTGAGCTGTTTGTAGTCTTTACCCCGATTGTTCTTAGGGGATTGGATCTGTTGATTGTGACTTCGAATCACTGCTACCGCTCCACAATAGATGAGAGTGTGAAGTTGTTCCAGCGCTTCGCAGTCTTTAGCATAGTTCTGCAGTAGTAAGTTCACAGCTGCTAGTATGCTGTTAGTGCTCTTATTGGTTCGCAGCTTTGGTAATTTTGGCCGGTGTATTGGGTTGGTGCCATTAAATTCCGCTAGTGCTTTACAAAGTTCGGTATTATAGTCATTATCGGTGGTTTTGTCGCAATCATTGTTTATTTCCTCAACGCCATTATGGTCTCTTTGTGCATTCTCCGATTTATGTGTATCCTGATCGGTAATTAAGTCTCTTTCTCCATCTTGAAGGTCAAGAAGGACTTCATCTCGAATTTGTTGCAACGTCGGACCGGGTAGTAGATTGTTTTTCACAATACTTCGACGTTGGTCAGCAATACGCTGTTCCGTGAGATGGTGAAATTCTGGAAAATGTTCAACGAATGCACGGTGGAGGGCGTATCTGTATGTCGTCATATCAGTTTCCATATTCGTGATTTTAAAGTAGGAGCGCATAATGAATGAGTTTAGCTCGATAGTCCACTTTATGCGCTTCCTGGGCTTTCCTGCTTTTGTGGTCGTAGATGTGCCGACTTGCGTCACTCCAGAAACATCAGAAGCCGGTGGCGGAGGATCGATGTTGTTTTCCCCCTGAGTTTGGTTCGCAGTAGCCCTACTCGGTGTCACGCTGCGCCTACCGCTAACCGAGGAAGAAGGTAAATCATTTTTCGAACAAGCCCTTCTAGCACCAACTGGAACGCGACAAGAGTTTAAGGTGTTGCAATGTCGATTCACCTGACGATTCCTGAGATTTAAGGTCCCGGAATTTACACTCGAATTATTGCTCCCCCCAGAATCCGTGGAGCAGACAGCCGATGTACTAGGTACACTAGCAGTGTGGGATTCTGAGCATTTAGCTCTACCCACCTGGGGTAATCTTGTTTTACAATTCGCCATCGTGATTGTCGCATTTTAGACCTACTGCCAGGTGCTGATTCAGCCGCTCCTTACATGGAGAACAGACGCTGTCGGAGTACCGCTCCTTACATGGAGACCGTCGTGTCCTGAAACTAACTGGTTTTGGTTCGCTCCGAGGTATTTAATTTCCTCGATACCTTCTATATCTAAAAGGCATTCCCCGATCCACCACCTGGGGAAGCGCCCGATAGGGGACCAGTACCCCCACGGGTTATTATTATATATTATATTATTATATATTATTATATATTATTATTATTTCCAACTCAAGTGTACTCTTGCTCAGCTCTTGCTGGTAATGTTCACCTATCCCGAGCGTTTGTCAACGCAAATGGGATTTGGCACAGCAGTTACATATTTATAAATTTACGGACAGTGTGACAAGTATTCAAAATTGCAGCCTTCTGCAGATCGATATATGTGTTTTTGTGAAGACCTAGTTTGGTGAGGCTGTCTTGTAGAGTTTTGGGGATTAGTCCCGTAGATGAAACGATGACCGGCACCACCTCTACTTTCTCTGCATGCCACATCTGTCCTACCTCAATTGCAAGATCGGTGTATTTTGCAATTTTCTCGTTATATTTTTCTAACATATTGTTGTTATTGGGTACAGCAACATCCACTAGAAGAACCGAGTTAGCTTTTTTATCCACAACTACAATATCAGGCCGATTATTCGTCACCCGTCTATCGGTGATAATTGACCTATCGTAGTATAGTCTAAAATCAGCATTCTCTAGAACTGCATGAGGATGGTACTTGTAATAAGGCGTGTAAGTGTTAACTAATCCAAATTTGTTGGCCAACTTCTGATGGATGATGTTGCAAAGTTGATTGTGCCTGCGTAGGTAATCAATGTTAGCTATGGCTGAACATCCCGACGTAATGTGTTGTATCGTCTCTGTTGTTTGTTGACACCTTCTGCACTTGTCCGACACGATGTTTGGATCTCTTATAACAAATTTCTTGTAATTGTTGGTATTAATAACTTGGTCTTGGATCGCCATCATAAATCCTTCTGTTTCTGGAAACAATGTTCCATCAGAGAGCCACTTATTTGATGCTTCCTTGTCGATATATGGTTGATTGAGGTCGTGATGATGTCGACCATGAAGCGCTTTCTGGGCCCACTCCGCCTGTTTGTCAGAGTCTGTAACGATTTCAAGTTTTTCATCAGGGTTTACAAGATCTAAGGGGGAATAGTTTTTATCTGCTTTCGCGACCAGCTCATGCAATTTAGATGTTTGAGCCTTGCCAATGAAGAACTTTTGGAGTTTAGATATTTGATTATAATGTAAATTAACTATGTCCGTTAAAGCTCTCCCTCCCTCTTTTCTTGGTAATGTGGTCCTAATAACTGATGATGTCGGGTGGTGACATTTGTGTTTGGTCATCATGGTTCGCGTTGTTCTTTGAATATCTTCCAGTTCTGTTTTTGTCCACTTCAGAATTCCAAATGAGTATGTCAGGACCGGTATGGCGTAGGTGTTAATTGCTTTGGCAAGATTTCCTGCGTTCAACTGGGATTTCAATAAAGCAGTTATCCTTTGAGT
Organism: Lochmaea crataegi; assembly: GCA_947563755.1. NCBI lineage: Eukaryota > Metazoa > Arthropoda > Insecta > Coleoptera > Chrysomelidae > Lochmaea > Lochmaea crataegi. Next base: position 43,582,934 of record OX387425.1, on the reverse strand, counting down.
GAACTGTCCTCGAATTTTGGTTTTTGCTTGCTTCTGGTCTAGTAGCTTAGCTTGCTGAAATCCTAGATATTTGTAGGTTTCACCATTTTGCATGGCATTTATAATGTTCCCATTAGGTAGTAACACATCTCCGTTAACGATTTTACCCTTCTCGATATTCAAGCTTTTGCACTTGTCTAATCCAAATCCCATTTGTATATCACTGGAAAATTTTTCAGTGATATTAAGTAAATGTTGAATTTGGCGCTGGTTTGATGCGTATATTTTGATGTCATCCATGTATAAAAGGTGGGAAACAGTGCAACTAGTGTTCCTGTTGGCTTTGATTTTAAAGCCGTAATCCGTATCGTTAAGTAGCTTGGAAAGTGGATTCATTGCCAAACAAAACCAAAGTGGACTCAGGGAGTCGCCCTGGAAGATCCCCCTACGGATAGAAATTTCATCAGTTTCGAGGTATTGACCATTTATTTGTAAGTGAAGGTTCGTTCGCCAGTGCTTCATCGATGATTCAAGAAAAGTAACAAGAATGGGGTGTACTTTGTAAATTTGCAAAACTTTAACAAGCCAGGAATGTGGAACGCTATCAAATGCTTTCCTATAATCTACGAAAGCCGTGTAGATGTTGCGCTGTTCCTTCTGCGCCTGTTTTAGTATTACCGAATCGATGACGAGTTGTTCTTTGCAGCCTTGGTGATCTCGTCTGCACCCTTTCTGTTCTTCCGACAAGATGTTGTTATGATCCGCATGTCTGTAAATACGGTTAGTAATGCAAGACGTTAATATTTTATATATAGTTGGAAGGCATGTTATAGGTCTATACTGCGTAGGATCGTGAGTTTGATGCGTTTTGGGAAGCAAGTGGGTCGAACCCAGTGTCAGAAATGGTGGTGTATCTTCTGGATGCTGCAGAATATGTGTAAATGATCTTGCCATTGCTTCATGCAGACTGTCAAACTTCTTATACCAGAAGTTTTGGACATGGTCAACTCCTGGTGTCTTCCAATTACTGGTGCTCTTTATAGCTTCGGTTACCTCGCTTGCTGTCAAGTTAACGAAAGGCATTGGTTCAATGTTAATTTTTTCCTCCTCAGTTCTTATCCAGTGAGCGTTGGATTTATGTTCGATAGGGTTCGACCATAAAGAAGACCAGTACTCCGTTAGCTCATCTTTATCTGGGAGACTTTGGTTGTGATTGTTTACAGTACCGCTTAGTTGCCTGTAAAATAACTTCTGATTGTTATTGAATAAGTAGTTCTGTTGTTTCCTTTTCGTGCATTTGACATATCGTGACAAACGTTTTGATTTTGCCTTTAACTTTTGCCTGAGTAAATCCATATATTCACGTACATGTTGTTTATGTTGTGGGTGACCTGTAAAAGTTTTGATTTTTCGATAGATCTTTCTCACTCTGTTTGTTAAGCGCCTAGACGGTTTCGAGTTGTTTTTAAACTCTGTTAGCTGCCCCAATTCCCTCCTGATGTCATCAATGTCCTTTTCCAGCCGGCGTTGCCACCAAGGCTTGAGCTGTTTGTAGTCTTTACCCCGATTGTTCTTTGGGGATTGGATTTGTTGATTGTGACTTCGAATCACTGCTACCGCTCCACAATAGATGAGACTGTGAAGTTGTTCCAGCGCTTCGCAGTCTTTAGCATGGTTCTGCAGTAGTAAGTTCACAGCTGCTAGTATGCTGTTAGTGCTCTTATTGGTTCGAAGCTTGGGTAGTTTTGGCCGGTGTATTGGGTTGGTGCCATTGAATTCCGCTAGTGCTTTACAAAGTTCGGTATTATAGTCATTATCGGTGGTTTTGTCGCAATCATTGTTTATTTCCTCAACGCCATTGTGGTCTCCTTGTGCATTCTCCGATTTATGTGTATCCTGATCGGTAATTATGTCATTCTCTCCATCTTGAAGGTCAAGAAGGACTTCACCTCGAATTTGTTGCAACGTCGGACCGGGTAGTAGATTGTTTCTCACAATACTTCGACATTGGTCAGCAATACGCTGTTCCGTGAGATGGTGAAATTCTGGAAAATGTTCAATGAATGCACGGTGGAGGGCGTATCTGTATGTCGTCATATCAGTTTCCATCTTGGTGATTTTAAAGTAGGAGCGCATAATGAATGAGTTTAGCTCGATAGTCCACTTCATGCGCTTCCTGGGCTTTCCGGCTTTTGTGGTCGTAGATGTGCCGACTTGCGTCACTCCAGAAACATCAAAAGTCGGTGGCGGAGGATCGATGTTGTTTTCCCCCTGAGTGTGGCTCGCAGTAGCCCTACTCGGTGTCACGCTGCGCCTACCGCTAACCGAGGAAGAAGGTAAATCATTTTTCGAACAAGCCCTTCCAGCACCAACTTGAACGCGACAAGAGTTTGAGGTGTTGCAATGTCGATTCACCTGACGATTCCTGAGATTTAAGGTCCCGGAATTTACAATCGAATTATTGCTCCCCCCAGAATCCGTGGAGCAGACAGCCGATGTACTAGGTACACTAGCAGTGTGGGATTCTGAGCATTTAGCTCTACCCACCTGGGGTAATCTAGTTTTACAATCCGACATCGTGATTGTCGCATTTTAGACCTACTGCCAGGTGCTGATTCAGCCGCTCCTTATTATTATTATTATTATTATTATTTCCAACTCAAGTGTACTCTTGCTCAGCTCTTGCTGGTAATGTTCACCTATCCCGAGCGTGTGTAAACGCAAATGGGATTAGGCACAGCAGTTACATATTTAGAAATTTACGGACAGTGTGACAAGTATTCAAAATTGCAGCCTTCTGCAGATCGATGTATGTGTTTTTGTGAAGACCTAGTTTGGTGAGGCTGTCTTGTAGAGTTTTGGGGATAAGTCCCGTAGATGAAACAATGACCGGCACCACCTCTACTTTCTCTGCCTGCCACATCTGTCCTACCTCAATTGCAAGATCGGTGTATTTTGCAATTTTCTCGTTGTATTTGTCTAAAATATTATTGTTATTGGGTACAGCAACATCCACTAGGAGAACCGAGTTAGCGTTTTTATCCACAACCACAATATCAGGCCGGTTATTCGTCACCCGTCTATCGGTGATAATTGACCTATCGTAGTATAGTCTGAAATCAGCATTCTCTAGAACTGCATGCGGATGGTACTTGTAATAAGGCGTGTAGGTGTTAACTAATCCAAATTTGTTGGCCAACTTCTGATGAATGATGTTGCACAGTTGGTTGTGCCTGCGTAGGTAATCAATGTTAGCTATGGCTGAACATCCCGACGTAATGTGTTGTATCGTCTCTGTTGTTTGTTGACACCTTCTGCACTTGTCCGACACGATGTTTGGATCTCTTATAACAAATTTCTTGTAATTGTTGGTATTAATAACTTGGTCTTGGATCGCCATCATAAATCCTTCTGTTTCTGGAAACAATGTTCCATCAGAGAGCCACTTATTTGATGCTTCCTTGTCGATATATGGTTGATTGAGGTCGTGATGATGTCGACCATGAAGCGCTTTCTGGGCCCACTCCGCCTGTTTGTCAGAGTCTGTAACGATTTCAAGTTTTTTATCAGGGTTTACAAGATCTAAGGGGGAATAGTTTTTATCTGCTTTCGCGACCAGCTCATGCAATTTAGATGTTTGAGCCTTGCCAATGAAGAACTTTTGGAGTTTAGATATTTGATTATAATGTAAATTAACTATGTCCGTTAAAGCTCTCCCTCCCTCTTTTCTTGGTAATGTGGTCCTAATAACTGATGATGTCGGGTGGTGACATTTGTGTTTGGTCATCATGGTTCGCGTTGTTCTTTGAATATCTTCCAGTTCTGTTTTTGTCCACTTCAGAATTCCAAATGAGTATGTCAGGATCGGTATGGCGTAGGTGTTAATTGCTTTGGCGAGATTTCCTGCGTTCAACTGGGATTTCAATAAAGCAGTTATCCTTTGAGTGAACTGTCCTCGAATTTTGGTTTTTGCTTGCTTCTGGTCAAGTAGCTTAGCTTGCTGAAATCCTAGATATTTGTAGGTTTCACCATTTTGCATGGCATTTATAATGTTCCCATTAGGTAGTAATACATCTCCGTTAACGATTTTACCCTTCTCGATCTTTAAGGTTTTGCACTTGTCTAATCCAAATCCCATTTGTATATCACTTGAAAATTTTTCAGTAATATTAAGTAAATGTTGAATTTGACGCTGGTTTGATGCGTATATTTTGATGTCATCCATGTATAAGAGGTGGGAAACAGTGCAGCTAGTGTTTCTGTTGGCCTTGATTTTAAAGCCGTAATCCGTATCGTTAAGTAGATTGGAGAGTGGATTCATTGCCAAACAAAACCAAAGTGGACTCAGGGAGTCGCCTTGGAAGATCCCCCTACGGATAGAAATTTCATCAGTTTCGAGGTATTGACCATTTATTTGTAAATGAAGGTTCGTTCGCCAGTGCTTCATCGATGATTCAAGAAAAGTAACAAGAGTGGGGTGTACTTTGTAAATTTGCAAAACTTTGACAAGCCAGGAATGTGGAACGCTATCAAATGCTTTCCTATAATCTACGAAAGCCGTGTAGATGTTGCGCTGTTCCTTCTGCGCCTGTTTTAGTATTACCGAATCGATGATGAGTTGCTCTTTGCAGCCTTGGTGATCTCGTCTGCACCCTTTTTGTTCTTCCGACAAGATGTTGTTTTGATCGGCATGTCTGTAAATACGGTTAGTAATGCAAGACGTTAATATTTTATATATAGTTGGAAGGCATGTTATAGGTCTATACTGCGTAGGATCGTGAGTTTGATGCGTTTTGGGAAGCAAGTGGGTCGAACCCAGTGTCAGAAATAGTGGTGTATCTTCTGGATGCTGCAGAATATGTGTAAATGATCTTGCCATTGCTTCATGCAGACTGTCAAACTTCTTATACCAGAAGTTTTGGACATGGTCAACCCCTGGTGTCTTCCAATTACTGGTGCTCTTTATAGCTTCGGTTACCTCGCTTGTTGTCAAGTTAACGAAAGGCATTGGTTCAATGTTAATTTTTTCCTCCTCAGTTCTTATCCAATGAGCGTTGGATTTATGTTCGATAGGGTTCGACCATAAAGAAGACCAGTACTCCGTTAGCTCATCTTTATCTGGGAGACTTTGGTTGTGATTGTTTACAGTACCGCTTAGTTGCCTGTAAAATAACTTCTGATTGTTATTGAATAAGTAGTTCTGTTGTTTCCTTTTCGTGCACTTGACATATCGTGACAAACGTTTTGATTTTGCCTTTAACTTTTGCCTGAGTGAATCGATATATTCACATACATGTTGTTTATGTTGTGGGTGACCTGTATAAGTGTTGATTCTTCGATAGATCTTCCTCACTCTGTTTGTTAAGCGCCTAGACGGTTTCAAGTTGTTTTTAAACTCTGTAAGCTGCCCCAATTCCCTTCTGATGTCATCAATGGTCTTTTCCAGCCGGCGTTGCCACCAAGGCTTGAGCTGTTTGTAGTCTTTACCCCGATTGTTCTTTGGGAATTGGATTTGTTGATTGTGACTTCGAAGCACTGCTACCGCTCCACAATAGATGAGAGTGTGAAGTTGTTCCAGCGCTTCGCAGTCTTTAGCATAGCTCTGCAGTAGTAAGTTCACAGCTGCTAGTATGCTGTTAGTGCTCTTATTGGTTCGCAGCTTTGGTAATTTTGGCCGGTGTATTGGGTTGGTGCCATTAAATTCCGCTAGTGCTTTACAAAGTTCGGTATTATAGTCATTATCGGTGGTTTTGTCGCAATCATTGTTTATTTCATCAACGCTATTGTGGTCTCCTTGTGCATTCTCCGATTTATGTGTATCCTGATCGGTAATTATGTCATTCTCTCCATCTTGAAGGTCAAGAAGGACTTCACCTCGAATTTGTTGCAACGTCGGACCGGGTAGTAGATTGTTTTTCACAATACTTCGACGTTGGTCAGCAATACGCTGTTCCGTGAGATGGTGAAATTCTGGAAAATGTTCAACGAATGCACGGTGGAGGGCGTATCTGTATGTCGTCATATCAGTTTCCATATTCGTGATTTTAAAGTAGGAGCGCATAATGAATGAGTTTAGCTCGATAGTCCACTTCATGCGCTTCCTGGGCTTTCCGGCTTTTGTGGTCGTAGATGTGCCGACTTGCGTCACTCCAGAAACATCAGAAGCCGGTGGCGGAGGATCGATGTTGTTTTCCCCCTGAGTTTGGTTCGCAGTAGCCCTACTCGGTGTCACGCTGCGCCTACCGCTAACCGATGAAGAAGGTGAATCATTTTTCGAACAAGCCCTTCTAGCACCAACTTGAACGCGACAAGAGTTTAAGGTGTTGCAATGTCGATTCACCTGACGATTCCTGAGATTTAAGGTCCCGGAATTTACACTCGAATTATTGCTCCCCCCAGAATCCGTGGAGCAGACAGCCGATGTACTAGGTACACAAGCAGTGTGGGATTCTGAGCATTTAGCTCTACCCACCTGGGGTAATCTTGTTTTACAATTCGACATCGTGATTGTCGCATTTTAGACCTACTGCCAGGTGCTGATTCAGCCGCTCCTTACATGGAGAACAGACGCTGTTGGAGTACCGCTCCTTACATGGAGACCGTCGTGTCCTGAAACTAACTGGTTTTGGTTCGCTCCGAGGTATTTAATTTCCTCGATACCTTCTATATCTAAAAGGCATTCCCCTATCCACCACCTGGGGAAGCGCCCGATAGGGGACCAGCACCCCCACGGGTTATTATTATTATTATTCTTATTATTATTATTATTATTATTATTATTATTATTATTATTATTATTATTATTATTATTATTATTATTATTATTATTATTATTATTATTATTATTATTATTATTATTATTATTATTATTATTATTATTATTATTATTATTATTATTATTATTTCCAACTCAAGTGTACTCTTGCTCAGCTCTTGCTGGTAATGTTCACCTATCCCGAGCGTGTGTAAACGCAAATGGGATTAGGCACAGCAGTTACATATTTAGAAATTTACGGACAGTGTGACAAGTATTCAAAATTGCAGCCTTCTGCAGATCGATGTATGTGTTTTTGTGAAGACCTAGTTTGGTGAGGCTGTCTTGTAGAGTTTTGGGGATTAGTCCCGTAGATGAAACGATGACCGGCACCACCTCTACTTTCTCTGCATGCCACATCTGTCCTACCTCAATTGCAAGATCGGTGTATTTTGCAATTTTCTCGTTGTATTTGTCTAACATATTGTTGTTATTGGGTACAGCAACATCCACTAGAAAAACCGAGTTAGCTTTTTTATCCACAACTACAATATCAGGCCGGTTATTCGTCACCCGTCTATCGGTGATAATTGACCTATCGTAGTATAGTCTAAAATCAGCATTCTCTAGAACTGCATGAGGATGGTACTTGTAATAAGGCGTGAAGGTGTTAACTAATCCAAATTTGTTGGCCAACTTCTGATGAATGATGTTGCACAGTTGGTTGTGCCTGCGTAGGTAATCAATGTTAGCTATGGCTGAACATCCCGACGTAATGTGTTGTATCGTCTCTGTTGTTTGTTGACACCTTCTGCACTTGTCCGACACGATATTTGGATCTCTTATAATAAATTTCTTGTAATTATTGGTATTAATTACTTGGTCTTGGATCGCCATCATAAATCCTTCTGTTTCTGGAAACAATGATCCATCAGAGAGCCACTTATTTGATGCTTCCTTGTCAATATATGGTTGATTTAGGTCGTGATGATGTCGACCATGGAGCGCTTTCTGGGCCCACTCTGCCTGTTTGTCAGAGTCTGTAACGATTTCAAGTTTATTATCAGGATTTACAAGATATTATTATTATTATTATTATTATTATTATTATTATTATTATTATTATTATTATTATTATTATTATTATTATTATTATTATTATTATTATTATTATTATTATTATTATTATTATTATTATTATTATTATTATTATTATTATTATTATTATTATTATTATTATTATTATTATTATTATTATTATTATTATTATTATTATTATTTCCAACTCAAGTGTACTCTTGCTCAGCTCTTGCTGGTAATGTTCACCTATCCCGAGCGTGTGTAAACGCAAATGGGATTAGGCACAGCAGTTACATATTTAGAAATTTACGGACAGTGTGACAAGTATTCAAAATTGCAGCCTTCTGCAGATCGATATATGTGTTTTTGTGAAGACCTAGTTTGGTGAGGCTGTCTTGTAGAGTTTTGGGGATTAGTCCCGTAGATGAAACAATGACCGGCACCACCTCTACTTTCTCTGCCTGCCACATCTGACCTACCTCAATTGCAAGATCGGTGTATTTTACAATTTTCTCGTTGTATTTGTCTAAAATATTATTGTTATTGGGTACAGCAACATCCACTAGGAGAACCGAGTTAGCGTTTTTATCCACAACCACAATATCAGGCCGGTTATTCGTCACCCGTCTATCGGTGATAATTGACCTATCGTAGTATAGTCTAAAATCAGCATTCTCTAGAACTGCATGCGGATGGTACTTGTAATAAGGCGTGTAGGTGTTAACTAATCCAAATTTGTTGGCCAACTTCTGATGGATGATGTTGCAAAGTTGATTGTGCCTGCGTAGGTAATCAATGTTAGCTATGGCTGAACATCCCGACGTAATGTGTTGTATCGTCTCTGTTGTTTGTTGACACCTTCTGCACTTGTCCGACACGATGTTTGGATCTCTTATAACAAATTTCTTGTAATTGTTGGTATTAATAACTTGGTCTTGGATCGCCATCATAAATCCTTCTGTTTCTGGAAACAATGTTCCATCAGAGAGCCACTTATTTGATGCTTCCTTGTCGATATATGGTTGATTGAGGTCGTGATGATGTCGACCATGGAGCACTTTCTGGGCCCACTCTGCCTGTTTGTCAGAGTCTGTAACGATTGCAAGTTTATTATCAGGGTTTACAAGATCTAAGGGGGAATAGTTTTTATCTGCTTTCGCGACCAGCTCATGCAATTTAGATGTTTGAGCCTTGCCAATGAAGAACTTTTGGAGTTTAGATATTTGATTATAATGTAAATTAACTATGTCCGTTAAAGCTCTCCCTCCCTCTTTTCTTGGTAATGTGGTCCTAATAACTGATGATGTCGGGTGGTGACATTTGTGTTTGGTCATCATGGTTCGCGTTGTTCTTTGAATATCTTCCAGTTCTGTTTTTGTCCACTTCAGAATTCCAAATGAGTATGTCAGGATCGGTATGGCGTAGGTGTTAATTGCTTTGGCGAGATTTCCTGCGTTCAACTGGGATTTCAATAAAGCAGTTATCCTTTGAGTGAACTGTCCTCGAATTTTGGTTTTTGCTTGCTTCTGGTCTAGTAGCTTAGCTTGCTGAAATCCTAGATATTTGTAGGTTTCACCATTTTGCATGGCATTTATAATGTTCCCATCAGGTAGTAACACATCTCCGTTAACGATTTTACCCTTCTCGATATTTAAGGTTTTGCACTTGTCTAATCCAAATCCCATTTGTATATCACTGGAAAATTTTTCAGTAATATTAAGTAAATGTTGAATTTGACGCTGGTTTGATGCGTATATTTTGATGTCATCCATGTATAAGAGGTGGGAAACAGTGCAGCTAGTGTTTCTGTTGGCCTTGATTTTAAAGCCGTAATCCGTATCGTTAAGTAGATTGGAGAGTGGATTCATTGCCAAACAAAACCAAAGTGGACTCAGGGAGTCGCCTTGGAAGATCCCCCTACGGATAGAAATTTCATCAGTTTCGAGGTATTGACCATTTATTTGTAAATGAAGGTTCGTTCGCCAGTGCTTCATCGATGATTCAAGAAAAGTAACAAGAGTCGGGTGTACTTTGTAAATTTGTAACACTTTAACAAGCCAGGAATGTGGAACGCTATCAAATGCTTTCCTATAATCTACGAAAGCCGTGTAGATGTTGCGCTGTTCCTTCTGCGCCTGTTTTAGTATTACCGAATCGATGATGAGTTGCTCTTTGCAGCCTTGGTGATCTCGTCTGCACCCTTTTTGTTCTTCCGACAAGATGTTGTTTTGATCGGCATGTCTGTAAATACGGTTAGTAATGCAAGACGTTAATATTTTATATATAGTTGGAAGGCATGTTATAGGTCTATACTGCGTAGGATCGTGAGTTTGATGCGTTTTGGGAAGCAAGTGGGTCGAACCCAGTGTCAGAAATGGTGGTGTATCTTCTGGATGCTGCAGAATATGTGTAAATGATCTTGCCATTGCTTCATGCAGACTGTCAAACTTCTTATACCAGAAGTTTTGGACATTGTCAACTCCTGGTGTCTTCCAACTACTGGTGCTCTTTATAGCTTCGGTTACCTCGCTTGTTGTCAAGTTAACGAAAGGCATTGGTTCTTATTATTATTATTATTATTATTATTATTATTATTATTATTATTATTATTATTATTATTATTATTATTATTATTATTATTATTATTATTATTATTATTATTATTATTATTATTATTATTATTATTATTATTATTATTATTATTATTATTATTATTATTATTATGAAAGTTTATAATTCACTCATTGTAAACATTAACTGTCGGTAAAATAATTAAGATAGAAAAAAAAAGAAATCCAACTATTTCAGTTGTAAAATAAAGGAGCCCGTCATAATGTTATCGAATACCTGTTGTTAACCCGAGGTTGGTCGCACGCTGAAAATTTACTATATCGGTCACGCCTCGGTCTTTTATACCGACGACTGTATTCGTGATGGAAAAAAGTATTACAACATAAACTAACATTGTTTTCATTATGGTATTATTTTATTGAATGCTCTACATAAAACTAGTACTAAATGAAAATAAATATTCCAACTTGTAGCTCAAATGAAAGAGCTTTTTATTTGAAATTCAACAGTGTATCACAGTGTGGGTACTCAAGTGGATAATTACACCAAATTTTCAGTTTAATGTTTATTTGCAACAATAACCAGAACATTTCGTCTTTACAGTGATTTTATAGAATATGTTCAAAATGGCCTCAGTCTGCAACAACACAAGCATCGAACCGTCTAAGTAGTTCACGTGTCCATGCCGCATGTATCATCTCTTGCGTAAGGTTATTACAAGCTTGTCTAATTTTATTTTTTATATCGCCATACAAAAAATCTAGGGGTGTCAGCACCGGCGATCGTGGAGGCTATTGAAAAGGTCCATGAGTTCCAATCCATTAAGATAATTTACTACAATACCGCTATTATGTGGGGGTACGCCATATTGCTACCATATCATATATCTTCTTTTATTCAAAGGAATATTCTCCAGTAACGCAGGTAGGTCATTTTCTAAAAAATTTAAATATCTTTGACCATTGAGATAGCCTTCAAAAAAATATGGGCCTACTAACCAACCATTGAATAATTCACACCAAACATTAACTTCCCATCTGGTTTGAAAGCGAGTTTCCCTTACCCACCGCGGATTTTCCACTGACCAATAATGGGAGTTATGGCGATTCACGAGGCCATTATTATGGAAACGCGCTTCATCACTCCACAAAATTTTACTCAACACATTGGAAGTGTCTTGCATCATAACTTGCATGCTAGCGATAGAGGTTAATCTCCGATCCAGATCGGTGGGTCGCAACTCATGAGTCAAATGCAATTTGAATGGATGGTAATGGTGGGTGTTCAAAATTCTATGAACTGAACTTGAAGAAACGCCAATTTCTCCATTCGGATGGATACATGGGGATTAACCGCTACATATGCTAAAACATTCACCACATTCTGTTCGGTTTGTATTGGTTTGTTATGATTACTATGCTTTGAGTTTGGAAATGAACCTTGCCGCATCTTCTCTTCAACCATAGCAAAAGTCACATGAGAAGGTGTTCTTCTTTCGGGAAAACGCTCCTGGTATAAGACCTGAGCAATTCGGGCATTTTTCCAACACATACCACAGATTAGCAGCATAATCTACATATTCATTCGGTGTGAATAGGAATGGCATTTTAACTCTGGACTTTTCACACTATCTATCGTTTTAAAACAGTACTAGGTGTGAGTATTTAGAAAGTGACCACAATCAATGTGGCATTAGATTTTACTAATATCAATCAAAAAGCAATTAAGGTAGAATTCCAACACCAACTGTTTTCTTTAGCTTTTATAAAAACTAGTTAAAAAGTAAAACTAGGCCTATCTGAAGTGAATCCGGATATGATAATTTACGATCACTGGTTATTGTTGCAAATAAACAATAAATCGAAAATTTGGTATAATTATCCACTTGAGTACCCTCACTCTGATACACCGTTGAATTTGAAGAAATAAAAAGCCCTTCCATTTGTGCTAAGTTTGATCCCGCCCTTCCATTGAATTTTTTTCATTGCGATGACGTCCCTGATTCTATGATGACGTCACAGATACCCTGTATACCTTGGATGAAAATTGTAGGTCCCAAAAAGATTACCCAATTTTCAAATAAACCTATTCGTTAGTTCCTGAGTTACAGCCTGTAACAAAATCTTGGAACACCCGGTATATGACACACTCATTGCATTTTGTTCTGGTTTTGCGGCTATTTTTTGTTGAACAGTAGGCGCATCCCCCTTCATCGTTTTGTAATCGTGCTGGTTGTCGGTGCTGAGGTATATTCTGCATATCATTGATTTTTGTTTTTATATTGCTCGGTATATTTTCTAATGTTAGGCGGTACATCAGCTGTTCACGGCACAGTTCAAATGCAAGGGGTTTCAGAAAATCCTTTCGTGTTGCTGAATAAAATAATGTAACTGTTCAGCCCCCCTGAAAATAAAGACATGATATTAAACAGATTATTAATTACATATAAGTAGATAACTCACCAACATTCAGTAGGGTGGAAAATACAGTGAGCGGCCACCCAGCACTCTTTATTGAGACAGAATATCTAGCTTTCATCTCATCCACTTTGTCAACACCTCCTTTCGTCTTATTATAAAATGTAATTATAGATGGTTTCTTCTTCTCGCCGGTGTCCTGATCTATTGCACTGTCATTGTGCATTGTTGACAAAAGAAGTACAATTTTCCATTTCTTTGGAACGTTCGACACCAATAATGTTTCTTTTTTTGAAAATCTAAATATGCAAATATGGAGACACTGATCTATGTTTCAGAGAAGCAGACTCGTTTGTAACTATATTTAGAGGAACCATAACAATCGGTATAAAAATTGCAATCACAGAGTCGACTTGGAGCGAAAATAAAAGATGATATTTATTGAATCATTTATTTATTAAACCTAAATTGTAGTCAAATAAAATCTACAGTACAGGATATGTGTTACTCTAATTTCAAAAATTCATAAATTTGAGGTGAGTTACTGAACAATACAAAAAAAGATATTATTGAAGCATGTGTTACCATAATATTGAAATAAATTCAAAGTGTATTGATATTAAAATGTTTGTTGTTACATAAGACACTGTACTCAACTATACAATACAAAAATAGTTCTCTTTCACAAATGGTACATGTAGTAAAACACCGGTGAAATGTTCACTTATATCTTAAGATTCCACGTTTTCAGTCCATTATTCAAATCAAAAAACAACAAGTACACAATCGATGATTAGTAGTTGAATAATAATATTAAAAGACACAGAGTGGTTTTCAAAAACTGACATTCAGCCATTTCAGATTATTCACTGATTCAATATTATGAAATGATTTACAATCAATAGTTGTAGCAGTATCATATTCTTATTCTGAACTATCTGAACTGATAAAAGATACAACTTCACTTCCACTGTCTTCATCATCTGTTTCAATTCTATTGTCGACGTTGTCTTGGTTGTCTAGCAAAATGGCAAATACAAAAGATTCACTATCGCAACAAGAACTCAGTTGGTGGGGTCACTTCCACAGAATGAATAACAGGAGGCAGGTAAAACGGGTATATGAGGCAAGAACGCAAATAAAGAAAAGAAGAGGGCGGCCAATACAGACATGGAGCAAAATGGGTAAAATATTACCAGAGAGACAAATCCTGGGAAGAAGCGAAAACATTAACAAAAGAAAGAAAAACATGGAGAAGTTTCATATAAACAGAGTGAAATGTAAACCCGACACCTATAGGTATAAGGGTATAAGATTATATATATATAAGATTATATACACTATCACTCTCCATAGTGGTTTCTTCTAGTTTACTACAATTTGGGTTCAATAAGTATTGCAGCATGTAAACGTACTATATATGTAGAATTTCAGACATACGCAAACAAAAGTAGCTAGGGCATGCGCAAAGGAAAACATTCAGATGTTACTATTCAGTTTATATGTCTCACCACAAAATCATTTATTAAAATATAAGCAATGGAAAACAAATTTATTGGTAGAGTTTTGTGAAAGATTCTAGCAATATCCACTCCTCTTTTTTTATTTGTTCTGTTGCTGTTTTGTTTGTAAAATGAAGTTTTCATCATCTTAGCAAAAGTACAATGTATTTGAAATGTTCTTCATAGACTGAATCAGTAGCTAACCAGTTATGAATTTCAATGCTAAAATTATGACATCGCACTATATCACTTACATCCAAAAAGTAAAAGCCACTTTCACATATCTATGAAAAGCCAAGGGGAAACCACATCGAGCATAGTTTTATCGTGTCAGTTTTGAGAAAATGTCTTCAAATACTATACAAGTCAAAATAAAAGTTTTTTACAGTGTGTTTATCAGCATAGTAATAATTTCAGAGAACAGGAATAATTATGTAGGTTTCCATGAGAAGGAATGGGAAGAATTATAACGTTTCAAAGATTTGATTAATATTTTTTTTACTGCTGCTAGACCTAGTAGGAGGCTACTTTTGGCTTCAATTTCAAAAGTTTTAGCAGAATAAAGTGTTAAAAACTGGACACGCTAGTATTTGGTTGGGATGTGAAAGTGTATCTGAGCTTTGGAAGACATTACTACTAATAAAGCACACCTTTAAAATACTAAAAAACCAACAGTTTTCAGGAACTTAGGAAATTTCACAACTAGCTGTTATTAAATCACTAGAAGTTCCGAAAACAGCACTAGAAATTCTACAACCAATCAAAAAAATAAATCCAAGTATATACAACCTAGGTCTTGGAATAATTTATAAATACCCCGAATTGTTGCAGCTTTGGTGAAAACTTAAAAAAATACATGTTCTCTATTTCTGGCGATATGCATATTATGCAGCAATAAAAAATGATTGGCAAGCTAGATATCTTGATGAGTTAAGGTTTAAGCATCACATACAAGAAATCGAAAAATGTATCAATCCTATTTTAGATGTAATACATAGATGTGCAGTTTATAATTAAAAAAAAATCAGTTATTAATATGTTTCATTTAAAAAAATTTGTTTACAATACATTATTTTTGTTAATATAAGAGTTGTGGGAGTTATCTAATCCCAACAAATTCACCAAAACCTCATTTCCTTTTTTTCACAAAACTTTTTCAACAGGATAAACGCTTGAGTGTTTGACTTTTAAAAGTTCTTCGGTGTAGAAAGGTCCTTGGATAGATTACTCTCATCTTGCAAAAGATATGTAGTGGGGTTAGTGGACTTGACTTTATAGATTTTGGAAATTTCAGTTGACCAGTTGGGTGTATAACCTTTGGAAAATGATTCACGATATTTACTTATGCTTTAGCCTTTTTTAAATCTAGGTTTAAATCTCTTTTTTGTCTTTACTTGATTGAAGTTACCTGTAAATAATTGTCATATTAGTAAAGCGTGATCTATAGACGTCAAAAGATAATAGTTCAATACTATCAAACGCGTTACAAAATTAGAAAAATTAATTTCCACAGAGCAGATCGATGTCCTCTGAGCTTCTGGACGAATAGCATCTACCTTGTGCTGATGAGGCGCAAAAACGCAAAAACCGGTCCACAAGTGATGTTATTCCTTCAAATCGCAAGCCAGAATGGTTGGTTCTATCTTAACCCGGCGTTAGTCGCTAGTAGCATTTTCTCGCCATTAGTCGCGTGGGAGCAATTTGCTCACAGCACAAAGAAGCGCATTTTTATAATATATTCTGAAATTTTAGGTAAAAAAACACCTGATTTTATTAAATTATTTACTAATAGAACAACAGTGATGTAAATTAAACAACGTTGTTAGTGTTCCTGAAGTCCATTTCCAGCACAAATATTACAAGTATAGGTGGTGTGTTCTGTGCAAATAGCTCGTTCACAAGCAATACAAGATTTCTTGGTGCGTCTATTTTTACGGCGAGAACATAATTGACAGAATCTTTCTTCATTTGGCTCTCTTGCTCTTTGCTACAAAAATGGCAATCCAGCTACTAAGTGTATGGAGGCACGTAGGGGCAGACTCAAGTTTGGTATATTAGCACGATTTACTACATGAGACCCTATAAGTTGCGAAGCGAGCTCTTTTAGAAATAACGGCATCGTTCTCATTGTTAGCTTTGTATATAATATAGGAGTTTACATCTCCTATATTTAGCATAGAGTAAAAAATAGTCAAAGGCCATCTGCGGCTCACACGCGAGATTGAATACAAACTTTTCATTTCATCAACCACATCTACAGCACCTTTCGTCAAATTATAAAATGTGATCATTTCTGGTTTACATTTTTCCCCCTTATTTGGATCAATCGCGTCATCATCATGCATTGTCGACAGCAACAAAACATGTTTGCCTTTTTTTGGAACGTAAGAAACAAGTAGGCACATCTCTGAAAAGGCAAACATGCTACTACATGGTTTTCTTTCTTTGACATTGAGAAATTCTGGAGGAATTTCCTTTTTATTTTTCATTAGCGTCCCTGCAACTGTTGTTCTGTATTGATTTGCAAGTTCTAACGCTAAAAGCAATGACGTAAAATAGTTATCAATGGTTATATTTCGGCCGGTATTCAATATTGGTTGAGCTAATCGCTTGACAACAGATGCAGCTTTATTATCAACGTTGAATGGACCATCGGGTTGTTTTCCGGAATAGACTTCTAAATTGGAGGTATAGAAAGTACGTGCATCAACCAGCGCATAAATTTTGATACCGTACTTTGGTGGCCTATTAGATAAAGTTGATAAAATCTTCCTTTACTCATTGTAGCACTAAAGCAATCGGGTGAAGTACCATCGTTGGTCCATAGTTCATCAATATTGATATGGTGGGATTTCCTAATTCCAGCCAAATAAAGTAAACCCAGTAGAGCATTTATCTCATCAAAATTAGTATCCTTACAGTTACGTTCTCGGGAAAAACGATCACGTTTTAAACGTAAGTGATTATTGGTATATTGTACAATTCCTTGTATAACATGGTCGGGGAAAAAAAGCTTCCAACATTCTAAAGGAGTTTTTGCATTTCTAGCTATATTTTTTACACCAGGTAGGTAAATGTGTAACAAAGTTTCGACGTCTTGTGCGGCCCAACGCAGGAATAACATGTTTTGACCACTGAAAAGCTTTATCTTTCCCATAGTACACAGGAATGCCCTGTGAATTATTCTGTGGTACCTGTGCTACAACTGGAACTAGTTCTTCTAAATTTCCTTCATTGCCAGATTGCTCGTTGTCTGTATTGTGGCTACTGTGTTCACTGTTTACGTCACTTTCGGGGTCGTCTGCTCGTTGATTGTCATTTAGGTCTAGGAATATTTCATTTTCTTCAGGATCTATAGAAAAAACCTTTATATACTAAAAAAGAGCGATTCCGCAAACAACGATGTTTTTCTTACCTCGGTTATTTGCCTGATCAGCTTGCAAAAGAGCTAATTCAAGTATGCGTCTAGCACGGTTCATAGTGACGCGGGGAGTTACACGATGAGAGAAATGCTCACTTAACGAGAACGTCGAAGAAAATTATCTTGTAAAAATCTAATGCGATGCACTCCGTGACACGCCTGCTGTCGTACTAAAGATAAAGGTTATTTAGGAGACTAGACGAGTCTACGCGTGAACCCCTCTACTATTTTATAAAATATCTGCGTTTTACCAAAAGCGTGAGCAGAATGCGTAATTCAATGTCTGTCGGGGCATATAGCCCGAGAAGTAGTTGTTGCTTCTTAGTGGACGGTCTGCTCTGTGGAAATTTTTACAATTTTGTAAAGCGTTTAATAGTGTTCGTGCTTCGTGACTTCACTTGTTAGAAGGACCAAAGTAAATGATTAACTATTTACTTAACAAAATACTTTAATACAAAAATTTAAATGCAACTTAAAATAAAAAACAACGTGAGCATGTAAAACGTGTTACGTGGCAACTACTTGCGTCTGTCTGCCTTCTCTTCGCCGTACTGCTTGCGCATACTCTGCTAAGACGCATGCGTCTCACACAGCGGCGCCGATATGTGATTTAAGCGCTAACATAGCCGCCCGAGTTGAAAAGTGTCTTTTCAAAACAACTATTATCATTCATCAAACATAAATAAATTGAACATAAAGTAAACATTTTAAAAACAAGAAAGGTGAAAGTTTGCAACGGATCCAAAAATGTTGCAAAATTGTTGCAAAAGCTGCTGTAGTCTATTATAGCGAGATAATGTATTTTCCTTACGACCAGTCAAATTCACTTGTGGAATAGCCTTTAAGGAATCTCCTATTAGGAAATGGGATGGAGTCAATGGTAATAGGTCGTTAGGATCGTTTGAGATGGGTGTAAGTGGTCGGGAGTTAAGACATGCTCCAATCTGTGTCAAGAGCGTATATAATTCTTCATAAGAAACTGAAGAATTTCCGAGAACACTACGTAAGTGGAATTTGGTTGATTTTACGGCCGATTCCCATAATCCCCCCATGTGTGGTGTATTAGCCGGAATAAAATGCCAATTCATTTTTTCTTTAGTCAAAAAATTAGTTACGTTATCATTATGTTTTGGGTCAGAAATAAGATTATATAATTCAATAAAATAATTATTCGTACCTACAAAATTTGTACCGTTATCCGAAAAAATGTCATTTGGTTTACCTCTTTTAAGGGCGTTTAAAAAACTATCTGTTGACAGATCCTTAACTAATTCTATGTGAACTGCTTTAACCGCAAAACAAACAAATACACAGATATAGGTTTTGACTACCTTCGAATTGCGTAACGTGCCTTCCTTAACCAAAATAGGCCCTGCGTAATCTACTCCACATTGCGCGAATGCTCGTTCGGGTTGTGTCACTCGTGATCTAAGTAAATTTTCCATTAAAAAATTTCGGTTTAACCTTGAAACAACATATACAGTTCTTAATAACTCTCTTTACTTGATTTTTTCCGTTAATAGGCCAATATTCGAGACGTATTATTGACAAAAGCATTTGTGCTCCGGCGTGTAAATGTTTACAATGTTCTCGTTTAATAATAAGTTCCGTAATCCAGTGCTTATCTAGGAGTATGATAGGATGTTTTTGTGCATAGTTCAGATCAGAATAAGTTAGTCTTCCACCAACTCTAAGCAATCCATCTTTATCTAAGAATGGGTGTAAGTTAAAAAGTTGACTATCTCGCCTTAACTGTAACGATTCGCGTAGTGCATTAACGTCCGAGAAAAATGAAGTAGACTGTGCAATTTTTATTATTATTGTATGCGCGCTCCTAAGCTCCCCTACCGACAATATTTTTGAATCATATTTTAATTTACGTAGACCGTTTATGAATCTGAGTACATAACATGCAACATTTTGTAATTTGTTAAACGTGGAAAATTTTTGAAAATCTTCAAGACTATACTTATTTGTAGCTATAGAAACAAATGTCGAAATTTTTATTTCGGGTAATTCCGCTATCGTTTCAAGTTCACTATTAGCTTTATGAGTTTTATCTACCAAAAAGGATGGTCCGTACCACCACTGATCAAAATTAATCAGTTCCTTGGGTTCTATACCTCGTGAAATCACATCCGCGGCGTTGTGTTCACTTTTAACGTGACTCCAATCCGTTAAATTTGTTACTTCTGTAATTTGAGATACCCGATTGGCAACAAACGTTTTTAAATTGCTTGGATCAATTTTTAACCAAGATAGTACTATAGTAGAATCCGTGAATAAATTAATTTCTGAAATATCAATTTCAAGAATTGTTTGTACTGTATTTACTAATTTTGCCAATAGATGCGCTGCCATTAGTTCAGCTCTAGGTAATGTTACCTTATGAATAGGCAATACCTTTGTTTTTGAACAAAGCAAATGTGAATACCGTTTACCATTGCGATTTTCAGACACTAAATAGAGGCATGCTCCATATGCACGTTCAGGGCTATCAGCGAAACCACACAATTTTATTTTAACCGATGAATCGATTAATACTTGCCGTTTAATATTAATTTCATTAAGAATATGAATTTGAGATACAAAATTTAAAAATGATTGCCTTTTATCCTCGGGTATAGGTTGATCCCATTCTATCTTTAACTTAAATAATTGTTGCATAAACAATTCTGCTTTAATAGTAACTGAGCCAATCGAACCTAAAGGGTCATATATTTGCGAAATTAGTGATAACACTGCACGTTTTGTTAATATCTGATTTGTTAAAACTGAAAGATTATTTGAGTATTTTAAAACATCTAGTTTTGGATTCAAAAGAATACCCAATGTTTTAATTTCCCTTTCATCATGAACAACTATTAAATTTTTATCCTTTGATTGATCGTGCTGTAATATGTATGTTAAAATCGAAATCCTGCTTGAGATAATTTATTCGTTCATTCTTTATAGACTGTAATAGCTTCCTCGTGGCTATCCAAACTTACAAGCAAATCGTCCATATAGAAAGAATTTTGAATAATTTCTGAAGTACGAGGATATTTAACTTTATTATCAATCGCGAGTTGTTTGAGACACCGTGTAGAAAGAAAAGGAGCACATGAAGTTCCATATGTTAACGTGTTCAACTGATAAATACCAAGGGGTTGTTGTTCGTTTTCGCGCCACAAGATTTGTTAATAAGGTCTATCATTAGGATGTACCAAAACCTGTCTAAACATCATCTTAACGTCCGCGTTCAGTATTATTTTTTTTGATCTCAGTCTTAAGATGATTAAGAATAATTCATCTTGAACTGTAGGACCGGGAATTAACAAATCGTTTAGCGAGTGACCAGTATCGGTCTTTGCGCTTGCGTCAAATACCACCCTTACCTTGGTAGTCATGCTAGATGGTTTTAAAACAGCGTGATGTGGCAAAAAATAAGGGTTGTCGCTTTGATCGTTGATAAGATTACCCTCAAATTTCATATGACCTAATTTTTCATGTTCGTGTGGAAATTCTACGTATTGTTGTTTAAGATGTTCATTTTTTGCTAAGCGATATTAGAGCGCGTTAAATCGTTTTAAACAAAGATGTTGAGAGTCACCGAGTAATTCTAATTTATTTTGCCTAAACGGTAATCTGACTATAAAACGATTGTCATTGTCATGTGTGGTAGTCTCGGCAAAATAAGTTTCGCAATATTTATCTTCCGGTGATAGGAATTTCATTTTCGGTAATTCCTTAATTTTCCAAAATTTCATGAGCATTTGATTTAAATTATCATAAGTATTTTCGTGACTAATTTGATTTTTGTGCTTATTCGTTTTTCCGTAATTTACATTTAACGAACCTGTAAATATCCATCCAAGTTTTGTTTCAACCAATAGTGGCATATTTGGTCCTAAACTTATTTTGCTGTCACACAATAATTCATAAAATATTCCTGCGCCTATGAGTAAATCAATATTTTTGGTACGTTAAATCTCTCATCAGCTAAATCTAACTTTTGCGGGTATTTCAAAACGTTCCTAGGAAATTCTAGTAATGGTAAGTTGTCACTTATAACTGGAATAACTAAAAACGGAAGATTTGCTTCAAATGAGATAAAACGAGACCTTAATTTTGCGGTGGTTTGATGCGTAATATTCGTAATACCTTGATTTATCCCATTAATTCTAACATTAAATTCTGTACCCTTCAAATTCAATTTATCAAACAAAGATTGAGTTATCATATTCGCTTGACTACCGGAATCTAAAAGAGCATTGCATTCGTGTACATTACCGAGATCGTCACGATCGCTGTTGATAGTAAAACTACGTTTGTAGAAACCGCCGTTTCAAAAACATTCGAGTGTAAATTTAATACTTCTTGATTATTTTCTGAGTTTTTACAAGTGCGCGTTCTGGTTTCTGGTATAAAACCCTTACCCGTTTGTTCGAGGTCGTTTGTTATTTCAAATTTCGTTTGTACAGCTGAGGCACTGTTGCCGCTTGAGGTTGAAGGTTGTGAGATTTCAATATTTTGCTTTCGGGAATAATGTTTTGACCGATTATTATCTGAATGTAATGCAGTATTGTGTTTACAGGATGACGATCTACATTCAATCCTGGTCGTAGGCAATTAATACATAACTTATGAAATTTTCTTTTATCATACCTATCGGGAATTGTTAATTCTAAAAAACGTTAACACTGAAATATGTAATGAGTACCGCTACATATCTGGCAATTGATGTTACCCGTTCTTTCAGTAGCTGCGTACGTTTGATCAATTTGGTGTGGCTTTCTGGTCAATTTTGCCTTTATTATACCGCGTGTGTGACGTGATTCTGATATTTGAGTTTCGGTATTTTCTGAATCGCTCATGATCAACAGATTGAGATATCAAAAAAAGGAAAAAATAAAAATAAGAATAAGGACTTATCTTTGATTTCGTGGTCGTGTCATGTTTCCGTGCTGGGTCGTGGTTTTCTTTGCTTAGAAAATGGCGGGGAACGTGATTAGAAATAATTCCACTTGTTGCTGGCCAAAATCCTGCTCGTCTAGGACCAAAAACTGTTCGTGCTTCGTGACTTCACTTGTTCGAAGGACCAAAGTAAATGATTCACTATTTACTTAACAAAATACTTTAATACAAAAATGTAAATGCAACATAAAATAAAAAACAACGTGAGCATGTAAAACGTGTTACGTGGCAACTACTTGGGTCTGTCTGCCTTCTCTGCGCCGTACTGCTTGCGCATACTCTGTTAAGACGCATGCGTCTCACACAGCCGCGCCGATATGTGATTCAAGCGCTAACAAATAGTATTGAACTATTATTTTTTTATGTCTATAGATCACGCTTTACTGATATGACAATTATTCACAGGTAACTGTGATTAAGTAAATACCTACAAAACCAAGATGGTTTTTTGGCGATATAGAATTTTGGTTCGTGATTAGATGTAGAGATGACGCTGATATCGCACTCTTAGCATTTCCTTTACTGAGGCTAATGTATTGGTGTGGTATTAACGTAGTCTCTAGTCCAGGATTATGCTCTCAGAGCTTCTGGACGAATAGCATCTACCTTGTGCTGATGAGGCGCAAAAACGACGAAACCGGTCTACAGGTGATGTTATTCCTTCTAATCGCAAACTAGAATGGTTGGTTCTATCTTAACAGATATACCAACCTCGTTTACTTTATAAGTGTAATTCCATGTCTGTCGGGGCATATAGCCTGAGAAGTAGTTATTGCTCCTTAGTGGACGGTCTGCTCTGTGGAGATTAATTTTTCTAATTTTGTAAAGCGTTTAATAGTATTGAACTATTATTTTTTGACGTCTATAGATCACGCTTTACTAATATGACAATTATTTACAGGTAACTGTGATTGAGTAAATACCTACAAAGCCGAGATGGTTTTTTGTCGATATAGAATTTTGGTTTGTGATTAGATGTAGAGATGTCGCTGATATCGCACTCTTAGCATTTCCTTTACTGAGGCTAATGTATTGGTGTGGTATCAACGTAGTCTCTAGTCCAGGATTATGCTCTCTGAGCTTCTGGACGAATAGCATCTACCTTGTACTGATGAGGCGCAAAAACGCCGAAACCGGTCTACAAGTGATGTTATTCCTTCTAATCGCAAACCAGAATGGTTGGTTCTATCTTAACAGATAGACCAACCCCGTTTACTTTAGAACTGTAATTCATTGTCTTTCGGGGCATATATCCCGAGAAGTAGTTGTTGCTCCTTAGTGGTCGGTCTGCTCTGTGGAAATTCATTCTTCTAATTTTGTAAAGCGTTTAATAGTATTGAACTATTATTTTTTGACGTCTAAAGATCACGCTTTACTAATATGACAATTATTTACAGGTAACTGTAATTAAGTAAATACCTACAAAACTGAGATGGTTTTTTGTCGATATAGAATTTTTGTTTGTGATTAGATGTAGAGATGTCGCTGATATCGCACCCTTAGCATTTCCTTCACTGAGGCTAATGTATTGGTATGGTATCAAAGTAGTCTCTAGTACAGGATTATGCTCTCTGAGCTCCTGGACGAATAACGTCTACCTTGTACTGATGAGGCGCAAAAACGCCGAAACCGGTCTTAGTGGACGGTCTGCTCTGAGGAAATTATTTTTTCTAATTTTGTAGAGCGTTTAATAGTATTGAACTATTATATTTCGACCTCTTTTTTGTCAACTGTTTTCAAGTGGTTGAAAACAATAATATATTTTGCAGTTTTTTCATTAACCTTACCAAGAATATCACCTGTTGTTGAATGTCTAGTATTATTGTATCGTTTAGCAATATTTTGGTAGCAATTCTGACCATTTATATGATCCTTGCATACTAAATTATTTCCACAAAAAAGTCTTGAGTATTCGAATAATACGATGCTAGCTTCAAGGTTTGAAAGTGTGTTCTAATAGTTCATTCCACACTGTTGCATAAGCTGTGTGAATTCTCTGTTACAAAACTCTTCACCCATATTGATCTTCAAATTTTTAGGTGGCTTCATTCATGAGAGTATTTTTTGTATTGCTTCTGCAAAAACCTTAGAATTTATAGGTTTAGCCGAGACGAATTTACTGAAAGCATTGATAATTACAAGTATATAAGGTACACCGGGGTAAGTGGAACCTAAAAAATCACTAGTTCGACATAAAACTTGTGTAAAAATTTTTTTTGGGGTAGTAATGGATAAAGTTCCATTACTTGTTAGCCAGATGTATGCTGAATAAGTGTACAAATGTATAAAAATTTTAATGCAAAAAATGTAAAAAAAAAATGTAAAAAAAGAAAATTAAGTGCGTTAGGTTCCACTTGCCCCGTGATATGGGGCAAGTGTAAACTCGCGTCAAATATCCATTAAACTATACACAAATAATAACGGGGCAAGTGGAAATAAGAAATACACAGTTTTTTAAACGAAATTTTATTGAAAAATACTTATAAGTAGTCATTTAACGAACATTATACTGATCTAAGGATATCGAAAATGAAACGAGAGACTTTTGTCTTTTTGTTAGATGTTTCAAATTATTTTGATTTGGCAAAACAAATTCTATTTGCTCTTTAAAAGCAATAGAAATATCTTCCACGTTGGCAAAATGAAACCTTCCATCGTTTTTAGCGCTCTTTCGTAGGCAACTGATTTCAACCTCTAGATCAAATACTTTCAAAATCTTAGCCACAAAATAAATATGGTCGTTCCTTTAATGGGAAACGTTATCAAAACAAAGTCTTCTGGTTTTGGTTCTCGGTGTATTTCTTCTTCAATAGGAGGGAATGGTGACTTTGCCCACTCACTGTCATCGTCAGAGCTTAAATCTTTTGAAAATAAACTGTGGTGTTCATCATCACTACTATCTTCATTTTCTTGCAACAAAACTTTTTTTATTTTTTCCTTTTGTTTGTCTTTCCCACATAATTTTGCGTCTAGTTGTATTTTTTGTTCTTTCATTTTTTGCACATAGTCGAGAGATGTTATAATCTCAGCTCCAGGACATATCTTTTTTCGTTTCTGATTAGTGTTTAACGGACTTTGCTTAACGTGTTCAAGAAGAATCTTTTCAAAAGATACTTCGACTAAGCCAGATGCCCTCCTTCTTGTTGTACGCCATTTTTATTTTGTATTCCTTCTTCGTTTTTATTTTCACATACTTGAGCAATATTATCTAAACCGCAGGTATTTGAGGATTGTTCGTCAAGTGATGAGGTGGATGCAGAGGTATGACAATGATTAAATCTATTTAAACCTTCGATTTCAAATTTATCTTCTGAAATAACCGAATTGCAAAATGGATAAATTCCTGACTTGCGAAACCCACTCTTGATAATATCGGAATTTAATTCTTTCCATACTTCGGAAATTATCGCAGAAAACACAGACTTGGGTAATTTTTTACCATAATTTTCCCTCTGCCACTTAATAATGGCCTCGTCGTACTTTTGTTTTAAGGGTTTAAATACTGATAGGTCCATTGGTTGCAGAAGGTGGCTTGTATGTGGGGGTAATTTCAATATTACTACATTTTCCTGCAAAGCTTTTTCTATAAGACCTATTGAAGTGTGGGAAGAATACCGTCATAAACGAGAACAATCGGTCTCTCTTTTGGAATGTGATTTAAGAAGGTTTGGTGAAAATAATTAGCGAATGTTTGTGTTTCCATCCACCCATTTAATGTTGCTGAATATGATATACCACTGCTTGCTAACCACGAATCCCATACATCTTTCCCCTTAAATATAATAAGTGGGGGTAATTTTTCTCCAGCTGCATTAGCACCCATTAGAACAGAATTATTTTCCCTGCCTGGTCCAGCGGTAACTATGAGCAGCTTTGCCTTTTTCTCCAACGACTTTTACCCGACTAGGATCGATACAGAAGCTAGTCTCATCCAGACGTCAAAAAATAATAGTTCAATACTATTAAACGCTTTACAAAATTAGAAAAATTAATTTCCAAAGAGCAGACCGTCCACTAAGAAGCAACAACTACTTCTCGGGCTATATGCCCCGACAGACATTGAATTACACTTCTAAAGTAAACGGGGTTGGTATATCTGTTAAGATAGAACCAACCATTCTGGTTTGCGATCAGAAGGAATAACATCACTTGTGGACCGGTTTCGGCGTTTTTGCGCCTCATCAGCACAAGGTAGATGCCACTCGTCCAAGAGCTCTGAGAGCATAATCCTGGACTAGAGACTACGTCGATACCACACCAACACATTAGCCTTAGTAAAGGAAATGCTAAGAGTGCGATATCGGCGACATCTCTACATCTAATCACAAACCAAAATTCTATATCGACAAAAAACCATCTCGGTTTTGTAGGTATTTACTTAATTACAGTTACCTGTAAATAATTGTCATATAAGTAAAGCGTGATCTATAGACGTCAAAAAATAATAGTTCAATACTATTAAACGCTTTACAAAATTAGAAAAATTAATTTCCAAAGAGCAGACCGTCCACTAAGAAGCAACAACTACTTCTCGGGCTATATGCCCCGACAGACATTGAATTACACTTCTAAAGTAAACGGGGTTGGTATATCTGTTAAGATAGAACCAACCATTCTGGTTTGCGATCAGAAGGAATAACATCACTTGTGGACCGGTTTCGGCGTTTTTGCGCCTCATCAGCACAAGGTAGATGCCACTCGTCCAAGAGCTCTGAGAGCATAATCCTGGACTAGAGACTACGTCGATACCACACCAACACATTAGCCTTAGTAAAGGAAATGCTAAGAGTGCGATATCGGCGACATCTCTACATCTAATCACAAACCAAAATTCTATATCGACAAAAAACCATCTCGGTTTTGTAGGTATTTACTTAATTACAGTTACCTGTAAATAATTGTCATATAAGTAAAGCGTGATCTATAGACGTCAAAAAATAATAGTTCAATACTATTAAACGCTTTACAAAATTAGAAAAATTAATTTCCAAAGAGCAGACCGTCCACTAAGAAGCAACAACTACTTCTCGGGCTATATGCCCCGACAGACATTGAATTACACTTCTAAAGTAAACGGGGTTGGTATATCTGTTAAGATAGAACCAACCATTCTGGTTTGCGATCAGAAGGAATAACATCACTTGTGGACCGGTTTCGGCGTTTTTGCGCCTCATCAGCACAAGGTAGATGCCACTCGTCCAAGAGCTCTGAGAGCATAATCCTGGACTAGAGACTACGTCGATACCACACCAACACATTAGCCTTAGTAAAGGAAATGCTAAGAGTGCGATATCGGCGACATCTCTACATCTAATCACAAACCAAAATTCTATATCGACAAAAAAAACCATCTCGGTTTTGTAGGTATTTACTTAATTACAGTTACCTGTAAATAATTGTCATATAAGTAAAGCGTGATCTATAGACGTCAAAAAATAATAGTTCAATACTATTAAACGCTTTACAAAATTAGAAAAATTAATTTCCAAAGAGCAGACCGTCCACTAAGAAGCAACAACTACTTCTCGGGCTATATGCCCCGACAGACATTGAATTACACTTCTAAAGTAAACGGGGTTGGTATATCTGTTAAGATAGAACCAACCATTCTGGTTTGCGATCAGAAGGAATAACATCACTTGTGGACCGGTTTCGGCGTTTTTGCGCCTCATCAGCACAAGGTAGATGCCACTCGTCCAAGAGCTCTGAGAGCATAATCCTGGACTAGAGACTACGTCGATACCACACCAACACATTAGCCTTAGTAAAGGAAATGCTAAGAGTGCGATATCGGCGACATCTCTACATCTAATCACAAACCAAAATTCTATATCGACAAAAAACCATCTCGGTTTTGTAGGTATTTACTTAATTACAGTTACCTGTAAATAATTGTCATATAAGTAAAGCGTGATCTATAGACGTCAAAAAATAATAGTTCAATACTATTAAACGCTTTACAAAATTAGAAAAATTAATTTCCAAAGAGCAGACCGTCCACTAAGAAGCAACAACTACTTCTCGGGCTATATGCCCCGACAGACATTGAATTACACTTCTAAAGTAAACGGGGTTGGTATATCTGTTAAGATAGAACCAACCATTCTGGTTTGCGATCAGAAGGAATAACATCACTTGTGGACCGGTTTCGGCGTTTTTGCGCCTCATCAGCACAAGGTAGATGCCACTCGTCCAAGAGCTCTGAGAGCATAATCCTGGACTAGAGACTACGTCGATACCACACCAACACATTAGCCTTAGTAAAGGAAATGCTAAGAGTGCGATATCGGCGACATCTCTACATCTAATCACAAACCAAAATTCTATATCGACAAAAAACCATCTCGGTTTTGTAGGTATTTACTTAATTACAGTTACCTGTAAATAATTGTCATATAAGTAAAGCGTGATCTATAGACGTCAAAAAATAATAGTTCAATACTATTAAACGCTTTACAAAATTAGAAAAATTAATTTCCAAAGAGCAGACCGTCCACTAAGAAGCAACAACTACTTCTCGGGCTATATGCCCCGACAGACATTGAATTACACTTCTAAAGTAAACGGGGTTGGTATATCTGTTAAGATAGAACCAACCATTCTGGTTTGCGATCAGAAGGAATAACATCACTTGTGGACCGGTTTCGGCGTTTTTGCGCCTCATCAGCACAAGGTAGATGCCACTCGTCCAAGAGCTCTGAGAGCATAATCCTGGACTAGAGACTACGTCGATACCACACCAACACATTAGCCTTAGTAAAGGAAATGCTAAGAGTGCGATATCGGCGACATCTCTACATCTAATCACAAACTAAAATTCTATATCGACAAAAAACCATCTCGGTTTTGTAGGTATTTACTTAATTACAGTTACCTGTAAATAATTGTCATATAAGTAAAGCGTGATCTATAGACGTCAAAAAATAATAGTTCAATACTATTAAACGCTTTACAAAATTAGAAAAATTAATTTCCAAAGAGCAGACCGTCCACTAAGAAGCAACAACTACTTCTCGGGCTATATGCCCCGACAGACATTGAATTACACTTCTAAAGTAAACGGGGTTGGTATATCTGTTAAGATAGAACCAACCATTCTGGTTTGCGATCAGAAGGAATAACATCACTTGTGGACCGGTTTCGGCGTTTTTGCGCCTCATCAGCACAAGGTAGATGCCACTCGTCCAAGAGCTCTGAGAGCATAATCCTGGACTAGTGACTACGTCGATACCACACCAACACATTAGCCTTAGTAAAGGAAATGCTAAGAGTGCGATATCGGCGACATCTCTACATCTAATCACAAACCAAAATTCTATATCGACAAAAAACCATCTCGGTTTTGTAGGTATTTACTTAATTACAGTTACCTGTAAATAATTGTCATATAAGTAAAGCGTGATCTATAGACGTCAAAAAATAATAGTTCAATACTATTAAACGCTTTACAAAATTAGAAAAATTAATTTCCAAAGAGCAGACCGTCCACTAAGAAGCAACAACTACTTCTCGGGCTATATGCCCCGACAGACATTGAATTACACTTCTAAAGTAAACGGGGTTGGTATATCTGTTAAGATAGAACCAACCATTCTGGTTTGCGATCAGAAGGAATAACATCACTTGTGGACCGGTTTCGGCGTTTTTGCGCCTCATCAGCACAAGGTAGATGCCACTCGTCCAAGAGCTCTGAGAGCATAATCCTGGACTAGAGACTACGTCGATACCACACCAACACATTAGCCTTAGTAAAGGAAATGCTAAGAGTGCGATATCGGCGACATCTCTACATCTAATCACAAACCAAAATTCTATATCGACAAAAAACCATCTCGGTTTTGTAGGTATTTACTTAATTACAGTTACCTGTAAATAATTGTCATATAAGTAAAGCGTGATCTATAGACGTCAAAAAATAATAGTTCAATACTATTAAACGCTTTACAAAATTAGAAAAATTAATTTCCAAAGAGCAGACCGTCCACTAAGAAGCAACAACTACTTCTCGGGCTATATGCCCCGACAGACATTGAATTACACTTCTAAAGTAAACGGGGTTGGTATATCTGTTAAGATAGAACCAACCATTCTGGTTTGCGATCAGAAGGAATAACATCACTTGTGGACCGGTTTCGGCGTTTTTGCGCCTCATCAGCACAAGGTAGATGCCACTCGTCCAAGAGCTCTGAGAGCATAATCCTGGACTAGAGACTACGTCGATACCACACCAACACATTAGCCTTAGTAAAGGAAATGCTAAGAGTGCGATATCGGCGACATCTCTACATCTAATCACAAACCAAAATTCTATATCGACAAAAAACCATCTCGGTTTTGTAGGTATTTACTTAATTACAGTTACCTGTAAATAATTGTCATATAAGTAAAGCGTGATCTATAGACGTCAAAAAATAATAGTTCAATACTATTAAACGCTTTACAAAATTAGAAAAATTAATTTCCAAAGAGCAGACCGTCCACTAAGAAGCAACAACTACTTCTCGGGCTATATGCCCCGACAGACATTGAATTACACTTCTAAAGTAAACGGGGTTGGTATATCTGTTAAGATAGAACCAACCATTCTGGTTTGCGATCAGAAGGAATAACATCACTTGTGGACCGGTTTCGGCGTTTTTGCGCCTCATCAGCACAAGGTAGATGCCACTCGTCCAAGAGCTCTGAGAGCATAATCCTGGACTAGAGACTACGTCGATACCACACCAACACATTAGCCTTAGTAAAGGAAATGCTAAGAGTGCGATATCGGCGACATCTCTACATCTAATCACAAACCAAAATTCTATATCGACAAAAAACCATCTCGGTTTTGTAGGTATTTACTTAATTACAGTTACCTGTAAATAATTGTCATATAAGTAAAGCGTGATCTATAGACGTCAAAAAATAATAGTTCAATACTATTAAACGCTTTACAAAATTAGAAAAATTAATTTCCAAAGAGCAGACCGTCCACTAAGAAGCAACAACTACTTCTCGGGCTATATGCCCCGACAGACATTGAATTACACTTCTAAAGTAAACGGGGTTGGTATATCTGTTAAGATAGAACCAACCATTCTGGTTTGCGATCAGAAGGAATAACATCACTTGTGGACCGGTTTCGGCGTTTTTGCGCCTCATCAGCACAAGGTAGATGCCACTCGTCCAAGAGCTCTGAGAGCATAATCCTGGACTAGAGACTACGTCGATACCACACCAACACATTAGCCTTAGTAAAGGAAATGCTAAGAGTGCGATATCGGCGACATCTCTACATCTAATCACAAACCAAAATTCTATATCGACAAAAAACCATCTCGGTTTTGTAGGTATTTACTTAATTACAGTTACCTGTAAATAATTGTCATATAAGTAAAGCGTGATCTATAGACGTCAAAAAATAATAGTTCAATACTATTAAACGCTTTACAAAATTAGAAAAATTAATTTCCAAAGAGCAGACCGTCCACTAAGAAGCAACAACTACTTCTCGGGCTATATGCCCCGACAGACATTGAATTACACTTCTAAAGTAAACGGGGTTGGTATATCGCAAAAACGCCGAAACCGGTCCACAAGTGATGTTATTCCTTCTGATCGCAAACCAGAATGGTTGGTTCTATCTTAACAGATATACCAACCCCGTTTACTTTAGAAGTGTAATTCAATGTCTGTCGGGGCATATAGCCCGAGAAGTAGTTGTTGCTTCTTAGTGGACGGTCTGCTCTTTGGAAATTAATTTTTCTAATTTTGTAAAGCGTTTAATAGTATTGAACTATTATTTTTTGACGTCTATAGATCACGCTTTACTTATATGACAATTATTTACAGGTAACTGTAATTAAGTAAATACCTACAAAACCGAGATGGTTTTTTGTCGATATAGAATTTTGGTTTGTGAT
Source organism: Lochmaea crataegi (assembly GCA_947563755.1). Classification (NCBI taxonomy): domain Eukaryota; kingdom Metazoa; phylum Arthropoda; class Insecta; order Coleoptera; family Chrysomelidae; genus Lochmaea; species Lochmaea crataegi. The sequence continues at coordinate 43,550,349 of OX387425.1, read as the reverse complement.
TAGATGTAGAGATGTCGCTCGCCGATATCGCACTCTTAGCATTTCCTTTACTAAGGCTAATGTGTTGGTGTGGTATCGACGTAGTCTCTAGTCCAGGATTATGCTCTCAGAGCTCTTGGACGAGTGGCATCTACCTTGTGCTGATGAGGCGCAAAAACGCCGAAACCGGTCCACAAGTGATGTTATTCCTTCTGATCGCAAACCAGAATGGTTGGTTCTATCTTAACAGATATACCAACCCCGTTTACTTTAGAAGTGTAATTCAATGTCTGTCGGGGCATATAGCCCGAGAAGTAGTTGTTGCTTCTTAGTGGACGGTCTGCTCTTTGGAAATTAATTTTTCTAATTTTGTAAAGCGTTTAATAGTATTGAACTATTATTTTTTGACGTCTATAGATCACGCTTTACTTATATGACAATTATTTACAGGTAACTGTAATTAAGTAAATAGTCTCATCCATGTTATAGATTTGTTCTGGTGGAACATTTAACGTTGCTTCTTTCAACAAACTAAAATGATCAGCAATGACAAAAGGATCCACGCTTTTCTTTCTAGCTACTTCAACAGCTTGTGATTTTTTCTGAGAAAGGCGGTGCCGTTTTTTAAAATTTAGAAAGTAGTTGTCCCCAGGAAGCGAATCCTTAAAACAAGTTTTCAACACCATTCCCTTTCACGTATTGTCCAATGGAAAAATAATTTCTTTTTTGGAGAGTCCAAACCCCCATTTTTCCATGGTCTTAACACACTCTGCCATCTTAGTTTCAACGTCAAGGGGTATAGCTGTAGGTTTTCCGATTGAAGTGCTCTTTACGCCTCTCTGCCCTTTGACTCTTTTAAACAAGGTCGCTTTCGGTATACGATAATGTTTGGAAGCTCTATATAGAGTCATCACTCTGCTTCGAACAGCTTCCACTGCTTCTTCCAGTTGTTCTTTGGAATACGGTGCAGGTGCTCTTTTTTTAGTATAATTTCGCACCATTTTACAGGTAACAATAATTAAGATTACGCATTTTGTCAAAAAAAAGCCCAATAAAAATTTTAGAATCATCAGCGGGGGAAGTGGAACATAGTCTCCACTTGCCCCTGTTTTATTGGTTTCCACTTTCCCCAACCACAAAAAAAGTGGGGCAAGTGGAACCTATCAATTTTTTTAATTAAATGTTGTCAAATTGATTACTTCTAGAAAATATAGTATATTAAGTATTAAGAACGGTAAGGGTTGTTTACCGGTCGACAGCAATGTTTAGAGGGTGAGCGTAGCGAAGCCTCCAATTTTGCTGGAGACCGGTAAAACCCTTAACGTTCGAGATGCTTATACCATTTTTTGCGCGATCGTATTGAGATAAATTTCAAATAAAATAATTTAAATCACTTACCGACGTGTTGGACTTAGAAACCAGTAAACACAACCTACCGTCCTGACAACCGATGCTGTAAATAAACAAAAAAGATCGATCGCGCAAAAAATAACATTAATACACATAGAATCAATACCTACCAGCAGAAAAAATAATGTAACTCCACTTTAAACGACATAAACAGACAAAACAATATGCGCGCCAACAGCTCAACATCGAGGAAGTGATTGACCTTGCAATAACACATTCAGAATCTCCACGCAGGCAGCAAATAAATGAAGTAGGTGTATTTTAGTGGGAGCGGGGAATCCATTAAATACTGTTTCCTCCATATGGGGCTAGTCATACCATTTAAAGTAATATTTTTGGCAGTGGGTTCCACTCACCCCATATTTCCACTTACCCCGGTGTACCTTACCCAAAATATTTGTTGACGCTTTCAAAATTATTCAGTATTGCCAAGTCAGCCTGAAGAGAATCGCTTAAACCTTTGACAATCACATGTCGTATCTTGTAATTTTCACGAGCTGGACTATGCAATCCATTAACTACATCCCGCTTCACATTACTCATATTTTTTGAGGGCACACTGAATTACAAGTTCAATATAAAATTGTTTATAAAGAGGGTTTAACACAAACTGTGAAGTATCACCTTTTTAAAAAACTTTTCCTACCATACTGGAGTGGTTATAAAGTTGCTCTTTATAGCGGATATATACTCCATCAGAAACGCATGTAAAATGTTCAACTTTTCCGTCTAAAACGTAGTAAAACTTATATTTTTCTGGATTACCACTTATCTCAATGGAAAATTTGGTATGTAATTTATAGGGATCCCCAATAAAAAAATTGTCACTGAGAAGTGGTGCAGATACAATTTCGTCTGATGGTTTTAGCACTTGAGAGCGAAGAAAGTTGGGGTTAAAATTATTGATTGGCATACTAATCTACAATGACTTATGTTTATAAGTATGTTACTATTTATTAGTTTGCATGCAACGGATACAGCAGGGTAAAAGCAGCACACATGTTATTCACCGAACCTAGTTTAAATTAAATTTTGTCACCCTTTTTTATTTCGATGTAAGATACCTCATTAAATTTGTAAACGTTGCTATAAACTAGGACTTCACCGTCCACTGAAGAGTGTTTACAGCTTTCGATATAACCTTCAACAGGAAAAACGAAAGCGGTCCCCTAATTATCTAAAACATATAAAGAATTTTTTCCTTTTCCACCCCTAATAATCGAATGAAGCATGTACCATAATAATCTTCCGGTAAACAAATGTAAAAGGGTGTTTTAAGTATCGGTGCAGAGATAGAAAAAATGTCTTCACATTCTGAGGTGGAAAGGTAATGTTGATTGAAATGTAATAACGGATGTTAACGACTAAACAATTTATGAAATAATCAAATAGTAAATAAGCTAGGACAGTTCTGGACCATGGCGGAGGCGCTAACATTGGAATCTCCATAAGGAAATCGCCGAAAAAGCTAGGGTCAAAAATAGCGAAAATGTATCATTTTTGGAGCATTGTCACCTGTCACTTATCATCTGTCACCTGCCACTTGTCACCTGTCACTTGCCACGTGTGTCATTTGTCACTTGTCATCTGTGACATGGGTAATCTGTCACATGTGTCACCTGTCATGTATGCCACTTGTCATCTGTCACTTGCCACCTGTCACTTGTCATCTGTCACGTGTGTCATCTGTCAAGTGTATCATCTGTCACATGTGTCATCTGTCACATGTGCCATCTGTCACGTGTGCCATATGTCACCTGTCAGATGTCACCTGTCATTTGTCATCTGTCACATGTCACCTGTCTAACGGCAATTTCGGTTCACCTACAAGACCCACAAATTTGGACCAAATTCCTCAAATTGACCCACGCGTGACGTCATCGACTTATTTTAAAATGAAAAAACTTTCGCCAGAGTGTGGACGCGAACCGTGGACCTACGCGTCTATAGTACTGTACCTAATAAATTCAGCTATACGCTTTGTTACGTTTAACTTGCGAAGTAAGGTAATTAAAAAAATAGTCGCTTTATTAGTGAATGCTGAAAAGGCCATAACGTATACCAAACATAATATAGTAGAAATTATTTTGACACATACAGAGTGTAGCAAAAGTTAGTATGTATTTGAATTTAATGTTTGGGCCCTTACTTTGTGGAATCTACTCATATTACTTTAAAAAAGTTAGTATGTAAATAAATCATGACAAATGACATATCGTTGAAAAGGTCTTAACGTCAAACATGCTTTTTAGATTCTTTCAGCATATATAAAGTGTAGCAAAATTTAAAGTGCAAATAAATCATAACAAGTGACATCGTTGAAAAGGACATAACGTCAAACATGCATTGAAAATTATTTAACTTATACAAAGTGTAGCAAAAAATTGTGGTACAAATCAATCATGACAAGTGACATATCGTTAAAAAGCACATAAAGTCTTCTTTTTTCTGCTTCTTAAGATGGCTTCGTTAGGGTAGGCAAGAAGCCATGCATAACAAAATTGTCATTGTAAGAGAAAAACATGTGCAGAAACGAAATAACGTTAAAATGGGCCATGTGACATATCGTTGAAAAGGGAATGACGTATGAAGTACGGGAAAATATCAAAAATCATTAAGTTTTCAACACACACACAGACAACAGTCACACAGGATAAACATTAATCGGATCCCATGAGTTATTGTAAAAAGTATGTAATAGACATTTGAAAATAGCATTTTTCTACTTTAGGTGGTTTAAACGGTTGCAAATACAGAAAAACGGTTTCCATGTCCCAATCTAACGTATTCCGATCCTAGAGGCGCACGCAAAAAAAACATGCGCAATCGTTAAACCAGAAGGGCATTAGCGCCTCACTTCGCTGCTATTGGTCAGATTGAACGATACAAAGACTAGCGTACGCTAAACCTAACTTAGATATCAAAATTAAAAAAAAAACATGCGAAGTATGTAAACTCAGAAGGGCAGTAGGCTATAACTTCGCTCCTATTGGCTCGATCTGAACGGAGAAAAGACAGACATATTGTAAACATGATGCAGATAGCATATTTAATGAAAAACATGCACAGTCGATACATTCAAAAGAACATAACTGTATAAAGCCGAAAGGACCTTAGTTAGGTATAGGCGAAAAACTGTAGCACCCTTAATAGTCACTTGTTTAACACAACAAGTATTGCAAAGTGATATTGGGGTCTTAATGTATCGTTAAATCTCTTATCGCATTTCGATATAAGTTTTCTAGAAATTTAAGTGCGATAAGGAATATATCAATGTAAATGGATACCAAATGCTATTTAAAACATTCCTTCATCGCTACTTTGTCGACCAAATGGGCTTTAAGTGTTATGGTCGTCATTACTCCGTTCCTAATGAAGCTATCGCCAAACAGACTTCAGATTCTTGGTGTTTATACTTAATCCAATAAAAAATACGTCTCACGCACGTCTCTCGCACATCTCACACACGTCTCATATCTCCGCAACCAAATGCCTTTTCGTCATCATTAAATCTGTATCTCTGCTCCCGAAGCACCTACACGTGAACAAACTTCTGATTATTGATCTGTGGATCGAAACGAATAATATGAGACGTTACTCATTGTCCTAACTCACAAATTTCATTAACAAGTTGTAATTAGGGATGTTTGAGAGCAATTTCGTTAACTATACAATGGAACACACTACATACTCCAAAAACAGCAAAATCTAATACTACATATTTTTACTGCTATTTTCGTTCAATAGTCTTCGCGAAAAATTTAAAAATATTCTATTATCGATTACGAAAGTTATTTTAAAATTGCTAATAATTCCTAGTATTGCGGCATTGAAAAAATGAATTCGAATTTTCTGTTTGCACAAAAATGTTTTCTCAACAATTACCAAAAATGTTTCGCTGAAAAGTACAGTGTTTGCAGTTTCCGACGACAATCCAATATTAGAAATTCTTGTGAGAACAATAGTTCTTTATTCTGGCATAATCATTACAACTTGATATTATGTAACAGCAGAATTTCTCATGAAATATCATTCAATATTTTGTACAAAAGAATATGATAAAGTGGTGGTGGATGGTGGAGGGTGAATATAGTGTCCTAACAAACTTCTCCTAGTTGCAGTTGAACAGTCGTTAAACAAAGTGCAAGTGTTATATAAAAGTAAGTGGTATTTTACATATACTTTGTTTCAATTGATACTATTTAAATACAGTGCGTGCTAGTATTTTGCTTAAATAATTCTCAGTGATTTTTTTTTCAATTTATGCTGTCAAATTAAACACGTTCTTCATTTCCTTTTCACTATAAATACAGTGTATGCTAGTATTTTGTTTAAATATTTCTCAATGATGTTCTTTTCTATTCCGCTGAATTGAAAACTCCCTTTATTTTGCACAGACCTTCAATACATACTATTTGAAATACAGGGTGTGTTATTGATTTTCTCGTTTTACTTTTTATTTTGGTAGATTTTGATATATTTTTTCTGTTTAGCTAACTTCATCCAGCATCAAATAACAAAGCGTAGCAGCTGAAGTAAAAAGTGACGTATATCATATGAAAGTAAGTGGGATTCTACATAATATACTTTTTTTCAATTTATACTATAAATACAGGATGGGCTATTTAGTTTTTGAAAATATTTCTAGATGATTTTTTATTTTTCAACGCTGAATTGAACACGTTCGTCTTGAACTCAGAGGAAAACATTTTTTAGCGGCCACATTCCAATAAACAATTGATAAATACCTAGAATCGGTAGTATATATTTCAAATTAGTATGAGACATTCAAATTATATCGAAATTACTTGTGCACCCTCGACTTTATAAAACCACCAATTTTCTCAATAGCATGAAACGAGGGTTTGTAACTATCTTACGAAAAGCGGAATCCAAAAAATGGAACGTATGATTACAAGTCCAAGAAGAAATCAAGCAAGCAGATAGCAGTACTCCACAGAAGCTTATTGGGTCAATAGAACATGGGAGATGGCGTATCACGATATAAAATTCAATATAAAATATCCATTTATTTTACATCGAATTCAATAGATGTGTCTTTTGAAACAGCCAAGTTAACGCCTTCCCGAAGTGATTTGGGATGGTTTGAGAAAACTATTTTGAATGAACTAATTGATCAGATCAGGCAGTACCCTAAACCTTGTTACCTTGATTAAAAGGTCCTGTTCATCTCAGGGTGGGATTCGAAATAAAAAAAACTGATCCAGTTGAATGTTGATATAATATTTATAAAATATTGTGGGTTGTTAGATGGATAAACAAAAAACAAGGCCTTGCCTAGTAGTTGTAACGCCAAAAACTCCCTGAAGGATTTCCGCTGTATTCTAGACACTATTTATATGAAGTTAGCTTCACACAATTATTCTAGGTTCTTAAAGAAAGCATGACCAAATTTATAAAGATGAAGAAAAGTTTTACACTAGCCAATTTAATCTTAGGGGTGGTTGGATACAGAATTAGATTAAAGAACTAACCTTTGTATGCATACGCTGGTTTACAAACTCTAGTGATTGTGCTATTTGTTATTAAATAAATCTACAAGGTGTCCCCAACAGAGGGTAAAGACACCAGGAAAACTAAAGTTCCTCAGTAGGTAGGACAAAATATTCAACTTATAATACGTAGTTTTATAACTATATTTGTTATTCTGGACAAATGGGGTTTCTAATCAAACCCCTGAATTCCTTGTTTAAAAGTAAGTTAACGATCGGGTGCTGTGGTGTGTCCCTCCAAAAGAACTGGTGGTGGCAGACTATATCCTAAAGGTATAGGTGTGTACAGGTGTATCCGATATGGTGACTGGGTGCAGATTATGTACCATATATATGATGTCGATGCAAGAATGAACTGGAGATATCGATGAATAAAATAAAGCCAAATGAAGAAGAGAGAAGAAAGAAAGACTTAAGAAGAATGAAGTACGAAGAAAGAAGTATGAAGAAAGAAGAAAGAGACCTAAAAAGGAGCTTGTGTAAGTATTTGGTAATAATCAAATGTTATAAGGGTTGAGTATAGTAAACTGATAAATTAAACTCACCGTAGAAGTTGTGTGGCCTCAAAGTGGTTTCGCCTACAGATGTGGAGACAGGAATTTAAGCTGAGCGGAAATAAATATCCACTTATACAGAGTGGTAGAGCTCCAACAGGATCACTCTAATAAAATCTAAGCTCACTTAAATATATTTTCAAAAAAATCAGCAAAATTGCTAAACCATGTGGTCTATCACGAACCTCACATAAAATAAAAAATAAAAACCCATCTCCTATCTACGTATTGATGGTCTTAGAAAAAAAGGTATGTTCTTTTCATTTACTTCTTCATTACCAAAGTACTTAACACCAGAGATAAGCTCTGATAACAGAAATTAAAAGGAGAAAACTAATAATAGATAAGGAAGGTCAATGATCTTTAATCAGTAGATCTATGAATAGAAGGGTGACATTATGATGAATGATCTGAAATCACTTCGAGAGAATTTATTTGTAAGATTGACAGATATGACAAGATTGTCATCTACTTACTCTGGCACACCATGTAAACAAAATAACCTTTAAGCCTTTTATATTTTTCAATCACTAACTTTTATGATCTGGTGATCATCCTATGTTCAAATAAGGTATTCAGTAAATTTAGAATATGAATATTTGACCTATTATATCTCATGTTGTTATAAATAATAAGTGGTAAATACTTATTTATTATTTTTAGATGCCCTTCAGGGAGACGCTTGAGAAAGGTGAAAGGTGAAAGGATTCCTGGAGACATTAACTGTATTAATCCTACTTAAAACAATCAGGATCTGTTTTTAATAAACCAGCAGTTGGCAGGTACAGAGTTTATTTTTGGATGTTTGAAAGAGAGGCACAAATAATTCTTTGTACCGTAACAACCTATTCAACTTAAAATAATTACAGACTGCAGCGATTGTGAACCGTAAAGAATGCATTTATAATATTGTTGAATAATTATAGTATTAACGTGTTTCTCTATCTCACGTATTATTTTCTAGACACTTGAGGTAAGCCAAAGTGTTTTGAAGTAACGACATGACATCACAAGTGCATGACATGACACACTGAGCATGTGACGTATATGGCGAGTACGTCTTACACCATAATGTGCGTCTGCATCATCAACTAACATCTCACAATGCCCTAGAGTACTTCAGAACGTCTCAAAACGTGTCACTAAACTTCAGAACGGCTCAAAACACTTCAAAACGTCTCAAAACGCTTCAGACAACGTCTCGGAACGCTTCAGAAAACGTCTCAGAACGCTTCAGAAAACATCTAAGAACACTTTAGATCTTTGAATATCGTGAGAAAAGAGGACATATCCATTCTATTTCATGAAGTCATTTGAGTCGTCACGCATTGCGAATCTCTCGAAAGCTGTTAGAGCAAAGTATAATGCTCTGCTGAAAATGGAGAGATATGGAGAAGACAAAGAAAACATCTTTGAGCCAGTTACAGAACCTCTCAATCAAATAGCTGAGAACACCGAAAGGAGTAAAAATGAAATTACGAACATACCAGAAGATATTGGATATTTGAAAAACTACTCAATGATTCTGATACCTATCTTAGAAATATCTGCCGTTCATCTAAACTCTAGAGGTTATTTGAGGCAATCCAAAACTCCCAAATACCTTAATGTTATAAAGCCGCTGTTCAAAAATACAAGGAGTCGTAACAAGAAATTGAATCAATCTATGTCGCCACAGCAGCAGACTCATAATCATTTAAGAGAACCTTATGCAGCCGTCGTTCTTTCCATATATTGATTTCCTTTGAAGTATTTTGGGGTGTTTTGAAGTGTTTTGAAGCCTTTCGAAGGGCTTTGAAGAACGCCGCTGTCGCGTTTTGAAGACTTTTCAAGGGGCTTAAAGTAGATTGTAACGTGGCTAGAAGTAGGGCGTAACGCGTCCGGAGACGTCTTCAGATCGTCTCAACTTTTACGAGCGATGCTGGACTATGGACTATTTAAGGCATGTTAGCCATCGGCACCTGCGGTAGCGCCATATAGATTACCGAGGGTCAAAGGCTTTTAAATACCTTATTGGCTCCATTTTTAGAGGGCAATATGAATACCTTAATTGGTAAGGTCACTTCAATTACATAAATGATCAGTATATCAGAAATTATTCACGTAATTATAGAAATAATTAATTGTTGATATTATTAAAAAGCGACATTGGGAGAATGTGATATGCAATTTACGTTCAAAGCTTCAGCAAGTGAAACTTGTCTCGAGATGGTATAGTGTCCCCAAGGTAGCGTTTCATATGTTCCTTGAACCAAGTACCGTTTATCATCAGCGGGAGAAACAGCAATCTTCTGTTGTGTAGTGGACTGAACTTGATGATTTTCAGATCGTATTAGATTTTGAACCACAGTCTTGTGTTTAAAACTATCTAAGCATTCGACTTAATCTTCAAAAATAATATTCATCTTTACCACGGATAATTTAACACCTTTAGCTTTCTTTCCTACACCAAAGTTCATGAGCTCAACATCAATTTCCTCTACATCAAACCCTTCATTAAGCATATTTTGCTGTTTGGTCGCTATATCCTCACCCGTTCTCAGAACTTTCGTGGCATGAAGTTTGGAACGAAGACCAACGTAGTCTGTTATCGGTACACCATTATTTTCATCCTTCATCATGCCGAGAACTTTTTTATTAACACAAGGAAAGCCATACTTATTGATTTCAGGATAATCAGAAGTGTCGAAATGCTGATGACAATCTCGTTTCATTACATCGTAGGGGTCTTGGTAGAGTTTGTATATGAGGAAATCGGTATCGGTGTACATGGCTGTGCAGTCGGGGAAAGCATTCAACTAATAGCCATAGTGGAAATCGTAGATGGTCGTCTTGAATATATATAGTATCGCTTGTCCAACATATATCGGTTTATTCAGCCATATTTGAAGTTTCCTGAGTTCAATAGCTACTAAATCAGGTTTTTCGCTGGAAATAGTGCTTTTTTGAACTCAGGCTTGGCTATATAGGACTATGCTCCGTATCGTCCATTCCACTCTGTCAGTAAACGTATATTCACTCTTTTCCTAATGTTTTCCATTGTCTTCCCTGTAACAAAAAAGCATGTTTCAATTACAAAAGAACATCAAATGAATAATTATACTAACCAAATACGGCATTGTTCATCAACTTAAAAAGGTTCTTTTCGAACTCATTAGTCGCCTTCTTGCGGAGCTATTTCTAAAGTAGGACGTCAAAATTCTGAACAGTATTTGAATACCGTTATCTTGCGTTTAATCGGATCTTGGAATAGACTTCATCAGCGTATCGTAATTGGAGGGTTACGCGTACAATTACTAAGGCCTTCAAATATGATGCGCCCATTAAATTTGCTTCAAGAATCAATAAAATAGACCTTATGTTTATACTTTTAGAAGGAGGTAATCTAATTTTACACTAAAAAACGTAACGTCACCTGTCACGTGTGTCACCTGTCACGTGTGTCATCTGTCACGTGTGTCATCTGTCACATGTGTCATCTGTCGCGTGTGTCATCTGTCACATGTGTCATCTGTCACATGTGTCATCTGTCACATGAGTCATTTATGTCACGGTGCCCCACCCTCTCCCATGGCCCACCTCTCAAATTTCGGCAATTAGACACACTTGTCACCTGTCGAATGTCACCTGTCTAATGGCAATTTCGGTTCGCCTCCAAGACTCCCCAAATTTGGACCAAAGTCCTTAAATTAACCAACCCGTGACGTCATCGACTTCTGAAGCCCCCTGAGACGTTTTCTGAAGCGTTTTGAGACGTTTTGAAGTGTTTTGGGACGTTCTGAAGTGGAGTGACAACGCGTCAATTTGACTTTATCAATTAAGGTATTCATATTGCCCTCTAAAAATGGAGCCAATAAGGTAGTTAAAAGCCTTTGACCCTCGGTAATCTATATGGCGCTACCGCAGGTGCCGATGGCTAACATGCCTTAAATGAATGTTATAAATGAAACTAACTGTTTCTAATTAATTCCACTATTTAATTGAAAGATTTATGAAAATTATTAAAGGATATTGATAATTATTTCGATATTGACATATCATCGTCAGAATGACAGAAGTTACATTTTATGTGATACCTACTTGATGTTTAATATTTTGGCTAGACCAAATAGTAAGTGACCTATCTTGTGATTGACTTAATATATATGAATAGAGAAAAGAAGAAGATATGATTTTACAAATATTAAAGCTTAGGTATTATTAGCCCTATGGGGATATCTTGGATATCTTTTTCCCATTTAAGATCAGTATAACTGTGCAATGATATAGAAAACCAAGGAAAACTATATCTGCTGATCTTTACAATAGTTACTTAAGAAGACAATTTATTAGTGGAGAGCTCCCTAGATTAATCTGTTCATTGACAACTTCATATTGTGGGTCTCTTAAGTGTCTTCCCTATATCACCAATTTTAGCAAACATTTTTATGGACAGTTTAGAAAGAAAAATCTTTGAATGTAACATTTCAAAAAATATATTATTTTGGTATAGGTATGTAGATGACATATTAGCTTGTTTTGTAGGTAGTGAACGACAATTAGATATATTGTTCAATCATATTAATAATTTACATCCGAAAATTAAATTTACATTAGAAGTTGAAGAAAATAACTCAATCAATTTTCTTGATATTAAAATTCAAAGAGTCAATAATATACTTGATTTTTCAATTTACAGAAAACCATCACATACTGATGTGACTATACCATATAGTTCCAATCATCCCATGTCACATAAATTAGCAGCATATAATTCAATGATACATAGAGCATTTTCAGTTCCTATGAACAAATATAATTTTGATAGAGAAATTAATATAATTAAGCAAATAGCCACATCCAACGGTTATCCATTACATATAATAAATAAATTAATTAATAAAAAAGAGGAAAAAGTGGCATTACAATTAATATTTCCTGAAAATACTAGGGAAATACAAAATTACAAAACCATCACATATGCTGGTAATATTTCTAATAATATTTCAAAGATAATATCTTGTTCAACAAATACAGCAATTTCTTTTAAAACAGAAAACAATGTAAGTAAAAAATTGTTAAATGTAAAAACAAAAATACCCCCATTAAAAAAGTCTGGAGTATATAAACTTAAATGTCCAGAATGTAATGCTGTCTATATTGGTCAAACAATTCGAAATTTTGAAATTAGATACAATGAACACTCACGAGCATACAGATTAAAACAGCCAGATAAATCACATTACGCAAAACACCTTCTTGACACAAAACATTCATTAACACCTAACACAGAACTAGAAGTACTGCATATTTGTGATAAGAAACAAGAACTAGATTTCCTTGAAGAACTAGAAATAAGAAGACACTTAAGAGACCCACAATATGAAGTTGTCAATGAACAGATTAATCTAGGGAGCTCTCCACTAATAAATTGTCTTCTTAAGTAACTATTGTAAAGATCAGCAGATATAGTTTTCCTTGGTTTTCTATATCATTGCACAGTTATACTGATCTTAAATGGGAAAAAGATATCCAAGATATCCCCATAGGGCTAATAATACCTAAGCTTTAATATTTGTAAAATCATATCTTCTTCTTTTCTCTATTCATATATATTAAGTCAATCACAAGATAGGTCACTTACTATTTGGTCTAGCCAAAATATTAAACATCAAGTAGGTATCACATAAAATGTAACTTCTGTCATTCTGACGATGATATGTCAATATCGAAATAATTATCAATATCCTTTAATAATTTTCATAAATCTTTCAATTAAATAGTGGAATTAATTAGAAACAGTTAGTTTCATTTATAACATTAATATGAGTAGATTCCACAAAGTAAGGGTCCAAACAGTAAATTCAATGCCTTAAATGTGTAATAGTCCAGCATCGCTCGTAAAAGTTGAGACGGTCTGAAGATGTCTCTGAACGCGTTACGCCCTACTTCCAACCACGTTACAATCTACTTCAAGCCCCTTAAAAAGTCTTCAAAACGCGACAGCGGCGTTCTTCAAAGCCCTTCGAAAGGTTTCAAAACACTTCAAAACACCTCAAAATACTTCAAAGGATATCAATGTATAGAAAGAACGACAGCTGCATATCATAAGGTTCTCTTAATTGATTATGAGTCTGCTGCTGTGGCGACATAGAATGCTTTAATTTCTTGTTACGACTCCTTGTATTTTTGAGCAGCGGCTTTATTACATTAACGGGGGTTTTGGATTGCCTCAAATTACCTCTAGAGTTCAGATGAACGGCAGATATTTCTAAGATTTCCTTGAAATTTTTATGATCATCCGGCGTGAAGTTTTTATGGTTTTTTGAAAATATTAGTTCAAGCAGACCTGATGTACCTTGAAACTTTTTGTTTCCAACTGTGATGTTCTCAGGACCAAATTCGATGTTTACGTTTCCGAATCTTCATTTACCATCGATATTCTTAGGGCCATAGTAGGTATCAGAATCATTGAGTAGTTTTTCAAATAACCAATATCTTCTGGTATGTTCGTAATTTCATTTTTACTCCTTTCGGTGTTCTTAGCTATTTGCTTGAGAGGTTCCGTAACTGGCTTGAAGATGTTTTCTTTGCGTTCTTCTCCATATCTCTTCATTTTCAGCAGAGCATTATACTTTGCTCTAACAGCTTTCGAGAGATTCGCAATGCGTGACGACTCAAATTACTCCATGAAATAGATTGAATATGTCCTCTTTTCTCACGATATTCAAAGATCTAAAGTGTTATGAGACGTTTTGACGTGTTCTGAGGCATTCTGAGACGTTTTCTGAAGCGTTTTGAGGCATTCCGAGACGTACTGAGATGTTTTCTGAAGCGTTCTAAGACGTTTTAAGTGTTTTGAGCCGTTCTGAAGTGGAGTGACACGTTTTGAGACGTTCTGAAGTGGTCTCGGGCATTGCGAGATGTTCGTTGATGATGCAGTCGAACGTTATGGTGTAGGACGTACTCGCCATATACATCACATGCTGAGTGTGTCATGTCATGCACTTGTGATGTCATGTCGTTACTTCAAAACACTTTGGCAGACTTCAAATGTCTAGAAAATAATACGTGAGATAGAGAAACACGTTAATACTATGATAATTTAACAATATTATAAATGCATTCTGTACGGTTCACAATCGCTGCAGTCTGTCATTATTTTTAGTTGAATAGGTTTAGGGCACTGCCTGATCTGATCAATTGGTTCATTCAAAATAGTTTTCTCAAACCATCCCAAATCTCTTCGGGAAGGCTTTAACTTGGCTGTTTCAAAAGACACATCTATTGAATTCGATTTAAAATAAATGAATATTTTATATTGAATTTTATATCATGATACGTCATCTCCCATGTTCTATTGACCCAATAAGCTTCTGTGGAGTACTGCTATCTGCTTGCTTGATTTTTTCTTGGTCTTGTAATCATACGTTTCATTTTTTGGATTCCGCTCTTCGTAAGATAGTCACAAACCCTCGTTTCATGCTGTTGAGGAAATTGGTGGTTTTATAAAGTCGAGAGTGCACAAGTAATTTCGATATAATTTCAATGTCTTATACTAATTTGAAATATATACTACCGATTCTAGGTATTTATTAATTGTTTATTGAAATGTGTCCGCTAAAAAATATTTTCCTTTGAGTTTAAGACGAACGTGTTCAATTCAGCATTGAAAAATAAAAAAACATCTAGAAATATTTTCAAAAACTAAATAGCACACCCTGTATTTATAGTATAAATTGAAAAAAGTATATTATGTAAAATCCCACTTACTTTTATATAATCTACGTCACTTTTTACTTCAGCTGCTACGCTTTGTTATTTGATGCTGGATGAAGTTAGCTAAACAGAAAAAATATATCAAAATCTACCAAAATAAAAAGTAAAACGAGAAAATCAATAGCACACCCTGTATTTCAAATAGTATATATTGAAGGTCTGTGCAAAATAAAGGGAGTTTTTAATTCAGCGGAATAGAAAAGAACATCATCGAGAAATATTTAAACAAACTACTATCATACACCGTATTTATAGTAAAAAGAAAATGAAGAACGTGTTTATTTCAACAGCATAAATTGAAAAAAAAAGAACATCACTGACAATTATTTAAGCAAAATACTAGCACGCATTGTATTTAAAATAGTATCAATTGAAACAAAGTATATGTAAAATACCACTTACTTTTATATAACACTTGCACTTTGTTTAACGACTGTTGAACTGCAACTAAGAAAATTTGTTAGGACACTATATTCACCCTCCTCCCTCCACCCTCCACCCTCCACCCTCCACCATCCACCATCCACCATCCATCACCACTTTATTTTATTCTTCTGTACAAAATAATGAATGATATTTCATCAGAAATTCTGCTGTTATCATATCAAGTTGTAATGATTATGCCAGAATAAAGAACTATTGTTCTCACAAGAATTTCTAATATTCGATTGTCCTCGGAAACTGCAAACACTGTACTTTTCAGCGAAATATTTTTAGTAATTGATGAGAAAACATAAACAAAACAAAAATTTCGAGCCAACATAATACATCTAGATATTGTTATCACATTAAGTTTACCGTTATTTTATTTTTTACTTTCATGAGGCAACTAAGGTGCTGAGTTACGCCTCATATTAATTGGTTCGATCCATAGATCAATAATCTGGAGTCTGTTTACGTGTAGGTGCTTAAGGAGCAGAGATATGAGACATGTGTGAGATGTGCGAGAGACGTGCGTGATACGTATTTTTTTTTAATTCGAGCTAGTAGGTCGAGTGTTGTCTCAAATGATTGGATTAAGTATAAACACCAAGAATCTGAAGTCTGTTTGGCGATAGCTTCATTAGGGTCGGAGTAATGACGACCATAACACTTAAAGCCCATTTGGTCGACAAAGTAGCGATGAAGGCATAGCATTTGGTATCCATTTACATTGATATATTCCTTACCGCACTTAAATCTCTAGAAAACTTAGATCGAAATGCGATAAGAGATTTAACGATACCTTAAGACCCCAATATCACTTTGCAATACTTGTTGTGTACCCCAAGTGACTATTAAGGGTGCTACAGTTTTTCGCCTATACCTCAAGAACCTTACCAGCTAGAGACACGAAACAAAATTTAATCGAAGCAACACCATAACTGTACATATTTTTAAACCATCTACTTGTTTGTATCTAAGGTCCTTTCGGCTTTATACAGTTATGTTCTTTTGAATGTATCGACTGTGCATGTTTTTTCATTAAATATGCTATCTGCATCATGTTTACAATATGTCTGTGTTTTCTCCGTTCAGATCGAGCCAATAGGAGCGAAGTTATAGCCTACTGCCCTTCTGAGTTTACATACTACGCATGTTTTTTTTAAATTTTGATATCTAAGTTAGGTTTAGCATACGCTAGTCTTTGTATCGTTCAATCTGACCAATAGCAGCGAAGTTAGGCGCTAATACCCTTCTGGTTCAACGATTGCGCATGTTTTTCTTTACGAACCGTTTAAACCACCTAAAGTAGAAAAATGCTATTTTCAAATGTCTTTTTACAATATCTCATGGGATCCGATTAATGTTTACCCTCTGTGTGTGTGTGTTGATATTTTCCCCGTACTTCTTACGTCATTCCCTTTCCAACGATATGTCACATGGTCCATTCTAACGTTATTTCGTTTCTGCACATGTTTTCTCTTACAATGACAATTTTGTAATGCATGGCTTCTTGCCTACCCTAACGAAGCCATCTTAAGAACCAGAAAAAAGGAGACGTTATGGGCTTTTCAACGATATGTCACTCATCATGATTGATTTGTAACATAATTTTTTGCTACACTTTGTATAAATTAAATAATTTTCAATGCATATTTGACGTTATGTCCTTTCCAACGATATGTCACTTGTTATGATTTATTTACATACTAACTTTTTTGAAGTAATATGAGTAGATTCCACAAAGTGAGGGTCCAAACATTAAATTCAAATACATACTAACTTTTGCTACACTCTGTATGTGTCAAAATAATTTCTACTATATGTTTCGAATACGTTATGGCCTTTTCAGGATTCACTAATAATGCGACTATTTTTTTTTAAATACCATTCTTCGCAAATTAAGCGTAACAGAGCGTATAGCTGAATTCATGAGGTACAGTACTACAGACGCGTAGCACGGTTTGCGACCACACTCTGGCGGAAGTTTTTTTCATTTTAAAATAAGTGGATGACGTCACGCGTGGGTCAATTTGAGGAATTTGGTCCAAATTTGTGGAGTCTTGGAGGTGAACCGAAATTGCCGTCAGACAGGTGGAATTTGACAGGTGGCAGGTGATAGATGACAGGTGACATGTGACAGATGACAAATGACAGGAGACATCTGACAGGTGACAGATGACACACGTGGCAGATGGCACATGTGACAGATGACACATGTGACAAATGATACACGTGACATATGACGAGTGACAGGTGGCACGTGACAGATGACAAGTGACACACGTGACAGGTGAAGTGACAGGTGACACATGTGTCAGATGACACATGTGGCAAGTGACAGGTGACACACGTGGCAAGTGACAAGTGACAGACGTGACAGATAACAAGTGGCAGGTGGCAGGTGACAGATGACAAGTGACAGGTGACAATGCGCGCGATTTACCTCCACTCCAAAAATGATAGATTTTCGCTATTTTTGACCCTAGCTTTTTCGGCGATTTCCTCATGGAGATTCCCATGCTAGCGCCTCCGCCATGGTCCAGAACTGTCCTAGCTTATTTACTTCAAATTATTCATGCAATTATTCCGCCCTCTTGTAATTTCCCAATAATAGAAATAATTTCATTTTGATTACCTTCATTGCCTGCTGCTTGAGAAGCTACAAGTAATCGTAACCTATTGACCACCTCGTAGACCAACCTCGTAGAACCCCGGTGTACCCAAATATGTTATATGCTTCACAACAATATCTTTTCCTTTGAAGTCTAATTCAGAGTCACCAATGTAAAACTTTTCTTTGTCTGGATTATGAAAAACTCCCAAAATATAATAATATACCCCTTCCGTATCTCGTATGATACCCTCGATAAACTCTTGGAATAGGTATGTCAAACTGTTCAAAATAATCTCTCAAAACGTTGGGGTCGGTGATTGTACGATAAAAATCACGTATACTGTCATCGATAAATTGATCTTGTCTGGTTCTATCTGGAATCTCCTCCGTATCATTTCGAGATTCATAGGTTGTTTCATTTGTTAAAAATGGTGCTGGCTCCAAAAAAGTGCTATTAAACTGACGTTTATTATATGAATCTAAACATGCCAGTTGGTTGTAACGATTTGTGGTTGATCGTTTGATGGTAATGTTACTTTTTGTCGGTGAGATTTCGGATTTTTGTGATATTTCTTATTTAATAGGTTTTCCGAAACGAAAAGAATTGGGTAATGCTTGTTATCCAATGATTTCTTACCTAAAAGATTTCAGTTAATCCCGGGTCGAAAGGCGAAATCGTGTCCAGAAATTAAAGACTATTTAAAATGTTTTCAAATTTATTGACAATACAATGACAAATTATTTTTTCTTGGCAACATCAATTAGAACAAAGAATAAACTAATGGCAAAAGATAGCTTGATTAAATTACAAAAAATTCCGACAAATACAGCTCTCGTAAAGAACAAGCACCAACAATGCTTTTAACCTCTTCCTTTGAAATTATAAGGTATCCATAGGCAAAAGAACACAAATTAACTACAAATATATGTTCTTTTCCTGTAACATGTACATGAAAATTGCATTTATGCTGTTCGTTATGACATCTTATTAACAACTGCCACAAAATTACTGACACAGGGTAAATAATACTAATAATAATACCTAAGCTTTAATATTTGTAAAATCATATCTTCTTCTTTTTTCTATTCATATATATTAAGTCAATCACAAGATAGGTCACTTACTGTTTGGTCTAGCCAAAATATTAAACATCAAGTAGGTATCACATAAAATGTAACTTCTGTCATTCTGACGATGATATGTCAATATCGAAATAATTATCAATATCCTTTAATAATTTTCATAAATTTTGTAATTAAATAGTGGAATTAATTAGAAAAAGTTAGTTTCATTTATAATATTAATTTACTGACACTGTGTTGCGAAATAATGAATATTTTATTGTAATTTGTATGAACTCAGGTGTAATTCTAGGAATTTCACCATACTGGGCCCGCCAGCAACGGGAAGTATGCCTTGGTCGACACACAGAGGGACTTTGCATTACTACTTATTCTCATATAGCTGGTGTTTTTGCATAAACGAAAGGAAAGGGAAACTTAATATTTAAATAAACTATGACTAGTAAAGTGTTTTAATATAGTAATTTGAGCAAAGGTATCCTATATGTCAAAGAGCTAGCAACTTAATAGCATCTTCGGCGAGAAAGCTTGGTAAAACACTAAATTGTTTGTAGAGCAGACACATCAGTGTCGTTGCGTACGTACCAGACGAAGTGCAAACTTGGACATCACGAACTTTGCCATCCTTTCCAGGGATGATGTTCACAATTCGGGCTAAAGGCCATTTTAATGGTGGGGGAATCATCATCTTTGATAAGTACCAAGTCATTATTTCTAAGGTTGTTGCAATGTGAAGTCCATTTGGGACGATTCTGGAGTTGATTTAAATAATCAACTGTCCATCTTTTCCAAAAGTTTTGTTGGATAAACGTACAACGTTGCCAAAATTTCAATCGACCCTCAGGTCTAGAAGAAATGTGTAGTTCAGGGGCTCCGATTAAGATGTGACCAGGTTTAGGGCTGTGGGTCATTTGGATCACTGGAAGAGAGAAACAAGGGACGAGAATTGGGAATAGCTTCTATTTGCGTTAAAATGGTAGCAAATTGTTCAAAAGTGTAATTGAAGTTTTGAAGCATTCGGCCAATATGGTGATTGGCACTTTTAATGGCTGATTCCCAGATTCCACCCCAATGTGGAGATCTGGGAGGAATGAAGTTCCAGTCAATGGATAAAGAAAGAAGATAATCATTAATGGGTGAGGAGTTGTTCTTTAAGAACGTATGTAAGTCTTTAATATGATTACTGGCTCCAACAACGTCAGTACCATTGTCACTGTGAATGACAGATGGCAAACCTCTACGAGAAATAAAACGCTTTAAAGTTGCTATGAATGCTTCGGTGGACAAGTCAGACACAGTTCAAGGTATACTGCTTTAGTGGAAAGGCAAATGAACAGAGCTAATTGTAATAGGAACCTTCCGCAGTGAAGAGGATTTAATATTAAAAGGACCTCCATAATCAGCACCAACCAATTGAAACGGCCGTGAAGGCGACGAGGTTTTAAATCTATGGCAAATCAGGCAATTGTTAATAAGTTTCTTTATGACTCTAAGGCCATCTAACGGCCAGTATTGGAGTCTGACATTGTACATAACATTTTGAGGACCTCTGTGTCCTAAACGTCTATGTTCTCTTAGTAAGAGTAAGGAAGTGGAATGGTTATGTGAAGGCAAGAGGATAGGATGTTTCTGTTGGAATGGAATATTCGCATGCTTGAGTCGATCTCCTACTCTTGATATTTTGTACTGATCTAAGAATAAATTTAAAGATTGCATTTTTTTGTTTGATGGTGTTTTGTTTGACTTAAGTTCCTTTATTATTGACACAAAACAATATTGTTGCACTTGCAGTATTAAAAATCGTAAAGCAGCATCTAGCTCACCCGTAGAAAGAAGTGCAGTATCTTTCTTTTTGGGTTTTAAAATGCATATAAATCGTAAAACATAGGCTAAAGATTTAATTAATTTATTTAACGATGAAAATCTTTCCATAAATTCAATTCAAACGTTATCAGGAGATGATTCAGCTATTAGAACCTTTTTCCTTTCTTCAGGTGGGTTTATTATTTCAGCAAATGTATCGTGGCTTTTTGTGTCTTGAGTAGTTTTCCACAGAAAATCCGGTCCTGAGAACCAAAATGTTGGAGGTGGTGGCAATGACTGCCCACGGGACAAAATATCTGCAGGGTTAAGGTGGGAACGGATGTGACTCCAAGATTCCCGAGGAGTTAATTGTAATATTTGGGAGACACGGTTACAAACGAAAACTGAACAGCGGTTGGGGATCCCTCGGACCCATGACAGGGCTACCTGCGAGTCTCACCAAAGAACTGATAAAGTGATGGTAAATTGATCCTTGAGAATGCTCAGTACTCTAGAATGAAGATTAGCCAGAAGGGTCATGGCACAAAGTTCCAATTTTGGAATGGTTAATGGCTTACTAATTGAATCAATACGGGATTTGGAAATAAGTAATTGAGATGAAGCAGTGTCATCGTCATAAATGGCTCTAAGATATATGCACCCTCCGTAAGCCATTGAACTGGCATCGCAGAAACCATGCAGTTCAATATTAATGACTTTTTTATCTAATGAGGTAAATCTTGGAATATGAAGTTGAGAAAGTTGCGATATATATTTTCTGTGTAAACTTGCCATTTTTTAATAACAGAAACGTCATTTATGGGCTCATCCCATGAAACTTTCAGTGACCAAAGCTGCTGCATAATTGCCTTCCCAAGAACAATTACAGGATTAATTATTCCGATGGGGTCAAAACATTGTGAAACGGCACAATTAGACGAGCGGTTATTTATCGAATTCAGGGCTACATTGCTGTGATTATAATTTGATAAATGGAGTGGAACATGATGTTTTTTGTGACAAATTGAACACGATCCAGTCGACAAACAATCGGTAATTAAATGCTTCGATCCTAAGAAACCAAAGCACATTTTGTGATCCTTCACAAACTTCTGCCTGTCCGGCACTGACATTGCACTAAATTTTTAACATGAATAAATTTTGTGCCTGGTTTCCTTACAGTAGCTGCAAAATTTCGGAATGAAATGTGGTGAATTTGAATTGACTGGTGAACTTTTATTTTGAAATTGTTTGGTTTTATCCCCTATATTCCTACGATTATTGTTTTCCTGAGCGAATAAAGTAACTCTATTGTTATGTTGTGGTGAACTAGAATTAAATGATCCTTGGAAGTTCTTGTGTTGATCTGGTATTTGACTTTGTACCGCTAAATTTTCAAGTGTATTACATTTTTTGTCTAACAAATCGAAAAACGATTTTTGTTTCATTAATTCAGTGCTATTGTCCGATTCTTCTAAACTTTTCCGTGTATTATAGTCCAATTTAGACTTTAAAATGTGAATTAATAAGCTATCTAAAAGATCCTCTTTTTTTATATCAAGATTATAAATCCAATTTATAGTAGCTTTTGCATTTGCAATAAAATGCCTTAGCGTAACAGCATCACATCTAGTCAAATTTGTACAATTTATAATGTCATTAAATAGCGCACAAACTGTTTGTCTTTCATTTTTATAAAGTGAATTCAACAAATCTAAGGCGGTTTGAAAGTTTTGTTCGTTAACTTGTAGTTTTTCCATGAGCTTAGTAGGTTCATTTCTCAAAGTATTTTTTAAATAGTAAAACTGTTCAATTTTAGACAAATGACCATTTTTTTAAATTTACGCGTTAAACAAATCCATAAAAGTGTTAAATTCTGCATAACTGCCCCTAAAGACGGGCAATGAAATAGCCGGCAGCTTAAGGTAATTACTAGACGTGCTATATTGAATACTTACCACTATTTGTTTTGCCATTATTTTGTACTTTTTGTAATAGTTATTTGTGCAACCAGTTGGGAAAAGCACAATTTTTCGTAACGAGCGGATTTCTGCGCAACGAGCGAAGCGAGTTGCGCCAAATAACGCGAGTTACGAAAAATAGTGTTTTCCAACGTGTTTCACATAATATTTTTTCTAATTTTGAATAGGATGTGATTATTTGAATTCAAATTTAAAGTACTTGGAACGTCCCTTGTAGATTCCTTTTAAGTCGCCTTGTAAAATTGGAGATGTTCATTTGTTACTCTGGAAGCAAGTATTGTTTAATGTCATGTTTCGTGATTTTGATTGTCAAAAGAAGTAGAAATTAAAAATCGTTTTTCTTCTCGTAAATAATTCATTCAATTATTCCTAAAAAGTCGAAGAGCAAGTATGATTTGTCCTATGCCAAATTAAATTTATGGTGTGAACAGAAAAGGATTACCCATTTGAACGAAAAAGTTTTGCTAGCCTATTTTCAAGAAAAAAGGAACTGAAGAATTCAACCTTATGGAGTTTATATTCGATGTTAAGAACTGAATTGTGCTTAAAAAGAAATATTGACATTAAGAAGTATACAAATTTGCTGGCGTTCTTAAAATGTCACTCTGAAGGTTACCAGCCAAAAAAGTCGCAAGTTTTTAGTAAAGAAAACATTGCCCATTTTCTGCAAGAAGCTTCCGACGGGCAACATTTAATGAACAAGGTAGCATTAATCGTTGGAGTTGCTGGAGCTTGCCGAAAAAGTGAATTAACTTTTCTTTGTTTAGAAAATGTAGAATTTAAGGAGGAGTTTGCTAAAGTGACCATTCCCAACACAAAGACGAGAGTATGTCGACCATTTGCTATAACCACTGGAGCTTTTGATTGTATAAATTGTATCGAAATGATCAAAAAATACGTTCTGCTAATGTCAAATATTAAGCATGACAGATTTTTTGTCAAATATTTAAATGGGAAATGTGGAGTACAGCCTGTAGGCATTAATACATTTGGAAATTTGCCGAAAATAATCGCCCAGTTTTTAAAATTGCCAAACCCTTACCGGTCACTCTTTTCGGCGGACGTCGACTACTCCTCTTGCGAATTCAGGTGCTGATTTGCTTAGAATAAAACAGCATGGGGGATGGAAATCCAATAGGGTTATCGAGGGTTATGTGGAGAATTCAATCATTAATAAACATAAGATTTCCACGAACATACTCTGAGAAAATTACATAGAAAATACATCACAAATTAATGCTTATCAGGAAACTATGTTGTCAGCTGGGGTCAACATTAGTAACTGTTCTAATTGTGTTATTAATATTTATAAATAGTTTTTTATTCACGTGTTAAAATTGAATAAAGTTATAAAACTTTCTTGATATTATGTTAGTACACCATATTTAACGACAATAAAGAGGTAGTTCAAGTAATTTAGTCTTACAATTATTCTGTACTTTTCGCAATTAGTGGCGAAATTTATTTTTCATCACCAGTTAGGAAATATTTTACTTTTCGTAACTGGTTACTAAAAGTAAGACGTTTCAAAACGTCACTGAGTTTCATAAAGTGTCACTGTATATGTCAAAATTAGAAAAACAGTTTTGTAAGTCTCTCTTTATAGCAAAATGATGCTTTCTGAGAAGCACGTTTTCTAATTAACGTTTCCATTATTTATTTCAAGTACTACGAACGGACCAATAAAAAATTCACTTGAAAAGCTTTGAAACTGCCTTAGGTACAGACAAGGAAATTTACAATGACAAGAGAGACACTTAGTATGGCAATGACGCTCTCGGTTTATTGCGACCTTTTATTGCGCCACCTCGAATTGATGTTTCAGTAATTGACGGTTTTTTTTGTTACACAATGAGAAATGCTCCCAAATGTTTCACTCGCACCCGTTACTACATATGCTCCGGGCTCTCGCAATTCAATGTGTCTGGCAGGATGATGGAACCCTCGAAAATGTCTGGCTACTAAGGAAACATCGTTTAATAGTTCCCCAAAAAACATATATTAAATTTAGCTTTTATAATAAGTATAACGTGAGTAGAATTAAAAAATATTATAGTTTAGGGGTGACCGGCAGGGGGTTGAAACCATACTAAGTGTCTGGCAATGAGTAACGTGAGTTTTAATGTTGTTACGAATGGAATATAAAAAAATTGAGTTTCATAGATTAACAAATATTAGATGGAATTTTATACACCTTTTCTACCTGTTACCTGCCAAAGGAACCACTACCCAGGTATCATGGGTGGGGATCGTTCTTACCTATACTAGAGGTGCATGTAGAGGTGCATTTTATTTGCTTTCAAATGAGAAAATCAGGATTGTCGAGTAGCAAACCGTAAGTTTATTTTCTTGATTCGACATTCACAGATCTACGATCAAGTGCCCTGCGTCCTTGTAAATTGTTTGGTTCTGTTTTGATTTGTTTCAGGAGAAGAACGAAACCGGTGTCGGCAGAGAGCTGTAAACAATATTGTACACCATAATAGTTTAAAAAATAAATCACCTACATAGGCATATGTTGTGCTGCTTGTTTGTCCTTTCTTTAATAACATTTTTTGGGCACTTGCACATTCGTTGAGGATTTTTATTTTGTTGAGGTAAGAAAATAAATGAAAATATATCAGTCGATTGGAAACCAAAAGAAAGGTCTTTGATTTGTGAATATCTCGCACGCGAAAAATAGTGACGACTAGTGGTAGTTATAAGTTGATTTTACTGGAATTGTTGTACTACGGGTTTGCTAATGCTAGATTTAAGCTAAATATTGCTGAAAAATAGATTTCGTAATAGTTGAAACCGAATTAATCACATAATGAACGTGATTATGTAGGTGCTTTGAAAACATTTTACTGATTTCATGCGTATAACTTGTCATTGTAAATTTCCTTGTCTGAACCTAAGGCAGTTTCAAAGCTTTTCAAGTGAATTTTTTATTGGTCCGTTCGTAGTACTTGAAATAAATAATGGAAACGTTAATTAGAAAACGTGCTTGTCAGAAAGCATCATTTTGCTATAAAGAGAGATTTACAAAACTATTTTCCTAATTTTGACATATACAGTGACACTTTATGAAACTCGTTGACGTTATGAAACGTCTTACTTTCAGTAACCGGTTACGAAAAGTGAAATATTTCCTAACTGGTGAGGGAAAGTAAATTTCGCCACTAATTGCGAAAAGTACAGAATAATTGTAAGACTAAATTACTTGAACTACCTCTTTATTGTCGTTAAATATGGTGTACTAACATAATATCAAGAAAGTTTTATAACTTTATTCAATTTTAACACGTGAATAAAATACTATTTATAAATATTAATAACACAATTAGAACAGTTACTAATATTGACCCCAGCTGACAACATAGTTCCCTGATAAGCATTAATTTGTGATATATTTTCTATGTAATTTTCTCAGAGTATGTTCGTGGAAATCTTATGTTTATTAATGATTGAATTCTCCACATAACCCTCGATAACCGTATTGGATTTCCATCCCCCATGCTGTTTTATTCTAAGCAAATCAGCACCTGAATTCGCAAGAGGAGTAGTCGACGTCCGCCGAAAAGAGTGACCGGTATACAAACAAGGGTTTGGCAATTTTAAAAACTGGGCGATTATTTTCGGCAAATTTCCAAATCTATTAATGCCTACAGGCTGTACTCCACATTTCCCATTTAAATATTTGACAAAAAATCTGTCATGCTTAATATTTGACATTAGCAGAACGTATTTTTTGATCATTTCGATACAATTTATACAATCAAAAGCTCCAGTGGTTATAGCAAATGGTCGACATACTTTCGTCTTTGTGTTGGGAATGGTCACTTTAGCAAACTCTTCCTGAAATTTTACATTTTCTAAACGAAGAAAAGTTAATTCACTTTTTCGGCAAGCTCCAGCAACTCCAACGATTAATGCTACCTTGTTCATTAAATGTTGCCCGTCGGAAGCTTCTTGAAGAAAATGGGCAATGTTTTCTTTACTAAAAACTTGCGACTTTTTTGGCTGGTAACCTTCAGAATGACATTTTAAGAACGCCAGTAAATTTGTATACTTCCTAATGTCAATATTTCTTTTTAAGCACAATTCAGTTCTTAACATCGAATATAAACTCCACAAGGTTGAATTCTTCAGTTCCTTTTTTCTTGAAAATAGGCTAGCAAAACTTTTTCGTTCAAATGGGTAATCCTTTTCTGTTCACACCATAAATTAAATTTGGCATAGGACAAATCATACTTGCTCTTCGACTTCTTAGGAATAATTGTAGATAACGCAGATTGAGCCCCTTCTTCAATGTCGCTCGGTACGTCGTTCTCTGAATCGGACATTGCAGTATTTATATATTCTTCTAGTTTAAAAAATAGAGAGCGTTCGGTTTATTGCGACCTTTTACTGCGCCACCTCGAATTGATGTTTCAGTAATGGACGGTTTTTTTTGTTACACACAATGAGAAATGTTCCCAAATGTTTCACTCGCACCCGTTACTACATATGCTCCGCGCTCTCGCAACTTCTGCCCAATTCAATGTGTCTGGCAAGATGATAGAACCCTCAAAAATGTCTGGCTAC
The DNA here is from genome assembly GCA_947563755.1 of Lochmaea crataegi. Classification (NCBI taxonomy): domain Eukaryota; kingdom Metazoa; phylum Arthropoda; class Insecta; order Coleoptera; family Chrysomelidae; genus Lochmaea; species Lochmaea crataegi. The sequence goes on along the minus strand of OX387425.1, from coordinate 43,522,658 downwards.
TAAGGAAACATCGTTCAATAGTTCCCCAAAAAACCTATATTAAATTTAGCTTTTATAATATAACGTAAGTAGAATTAGAAAATATTATAGTTCAGGGGTGTCCGGCAGGGGGTTAGAACCATACTAAGTGTCTGGCAATGAGTAACGCGATTTTTAATGTTGTTACGAATGAAATATAAAAAAATTGAGTTTTATAGATTAACAAATATTAGAAGGAATTTTATACACCTTTGCTACCTGTTACCTGCCAAAGGAACCACTACCCAGGTATCATGGGTGGGGATCGTTATTACCTATACTAGAGGCGCATATAGAAAAACTTTCAGCTTTTATGATATAACGAAGGTCTCGCCGTCGCGGGCTCTTGCTCTAGTAGCATCGCTCGCACTCGGTGAATGGTAGACAGCCAATCATCCATATACTATTACAATACGTCACTTTCAAACTTTTACACCAATAGTTTTGCTCCAAAATATATATTTTAAATTGTGAATATTTGATTGTGTTTTTTACATACAAAACAACCCCTCCCGTATGGATTGATTTAGAATCACAGCGTAGTGTAGAGTAGCCGTTAATTTCAATTTCAAAATGTTGAATTTCCGAAGTAGTCCGTGTTTCACTTAATTAAATAAAAGCAGGCTTAAAACATTTAATATCAGCAATTATCTGATCTTTATTGGCTAACAGACTTTGTGCATTTAAGTATACAAGATCTGAATTATATAGAATCGGAACATTTAGACAAATAGGTAAATTAGTTAGTTTTTTAGATAGTTTGAAACTTATTTTTGTAAAAATTGTTTTTATTTACTATAGGAGGTATACTGTTTACATACTTAATTGTTTTGGTGACATCACCATTAGCCTTCATTTCATCTAGCTTCGATTTTATCATTTTAAAATAGTTTCTCTGTTTTATTGTTTGGTCAGAAAATTTTTTAATTCCATTTACCTTTTTTCAATCATTTCTTTATTTTTTAATACTTTAAGGTAGTCTTCCCTATTATCAAACATAACCTTCAAAGGGAGATTTTTTCCAGGCATAAACTTTCCTATCCTTGATGTTTTCAAAGATCCAATATTTTCCCCGCTACTAAATAATTCCTTCACATAAGTAGCCTCCTCGGATATTCTATCACTCCGATTTGCTCCTGTAGTTTCTTAAATCTTAAAAATAACAACATTGTTCATTCGATTTTGTCGTTCCAACATTTCGTTAATAATCTCTTCAGAGTCAAAAGAAGATTTCTCTGTATTTTTTCTAGCTTTTAGTTCGATAATTTCTTGATTCAGAGAAAGCACCTTCCAAAAACTCTCGCAATCATCGCACAAGAAGATTAGTTTCCTTTTGTTTTTGAGCAATAAACACTCAATTTCAGAACTTGTTAAGTCACCGCTGTACCACAAAATAACTTTTTGCAACTATCACATGGAAAAACTTGATTTAGCTCATACTCTTCTTTACACCTAATTCATTTATCCATTTTAGAAGTCAACACCTGGCCTATTTATATTTAGACAACTTACTCACTTTATCAGAACCAGTTTTTGCGATTGAATTTAATGGATGTTTCACAATTTTAATGTGCAATTTTAAGTTTATCAATATGCAATTAAGGAAACTTAACAATATTAACATCAAATGAAAGTATGCACAAAGATCAATAAATTGATCTAAGATTTAAAATTGTTGATGAAGAACTTCACTAGCTATTTACTTTTATCTCTAAATACGATAAAACACGTCTGTTCACATCGACGACTCGACTTCCTTCTAAATAGCAGTTGTAAAGATCAGCAGATATAGTTTTCCTTGGTTCCCTATATCATTGCACAGGGATACCGATCTTAAATGGGAAAAAGATACCAGAATATCCCCATAGGGCTAATAATACCTAAGCTTAAATATTTAATATCATATCTTCTTTTTTCTATTCATATATAACAAGTCAATCAAAATATATTAAACATCAAGTAGGCATCACATAAAATGTAACTTCTGTCATTCTGACGATGATATGAAAATATCGAAATAATTATCAATAATCGATTATGCGAAGTTATATTTAAAAACAGATGTGTTTTTTCTTGCCATATCTTTGAGAATTTTCGCGAAGTTTGTTATGAATAATGTTTTCAGATGCCACAAATCTCTATGGGGCTGCAATGAAAGATTATCTACCGTTTGGCAGCTTTAGGTGGTTAACTGAATCTGGAATTGACTTATTTGAAGTCACTTCTATTGAAGATAATTGACCTAAAGGATATGTTTTGTACGTTGATTTGGAGTATCTTACCAATCTACACGATGCGCATAACGATCTTCCTTTCTACCCAGAAAGTATCACCCCTCCAAAATCCAAAAATTCTAAGCTGATACCGAATTTGTACGATAAAACCAAATATATAATACACTAGCATACCCTAAGACAGTGTTCACTAAAAAATAATCATAGAATCATCATATATGTCTGGTTAAAGACATATATCGAACTCAACACAAGCCTTCCCAACCAAGCTAAAATGCCTTTGAAAAAGATCTGTTCAAGCTCTTAATCAATGCAATCTTTGGAAAAACAATGGAGAACGTTGAAAAAATAAAACGTACAGTTCTGACAACTCATTGGGAAAACATCAGAGGATCCTTGGGGGCATAAACTATTGCGAAACCAGAATACAAATATTGTTTTGTGTTGAACGATAATTTGGTAGCGGTTCAACTGAATAAAATTTAAGTAGTGTATGATAAACCATTTTATGTAGGATTTTCAGTTCTAGATATATCAAAGACTATAATATATGAGTTTTATTATGATTATGTTAAACAAGAGTATGGAGATTCTGTTCAGTTGTGTTATACGGATACTGATTCGTTAGTGTTGGAAGTATTTACTGAAATTTTTTAAAAAGACATGAAGGAAAATATTCAATATTTCGATACATCCAATTATCAGAATGATTGTCAGTAAAATGAAAGACGAGTTTTCTGGTGTAGTAGTTGTTGAGTCTTTCTATGGAACTGGTTATGTGTGTGTGTTATGTTATCAGAACGATTTAACAAGTCAGATGTTTTAAAGAAGGCTAAAGGTATTTTTGAACATATAATTCAAATTTAACTTCATCTTAATTACTATAAACAAATCGTTGAAACTGGTGGGATTGTATACAGAAATATGAATGTTTTTATTTCCAATATGCATACCATTCATACTGAATTAAAGAACAAGGAGGCTCTTTTTTCAAGGGATGATAAGAGGTATGTAATACCACATGACGCAAATACTTTAGCATGGGGTAATTTTCTTATAAATATGGATTATTCAAATTCAGGCACCTTTGATAATCTTATCCAAGCATTAGAAGAAGAAGAAGCGGTGGAGAATTTTTTCAGTGATGTATATATAGAAGAATACTTGGATTTTGATTCTACAAATTTTTATTCTTTGGATGATTTAGATGTTAAGGTTTAACACAAAAATGAATGCTATTTATATACTTATTTATTTTATTTCAAAAAACAAAGGACAATTCTATGAAATATTGTAACAGTTACAATAGTAGAACATGTGGCTATATGTATATTATATTAGTATGCGTATTTGTGTGCGTGCTTGAGAAAACCTGGTGAACTCCACACAACTGAAACCATTCGGAATCTTGGTAGTTTCCATTCCTTTCGAAAAGACACACTTTATATGTTGTACTATTGGTGGGTATTTCAGCCTTTAGGGTTACTGTACTGTTTGGTGTATACGATCCCATTCGTATTCATTTTTCAGGCCAACTAATATTTTTTTTTACCATTACCATCAAAACATACATACACTTCTCTAATATTATACGGATGCTGTATTGAAAGGTAGTTACCAGTAATGGCTTGTAAAATTATAATGTTTGAGTCAGCATATTGACTAATACTAAATAAATGATAATATGTTGAATCTTATATAGGATTTAAATTTTAGACTTTTAATCAACACATTTATGTATTGTCTTCGTTTTGGATAATAGCATGGAATATATATTGTTGTATTAATCAACCCCTCTCCTACTAAGTCACCAGAGCCATCCAGATGTATATCACTATTTTTTACGATTTGTACTTTTAATTCACGGATACAGTTCACATTTAACAGACTATACAAATCACAGGGAATTACAAATTCATGATATACCAATATGCCGCATTTGCAGCGATACTTGCTAGTCTTGGAGCACTATGGCATACACATTCTGAATTAAATTTAATGTCTAGTGTAACACACCTACTAGCTTCCATTTTTGCATTCACACTTTTTTCTTTCCTGCTAATCTTTCCAAATTATTAGTAATTCAATAACATTCGTACATTCATCGCTGTGGATTCTCTACTCTTTAATACCTCACATATAATGAAATTGAAATTTTATTCTGCTCCGTATATACTACATTGATCGTTCTTACCCCTATATGAAGGTCAACTGCGGTCATTACCCATATTTGACCTAACCATTATAATATAAAGGTCGACTATCTTGTGCTCTGTTACCGCGATTTCCACAAAACCGATTGGATAACCCTCCAAAACAACATTAAAAATAATCTCCCCCCACACCAAAACCTCCCAGACACAAATTCAATCGACACCCAAGCCGAACTCCTTCACTTTCTAATAATCGATGCCCAAGACATCGCCATCCCCCTCACCACTGTAAACACCAACTACAGTGCCCTTCCCCAAAACATCTTATCTAAAATCCGCCAAAAAAACAATTTGTACAGATTGTTTGTTTGCACCAGAGATCCAATCGTCAAAACACAGTGGAACCGTCTAAACGCCCAGGTCAGACTGGAAATCAAACGCGTACAAACTTGCAAAGTGGAGATCGTCCACGGCTGACCTGGACTATAGACAGGGCCACTTGTTCTGGCGAAAGTTCAACATTCTCATAGGTGGCAGATATAAGAAGGAACAATCGCATCTCTCGGTAAACGGGCAAACATTCCATACCTCCGAACAAAAATCTGAAAAATTCAGGGAAAACCTTCAAAACGTTTTCTCCTCCCCCAACAATCCCAATTTCAACAGAGAATTCGCAATCGAATCAGACCTCCTCACCGGGAACATCACTAGAAGCCCACACGCCACCCTCCCCTCAATGAAGAAAACCCTCTTCTAGTCCCTTTCTCCATCCAAACCATCCAAACGGCATGCAAAACAGGAAAAAACACTTCCCCAGGCCCAGACTCGATTTCAAGGCAAACCCTCAAAAACCTCCCAAAGGAAATATTTCCTCTCCTCCAAAACCTGCTAAACTCATGCCTCTCCTATTCATATTTTCCAAAAATCTGGAAAACTGCAAATTCCGTTCTCATCCCCAAGCACGGGAAAGACCTCACCAACCCTGAATCCTACAGACCCATCTTTCTCATCAGCGTCCTAGGGAAAGTTCTTGAGCGCCTGCTTAAGGACAGAATCTGGGACTTCTGCACCACCAATAACATCATCCCCCATTCCAACACGGATTCAGATCCTAACACTCTTGTCAAAACGCACTTTCCAGTCTCCAAACGATAATTACCAAATCATTCAATCTCCGACAACACACTGCAGCCATCTTCATGGATGTCCAGAAGGCTTTCGACCAGGTCTGGCATACGGGCCTGATCAGGAAGCTTATGAGCATCCGACTCCCCCTTCCAACAGTCAAACTCATCTACTCATATCTCACAAACCGCTCCATAAGTGTCAAAGTTGGAAACTCCATATCTCTACCGTTCACCCCCCGAGCCGGAGTCCCCCAGGGCTCAGTCCTCGCCCCCCTTCTATACCTCATATTCACTTACGACATTCCGTCACCCCGAAACCCCTACGACCACATTCAGCTATACGCCGACGATACCTCCCTCATCTCCACAGACAAAACTCTCCTTACCCTCCAATTTCGAACCCAACAAACCCTCAACACGTACTCAAAATGGTGCAGCCAATGGAGAGTAACACTCAACCCCCAAAAAACCCAGGCAATAGTCTTCAGCCACCCGAACCGCAAACTTCAAACTCAGAATTTCCGAATATCGCTCTGGGGGGATCGGCTCGAAATCCGCAATGAAGTCACCTACTTGGGGGTGCGATTCACTCGCAGACTCAACTGGAGATCAGACGTCCGAATGACTCTGGACAAAATGCGGAAGAGAGCCAATCTCATCAAGGCGTTAGGAGGAAAGCTGGGGCGAACGCACACTCTTCTTCACACCTACAAAACTTACATCCGTCCCATTATGGACTAAAAATCCACCACCTACTGCACCCTCGCCCCAAGCACCCTCCAAAAAATCCAATCGTGTGAAAGAGCCATTCTCCGCTACTGCCAATATCAATCATTCTTGTCACCCAGCATCCAGGTTTACAACAATACCAACATCCCCCCTATCACCACCCGGCTAAAAGACCTCCAATCCCGATACGTCAATCAAACCATAATCTCCGATAACACCATCGCTAAAAATACTCTCAAAATGCCCTGGTCTAGACGTCAGACACTCTCTCGAAAACCCAAGAAAAATTCCCCTTCCCTCCCCTGCGCCTCCTGAAAACCGCCTACGGCGATCTACCCGAAGATCTCGTGAACCACCTTGAAAACTCCCCCATCTCAATCCGGTAACCACCCCGCGAGCCCTTCAGGCAACCACATCGGTGTTACAGGTTTTTCTGTGGTTTCCCTGTAACCTATCCTAGTTTCTTCAAAACTTTGATAGCCAAATGGCCGATGGTCGGGACTCATACAGCCACAGCTGTACCCAATCCTCAACAAAAAATATCAAAAAATCAAAAAATACAAAAAAATCAAAAAAAAACTGAAAGGAACCGTTTTTTTTCCCCAGTCGCAACCAACAACAACCTAACAACAACCAAAAGCACGCTCCACCAAACACAAGATACAGCGGTGGACCCGGGGAGTCGTTGCATATTCGGGCATCGATCTTCTCCCCACCACTCAAAAAAGCCCCCAAACCCCTCCCCCGCCCATGCAGAGGAAATTTTACTACATCAGGGACCAAACACCACCCCAAAAACTTCCACCAAAAAAACTTCAATCCCCCCAAAACAAAACCCTCCTACTTTTCTCTCTCTTACCTTGTGCTCAAAAACGACTTCGTACCGCTGTCATTACTTTGAACGTACTAACCTCCATTAGGTGTATCATTAAACATCTACTTGTATAGCATGTAGACACTTATTACCGAAGAATGATACACTTATGTCAGACATACATTACATAAATTACTGTCTGACATAAATAGCATGCAATAAATGCCAGATGTTGAGGTATCTCAACACCTCTTACCTTCCAATCCCACAATAATTTCTGGAAACAACAACAATAAAGATATAATCGCTGTCACGCACATTTAATTACCTAAATGCAAGACTACGTAAAATAATCAGCGCAAACTAAATCGAAAATAGGAAGGTTCGATAACACTGACCATTGCAGTTTGGTATTTCAGAATAGAACAGCAGCAAGCTCTCAAATCAAAATACAATTACTGACACCGAGTTAGATTTATGATATTATTGTACATAACCAATTAACTTTCGCAATACCCAACGTTTTTCACTAAATGAGAAGAATTTGAAATGAAACTATTTGAGCTAAACCGCGAAAACAGCTATTTGCAAGGCAAATTAAAACAATCAAAGAGATATGAATGAAATTTGGTTTTTGTGTTATTATGGGGAAGTTTTTTTCTCACCTGGTGTTAATAAAAATCTGAATAGTCGTAAAAAGAGAATTGTCTCCTAATTTTCTAAAAAGTATATATTCCTGAATTATATTGCTCTTTTTATGGTTCTACTACGGTTTTTAACTGTGGTAACATGAATAAAATGCAGTAGGCTTTGATTGAAATAATAGCCTGTTATTCAAGAAGACTGATAACACAGTGTTATGTACCTATTTAGGGTGGAAAAGTCAGATAGTATTGTTAATGTTTTGAATTTAACCCATTTCTTGAAATGACCGTATCAAAAAAACTCCTATGCTCAATGCCAACAAAATCGGACCAACCGTTTAGGAGAATTTCAGTATGAACCCGATTGCAGCGCCACCTACCAGGACTAAATGTGAATCGAAACCATCTACTTACTTGATCACACACACAAAAAATTCCATCATAATTGGCCCATCTGTTTAGGGGGAGTTCAGTCAAATTCACACGGACAGAAGAATTATATGTACAGTCGACAGAAGCAAACAAGAGGGTGGGCGGCTCCTTGTCGCTGTAGTTGTAATTTTGTAGTAACAATCGATATTTTGAATCAAAAACCAATTATCGATATCATACGTGTCAACAAAGTCGTCGAATCTGTGTACACATCAGGATCTTTCGGAGTAGAACCGTCGAACCCAGACGTTTGTTAACTTTTTATTCATTTCAATAGTGTGACCAATTTGGTATATTAGGAAATATTCCTTTTTCCAGTGATCGTTGTGTTGTTTCCAAATTCGTTTTTCTCAATAACAGCAGAAAGTTAAAGTGGATAACAGTGTTAATATTAGAATATACACTTCACCACTACCAACTATCTTATATATTTAGTTGTTGTTATAAACAAGAATCTATGGCAATCATGTTGTGTGATTTGTGAGATATGAATATTAAATGCTGTTCCACTTTACATCGTTTGCTTTATTCAAACCCAACAGTTATATATTATATACCATTATTTAATCAATCAAGTTTCACATTACTAAAGAACAAATTTCAAAAATGAGTCTTGATAAAAAGATTGTTCTGTTATTTATGAAGCAAATAATAATTGATACCTCGACCTCCATGATGTTGTATTTTATGGTGTCCAGATGAGTCCCACGAGTAGCTAGGGAAGAATGGTCGCCTACAACAGAGCCCCGCATTTTGTTGGAAGGCTACATGCGAGAGGCTTTCGCCTGGTTCCCTCACGTTAGTCGCTAAGGATCGGGAAATGCTGGGTCTGGCTTCACAGTCCCACAGGTCGAAAGCTCGACGGTACAGTCCCTTCACGAAGTTGACCAGAGGGTCGGTGAAGACTTCCTCCCATTGTACCCCGACCTTTTATCCCTTAGGCGTGCACTATACCGTAGGATTAGGTAGTTTTTATGGTGGTTGTCCCCATGTGGTCCAGACAGTTAAGCCAAGACCCCCGTGCTCCTTACTACTGTATACTCTCCATCGCTGGAGGGGTCGTTGCAATACCAAGCTGGTCGGTGGCAGACTATTTCACAGGATTCTCGGAACTTTTACGTTCCTCACCCGTTTTATTCATCTACTAACCATTTCATTTGCTCTGAAGAAGGCTGTCAGTCTCAGTCAACCGATCCTCTTTCACAAAGTCGAGAGTCAATGGCCGTTCCTTTATCCGCCACCTGGGGACACTGGAAGTAAAGCACAGAAAGAGCAAAAAGTACAAAAAAATGCAAATTTTTCCAAAAGCCATAACTGACGTAAATGAAGAAATTATGAACATAAAATTCATGTATGAGTAGCAAGCCATACTGATATTGTAGTGACCAAATAAGAGCAGGCTGACTGAATAGGATGATTGGGCTAAGGAGAGAAGACTATGTGAGTTTAATGAATAAGGTAAAAAACAGAAATGATTGAATTTAACAGAAAGGAATTATTAAAACTATAATATAGCAGAACAAACAATATAATTCAAACTGTTTGGGCAGGAATCAACTGTGTTTATATTTTGTGATTAACAAATAACTTTGAATTATAGGAAAGACAATATTAAACAGGAAGCATGTAGCATGTACCCTTCTCCTGGAGATTAATCTTCCTGTCGGTACCGACTATGTTCGTTCTATCGCTTGTAAAGTATCGGGTTGTTGTTAATCGAAACTCTTCTTAAAAGTTACTTGTATATTATATCTTCATGATTATTTCAAATAAAATGCATATTTTAATTGTCAATTTTCTGAGCATTAACCTGAGCTGAGTTAATCCCCGCTATCCTGTTGGTTGTCGTTTTGGGTATTTCCCTCTTTCGTCAGGGTGATGTCCCCTTCTGTAAGAGTGCTGTCCCCACCCCTCGACCCAAACTATTTCCTCCCCGGAGAGCTGCGACTCCTCCCCCAAGGAGTTCAGAGTGCAAGTCCCTGCTCAAGAAAGCGAGGAAACCGTCTCACCCCCACTTCACCAAGTCCACGCCTTAGTGGATGGTCCCTTTCTCCGGGTTTACCCAGTTCAGGGAGGACGGGGGTTTTCTACTTTTTTTCCAGGATATTATCCGGAAACTCTAAACAGTTGAGAAGGTTGAGGGTATGGGTGCCCCTGCCGTTCTTCTATAACTTCCTCCACACAAGAGTTGCTCGCGTGAGAAGAAAGTGCTATGGTTTTTTTGGGCACTGCGGATTCATTGCTCCGACTTGTTCCCAGTTACGGTGCTTTCCCGCGTAGTCTCTTTTTTTCTTATCCATGGATGATCCCACGAGTAGCTAGGGAAGTATAAGGCCCACTCCTGCAGAGCATGCAGGAGTGAGGATATTTAAACTGGATGACCCCTGGTATCCAGAGTTCGCATATCAGCCATCAAGCTTACCCTTGACCACGCAGTCCTTTGCATAATAGGCTGCTCCACCTTGACTTGAGGGAATTTTATTGTGGTCGCCCTCCTCTTGGTCATCTGCTTAAGGCAAGCCCCCACATCTAGTGAATATATCTCATCAACCACCTTCCACGAGCAAATTACTGCTCCGACGACCCCCCTGACTCCGGCAATCGACCGGCTATCAACGAACTTGTCGGGACATCAGTCCACTCTCCACGATGAAGATCCTGATATTGGATTTCTGCATTCCACAGGAATCAGTTGAGCTGTTCTCGGTTTCACTTATTCCTCCCCGTCCCGTAAGGCCCGAGGAGGAACAGCTACTGGGCTCCCCCACCAGCGACCAGGTCTCACAGCTCCTTGGGGAGAGCTATATGTGGATACTATACCACAATTTGATGGCAATAATCACTCATCAGGAGTATTTTCAGATGCCTGTGAAAGTTTCATTGCCCAATTTACAGATACCACAAATATGAATGTTAAAATTAATTATCATATCTTACGGGCAATAATCGGTGAATTAACAGGTTGTGCCACAAGCTTAATAGGTTCTCGTAAAATTGAAGCCCCATATAATTTTGGCATGCGATGTCAAGATTGTAGGAGTTTAATTCCATCGAAAATAAATGCATCGCATCTTCAGGCTAAGCAGAAATGTATTAGATTGAAGGGTTATGATGAAAGAATTACTAGAGGATAAAAATATTAATCCAGGAATAATATCAGATATACTTAATTTGTTTGATGTATGTATTAATCAGAACTATTTTACTTTTGATAATAAGGTATATATTCAAAATGAAGGTTTACTTCTACATCATCCAATGGGAAGCCCTATATCACCAGTTTAGACAAACATTTTAATGGACAGTTTAGAAAGGAAAATCTTTGGAAAATCTTTTAAAAAATATCTTATTTTGATATAGGTATGTAGATGACATATTAACTTGTTTTGTAGGTAGTGAACGACAATTATATATAATGACCAATCATAATAATAATTTACATCCAAAAATTAAATGTACATTAGAAGTTGAAGAAAATAATTCAATAAATTTTCTTTGATCTACAAATTCAAATCGTCAATACTAGACTTGATTTTTCAATTTACATCCCATGTCACATAAATTAGCAGCATATAATTCAATGATACATAGAGTATTTTCAGTTCCTATGAACAAATATAATTTTGATGGAGAAATTAATATAATTAAACAAATAGCCACATGCAACGGTTATTTATTACATGTAATTAATAAATTAATTGGTAAAAAACAGAAAAAATTGACATTACAACTAATATTTCCTGAAAAAACTGAAGTAATACAAAATTACAAAACCATCACATATGCTGGTAATATTTCTAATAATATTTCAAATATAATATCTGCAGCAACAAATACAACAATTTATTTTGAAACAGAAAGCAGTTTAAGTAAAAAATTGTTAAATGTAAAAACAAAAATATCCCCATTAAAAAAGTCTGGGATATAGAAACTTAAATGCTCAGAATGTAATGCTGTCTATATTGCTCAAAGCAGTAGAAATTTTGAAACATCATCTTGACACCAAACATTCATTAACACCTAACACAGAACTAGAAGTGAGTACTACGTATTTGTGATAAGAAACAAGAACTAGACTATCTTGAAGAATTAGAAATTCGGAGACACTTAAGAGACCCACAAGATGGAGTCCTCAATGAACAGATAAATCAAGGGAGCTCTCCACTATCAAACTGTCTTCTAAAGTAACAATAATTGTGAAGATCAGCAGATATAGTTTTCCTTGGTTTCCTATATCATTGCACGGTTATACTGATCTTAAATGTGAAAAAAGATATACATGATATCCCCATAGGGCTAAGGTAATAATACCTAAGCTTAAATATTTGTAATATCATATCTACTTTTTTCTATTCATACAATATTAAGTAAATCACAAGATAGGTCACTATTTGGTCTAGCCAAAATATTTAACATCAGGTAGGCATCACATCAAATGTAACTTCTGTCATTCTGGAAAAAATTATCAATATCCTAGCAGTTTAATTCGAGAAATTAAAATTTGTTTCTGAAAATATTTTTATTATGATAAGTATTACCTGACACTAGCTGAGTGTGTTAACTACAGTTAAAGGGTTTAATTAATTGTAACGGCTTTTTTGCATTTCGCACAAGATCGGCTCTAATCGTCACTACAACGTGCATAGTTTAGTATGTATTTTGTTCAGTATCTAGTCTGGTCTAGTCTAAGTTACAGAGTGGTTGTGTATATAGCCAGGTGTTGGAAATGGAGTATTATGAACAGGAATTACTTATGCTGGAATGGGGGCTCGAGGACTCTGAGCCGCTTTAGAGGTAATTAATTACGTATATACTAGGATATTCATTATTGGTTTTTTTTAAATGAAATGAAACATTTTATAAGTAGTTCTGTGATATTTAAAACTTTGAAAACAGATGATAAACATATTTGAAGGTAGACGTTTTGTTTGAGATTCTTGTAAAAGTTTATTTTGGACACAATCCAATTAAAATTATAGATATATATTCAAAAAATGCAGTTCTAACACTGTTAACAACATTTCCATGATAAACTGAGACACCTGCAAAAGGCAATCTAACCTCATTGAACTGCAGTTCAAAGTAGCCCTATAAAGAATATTAACTTTTTTGATACCTATTAAAAAGCAGTTTTTTCTGTTAGGCAGAGTTTTAAATTAAATTGCAATTTGTATTTGGATATCTAGAATAATAAATCCTGGACAAACAGAATTTTTATTTGGATAAGTAGTTACCTATATATTAAAAGATTACATACTGTATTTTTTGTTATAGGCAAGTGAGTCATCCCAAAAAGTCGCTTAAAAATAGCAGTATGTGACCAAGGAGTACTAATCGCTAAAACCACTTTCATTTTATGTTTTCGAGGTCGCTGAATACGAATCTGAAATTATTTTTTATTACACACAATTTAGATTTTTTGTGCAATATAATATATAAATATATATAAATAGTTTTAAAAAATTGGCTTTTTATTTCTTTTCAATTTCCATAAAAAATAAACGTTATTGCTGATTTTGTACTTTCATTGTCTAGATTGTTTTACTATAATACATGACGTTTCAATCAGATCGTTCAGTAAATGACGAAGATAAATACTGTTTGAAACGTCATCTATTCTGAAACAATCAAGTAATGTAAGTCCTCAATTAACAATCACATAGTTATGTAATGTTTTTCTAATTTATTTAAATAGTTTTTACTTGTGGGATAAAATTATACACACTATGGCTAATTACTATCTATTTATTTAAAGAAACACACACTGTATCAAACTTAATTTATATACACACTTTACCTAATGCCTAATTTATTCAAACTCGGTATATTAGTTCTAATTAGTTCCAGTTCTAATTTAGCTTCACTATTTCAGTCACTGTCCGATTACTAAGAACTTCTGTGAACTAACTCTTTACCGTCCGTCCGTTTCAATAATTATTCACGCACTCAAAAACCCGCGTATATATAGTCCTTCTCAACTCTAGAAAATTCCAGTACCTTCCGCGCTCGCCTTATGCACAAACAAAGCGAATGTTCTCGAAAGGAGCGCAGCCACCTAAATTTACAGTCGAGGGACAGGACCGGCATTGAGTTGGTGACCTCGCAACAGCTATATTACTGTTAATAATCTATTTAATCATCATTATTAACTAGTTATTAACAGGTTTAATCCCTATTACCAACCAGCTCAATTGCTGTAATTAACGGGGTTAATTGTGGTAAGTAAAATAGTTAATACTCCCAAAAATTTTGTTTTCTGAGGTAATTGATTTTTGGTATCTAGCGGTTACTGTTTTTAATAGGTTATTAAAGTGTTTTAATTACCTTGAGTCGACGGACCTTAATAACAATAACTAATGCCTTTTTTATTGTCATAATTAAACATTTGTTGTGTCCTAATACGTATTAAAGTTTTTACCTACTACAACTAAATTCTTAATAATGCTTAATAATTTTTTTCCTCATTGTATATATAAATAGTTTTAAAAAATTGGCTTTTTATTTCTTTTCAATTTTCATAAAAAATAAACGTAATTGCTGATTTTATACTTTCATTGTCTAGATTGTTTTACTATATATGACGTTGCAATCAGTATTTTTCTTCGATCGTTCAGTAAATGACGAAGATAAATACTGATTGAAACGTCATCTATACTAAAACAATCGAGTAATGAAAGTCCTCAATTAACAATCACATAATTATATTACTGTTAATAATCTATTAAATTATCATTATTCACTAGTTATTAACAGGTTTAACCACTATTACCAACCAGTTCCATTGCTATAATTAACGGGTTTAATTGTGGTAAGTAAAATAGTTAATACTCCCAAAAATTTTGTTATCTGAGGTAATTGAATTTTGGTCACTAGCGCAGACCTGGAAGAGGCTTAGCCATAATTTGTTTGATTACCCGGCAGATCTAAATCGTGCATTAGGGACCCCATTCAACCCGGAAGATTTGAACCGTATTTGATAACCTGACGGTTACGTCCGTCAAAGTACCAAGTATATGGTATATATAGCTTATTTTCTTTTCCCTGTTATTTTGCTTGTCACTATAGAATTATCCGTAAAATAGACCACAGAGTATTAATAGACTAAAGGTTCCTTTTGATTATTTTGTGTATACCGACTTATTGTGTGATCGTATACACTAAACCGTGGGTAGTATACAACTCGGCTGAATCCCCGTTTCCTTCATTAACCCGTAACTTATAAATTGGAGGATCCATAGTTGGCTCGTCCATGTTGTAATTAGGTAAATAAAGTGAATTCAACAAGACGCTAAGGGTCAAGGGGCCGTGGAGCAAACCACGTTAAAAATCTGGCGCCCGAGATTTAAACCAAATTTTGCATCAAGGGTGTCCATAGTTCCTATGGAATTAACCACGTGTAAGAAGGAAATCACGTTACAAAATGGCGCCCGATCAGGGACCCAATTGTTGATTACAGTAGGATCTGTTTTATACCGTTTTCGATTTTTTTAAGCGTTTTTTTTTTGCTTGGACCGTCAAGTCTGTTTTGACTGTTTTTCTGTTTGTTAGGACAGGGACCGTTATTCCACTTTGGTTTTACCGTATTGCTGCTGAGAGTTGATTATTCATTAGAGTAGGGACTTGATTTCGTTGATTAGACAGGGCCGTTGACTGTTTGATTAAGAAGGGACCGTATTCCGTTTTCAATTTTTTTTCATTCTGTATTGTTAAGAGTGATTGAGAGTAACCTGTGGATATTTTGTTTAAATGGACCATTTTGCCTGTCCCTGATCTTGTTCCTTTGGTATTTAAGAAGATTTTTTTCCCGCTTGAGTTTGAAAGCTTGTCAGAAGGGATTGCTGAGCCTAGGGCCAAAGGGCCAATTTCAAGAAGAAATGTTTCTCCACGACCCGTTTCTGACCGATCCGATACCGGAACCATTCCAACCATTATGGCCAACCCTCCGCCAAATGTACATGACTGGAAAGTGTGCTTTGGAAACCGAGGAGACCCGGCCGCCTTCATTGAAAGAATTGAAGAAATCTGTGCCGCAAAGAATGTTCTAAAATATATTATGCTTCCGGTACTACCTGAATTACTGTCCGGTGAGCCCACACCAGGGTACCGGAATAACCGAAACAGATATACCAGCTGGACCGATTTTGAAACCGATTTCCGAATTTTCTTCTATCCCGTTAACTACGAGGTTGACTCAGAAGCCGAGATAGGCCGACGTTTGCAAAGAAGGAATGAGTCCGCCGCTACTTACATCACCGAACTCCAGACTTTAATTCGTAGACATGGAAAGCTAACTCCCGAACAACAGTTAGCATGACTGTACCGCAACCTTTTGCCCGAATACCATCTGCAAATTCAATAAGGGGACTTTCATGATTTTTCCACATTTTGTCAGGTGGTCAGAATATGAGCTCCTCAGGAAGGAACTCCAGTCTGTACCCAACCACAGTGGACCGAACCGGGGACCAAATCCCCGTCCGCAGCCAATAAGTTCGCCGAGATATGGACCTTCCCATAACACGATGCCTGGGCCATCCAGAGAGCCCATCGCCGGTCACAGCCAACCGTCATCGACCGATACTTCTCGCCGTCCGCCGTCTGATACTACCCAGAAACCGGCAGGACAATCTTCCCGTCAACCAATCTGTTTCCGCTGAGGTGAGTCTGGCCACTTCAGAAATCACTGCCCAAACCCTCAGAAGATATTCTGTTCTCGTTGCCGTAAAGAAGGAGTATTTTCCAGGAGGCAGGAAAACTTAAACAAGTAGATAAATTTTACGTTTAATTCCCTTACCACGACTACGGTCGAAAGATGTAGGTAGGAATTTTGATATAAATTGGTGAACATTTGATAGGACAAGATTCGTCAATCTGCTCTCGGCTTTCTGCCGTTAAAAAAACCGAAATTATTGTGAAACCTAGTGAATTAAAAATTGTGAATTCCGGTATTGAAGCTTTATTTGAAAAGGTCAATTATTTTTCAAATAAACTGTATATTCGAAACTTTCCGTACCGCCGCTTAATACTAAATTGTTAGATGTATTCTTGGAAAATTTTCCGACCGATTTTTTTTCTTTTGTTGTTGATTTGAATTTTTTTTATTTGTTTCTTTTGTATATCAATAAAGATTTGTGAACTGTAATTTGCTTTAGAATTTTATTACAGCGTGTAATATATATTAATTAACTGATATAGATTATGAGTTGATTCTCGTGTGATTTTATACTTTTGGTTTTCAGCAGTTTATATATTTAATTGATACTCATGTGGATTATAATATTTTAATATTATTCTAGTCTTTATATTTTTACTCTGTGCGTCGATACCTAGGTACCGTTTAACTCGTGAAATTTATTTTGGGGAGTAGTAGTTCATCGTAGTTTTCTCGTGTTTCATGAGAATCCAAAGGGTTTCTCAAACTTGGAAGAGGCTTAGCTATAACTTGTTTGATTACCCGGCAGATTTAAATCGTTCATTCCCAGTTTCGTGGAACAATTATTTTAATTTTTTTTCTGTCGGAATAAGAGTTGCCGGTTTAATTTAGATTCAAGGGTCAATCAGACTTGGAAGAGGCTTAGCCATAATTTGTTTGATAGCCCGGCAGATCTAAATCGTTCTTTCCCCGTCTCGTGAAATAATTATTTTTATTTTTTTCTGTCGGAATAATACGTGCCAGTTTAAGTTTAGAACCAAGGGTTAATCAGACTTGGAAGAGGCTTAGCCATAATTTGTTTGATTGCCCGGCAGATCTAAATCGTTCTTTCCCCGTCTCGTGGAACAATTATTTTTATTTTTCTATCGGAATAATGGTTGCCGGTTTAAATTTGGATTCAAGGGTTAATCAGACTTGGAAGAGGCTTATCCATAACTTGTTTGATTACCCGGCAGATCTGAATCGTGCATTAGGGACCCCATTGAACCCGGTAGATTTGAACCGTATTTGATAACCTGACCGATACTTCCGTCAAAGTACCAAGTATATGGTATATATAGCTTATTTTCTTTTCCCTGTTATTTTGCTTCTCACTATAAAATGGACCACAGAGTATTAATAGACTAAAGGTTCTTTTTGATTATTTTGTGGTATACAGACTTATTGTGTGATCGTATACAGTAAACCGTAGGTAGTATACAACTCGGCTGAATCCCTGTCTCCTTCATTAACCCGTAACTTATAAATTGAAGGATCCATATTTGGCTCGTCCGTGTTGTAATTAGGTAAATAAAGTGAATTCAACAAGACCCCTGGAATTTTCCGTAACCTCCATCTGAGGCTATCTGGAACTCTTGGCGCTAAGGGTCAAGGGGCCGTGGAGCAAACCACGTTAAAAATCGAATTTTGCGTCAAGGGTGTCCATAGTGACGTGTTCGTGTGGTAGCAACTACGTGTAAAAAGGATATCACGTTACAATACCTACCTATGTAAGCTCAAGCTTTCCTCATCCTCCAACTACTCACTTTTCCCCAGTCATTCATCACGTGCTGTTATATTCATCGTCCTGGAATTTCATAACTTTCCCCCTATCCGTTTCAAAGATAATCACTTGGTGCGAGACTTTTCAGGTACGCTGTATATTTAACCCTTCGGTGGGCGCGCTATGGCACTGTGTACCGAAGTTTAACTGTTTTGAACGTCACGCGTCTCATGTTACCTGAAACACCTTATGCTTCTGAGTATTCCATGTTGACTATATCCGTAAGAGACTGCTGAAGCCAGAAATATTTTATATGCACTCATTCAGTCTCAGTTCAACGTCAAACACTAGCAGTCTTACAAATAAACCTGTTATAAAATATTATACTGAGAATAAATCAAGAATAAGAAAAATGACTACCAATAAACTCGGAATAACTTGAGAATATGTTATACTCAGTATAAGTAGTGACCCAAAAGTTTATACCGACCCCTACCCTTGTTTAACTGTGTTATAACCTAAAAGAAATTGACGTTTATTAATTTTTTCTAATACGGATTGTTCAACACGTGAGAAAAATGTTTTTGAGAGCTGTAGAGGCTGTTGAAGAAGTGAATGAAATAATTAATATGGAAAATAGACGGAAAAAGAAAACGTTTAAGGAGAGGGAAGAACCATTTACTCTTTATGGTAATGAAGAATTTAGATTAAAATATCGTTTTTCTAAAGATGGTGTTCGATTTATAGAACAAATTATAGGTGATTCCCTTAATATGGACAAACGAGGTGGTGGCTTATCTAGCACTTTGCAAATATTGATAGCTTTAAGGTATTGGGGGCGCAATCAAGTAAGTATAGAGATGGTTACCTTTAACAATAAACATTTTGATAACAAAAAATTCAATGAAGAAACAAATTGTTGTAGCAAGTGTTTTTCATTTTACTTGTATTTCAGATACAAGATGATGCTGCAGATATCCATGGCTTAACACAGCAGTCTATCACAAATGTGTGCCGTCGTGTTGCAAGAGCAATATTAGATAAGCGTTTCGATTACATAAAAATGCCTACTTTACAGGAAGAGGTAAATATAATTCAGAGATTTGAAAGTATAGCAGGTTTCAAAAAAGTTATTGGAGCAATAGACTGCACACATATTGGAATACCTAAAATAGCTGGTCCAAATGGACAATATTATATAAATCGAAAAGGGTATAGTTCCTTGAATGTTCAGGTTAGTTGTGTTATAGTTTTCATAGCAATTACAGGTTATCCAACGATTTTTTTTCTAATTTTAGGTGGTTTGTGATAACAGCCTGAAAATCCGAAATATTGTTGCCCATTGGCGAGGAAGTACTCATGACTCTCGTATTTTTAATGAGAGCACATTAAAACAACGTTTAGAAGAGGGAGAATTTCATGGTTTGTTATTAGGAGATTCAGGCTATGCTTGCACTCCATATTTATTCACACCTGTTCTGAATCCATCTAATCGAAAAGAAGAACGATACAATTATGCACATATCAGAACACGTAATACTATAGAGAGGTGTTTTGGTGTCTGGAAAAATCGATTTAGATGCTTATTAACAGGATTCAGAACATCTTTGGAGAATACCAAAATGTATATAGTTGCTTTAGCAGTGCTACATAATATTGCTGTGGAGTTGAATGAGCCCCCTTTTGTTGATGGTGATGTACAACATCCACCTCAACCACCAATACCACCAGTAATACATCAAAATGTACTACGTGGCACTGCAGCAAGATCTATATTTATAGAAGAAAACTTTTGAGGTATTTACTTAAATCAAAGTCTATTTTAATTATTGACATTATTTATTGTTTCAATTTTTTTCTTTAAAATCTCTTCTTGCAACTTCAGATTTTTCATCAACTGTTCGTGTTGTTCGGACATCTGTTGAATGCGTAACTCATGCTCCCTTTGCAACCTTTCATTCTCTAGAATCCTGAATTTTCTCATGTCTTTGAAAGATTCTTCAGAGAAATTAAAAATGTTTTTTTTCTTTGTCTGAAACAATAAAAAATTATCAATAAGATAAACGGACTTACATTTGTTATAAAATTATAATTATTATTGTTTTTATTTAATCATACCGGTGTTTTATTTTCAGGTCTCTTGGGTGTTACTGCACTTGGTGTGATTGGAACATCAGTATCCTGTTCAAAATCAAGATATTCAGCCTGTAATAAATATGTTTAGTATAACAGACTATTTGACTCATAGCAAAATTGTCAACATGTACGTTTATGGTAATTCTAATAAATATTACATTACAAAAATGATATTTTTTTTAGTATTTATTGCAATTTGTTATTGAAATGTATAACATAGAATACCTACATCATATGAAGTGCTAGGACAATTTGTATCCTGCAAATTTATTAATTCCACTGCTGAACCTTGCGTTATTCTTGATTGCTAAAAAGATAAAAAAGTGTTCTTAACAAAAGTATGTGTAACCTAAACTAAGAAAAACATCGAAATATTGTACCTGTGCACCATCACAATCAAATTCATTGAAATCCACCTCTAACTCTAGGGGAATCATCTCTGCAATTTCTATTGCATCTGGAGATGGAGAGGGTGGTTTCGGACCACCTCCAGTTTTCTTCATTTCTTTTCTCAAGAAAGACATTTCTTTTTTGCAGTTCAATTTCATTAGTTTCCACTGGTTCATCAACTGTTTTTTGTCTCTGCATCTCACATTTGCAGCATTGAACCTGCAGAATAAAAAAGTTTAAAGTTGACTATATACAACTACACTATCTAATAATATTCAACAGCTAGGTATATTTTATAAAATTTTTGATTCAATTATTGAAATGACTACTTTTCAAGATATACCTAAGTACATACCTTTCCGTTATCTCCTGCCATGCTTTTAATTTTGCCTTGTTGGTGTTTGTATTTAGGTTTTTATTTTCTATTATTTGTAAATAGCCTTCCAGAATGTCCTTCAAAAGGCGCTGGAATACAAAAAACAGTCATAGTAACTTCACAATTAATAAAAAAAATGAATGCTTACTTTTTCTTCACTTTCCCAGTTTATACACCGATCTCTTTTAATTGAAGCCATCTTATAAAAGGGTTCTTAAAATAATTCACTACTCCACGTGACTGCTAATACAAAAGTAGAATATAGATAAACTAATTCGTTCTTCTTTTTTTGCACGTAAATGCATTTGTCAGTCGCACAGAACGTAACGAATACGACAACTTTTCTTTAAATTTAGGGTGTTCTATCTACTTGTGTGAACGGCTACGACGTTGCCAAACTATTATTTTGGAATAAAAGGAGAATAGTTATACCGATGTTATTCCGAGTTTATTTGTGGAAGAGTTATACTTTCCTTATACTTGATATAACTATTCCTCACATAAGTTCGGTATAACCTAGGTATACAAGCTTTTTTATTAGTAACACTGTAGGAGTTTAGTTTTCGGCACTGCGTACCGTTGCGCGCCCTATAATGTAAGTATTTTTGTATGATGATTTTTTTATTTTATGTATAACTATTTATCATTTCTGTTATTATTTTTTTTTATATTGGTCTTACTTGTTAATTTACATCAGGTGTTATTTCAGGAAACAAATGTGGGGTCGAAAATACCTCAATCCAGACGAGCTAGAGGAGTTGGCAAATCATTTGTCAGATGTGGAAGACATAGCAGACCTGATAGATGATAGTGAAGGCGAGGAAGAGGTTATAATAACTGAAGAAATAAGTGAAACGTCTTCAGAACAATCCGAAGAGAGTGGTGATGAAGAATTTGCCGAAGAAGCATCTGATTATCAATTTTATATAGGGAAGGACAGTGAAACGCCATGGATTAGCAATTCTTTGGCTACTGTAAGCAAAACTAAGTCGACAAACCTAGTGAAAATATTACCTGGTCCTGTCAGAGAAGCAAGAAATACTGAAAAAGAATTAGAAGCATTTTTAAAATTTATATCTCCCGAAATAATAGATGATATCGTTAGCAATACAAACATATATATTCGAAAAAAGCAAGAAGATGTACAATACAGTGGAGATAGAGACTGTAAACTAACAAGCAAAAGTGAAATTTTGGCTTTGTTTGGAGTGTTATTTCTTATAGGAGTGAAAAAAGGTAATAGAAGTAATGTTACGGAATTATGGTCTAAAGATGATACTGAGAGCTACTTTTAGTTATAAAATATTTCTGTTTTTACTTCGTGCTGTCAGGTTTGATAACATATTTACAAGAAAAGACCGTGAGGCAACAGATAAGCTTGCAGCGATTCGAGACGTATTTACTAGATTTATTGAAAACTGCCAAAAAAATTATGCCATTGGTGAATATGTGACCATCTACGAAATGTTACATAAATTCCGAGGACGTTGTGGGTTTGTACAGTACATGCCCAATAAACCTGCCAAGTATGGCTTAAAATTTTAAGCCTTGTCTGATAGTAAAACATACTACACCTGGAATTTGGAATTATACTGTGGGGAACAAAAGGTCGGACCTTATAAAAATTCTAATAAACCGCTGGACATAGTAGATAGATTAGTACATCCACTAAAAGGTAGTAACCGACATTTAACAACCGATAATTATTATACAAGCTACCCATTAGCTGAGCATTTATTACAAAATAAAATAACTTTGACCGGAACTCTAAAAAAAATAAGGCAGTAATCCCTCCACAATTTATTAACTTCAAGAATCATGAAATTGGATCAACACTTTTCGGGTTCCAGGATAATATGTCACTTGTGTCATATAAAGCAAAAAAAAGTTGTAATACTGCTATCAACTATGCACGATACTGGTGAAATCGATGAAATAAGCGGTAAAACCGGAAATAATACTGGACTATAACAGTAACAAAGGATGCGTTGATACTGTAGACCAGTTATGTGCTACTTACTCAACGCAAAGAGTCACAAGAAGATGGCCATTGGCTGCATTTTTCAGAATATTGGACATTGCAGGCATAAACTCACAAATTATGTATTGGGCAAACAAATCATCGGAGAAACAACCAAGAAGAAGAGTTTTTCTCAACAATTTGGCTTTTAGTCTCATGGAAGATCGTTTGAAAGGAAGAGCCCAAGAAAAGTCACTTCCTAAAGATGTATACCAATTTCTTTCAAAATATCGCAGTCCTGAGAGAGAGTCCCCTCCTCATATAAAAAGAGTTGGAGCCTGTCACTTGTGTGGTACAAAACTAAATATTAAAACTACTATATCCTGTATTTCGTGTAAAAAGTTTGTTTGTAAAAACATAGTGAGCATAATGTTCAATTATATTTTTTTTAGAACGGCATTTGTATTTTATTTCATGTCTAAAATGAAAAATGAATAGCGGTACGGAGTACCGCCGCGCGCCTGCTCATGTGAAATTCTTAGGCGCGCCCGCCGAAGGGTTAAAAAATAGAATTATGTCATTCGTGAGTAATATCATAGGGGAATCTAGTTTTTTCGGAACAAATTGTAAAAACACGTTACTAAGTAATATCGTAACAAGAAGCATAAGTGCTGGTGGTAACAAAAATCCGAGTTGAAGACGAGACCTGTACGAATGCATTTTCTCAAAAAAATATTACTTGGCATTGTGTTTTTTCGATTCACAGGAAAAATTAGACGCCCGAGTGGTATTTGTCAAGACTATTTCATGTCAAGACTAACAGATTATTCTGCATACACATAGCTTACAAAACATACTACCTATTATTACATAATAAATAAGTATGAGACCATAATTACTTGTTATCAAAGGTATTGTAATTTTTGGTGAAAACAGCTGTCAAGTTTTGCCGAGGGTTCGAAGAAACAGCTGACAGGTGCTGTCATACAGTTTTTTTTATCTAGAAACCATTTGTAATTCAAAATTGCGCGTTTGTGATTGGTGAGAAGTAAGGCGAGGGAAATAGTCATTGAAAATTACTATTTATCCAAATGTATCCATATGTTCAATGTTTTTCAGAACTTCAATATTTAAATTTAGAGGATGACAAATGAAAACAACCGAAAACCAAACGTAAATTTGTTATAGTCCTCAGGAATTGACTAAACTATAAAGTTGAATGCAGTTTGAGATAACATACCTATATAATTTCTTACAGGACTTGCTGCAAACATCTGGGACTTTATCCAGCTCACATACACACTTGATAAAACTGACAAGACTATTACGATTAGCAAGGCTTCTCCAAAAAATGGATAGATATTCCCAGTATAGTGCTATGATACTAACTCTCTTGATGTTATTCTTCACGTTAGTAGCGCATTGGTTGGCATGTATTTGGTATGTCATCGCGGAAAAAGAAGTCGACACGGATTTAGGTGAGTTAATATTATTTTATTTGCTCTCATTATTCAATTTATATTAAGTATGGTATCATACCATAATGATGTCATATCAAAGAAATTCGATACGAAATTGAGCAGCAAGAAGGAATGGGATCCAAATTCCATTACCAGACTTGGAAGGAGTGCCATTCAATGGTACTCAGACGGCTCAAAAGCAATATAAGGAACTGGGACAGGAGTGTATGGGCCAGGAACGGAACACTCCGAAAGCGGAAATTCACACCATAGGAAAATGTGCCCAATTCAATATTGATAAGTGATATAGAAGGCAAAAGATTATCATAATGTCGGATAGTCAAGCAGCCATTGAAGCACTGAGTTCTTGTCTAATCAATTTCAAAATGGTATGAGAATGCCTAGGCAAACTCAATGAACTAGGCGAGAACAATATAGTCAAAATGAAATAGCAGATAAACTAGCAAAGAGGGGCCTAAAACAACCTTTTCGGAGCTGGAACCCTTTTGCAGTATCAGCTCCTATGTAATATTGGAAGAAACAGGCAAACCCGAAAAAAAAGAGAAAATCTGACCATTGGAAAGATCTAGTAGGGTTTACACAATCAAAGATACTTCTGGGTGACTACAGCTTGTTGAGATCAAACGAATTCCTTAGTCAGAGTGAAGCTGCACTAAGAGTTTCAACAGGAATCCTACCAGGACCTTGTCGCCTGAATGGGCACCTGAAAAAGCTCAAAATGGTGGAAGAAGAAGAATGTAGTTTCTGTGGTATGGAAGAAGGAGAATGTAGATTCTGTCGTATGGAAGAAGAAACCTTCATCCACATACTTGCGTATTCAGAATCCTAGTGCACAACACCTAGAAGACTACTGGATAGAAAAAGGACACACCCAAACTAAAGCCTGCAGACATCCTAAAATTCTTCCGGGAAATAAGTCTAAAGGAGCTACTAGTTTCTGAGACTTTCCTCAGGAGCTAAGTTGAAATCTCTGTGAATGTCACCCCAATATACATACATACACTTACATACATGTAATCTAGATTCAGAGGACCACAATAGATCTGAAAAGGTTGCAGTGGAATAGGACAATCAGCAACCTCATGAAATCTTATCTAACCATTGCATATGCGGACGACTTTGTCATTCTGCAAACAGAAATATTTGAAAGCATACTTTGCAATAAAATGCATGTGGATCTCGAAATAATCGAACAATGGTGTAAGGATCACTCTCTGTCTGTAAACCCTAGGACAACACAGATGGTCCTTTTCACAATAAAAAGAATGCTTAAACACCCAATACTCCTAAACACTAAACTGAACTTAACCACAGAGGTTAAATATCCAGGTATCACCTTTGCTAGTATGTTAACTTGGAATTCTCTCTTGGAGAATAGAGTGAAAAGAGCCTACACATGGTTAGTTTAAAGTATGGAAACGTGTGAATATCACACAAACGGAAAAATCCTAGGGCACAACACCAAGGAGAATACTGGATAAAAGAGGGACACTTACCTAAACTTAAGCATGCAGACATCCCAAAATACCTCCGGGAAATGGGTCTAAAGGAGCTACTAAACTCTGAGACTTTCCTCCGGAACTAAGTAGAAGAAAGGGGGCACAATAGAACTTTTAGGTTTCAGTGAATGTCACTCCAATATACATACATACCATACTCCATGAAATGTGAACTTCTTATTTATTTGTATTCTCACTTTTGACACTTTTGTGCTGCGGTAACTGTTGTGATATGGTGAGGAGATTTGAAATAATCAAATGGTAATACATTTGAAATTCTACATTAAAGTAATAAGTAAATTACGGTATCAACGCTTCTCTTGTGTTATCAAACTTTATATACATTCATTGTGTGGTTGAAGATGTCGTCTACTTGAAACCATAGGTCGAATATTTTGTTCCCAACACTCATCAAAATCAAATAGTGAATCCATTTTGAGGTATATTGTGAATTTTAAATGGATTTAATAACAAACTATTTATGTTATCGTCAACAATAGACCATTCCAGAACACGTGACATTGACAGGTCGGCCATATTGTTCTGGAGGGCAGCCAAATCGGTTGGTTGGATTTAATTATGTCTGAATACTCCATCTAAATGCCTTGCTAATGATGGGCCGCACATGGTATATTCCCTATTTAAAAATAAGGGGTTGCTGAAGCGGAAGGGAGGGGGTTGACAAATGACAGATGCCCGTATCGTAAAAATATGTCCCCCTTAGAACAAAAATCGACGTGTTTCCTAATTTCCTTAAAATCTAAGGAATACTGCCAAATATCGGGGTGGACTGAGAGTTCTGTGGCCCACTCTGTATACATATATTGTTATGGTATTAATAGGTACTTAATAATAAATTTAAATATTGAATAATCATATAATTTGATTCATACTTGTACAACCAACTCTATCATTTGATATTCAGAATCATTTATTTTCCAAAGTGTGAGAATATAAAATATATTGAATGAGTCCGCCACAAGCCTAAAATAAACATACAAAAGTTAGAAACATTTAGAAAGAAAAAGAATAATATGTAAAATTAGTTTTGATACACCCTGTATACTGAATAATTAAATTTATACAATGACAAACAGTAAAACAGGAACACAAACTTTCAAATAAAAGATTAACAGGGTACCAACTAAGAAAGTGATGATTGTAAAATTGAAATAGTAATAAAATGAAGACCACAATATAGAAAATTATAAACTAAAATTGAACTATAGATAAAATAAAAATAATCATATAATTTAGTAACTAAATCTTTCAAAGACAGTCATCGGTAGAAATAATTTTAAAATAAAATCTAGGATAGTTTGTTGAAAACACAAAGGAAAAAATCAACAACCGGTTGAAATTTTGAGAAGGAAGGAAGAGATCCTTCTAAGTAAAAAACTAAAGTTGAAATTTATGCAAAAATATTCAAGAAGAAATAAAAAGTTGTAGATATAAAGTTAACTAAACTAATATAAAGTGATTATAACAATAAATAAGTAAGTGAAAGGTAATACTTACCATAAAGTTTTTGTTGCTAAGTGAACACTAGTATAAGCCATATAATATCCATATCCGAGGCATATTATCAATAAATCACAAGTGAGAAGCAGAAAAATATTGAAATCGTTTATCCAGCACAGACAAAACATTCCAAGTAGCCCAGAGTTTTGGTCCAGGGCCACCTAACATTGAAAGTCAGTGTGACCTTCAAGAGAAGAAAAGAAATGAATACTTTAATTACGAAAGACAATCAGGTATCATTTATCTATATAATTTAATGTTGAATTTATTGATGTCTAAAATTTAAATTATTCATATTTTAAAAAGTATTACATAAGATTATACTTATTATACTAAAATTTTCAAAAGAATCAAAAAGGCATTGACCATCATTGATTCCATTTATTATTCTAGAACGTTGTCAAATGTCACTTCTTCACGTATAAAATCAATCATCTTTTCTGTCGTTTTTAAAACCATAAAATCATAGTCTGATAAGTATAATCTTAATTTTTGTTGTGAATGAGAGAGTGAATGAATTTTAGATATGAAAATAAATAGTGTTAATGATTTTTTTGAATATTTTTGAAAAGTTAATCAAGCAGTTAAGCAATAAACCAAACGTTTCATTTGTTGAACATTTATTTAAAATTGAATGTGTTTGTTTTTGTATCTATGATATATTTCACAATCAACACAGGCTGTCAACGTTGGAACTTTTTGAAGGCCAAAGGACAGAGTTGGCCTCACAAAATTTGAACTCACAAACAAAATATAATTCCATGAGATAGTTTAAATAAATTTTGAAAATAATATTCAAATAATATAATAAAGAGTCTCATAATAATCATAATAGAAAAATAATAAAATAAAAATAAATATTTTGATAATTTCCGACTGAGCTAGATTGATGTAAATAAAGATAAGTATTAAAACTAAAATAATAAAATAAATAAAATTTAATTTATAATAAGGTATGGAATTGATATAGATCAACAATTCAAAACCATATCAATTAATATCATATATAGCTGTAAGATGTTAGTTTCGTTAAAAATATTAAAATAAAATGAGGATGGAATAATAAAAAAATGAACAAATAAATGAATGAATAAAATTAAACAAAAGGAAAATGAAAATAAAATTTGTATCATATAAATATACAGGGTGAGTTACGAGGAACTGTATATACTTCTACCAAAAGTAGGGGCACGTTAGGGGATTATCAAATGACCATTAAAAAATGTCTTCTTGTTTTGATTATTAATATACAGGGTGAATTATGGATCTTCACCAAAACAATGTTTCTTCGCATCTTTTCAATTATTAAGTCGATTTGTGGACTGGCAGCAGCAGTGCTAGCAAGGACCTACCCATTGGACGTGATGGCTAGAGCCAGAAATAAACGCTGGAGGGGTGCGGCCAGAGAGGAAGTACAGGAATGGATGGAGGAGGGAATGGAGAGAAGGTGGGAGGAGTATGAGGGCGCGCTAAGAGGAGCAATTGGGAATAGGAGAGATTGGATGGATCGGAAATTCGGGAAGGTGAACTACTTCTTGACACAGGTGTTCACTGGACATGGGTTGAGGGTAGGGTACCTCCACAAGTTTAGAAAAAAAGAGACTGGAGTGTGCGAGGGGTGTGGAGAGGAGGATGATGTGGGGCATGTGCTTAGATGCTGGTGGAACGAGGAAGTGCTGAAGAAGTTGGAGAGGAAACTAGGGGAGGCGGTGTATTGGGAGAATATGGTGGAGATAATGTTGAGGGGGGAGGAGGAATGGATGGAGGTAAGTGGCGTAGTAGAGAGCATGGTCAGGGGAAGAGAATCACTCGATATGGCATGAGAGGTGGGAGTGAAAGTTAGGGAGAAGACGACGGTGTGAGCGGAGAGTGTGCGAGGGACCGCCGCCCGTCTCGAAGTATGCTAGGGTAGTGATTCCGAGGCGGGGATAACAGCGAGTTTGAGGTGGGTTTGGTTGGTAGGCATCGCCTAGGGGATGAGTCCAACACTGTTTGGGTCCTGGACATATTCGAACATGAGTTTCCCATCTCGGCCGCAAAAAAAATTGACTGACGTATTCAGAATTGAAAAAATCCAGGACCGCCTTCGTGAAAATTTGTGAGACTGCTTCATATTCAACACTTCACCCTGTACATGATTTTTCTAAAATCTGATATCATTTTTTCAGAGGGCATAAATAGACAGTTAGACCTGGGTATTTGAATTTTTTGTTACACTCACCTCACATTTCCAATTGAAGATTCATTTTAGAGTCAAATTGAAAATTGGCAATAATGATATATCTTACTGTATAATCATGTTTAGTTATTAGAAAGAAATGTTCAAAATAAACAGAAACGACACACACTGTGCTCCAGTATGGTAAATAAATACAATAATTTGAATTGATTTCCAGGGCCGGATTCAAAAATCTGGCATATCTGGTTCATCTCAATAATTCACCCTGTATGTAACTTTTTCCACCTGTAATAGATAAAAAAAACAGATAAAAAATGTTTGTAATAACCTAGTTTTCTTATTTGTTTGAGGAAAACTCATGTCTAATTATTTTAATCGGAATGAAATGCCCAGGAAATGTTTAAGTATAAGTATATATATAAGTAAGTATAAATTAAAAAATAAAATAAATAACAATAACCAAACAATAAAATAGTTTTAGCAATGTGAAATAATGTGGAACAAAGTAAAAAAAATTTAATAAACAGAACGATTATAAAAGATGTTCAAAATGAAATCCATCTGCCCCAATACACTTTTCTTGGCGAATGTATAAATGTGTAATGGACTTTCTGATTGTCAGTTGGTCATTTCTGATAATATTGCAACAGTGAATAATTCTGTCAGTGAGCTGTTGCCGCGTATTTATATTTTCTTCGTAGACCAGCTTTTTCAATCGACCCCAAATGTAATAATTAACAGGGTTATAGTATAGGGACCCCCGCGTCCTATCCATCGGTTTCCATAAATCTATATATAAATCTAAATTAAAAATGACAAATATTGACAACTACTATTCAAACAAAATACACACATACATACCTTCCAGATACGGAAATGTAAAAGTTGCGATAAAATATATTCTTTGATATATGTTGGTGACACGCTCTACTAAATACGACAATTTTACAGGAAACTGTAATAATTCTATATGTTCCAAGCTAACGGGTTTGTTGTCAAATTTCGAATTTTGGTTTGTGACCTGGAGGTGAGGTGTCGCTATTATCGCAACTTTTACATTTCCGTAACTAGAAGGTATGTATAGTTGTTGATTATAGAGTCATGTCAGTCCGGGTGTTGGAAAATGCTAGTGTTTGTGTCTTTTTTTTTGCCACTTTGTATTTTTTTAAATAGTAGTTGTCAATATTTGTCCTTTTTAATTTTGTGACAGATTTTCAAAGTATATTGAAAAATATAAGTTTTTAAAAGATATCATCAACTCTTTGTATATTTTCAACTTCGAAACTAACTCCGGCCCTTGATGCGTATCAATTCACCGGTTAGGTGCTTTATACGCTACACCGGGATTAACTCTCGGATGATAACATATACCTTGTACTGATGAGGCGCAAATTCGCCGAAACCGGTCTACAAGTTATGTTGTCCCTTCTAGTTGCAAACCAGAATGGTCGGTTTAAATCTTGTAGATTTACCAACCCCGTTTGACTTAGAAGTGTAATTCAATGTCTGTCGGGGTATGTAGCCCGGGAAGTAGTTGTTTCTTCTTCGTTGATCGGTCACTGTTTTTGAAAAATATTTTTCAAAACTTAGTTGTGAAGCGTAGAATAATATATATTCTTTGATATCTGTTGGTAACACGCTTTACTGAATACAATTTTACAGGAAACTGTAATAATTCGAATACATTTCTGTACAAGTCGGTGATTTGCAACCCACCTTGAAAATGCTAGGCGGTGGATTTCATCTCCAGGATGTAACCGTTGAACTAATTGTATGTTGTACGGATGTAAGTAATTTTTTCGCAACTGCACCAATAAATGATGTTGTGTCAAAATATGAGACCCCCAAAAAGATGTTGAGCACCAAAATATGAGCCAATAAAAAGATATTTCTGTTCACTCCTCTGGGTTAACTTTATGAACGTGGGTTCTTATGAACCTAGAGTAAATTTTAGAGAATAGTCTAATCGGATAACATGATTTAGAGCTATTGTAATAATAATACCTTGTAAGGAAAGACCATGGGCGCCACAAAGTTTTCTCAAAAACTTTGAAAAGACCTACAAAGACTCTAGGTAGTAGCAATTTTGAAGTTTACTTGGTTACTGCAGGTAGATAGTTGAAGTTAAAAATAAAAGACAGTCTCAATGATTACTAAGTCTAATGAAAATCCTGTGATGAATAGTGAGTAGACAAAAAATACAATAGTTATACAAAAAATACAATAGTGATCTTGACTGCTTTTAGTTAGTGTTAGTTAAGTTAGTGTGATATATTCAAAACTAGGAAATATATAAAAACAAGATGAATGCCGTACAAAAACTATCCACTCTTTAGCTACTTATCTGTAGTGATTCTTGATGATGAGGTCCCTCGATGGATGCTGGGTAACCTGTGTAGTAAGTGCCAGGTCAAATGAACTTCCAGGTTAGTGTTTAATAAGTCTTGTGCTTTATAGATAAGTCCTTCGATAAACTGTCAAATATATTCCGGTAAGGTAAGTTCAGGCAAGCTGTGAACTAAGCTTCACAAACCTCATAGAAAACTCATGGAAAACCGCTAAAAGATATAAAAAATAACAGTTTCCATCATTTCACAATTTGTTAAACCCCCCCCCCCCAGAAAATAATAATTTCACAGTTACATGACTTACATCAAATCCTACTTAAAGGAATAACAAAAAAATTCATTTCAATTGAATGTTTCACATTTCTAACTAAAGAAAAAAGTGAACAGACATGCCCCTTGAAAGTTTGTGTTTTATAAATTTGGTTATCTTTGAATTCTGTACAAATATGTTAGGTAATAGAAATATGAGAATTTAGGAATTAAACAACAGGTAAGTGAATAGTAGTATCGTTTGCAAAATTCAATAGGAAGAACAGTTATTCATTATTTATAAGCTTCCGCCATGTTAAAATAGTATCTATGTCGTTCCATTCAAATCCAAACACATCGACAGTTTAAATAATCTATGTCTTTAAATATTGTATTAAAACTTACCAGAGATAAGAATTATCGTTTAAACCATTTATTGTTTACAAATTATAATTCTTCAATATCTCCGCGGCTTCAAAGGAATTTTATTTCGCCCTTTCTTAGCGACAGATTCAGAGAGACAAGCCAGCCTGCTTTTACAATTTCCTCTCTGTCTTAGCGCAGAACCACACAAGCGCAGGTCACATGTAAAAATCAATAATTCCCTAATTGTCTGCTACCTCCATAACGTTAATATAAGAAACAATAATTACTGCTTCATCCTCCTAATAGCCGGAAAAAATATTTCAGTGGGAAGAAATTTTTTTTTATAAATACCAGAAAACCCCCCGCAAGATTAATATACGCAGAACACTAACCTAACCTGCACATGAAAGAAAAAAAGGAAAACAAAGACACCAATGTCTCCCGATATCATCTTTAGTCAAGGTTAAAATCTCGATGAGAAAAACCAACCAGAACTATAACCATCCTTGGAAAGACCTCGCGTAGGATGTTCGTCAGCGTCGTGGTTAACTTCCCTGATAGTTATGATCCGGGAATCTTTCACCTCAACATTACACCTTACTAAGATATCTAACAAAACTTAAATACTAAGTGAAATGGAACAACGCCCAGAAAGATATATTGAATGGTTCTCTGAATTCATTACACTGCGACTTAATCCTGTGAAGTCTTTTCTCCCCAATTTCTCAAGTAATCGTAACACCCTACACCCTCGGAGGCGATGGTTCCCTTAAATCTGGCATGTCCATCCATGTAAAGCGAAACTCATACAAGAAAAACTGGTTCAGTAATTGTCCCTAAGACTGACAACACAACAAGACTCGCACCCATAATGAACTCAGGCCGTAACAAAAAAAATAAAAAACACGGTAACTATTTTTTTTGCAGGAAAATAGGAAAAACCTCCAAAAATTCCGTCATGGGAATGCCATTGCAGATATATGGCGTCAAAATCGGGACTAAAATTATTCATACATAAGAAAACACGGTAACTATATTTTTCTCCAGGAACATAGGAAAAACCTCCAAAAATTCCGTCATGGAATACTATTGCAGATATATGGCGTCAAAATCGGGACCAAAATTATTCATACATAAGAAAATATAGGTCGTAATTAGAGATCTTATATCAGACCGTCATCATCGGGATAAGATATTTCGTCAATAGTCATTTAGGAGTCAAAAGAAAACTCATAAATTTAGAAATCATTAGAGTTACACTAAAAATACGGTACTAAAACTGGAACAGACAATCAAACATATGGTAAGCCAAGATGGCATAATCGGTGGTGAGGTATTAATTTCTGAACGCATTTGTAGCATAATCTACAGAAATGAACTACTGGGATCATCAAAAGAGTCAAATTCAAAAAAAATTAAGCAATAGTAAAGGTATTACTACACTTATTTATACTCAAAAAAAATATATCGAAAGGAATGATATATACCTTAATTTAGAGAAAGATTAAGGTAGATAAAGATACTTGTCTAAAAAAAAAGACATAAGGTACTGTACTAAATAATGTAATTATCTGCTTGTCAAAGGTTAAAATAAGAAATTAAAAGATATTCTAATCTACTACTAAATAAGTAATTTCTTTAACTTATATAAAGAAACCATATGTTTGATTTTGAGTATTAATTGAAAAGAACAGTCTATTGAATAAAACTGAACTTACTCAAATTCATGCTTTATACATATATACAGGAAAACGATACCGATAAGGTACATAACTACACTATACAATATAATACAATAATACACTGTATTGTGTACTAAGATAGTTTAGCTCTAGATAGAGATACTAACAGGTACCAAGGATAAGTTTAGAGCTAAATATAAGGTAATTGTCCAACAAGACAAGAGAAATGTCATCTAAGACATAAGTCTATTAAATAAAACTGAACTTACTCAAATTCATGCTTTATACATATATACAGGAAAACGATACCGATAAGGTACATAACTACACTATACAATATAATACAATAATACACTGTATTGTGTACTAACATAGTTTAGCTCTATATAGAGATACTAACAGGTACCAAGGATAAGTTTAGAGCTAAATATAAGGTAATTGTCCAACAAGACAAAAGAAATGTCATCTAAGACATAAGATAAGGTATATGTCAATTAAGACATAAGGTAAGATATATGTCACTTAAGACATTAGGTAAGGTAAACGATATATGTCAACTAAGACATAGATAAGATAGAGTATTTAAACGGTAGAGATAATATTGCCAGTGTACATGCAACATCTAGCATAAAAATAAGGTATTATACTAACTATATTAGTTAATATTTAACCCCAAGTTCATAGAATTATAATATGGAACACCTAAATTTAGGTACCTACTCTACACAGTATTCCAAAATTATTATTCTCAAATTAATATAACCACGTACCTTCACAAGTATTAGACATTAATGCTCGGACAAATTAGATTAAAAAATAGAAAATCATAACTAGCAGATAATTAATCATTAGCTTTTGGAACTAATACTAGACTCGTCATCAGTTTCGTCATTAGAGTCAATAGTAGATAAGATACTTTCTTTAAGGTCCTTTACGTGCCAACGACCGACATTTTTACCATTTAGGTCCTTAAGTTCATAAATCAAAGGAGATATAACACGATGTACAATACAGTGAATATACTTAGGCATAAATTTGGCAGATATGTATTGAGCTTTATCAGACTTGGGATAATTCTTCTTCCAAACATGATCACCTACATGAAATTTTCATCTCTTTTACGAAGATTGTATCGGTTACTGGTTTGTAAATATGCCTTGTAGGGGCGCTTTCTCACAACTTCAAAAATTTTAGGCATCTCCCGCGTATCTTGAATTCTATGAATTTTATCTGAAATAATAGGTTGATTAATGGGATTATCCACAATTTTTCCATGGAAAGAACCAGAGACAGGTACGTTTCGAGCAAAGACAAGGAAAGAGGGAGGACATTCAGTAACTTCATGTTTAGATAAGCGTATAGCTTGTGCAACTTTATGAGTCTCTACATCCCATGTCCTATGATCAGAAAAACAATAAGAACGTAAAGCTGTGACGATAGATTTATTAACTTTTTCGGTATGATTCGCTGGAAGTGGAAAGTTAGAGATACACCAAATACTTTGAACATCATATTTAGTCATTAAATCTTTAAAGAGGTGACTAGTGAACTGTTTACCATTGTCTACAGCTACTATTTGCGGTACTCCAAAAAATAAAAAAGATATTATTCTCTAAAAATTTTACTATAGCGGGAGCTGTTGCCCTCTGTAAGGTATGAATAAAGGTAAATTTAGTAAATCAAACTACAACTACCAGAGCAAATTGATTTCCTTGACGAGATCTGGGATAAGGGCCAATCAAATCACAAGAAATTAACTGAAAGGGAAAAGAAATATTGCGATATTGTCCCATGAGTCCAGCTTGTGGTAAATTTGTAGGCTTACAAGCAGCACAAACCTTACAATGTCTGACATACCTTTGGACATTTTTCCTCATGATAGGCCAATAGTACAATTCGGAAATTGTTTCTAACGTTTCATAGACTCCAAAGTGAGCTTCAGTTTGATCATCATGAAATTTAGCGAATAAGTCCTACCTATTTTCGGTAGGAACGACAATTTTCCAATCAGTAAGATTACTAATGTGAGAATATTTGTTATAGACATGTTTATAAAGCACATTATTCTCTACCCTAAAGTTAGGATAATTATCAGGATTACCTTGAATTTTTGTAATCATGTCCCTATACCACCGGTCAGGCTTTAACAAAGATAAATCTGAAACGTTAATTTCAGGTATTCTAGACAAAAAGTCTGCAGGTACGGTTCCGGTAGCTCGACGATGTACGATAGAAAAATTATATTGAGACAATTGTAAAATCCACTTCGCTAAACGTGGTGATGTTTTTTTCATATTCTTCAACCAGATAAGAGAAGATAATATCGGAAATGTTCTATACCCAAGAGAACAGCAAGTGCTTCTTTCTGTGTGGTTGAAAATTTCTTTTGTCCCTTAGTAAGTTTCTTACTCATATAAGCGACTGGGTGTTCTAGACCATCTTCAGTTTGAAAAAGTACGCTACCAAAACCAACATCACTAGCATCGCACATTAGATATAAAGGTTTATTAAAATCTGGACTACTAAGTACTGGAGCGGTAGTCAGAGCAATAATTTTAATATCATCAAAAGCCTTTTGTGCCTCCGGAGTCCACGTAATTGTATGCTGTTTTTTCCTATTCGTCAGGAGGTCAGAGATATGTGCAGATAAAGTAGAGTAATTTTTTAAGAAGCGGCGATAATGAGATACAATTCCTAAAAACCTACGAACTTGAGTAGTAGTTCTCGGAACGGCATAGTTACAAATTGAACTGGTTTTTTCGCGGTCTATGCCTAATCCATGTTCATCTAAAGAGTATCCAAGGTACTTAAGATAAGGACAACAGAAATGACATTTATTTATATTAATAGTCAAGTTATCCTCCCTTAATTTTTCAAAAACTTTATTCAAAATTTCTAGATGTTTTTCAAATGTGGAAGTACAAACTATAATTTCATCAAGATAATAAAAGCAATATGGCTCTAAGGACGGTCCTATGACCATATCCATTAAACGACACATAGAGGCTGGAGCAGAAACTAAACCAAAAGGAGTACAAGTAAATTGAAATAATCCTTTGCCTCGGACAGAAAATGCAGTTTTTGGACGGGAAGATTTTTCTAACGGTATTTGGTAAAATGCATGTCGTAAATCAATGCTAGAGATGTATCTAGTATCCCTAAGTTGACTCAGAATAACCTCAATACTAGGCAGGACATAGGAATCTTTATTAACTGTTAAACTATTAAGTTTGCGACCATCAAAACAAACTCTATAAGTATTATCAGATTTCTCAGTTAAGCAAATAGGTGAACGATAAGGCGACCTACTATTATATATGTTAGACCACTTTGTATTATGTTATTTTTTGCATTTGATGTTTATTGTCATATTTATCACTACTGACAGTTAATAAAACGGCTTGATGAACGATTGATGAAAATAAGAAATACGGCGATAAATAAGATGGCTGAATTAGCACCTTTGGTAGAAACTTTAACTAAACTAATAGAGACATTACAACCGACGAATAATGCTTCAAATGATATTAAGGATTCACTTAAACATCAAATCCTGAATTTTGAACCTGTTGATGAACATTCCGAATCATTTAATCATTATCAGGAACGCCTAGAAAATTATTTCAAACTAAAAGGAATAGATGCTTCCGACGAAGATACAAATGATGCAAAAGTTATGATATTGATCAATTGCCTAGGAAGTAAATATTATAAAATTTTATCAAGCCTTACATCTCCTGATTTACCCAATACTAAGACTTATAATGAGCTTATTATGTTACTAAAGAACCATTTGTCACCTAAAATGAACGTTCTCCCTGAGCATCACAAATTTTCATCAAAATCTCAAAATATAGATGAGTCAATCTCCACATTTGTTGCCTCTCTTAAAGAGCAAATAAAGTATTGTGACATTAAAGTTAAATGTAAAGA
This sequence comes from Lochmaea crataegi, assembly GCA_947563755.1. NCBI lineage: Eukaryota > Metazoa > Arthropoda > Insecta > Coleoptera > Chrysomelidae > Lochmaea > Lochmaea crataegi. The sequence continues at coordinate 43,483,975 of OX387425.1, read as the reverse complement.
ACACAGCGCCTGTGGTAATTGTAAAAAAGATGTGATCGAAATATTTTCACGAGCTCAATTCATTCGTGGTTTAAAAGATAAAGAAATCCGTGGAAAAATATTGCAAGAAACAAACATTACTTTTGAACGAGCAGTAGAGATCGCACTAGCTGTTGAAGCTTCAAAAATCCAAAATAGGGACATTTATGAAAATATACCTACATCTTCTGTAAATAGAATTTCAAGTCAGAAGTCAAGATACAATAACAGATATCAGCATAATATACAACCACAATTTTCAAAGGCACAAAATTACCAAACAAAAATAGATTATCGAAAGTTAGGCATTTCGGGATTATGTCTTCACTGTGGACGAAATAATCACAAAACGTTTGAATGCAGAGTTTCTGATAAGCTCAGCTGCCAAAGCTGTAAAAAACGAGGACACGTGAGTAAGGTTTGCATTACTACATTACAAAAAAATTTAAATGAAATAAAGAACGTCAACGAGTATCAGAATAATGAAAATAATTTTGAAGGCGATCCTAATATAAATCAGATAATAGATATTTATAATACAAATGCAACATCCATTTATGAACCAAAAATGCTGATTGAACTTTAAATAAAAAAAATGCACCATTTATTTGGACCAAAGAATGTGAAGCTGCCTTTAACAATGCCAAACAGGTAATAGCCAGCAAGCAAGTTTTAATGCCTTTTTCACCAGAATTTCCAATAATACTAGCTACTGATGCAAGTCCACATGGCATTTCTGGTGTACTTTCACACAAACTTCCGAATGGTCTAGAAAAACCAGTTGTTTTTATTTCAAGATCATTGACAAAAGCAGAGAAATTATAGTCAATTAGATCGGGAAGCTACTGCAATTTACTGGACTTTTAAAAAACTGTTTCACTATATTTATGGAAGACATTTTACACTTGTTGTCGACAATAAACCGTTGATAACTATCTTAAATCCCACAAAACAACTACCCTTATTATCAGCTACACGAATGATCAGATACGCACAATTTTTATCCGGATTTGATTATACCATAGAATATAAAAAATCTTCAGAGCATACTCATGCCGACTATTTGTCAAGAAATCCGTTATCTCTAGAAGAAAATGAAAATATGGCAATCGATAATGACTTTTTACAGAACATTCAAACAGTAAATCAAATTTCCACAACAACCTTAGATTTTAATATAATTGCTCATGAAACGCAACAAGATCCGGAATTACAACAATTGAAAGAGAAACTTCTTAATGGAAATATTTACGACCCAGAATATTCTTTACAGGAAGGAATAATTTTTAAACATAATCGAGTAATTATACCAGAATGTCTTCAAGCAGCAATGTTACAAGAACTACATAGTACACACATAGGAATAGTAAAAATGAAATCTATATCCCGAAGATACTGTTACTGGAAGGGTATTGATAAAGATATAGAGAATTTAGTTAATAGTTGTAAAGCATGTTGTGATATCAAGAAAACTCCTAAAAAAGCACCACTACGCCAATGGGAAGAGCCGGAAAAAAATTGGCAACGGATTCACATAGATTATGCTGGCCCAATTTTTAATTATAATTTTTTCATAGTTGTAGATGCAAAGAGTAAATGGCCCGAAATTAAAATGTCTAAAAATGCACCAACAACTTCCGGAACAATACATTATCTACGAGAAATTTTCAGTTGTTACGGATTACCAGAAATAATTGTTAGTGACAACGCATCCATTTTTAAATCAATAGATTTTGTTGAATTTTGTAAAAGAAATGGTATAAGACAAAGACATATTGCTCCAGGATATCCCGCTACAAATGGACAAGCGGAAAGATATGTTCAAACGTTTAAAGATAAAATGAAAAAAATGTCTGAAGAGTCAGGAACTATACATGAGAAACTACACAGATTTTTAATTAAATTTAGATCAACACCCCTTTTGAATGGGAAGACACCAGCAGAATTGTTGTTTGGTCAAAATATCCGAACAAAATTAGATCTTATTCGACCTCAAAAACCAGATAAAAATAATGCAATTCAACCAGATTTTGAGCAATTTTATCTAATCGGAACAAGAGTACAATCACGAAATTATCATGGAAACATTTATTGGAAATATGAAACTGTTATAAATCGCCTGGGAAAATTACATTATATAATTGAATTGGACGATGGCTACATGATAAAAAGACATTTCGATCAACTTCGATCGTGCAATATTAAGAAGCCTATGTCTATAACCGAATTAAAACAATCAAAAAACATGGAAAATCAATCAAGACAGCAAAACAATCAACAACAATTTCAACTACCACCCAGGAGACAGTATAGAGTTTTTAGACCCACTGTGGTTTCTAAAAATTTTGACTATGACAACCGATCCTCAGAAGTATCCACTCGAAAGCCGACAGGTACGACTGCGGTTCAAGAAAAAGAAGATACTACAATAAGTCATTATGATTTGAATGAGTTTGTTAATGAGCCAAGTACATCAACATCTATAGTTAATAGTTTTCCACCTCCTTATAATACGAGTACTACATAACAGAGCACTGAACAGCAACAAAGTAATCGTATTTTGGATCAACAAACAAGTCCAAGACGATCTTCAAGAATCCGAAGACCACCTGATCGATTGTACTATGATTGACTTTTTAACTACAACCCGGAGAATTATTATATATGTTAGACCACTTTGTATTATGTTATTTTTTGCATTTGATGTTTATTGTCATATTTATCACTACTGTCAGTTAATAAAATAAATGTCACATAAAATAGGAAGTTCTTCCTATTTTAATCTAGTTCAACTGAATTGAATACAACACCTACTCTCTTCAATCACACCTAGTTCAAGTAATTCATCAACTTTCTTTTCTAAGTGTACCTGTAACGCTTGAGGTAACGGATATTGATTTACTTTAAATGACGGAGAATCTCCCGTATCTATATAATGTTCTAAGAGATGTGTTCTACCCAATTGATCCTTAGGACTGATAAGTTTAAAGTTTTCAATCACTTTATTGAGTTGTGTTTTTTCATCCAAACATAAATTTGGAGAATCCTGCACAGTATTAATGACATTTAACGATAAGGTATTGACGTTCATAGTAAATTTTGAAAAATCAATTTCAATATTAAAGGTTTCTAGAAAATCCATGCCAAGTATCACTGAATGCTTTACTGGAGGTAAAAGAAAGAATTTTATAATCCGAGATATTTTATCTACTGTGACATATGTTTCGATATATCCTACTAGCTCATGAAGTTTCCCATCAGCTGTGGAAACGCGGTAATCACCCTTTTCAATAGGTAAAGATAAGTTAGAGATACTATCTAGACCAAGAGAACCTAACATACTCAAATTACTACCGGTATCAATTAAACAAGAAAAAGTTTTATCAAAAAAGGAAATGTCAACATAGGGTCTATTATCCTGTGCCTTCGTATACAATAATGAATCTACACAAAGATTGTCAGAATTTGGAGCTTTGACAGATATTAAATTTGTAGGTTTTTTGTAAAAATTACCCACAATTTTTAGCCATGCATTCCAATCATTTTCATCAAAATAAGGTAAGGTATCCAAAGGAAAATCAGGTACTATATTCTTTATACTATGATTAGAATTCAGATAAAAGGAACTACTGTGGTTTATTGACTGTTGTTCGAATTTTGTGGCTCTGTACTGTTTTTGATTTTCTTGCCTTTGGTTGAAGACGTCCCTGCTTAAACTGAATCTACGGTACGAGAAGACAGGGTAGCTACTCAACCACCTTCCCCGTTTTTTGAACATTTGGGACATTTGGATTTAACGACACCAGGATGGCCACAGCCAAAACAAAATAAATTCCTACGTAATTTACATTGACTATAAGTATGACCAGTGTTATCACAATTCCAGCAAACCTTATGTGAAGTTTCTGTAGAGACTTGTCTAGAATTATTGTAATTTCTAGGCCGATGAGATTCAATTGGGGTTCTAGATATATTTTTGGTTTTTTTAAATCATGAGGGGTATTTTGCGATTGCTGTGAGTATGTAAAAGATTCTTCCAACTTTTTACATTTATCAGTTAATTCTTCAATACTGGTAATATCTAGTAAAGCCAGTGGCTGTACATAATTAGAGAGTAAATTTCTCTTAATTATTCTAATTTTAGAAGATTCATCCTGTTTTATTTCTAAACAATTGAAGAGACTACACATCGAATTAATATATAAAGTTACTTTTTCATTGTGATATTGTTTTCTGTTTTTGATTTCATCTAACAAATCTTCCTGATAATTATAAGGTAAAAAGTCTGACTTTAATTTGGAAACTAAATCTGACCAGTTCTGAAATTGACTTCTGTTATTTAAGTACCAATAAAATGCTTGATCAGTGAAGAGATCAGCTGCGCTAGAAAATAGTTCATTGTCAGTAACACCCCGAGAAATCTCTCGTTCTCACTCTACACGTTCTAAAAATCCTGCCAGCGACTCATTTTCAGAAACTCTTGAGAAATGTATTTCCCATTTATAAATAGGTACAGGTTTAGAGAAAGAAAAACTTTGATTCTGACCCACCGGAGTTGAATGAGCCGGAATATTGCCCGGTAATCTACCATCTAATTCGCACTCTAACAACAAAATCTGAGTAGCAAGTTGCTTTTTTGTATTATCATCTACCTCATTGTGACAAGACAAACGCGAAACCCGATTATTTACATGAGCAAGTCTACATATTAACCTATAATATTCATTGTCCCTCTCCGATCCTACAAATTCAGAAATTTTTTTTGTTCAAGTCAGCTAAAGTTACCTCGATACCGCTAACTTCTTTCTCAAAATTTAAGTGAACAAAATAGAACTACGACCGGATGGTTCTTGAGCTAAAATACCCCTTAACAATTCTCTACGCTCCGCCACTGTTGGTAATACCTCAACATTTCTATAAGCCAATTCGTGTTCTAACTCATGGCTTAATAAATATTCGACCTTCAATTTATAAGTCAAAGGCATTTTTATGTTCTAATTCGATAAATTATTAATATAAAATGAAATGAGTGAAGTTAAAAATTAATCAATCAATTAACGTTGCCAAAAAACTGGAAGAGCAGTCCACATCAATTAGAAAACAATTTCGTTTGGATACTAAGTATTTATCTTATGTAAGATAATAAGATAGAAAATTTTTTATAAAAAGGTAAAGATATAAATTTTTAAACTTAAATTCAAAGAGTTATACCTTACTAGAAACTTGGTTTATGAAAAACTCACTGATATCTGAATGTAGATACTAGATAGTAGTAAAATTCTAAATAAATTCAACTGGCATTCACTTTTTCCCTTTACAATCTGTACAATTTTAGCTATTAAATATTTTTCACCTACTGCGTAATCAAGCAAACTAAAAATATTTGTAATTTTCCCTATTAAGCAAGAAGAAGAAATAAAAAAATGGGTAGAAAATAAGAGGAAAGTTAGGATAAAGCAACGAAAAGTTATAGCTACTTTTAACACGTTGAGCGTCAAAATATGCACCAATAAATGATGTGTCAAAATATGAGACCCTCAAAAAGATGTTGAGCACCAAAATATGAGCTAATAAAAAGATATTTTTGTTCACTTCTCAGAACCTTGAGTAAATTGTAGAGAATAGTCGAATCGGAAAACATGATTTAGAGCTATTGTAATAATAATACCTTGTAATGAAAGACCATGGGCGCAACAAAGTTTTCTCAAAAACTTTGAAAAGACCTACAAAGACTCTAGATAGTAGCTATTTTGAAGTTTACTTGGTTACTGCAGGTAGGTAGTTGAAGTTAAAAATAAAAGACAGTCTCAATGATTACTAAGTCTAATGAAAATCCTGTGATGAATAGTGAATAGACAAAAAATACAATAGATATACAAAAAATACAATAGTTATACAAAAAAAAATAGTTATCTTGACTGCTTTTAGTTAGTGTTAGTTAAGTTATTGTGGTATATTTAAAACTAGGAAAGATATAAAAACAATATGAATGCCGTACAGAAACTATCCGCTCTTAAGCTACTTATCTGTAGTGATTCTTGATGCTGACGTCCCTCGATGGATGGTGGGTAACCTGTGTAGTTAGTGCCAGGTCAGATGAACCTCCAGGTAAGTGTTTAATAAGTCTTCTGCTTTATAGATGAGTCCTTCGATAAACTGCCAAATATATTCCGGTAAGGTAAGTTCAGGCAAGCTGTGAACTAAGCTTCACAAACCTCATAGAAAACTCATGGAAAACCGCTAAAAGATATAAAAAATAACAGTTTCCATCATTTCACAATTTGTCAAACCCCCGCAAAAAATAATAATTTTACAATTACATGATTTACATCAAATCCTACTTAAAGGAATAACAAAAAAGTTTATTTCAATTAAATGTTTTACATTTCTAACTAAAGAAAAAAAATGATCAGCCATGCCCCTCGAAAGTTTGTGTTTTATAAATTTGGTTATCTTTGAATTCTGTTCAAATATGTTAGGTAATAGAAATATGAGAATTTAGGAATTAAACAACAGATAAGTGAATAGTAGTATCGTTTGCAAAATTCAATAGGAAGAACAGATATCCATTTTATAAGATTTCGCCATGTTAAAATATTATCTATGTCGTTCCATTTAAATCCAAACACATCGACAGTTTAGTTAATCTATATGTCTTTAATTAATGTATTAAAACTTACCAGAGATAAGAATTATCGTTTAAACCATTTATTTAACAACCATTTATTGTTTACAATTTATAATTCTTCAATATCTCCGCGGCTTCAAAGGAATTTTATTTCGCACTTTCTTATCGACAGATTCAGAGAGACAAGCCAGCCTGCTTTTACAATTTCCTCTCTGTCTTAGCGCAGAATCACAGAAGCGCATGACACATGTGAAAATCAATAATTCCCTGGGAATGTCTGCTTCCACACTAACGTTAATATAAGGAACAATAATTACTGTTTCACAACACTCTACTCACTTTGGATTGGGAAACACCTGATTGTACTCCTACTTTTCTGGTACTTATTTTTGGATTTGAGTCCACCGTATCTAGTATATTGTTTTCTAAAACAGGATCTACATTTCGTTCTGATTTTGTTTCGGGAAAAGTACCATTGTTTTTCAAAAAATTGAAAACTGATTCGAACGTTTGATGATTGGGTATTCGGCGTTGAGGGAATCGCCATAAACAAAAATCATGTCATCGTATTCAGCATTTGAAAACTGGGATTTTTGAACAAAAAAGTTAAAACACCCTATGAATACCGAACGTAATTGACTTATTAATTATTAAAACACTTAACAAATTGAGATCTAATGTCAAACTAAACAAATAATTTCAACAACGATCATGTCAAATTGTCACAGCCTGCTGCAACATTTATTACATATCAGAAATGACCAACTGACAACATTGACTAACACATTTAAACATTCCTCAAGATCAAGAAAAGTGTATTGAGGCAGATGGATTTCATTTTGAACATCTTTTATAATCGTACCTAATGTTTATTAAATTATTTTTTACTTGGTTCCACATTGTTTCACATTTAGATAAAACTGTTTTATTGTTTGGTTATTGTTATTTATTTTATTTTTTAATTTATGAACAAACATTTCCTGGGCTTGTTCATTTCATTCCGATTAAAATAATTACAGCATGATTTTCAAGCAAATAAGAAAACTAGATTATTACAAACATTTTTTATCTTTTTTTTTGTTTATTACGGGTGGAAAAAGTTACATACAGTGTGAATAATTGAGATGGGCCAGATATGCCAGATTTTTAAATCCGGCTGTAAATCAATCTTAAACATGATATTTACCATACTGGAGTACAGTGTGTAACGTTTCTGTTTATTTTAAAGGCTTCTTTTTAATAACTAAACATTATTATACAGTAAGATATTTCATTATTGCCAATTTTCAATTTGACTCTAAAATGAATCTTTAATTGGAAATGTGATTTAAGTGTAACAAAAAATTCAAATTCCCAGGTATAACTGTTTATTTATGCCCCCTGGAAAAATTATATCAGATTTTATAAAAATCATGTACAGGGTGAAGTGTTGAATATGAAGCAGTCTGACAAATTTTAACGAAGACGGTCCTGGATTTTTTTAATTCTGAATATGTCAGTTAGTTGCCAGACACCAATACACTCTTTCACCGAAAAATGGGACAAATCGACTCAATCATTGAAAATATATTTTATGACGAAACATTGTTCTGGTGAAGATCCATAATTCACCTTGTATATCAATAATCAAAACAAGTAGACATTTTTAATGGTCATTTGATAATCCCCTAACGTGCCTCTACTTATGGTAGACGTATGTACAGTTCCTCGTAACTCACCCTGTATATACAGTGTCCGTCTAAAGACTCCCCCCTATCTATTTCAGGAACCATAGAACTGAAATCAATAATTGTTTGGGTGCCTGAAATAGGGTGTAGTAAGTTCTGGTTATAGGATAAGCTGCTTCCAATATGAAACCATTATCATATGAATTACTTTATTGTTTACTGGGATTATCTACATACATATAATTCAGGTAGTAGTAGTAGTAGTATCCCAAAGCATAACGACTGGCCACAATTAGGGCAGAGGTTGACTCTCAAGTTTATATTTAGAAAGGAACCTCGTAAATTCTAACAAATATCTAATTATATTCTCTATCGGCACGTCTTCTTCGTTTGTTGTAATAACTCAAGGTGATGTTTACTAACCAATTAATAATTAAGCCTTGGAATTATTATACAAACTATTATACTGAGTGTTAAATATATTATGTTAGAATTACATTTACACTTTCCCCCTTTACAAGAAGAGGGAAGTTAGTTACTACAAAGTGACGTAACTGACGGAGTCTTTACCTACGCCAACTATTTTGTTGAGTTGTTGAGTCTGCAATGTTGAACCCTACTTATTTGCTGACTGTACTTTTTGACCTTGTCATTATGTTTTAGGTTCATTTAGTTGACAATATGTTTACAAACCAATGGCTCCAGGACGGTCATGTTATCGCAACATTGTCATTGCTAAACACTTGCAAAATTTAAAAATAACTTATGTGCCCGTACCTGAATAAATAAAATATAAGTAAAAGAAAATTCAAATTTTATCCACTATAAATATTGTAATGTTTTTTTTTATTTATTTGATTAGTTTCTACTTGTGGGATAAAACTATACACACCATGGCTAATTACTATCTATTAATTGATTCATTAAACTTAATTTATATACACACTCTACTTAATGTCTACTAATTTATTTACACTCGGTATAATGGTTCTAATTTATCTTTACCACTTGAATATTACACTATTTATCTTCACTATTTCATTCATGTGTCCGATTACTAAAATTTCTGTAAACTGACTGTGAACTAACTCTTTGTCTTCGTTTCATCAATTCTCAACTCATTCAAAAACCCGCGTATATATAGTCTTTATCAACTCTCGAAAATTCTACAGTTTTCTACGCTCGTCGTATGCGTGAAGAGAACATGATTCTAGAATGTTCTCGAAAGGAGCGCAGCCACCAAAATTTACAGTCTAGAGACAGGGCCGGCTTTGAGTTGGTGACCTCGCAACAATATGTATATACCAAATTAAAACCTAAAAATGAAAGAAATAGAAAACCAGTAGAAATCATCTTCATATATATATTATATATATATATATATATATATATATATATATATATATATATATATATAGGTTTTATATATCTTAGGGATTCCGTCGTAAGGAGGGCTGAATTAAACTCTTATTTACTACCCAACGTTTCGAAAATTTTTATTTTCTTTTTCAAGGCTGAAATATGAACATTTTTTTGGTAGGTATATCTTTTGTAGAATAATTTTTTAAAAACTTACGTGTAAAGTGAGTCAATAATATACAAAACTAAACTTCTTATTCAGCAAGTAAAACATTCTTTGTATGTAAGAAATTTCATATAATACATTGAAGGCACTATTTTGATGTGGAATGTCAAAACTCAAGTGACATTTTTTAATATTTTTTAAGATTGAGTAATAACAGAGTTGTTGTGACTAACTTAATAACTTAGAAGACAGTCTTGATTAATAGTACCATGACTTGTCACTTAATCATGATCCTATTAAAGAAGGAAGTCATATATATATTATCTATTCGCAATTGTTAAAAAGACACAGTTGTGAGACAATTTACTCTCACTAATTACCTCACTAAAACATCAAGATAACAATAGCAAATGTAGTATGTACAAAACAAGCCTGTTATAACTTATTAGGTAGATGTTTATCGTTATAAATCTGAAATACCAACAATTCTACTATTATTATGGTGATTGTCTAATGAAAGAAGATATGCATAAGTGTGATTTACATGGTTGCTTTCCCTTTTTTTGTTCAATGAATTTTCATCTAGAGCGGTCTCAAACATTTCTAGGCAGGATCTTTTATGATAATTGGATTCTGAATGTATAACCTTGATGTTGTTGAAATTTGGATGATGACCAGTTTTTATACTATGTTCAGCTATAGCACATGATTGTTTATCAAGTTTTATATCACTTTTATGTTGGGTCACCCTGTCTTTTAGTACTCTAGATGTCTGTCCATAATACACTTGATCACAATTGTTACAAGAGATCTTGTATACTACATTAGATTTTTTCAAGTCTTCATCTTTATATTTTGTTTTTGTAAAAATATTATTAATTGTTGTTAACTCAAATTTATAAGTAAGTTTAATTTGATTTTCATGTTTAAAAACATTTAGTATTTTTGTTGAGACATCCTTTATATATTGAATCGATATATATTTTTTAGGTTCAGTTTCTTGGTTATTATCATTACTAACATTTGTGATTCTTTCTTCTTGTATTCTGGTGTTAAAAATTAATTTTTTAAGTAGTTGTGGTGGATATGAATTATTAATGAAAATTTCATACAATCTTTTAAAATTTTGTTGTTGTAATGTTGGATGGCAAATTTTTTGAATTCTATTTTTCATAGTCAATACTAAATTGATCTTAATTTTTTCTGTGTGATTTGAAAAATAATTGATGAATCTCTCAGAACTCATTGGTTTTCTATACCAGTCTAACTGTATTACATTGTTTTCATTTCTGATCAATTTGGTGTCTAGAAAAGGAATGCTATTTTCTGTCTCATGTTCAATAGTAAATTGTATGTAATTATTGTATGTATTAAAAATGTTTAAAATATGCTCATGTTTGTTATGAGGTATTGCACAAATAATGTCATCAACATATTTTTTTAAAAAAGGAAGTTCGAAATTAAGCTTTGGAATGCAAAAATCTAGGAGATCATCCATAACATACTGTGCAGCTATTGGACTTATAAATTGTCCCATTGATGTACCTAAAATTTGTTTAAAATATTTTCCTTCAAAATTACAATAAGTGGAATTAAAAATAAAGTCCAATAGATTGAAAAAGAAATCTTTTGGAATATTGGTGTAATTTTTTATATGATCCCATCTTTTTTCAATACTATTTTTAAAAAGTTGTATAGGAATATTACTAAATAAGGAAACCGCATCAAGACTGATAAGTACATAACCTTCAGGTAATTGTTTGTCATTTATGAAGTATGAAAAATTAAAAGAATCTTCAACATAATAGTCATTATTTAAATTGTAAGCATTTTTGAGGATATTAGTTAAAAATTTAGTAATATTACTGTTTGGTGCATTAATTGACGAAACAATGGGTCTTAAAGAAAGGGTGGGTTTGTGTATCTTCGGAAGTCCATAAAATTTAGGAGATGTTTGATTGTAAGTTGTTAAACTTCTGGCTTGTTGTTCTGAAATAATTTTTTTGTTTTTAAGTGATGATACTAACTTGTTTGCTTTTTGTTGTAACGTAGAAGTAGGATCATTTCTAAGTTGTTTATAATATTTTTCATCATTTAATATGTTATAAGATAAGGTTATATATTCAGTTTTATCCATTATCACTGTTACGTTGCCTTTGTCTGATCTGGTAACTATTATTGAAGGATGATTTTTTAAAAAAATATTACTTTGTTTATATAGTTTTTGTAAGTAATTATATGATGTTGGTTTGTGAAAAAAATTAGTTAATATATTTGTTATTTGGGATCTATAAAGATTTTGTTTTTTTGCATTACATTGTTCTATAATAGTTTCAACATCAGCTAAGAGTTTTTTTATCGAAATATCATTGATATTAGGTGAAATATTGAATTTACTTCCCAGTGCTAAGAACTGTTGTATTTCTGATGGAATTTCAATGCTTGAAATGTTTTTTATCCAATTTGGTTGTGTTTTGATAAAAGAGTTGTATTGATTACCTAATGATTTTATTTTTTGTATATTTATGTTTTTTATTCTTTGGAAATTATGTTCATATGTTACTTTTTGTCTGTTTAAAAATTCATTGAAAATAATTTTAGGTAATTTTATTAATATTTTATTTTCAAATTGGATAAGAGACTTTTCTAGTTTTTTTAAAGTTAAATGTGTATTAGTAATTTCTAGATTCAAAATTTTGTTTTCTAAGTTTTTATGAAATCTGTAGATTTTTTCTCCTGTATGTCCATTTTCTACATCAAAAAGTCCTTTTACATTTTTTAGAGAGTTGTTAATATGATTCGGTGTTAGTCCTAATTTCCTACATCTAATCAAAAAAATTTTTCTGTTCCTCATAGAAGCTAGTTTGGTGTTTGTATTTGCCCAAAATTTTAGATTTCTCACTGTTTCTAGTCCATATTCAAGATGAATTCTTTGGTAAAACCCCATAACAATCCAAATAAACAAAAGGGAATTCTTGACGGTAGATAATTCAATAGGTTTTATATATCTTAGGGATTCCGTCGTAAGGAGGGCTGAATTAAACTCTTATTTACTACCCAACGTTTCGAAAATTTTTATTTTCTTTTTCAAGGCTGAAATATGAACATTTTTTTGGTAGGTATATCTTTTGTAGAATAATTTTTTAAAAACTTACGTGTAAAGTGAGTCAATAATATACAAAACTAAACTTCTTATTCAGCAAGTAAAACATTCTTTGTATGTAAGAAATTTCATATAATACATTGAAGGCACTATTTTGATGTGGAATGTCAAAACTCAAGTGACATTTTTTAATATTTTTTAAGATTGAGTAATGACAGAGTTGTTGTGACTAACTTAATAACTTAGAAGACAGTCTTGATTAATAGTACCATGACTTGTCACTTAATCATGATCCTATTAAAGAAGGAAGTCATATATATATTATCTATTCGCAATTGTTAAAAAGACACAGTTGTGAGACAATTTACTAATAAGTTATAACAGGCTTGTTTTGTACATACTACATTTTCTATTGTTATCTTGATGTTTTAGTGAGGTAATTAGTGAGAGTAAATTGTCTCACAACTGTGTCTTTTTAACAATTGCGAATAGATAATATATATATGACTTCCTTCTTTAATAGGATCATGATTAAGTGACAAGTCATGGTACTATTAATCAAGACTGTCTTCTAAGTTATTAAGTTAGTCACAACAACTCTGTTATTACTCAATCTTAAAAAATATTAAAAAATGTCACTTGAGTTTTGACATTCCACATCAAAATAGTGCCTTCAATGTATTATATGAAATTTCTTACATACAAAGAATGTTTTACTTGCTGAATAAGAAGTTTAGTTTTGTATATTATTGACTCACTTTACACGTAAGTTTTTAAAAAATTATTCTACAAAAGATATACCTACCAAAAAAATGTTCATATTTCAGCCTTGAAAAAGAAAATAAAAATTTTCGAAACGTTGGGTAGTAAATAAGAGTTTAATTCAGCCCTCCTTACGACGGAATCCCTAAGATATATAAAACCTATTGAATCATCTACCGTCAAGAATTCCCTTTTGTTTATATATATATATATATATATATATATATATATATACATATATATATATATATATTATTCATTTGTTCAGACTTTAGTTTATCTAATTTCTCAATGTTATTATGTTTTATTTTGTTAAATTGTTTATTAAGACTTATATATTGTCTGCGTTGATATTCACTCCATAATGTGTTAGGTAAGATTTCTTTGATGGATATTTCTAAATTAGATATGTTGAATATTAAATTTTCAATATACCTGTGTGTTTGTGATATTTCAAAATTCAATAGTTTAGTTTCAAACTTTCCATTCAATTTGTTAATTTTTCTTACATCAATCACATCTTTAATGGGACAGTTTTTTGTAATTGCTTTTGTACAGTCAATAACGTGTTTTGGAAATATTTTAAATTTTCTGCATTTTAGTAGGAAGATTTTTCGATTAATCATTGATGTTAAACGTTTTCTTTGCTTGGTCCAGCTTTTTAAAAATATGATAATCTGGGGACCATACTTTCTTGATGTTTCGTTGTAAAAACCATTAGTATTATCGATTGTATTGTTCATCTCTAGTAATATAATAACTCTTATTATATATTGTGGCTTTTTAGAGAAAAATACCTATTTTCAAAGTACACACTTTATTTTGTTGAGCTTTCGTTGCACTTCGTCAACTTCATCAGCACAAAATCCGCGATTAAAAAATAATATCAAAAATCTTCATCATAATAAAAAATACAGAATAATTTTATAGAAAAACGTTCAAATTTTGATTATTTTACCAAACTAATGTCAAACGTCAAAATAACGTTAAAAATTGAAAGTGACAAATGAGAAGTTTTAAATTTGTGTTGGTAAATAGCAATTTTAAAGGTGGTATCTTGTATTGAATTGTCCGGTAGTTCATTGATTGTTCGGAGCTAATGTGTCAATGTTTTGACTGGTATTTCTCACGGAATTATAATTATGTTTCTTCTTTTTTCGTTGCAAGTCTAAGTCTATGAGGTTTGAGTAAATTAAATTTAGTCCGTCAGTGTCTGTTTTGGTATTCATGGGATGTTTTTCTTGAGATATTCTAGCCATTTCAGTAAAAAGTCGTTCTGTATAATTTTTACATTTGTCAAGTATTTCAGTATTCTCAAAGTCTATTCTATGTCCGGTATTATGGGTATGTTATATATATATATATATATATATAGGAAATAGTTCGTTGCCGATACTAGTTAGGTCTAACTATTATTGTGGGGGATGCGGCAATGTGAATAAGTGAACTCTTTTTAGTTTGTTCTGAGCTTTCGGTAATTTATTATCACCATTATCAAAGAAAACTAAGCGAGGTTAATCACAATATCTATATATAATATGTATAATATGGAGAAAAAACATGGTATAAGATATAATTTTCTTTTTCAAGAAATTAAATTAAAAATAAAACTATCAAAATTGACGATGTCGTAATGTCGTAATATTAAAAAAATTCATTCCTAGTTTTTTTCAAGTAAAGTATTAGAAAACAAATTTTGGGTGAAAACTAATAGCCTCGTGCATAAGGTGAAGTCATCTGGGTACATCAACTGGTTCAAATAATATTCTAATACATCAGTCGGAGCTAGATATCTCGTTTATCCTTAGTGCTACGAAACAACATTATTAACAAAAGAAGTAAGTAGATATCGTCAAGGACCAGATTTTAAAAATATTCATACATACAGTCTGCTCCAAAATTCAGTGACGAAACAAACACATATTTTTTATGTAACACCCTTTCTTAATATCTTTCGATTCTCTTCGAAGAGCTGATTTCGAAAAACTATAGCACTTGGGGTTATAGTTTTTAAATTCCAGGGTGTTGAAAATCACTTTTTTAACTTCAAAGATTTTTCAGCAAAAACAATTGATTATTTAAAAAAGAATGGATGTCCCTATATTTACATGGGTTTAGTTGGGTTCTTCAATCAATTTTGGAACATCCTATATATTCATGAATACTTATAAAATCTGCCTCTTGGCGATATCGGCTACTTTTATGTTTCATACATCAATATTGTGTATAACAAACAGAATAACTTTTGGCCCTTGTACTAAGATTTCTGTTGTTAAAAAAATTGAGTTTTTGTTATTAATCTAATAAAATTATGTCATATCAACCTGTTGTTGGTTTTCCAATCAGTCCTTCAGCTGGTTCTTGCTGATTTGCCATTCCAAATGAAGTATTATATACAGGGTGCTCCGCAAGTAATGGTCCAAAGTGAAATGGGAGATTTTTGGCCTGAAAATATTACAATCTCTTGCAACTTGCTTTAATCAAATATTGATAATGGAAAAGATACAGGGTGGCAAAGTTTAAATCTAAAAGATGTTTTTTCTTAGTAAATTGAAAGATTTTGGATATACAAACGTAAAAATTGAGAGATGGAGGTTTTAAGGCATGAGAAATCGTAATATGATATCCGTTTTGATGTATTTCCTAGAGGGCGCCACATGAGGTATGTTGTTGGTGTAACTGTGCGCTTAACTCTTTCATCTTTAACGCTATCTCTCTTTTTATTGAAAAATATTAAAACTACATTATTTGCGACAAAAATAAATATGTATCATTAGTCTCAAAAATTACTAGTTTTCGCATTTTAAAAACCCCCTACATAATTTTTATTTTATTTACTAGCACAAATAATATAATATATATATAACCCCTTGGATTTCAGTATATGGGGCACAATGAAGGAAATAGTTCACAGAAACCCTATAAACTTTGGCAAGAAATCAGAGCAGCATAAATTTTTTTACGCCAATGACATTGTTTAATATTGGGCGATCTTACATGAAACGCATGGATAAATGTATCGAGATGAATGGCGGACATATTGAACAATTACTGTGAAATAATATTTAAATTTTGTTGTTGTATTTTTCAATAAATTGTTCTTTTTTTTCTTGATTAAAAGTTATTGAGTTCATAATGGTTGCTTTATTAATATGTCAAAGTACTAATAAATAAAATGCAAATTACGTAGAGGGTTTTTAAGATGCGAATATCTTGAAAACTAGCAACCTTTGAGACTTATGATAAGTATACATTTTTTTCACAAAAATGATGTCATTTCAATATTTTTCAATGAAAAGCGAGATAGTGTTAACGATAAAAAAGTTAAGTGCACAATTAGACCAACTACGTAGCTCATGTGGCGCCCTCTAAGAAATACATCAAAACGGATATGATATCTTCAAATTTTTACGTTTGTATATCCAAAATCTTTCAATTTACTGAGAAAAAACATTTTTGACATTTCAACTTTGCCACCCTGTATCTTTTTTATTATCAATATTTTATTGAAGCAAGTTGCGTCAGATGGTAATATTTTCAGGCCAAGAATCTTCCATTTCACTTTGGACCATTACTTACGGACCACCCTGTAAATATATTTTTATTGTTTAAAAGTATATTTTGCAGTTTTTTTTTTAATTTCATTCAACTATTCGAGAGCTATAAGACCAAGGCAGGCAATAAATGCGGAACATAACACCCTCTATGCTACAAAGTGTTAGAGTAGACCTTAATGCCCGCTTAAGTCATGTCTACTGGTCAATGATGAACAAGCTGAACATTTATTGTAAATTTTCTTTTGTTTATTTTGGTAATTTAAAATCAAAAATTGAGCTGTTTGGGGAATTTTTAATAGTACTTTTTATTTAGCTTATAATAAATGTATGCGTTATTTGGACGCACCCTATATACAGGAACGTATCTAAGAAATTAAGAACTGGGAAGTAGCTTGGGACTTCGATTTTAAATGAAAAAGAGATTCATTCATATTGTTTCATGTATAATTTTCGTATATTGTTTCACGTTTACGGCGTCCACTGACCATGAGCATACAACGTGCTAACTCTTTTTTTTTAAGAAAACTAAATATTTTTATGATCGAAGAATACGTACAAGTACGTGCAATGGAAACGCACAAAGAAGTAAGAGATGAAGGCTGTAGTTCATTAAATTCGAATGATTTTGATTTTTGTAGTATTGTAGGACTTTTAAGTTTCTCTGTGTATATGTAGATTTTATAGTGGAAAACTATTTTTTGTTTTGTGTAAAAATTTACTTTTTATTTGTCCCATATTCGACATTTTTTTATAATTACTACTTACTAGGTTTTAAAACAATAAAATCTAGATTTATAACCTAATTAAAGTGGTTTTCTTTAACACGTTTTAGCTTCCAAATAAATTTAGGGGTAGTCAACATAATATAATATTGACATTATATTTGTCTTTTAGATGACCGAGAATAGTTTGTATATAATGTCCTACTTAATAATTAATTATACAGTGAACGTCTAATTTATGGAATATTATCATTATTCCGAGAACCGTCGAGTTTTAAGGGAATTCCCGAAACAGGTCGATTTTTGTTGTAAAATGCCCATGTTATAACGTACATGGAGTAGGGATGACGTAACCGGTGTAGGTGTAATGACGTAATCGTTAATTTTTTTAAATAGAAATCGATATAATGTGACACCTCATTTGAACGAGAATTTAATTATCTGTTTAACGACATTACATTTTTAACTAAAATATTTTCTTAAGGGTACGAAAACAATTTTTTTTCATTTAAATTCAATCAAATTACAATTAATGCTTGAATCCATGACTTTCTGAAAAACTTAAAAAAGCAAAAATAAGTAAAAATAATAATGGACACAAAAAGTTCTGTCATAAACACTGAAACTTTTTGTCATATGTTAATTCAAGCAAGTATTAGTGGCATAGTTACTGTAATATTTATTGTCGTAAATGTTTTGATTTTGTGAATTGTTATCAGTTGTCAATTGTAATTTTTACTTTTGAATAGTAAATTATGGCTCACCTAAATGAATCACAGCGCATAGAAATATTAATCCTTAGCGGATGCGGAGATAAAAAAGAACACAGAACGAGGCATGCAATTTATTCAACGCAAAATATCCCGACAGACCCATCATCCAATCAACAGTAAGTGAAATAGTCCGAGAATTTGGAGAAACTGGGCACGTTAAACGTATTCCAAACGCTGGGCGTCCTAAAATTGGAGACAATGTGAAACTTGATATTTTATTAAATGTACATGACAATCCTCACAGTAGTTCAACACAAATGGGTGAATATGCTGGAGTTTCCCAAAGATCGGTATTACATATTTTGAAAAAAGAAAAATACCATCTACAAAATTCAACTACATCAGGAATTAAACGACGACGATCCCGATCGCCGGCTTCAATTTTCTGAAATTATGCAGGATTTATGTATCCCCAATCCACTTTTCATCAATCAAATCCTTTTTTCCGATGAAGCAACATTTTTTATACATGGTACCGTGAATCGTCAAAATTGCAGATATTGGAGTCAAGAAAACCCGTATTGGATGACTGAGGCACACACGCAATATTCTCAGAAAGTGAATGTATGGACAGGGATCATCAATGACAGAATCATTGGCCCTTTTTTCTTTGAAGAAAATCTAACAGGAAGACGCTATTTAACTTTTTTGAGAAATCAACTTATACCTGTCCTTGCTAACATGTATCCAAATGCCAATAATCCAAATTTACCTAGTGAAAATATCTGGTTTCAACAAGATGGATCCCCTCCGCATTACGCACGTGAAGTACGTCAATTTTCAAATAATTACTTTCCCGGGAGGTGGATCAGAAGACGAGGTTTTATAGAGTGGCCAGAAAGGTCGCCAAATCTAACACCTCTAGATTTTTTCCTGTGGGGTTACATAAAATCAAAAGTTTATGTCAATAGACCCTAAAACTTACAGGACTTGAAAGATAGAATTAGGCATGAAAAGAGTCTAATTACTCCAGAAGTCATCCGCAATGTACTTGATGAATGTGTCCGTACATTCGCATATTTTCAAGAAACCGATGGATGGCAGTTCGAACATTTAATTTAAAATAATTTTTATGCATAATTTGGTTACTTTAAAGTACATTATTAATTAAATCATTAGTTGAAATTTGGTTGAATTTAAATTGAAAAAATTGACTTCGTACTCTTGAAAAAATATTTTAGTTGAAAGTGTAATGTCGTTAAATAAGGAATTAAATTCTAGTTCAAATCAGGTGTCTTATTATACCGATTTCTATTTAAAAAAATTAACGATTACGTCAGTACAACTAACCGGTGACGTCTCCCTACTCCATGTACGTTATAACATGGGTATTTTACAACAAAAATCGATCTGTTTCGGGATTTCCCTTAAAACTCGACGGTTCTCGAAATAATAATAATATTCCATAATTTAGCCGTTCACTGTAGAATACTATTAATAAAGAAATGCGCCAGCTCACTGACCTTCCTACCTCATATCTAAACCTTTACTTACGTTAATGTATCGGACTCTCTTAACCCTTTCGAGCCTGTCGGTACACATATGTACCAACATGAATCAAGCAAAGACTACAAGCAAATATTCATATTTTATATGGTTTCTCTATGTACCGGTGCGTCTCCTACCTTCCTATGTAACTGTGATGCGCGGAATTTTATTTGAGGCTATGTGGTATTTGTTTATTTGTGCCGGGCCACGTTCTACGCTCCGTTTCTACTTACTTTTTACGGAAAAAAGTGACATAAATTGTGTGTGTGGATTTAGTTAAAGGTAAGTTTTAAAATATCACGACAAAATATGTTGCGGAACACTGCTGGAAATAACAAAAAAACAGCTGTTTTCTACAATGGTACACATATGTACCAGCAGTCCGTAACTGCACTAGATGTTGGTACATGTATGTACCGATAGTCTTATGTATTGACTTTTTGTTTCAGGCGATGTCCAGAAAAAATAAATTATGTACGGATGAGTTAGATCACATCGCTGACCATTTGTCAGAAGTTTCAAGTTTATCCGACTTTTTGTCGGGCAGTAGCGATTTATAGGAGCCATCATCTGCGGAAAATTGCAGAATCATTGTGCAGCAATAATGATGTGGATTCTCAGCAGGTCGAAAGCTTGGAAGAAATTATTGGAAGTGAATCATTGGATGGAGAAATTGCTCATGGAGAAGACTCTGACGATTCAAAAAATCGTAGAATTATATGGTCAGATGTAACACCCGATTTTGTTCCTAGAAAAAGTGTTCCACTTTCACCTGCCCACTGTAGGTAAAATTAATAGGTGATGTGCTCACTGTGCTGAAACTAAGATTCAGAAGAGGACCAAGATTAGAGGAGAGTGGTTGACGTGACGCTTTAAAGACGAGAGCATGTATTTGAGAGAATACTCAGAGTTGAGTAATGTACCAGAAATGTATTTTTCTAACTGTTGCATTCAACAATATAAGCAATTTAACGTTCTACTGAAACGGCAGTGTTGTCAAATCTCGGGACGCTCTAAGCGCGAATAACTATCAAGATAAAATGTATACTCTATATACAACTTAATACTCCTAGCGACTCTGCCGGAGAGTTGCGCGAACTAAATATATTCGAAAACTGTATATTTTCGTTCATTTCATGATAAAAAAAGCGTCCTCCAAAAATTTTGTTGGTAGGTTCGTGACGTAATTTCAAGTCCCTGGACAAATTATTACAAGGGGTGTGCATAGAGCATCCGTATACGGACGCTGTATGCACTTGGACGCTCTATTGAATGCAATTTCAGAATGTATGGACGCTTTAACGATAGAAGGATATATATATATATATATATATATAAATTACTAGAAATATTTGCCAACTCAAATAAATCGTCTCCTATATATATATATATATATATATATATATATATATATATATATATATATATATATATATTTATATATATATATATATATTTATATATATATATATAGGAAATAGTTCGTTGCCGATACTAGTTAGGTCTAACTATTATTGTGGGGGATGCGGCAATGTGAATAAGTGAACTCTTTTTAGTTTGTTCTGAGCTTTCGGTAATTTATTATCACCATTATCAAAGAACTACAAAAGATACATTTATAGATATTTCAACAGGTATAAATAAATTCAGTTTAAAAGTAAAACATTAATTACTTACAACTAAGCGAGGTTAATCACAATATCTATATATAATATGTATAATATGGAGAAAAAACATGGTATAAGATATAATTTTCTTTTTCAAGAAATTAAATTAAAAATAAAACTATCAAAATTGACATTACGACATCGATGTTAATTTTTAGTAGTCATAGAAATGTCTTTAAATATGTTTAGTATATTAGCAAGTGAAATAATAGTTGGTAAGTTAATATGAAGGAACAGGATTCTCATCTTCAATATTTGAATTTTTTGTTTTTTTGTCAAAAGATAATAAATAGCTATAAATTGTACTGAGTTTTTGAATATCAGTTCTTTTATTTAAGCAATTATCTTCTTGAGATATGAATGCCATTTCCAGGAAAATCCTTTTAGAGTAGTTGTTTTCTTTATGTAAAATTTCAAAGTTTTTATAATCTATTATATGTATGATTTGTAGAAAAAACAAACAAACAAACAAACGATTTTTTGTGATGTTTCACCTACATATGCAGATTTACATGTAAAGCAAGTCAATCTATATATTACATTAGAAAGATCAGTAAGAGGATCAATTTCTTTCAACTTACTATAAACACAATTAAGTGAGAGAACATTTTTATTTGCAAGTTTTATATTAGTTACTTCTTTTAATATTTTGGAAATTCTAGGCGTAAGCTCTCTAAAGTAAGGTAAAGATGCAAAAAATATGTTAGTTGTAGTTGTATTCGTTACATTTTCTGAGTTCGTAATAACTAAATTTGGTTCAATTGCAGTATGTATGGGATGAGGGGTGTTAAACAGAATTTTTCTGACTAATGTTGTAGAATAACCATTATTAATAAATAGATTATAAAAACTTTGAAATTTTACATAAAGAAAACAACTACTCTAAAAGGATTTTCCTGGAAATGGCATTCATATCTCAAGAAGATAATTGCTTAAATAAAAGAACTGATATTCAAAAACTTAGTACAATTTATAGCTATTTATTATCTTTTGACAAAAAAACAAAAAATTCAAATATTGAAGATGAGAATCCTGTTCCTTCATATTAACTTACCAACTATTATTTCACTTGCTAATATACTAAACATATTTAAAGACATTTCTATGACTACTAAAAATTAACATCGATGTCGTAATGTCAATTTTGATAGTTTTATTTTTAATTTAATTTCTTGAAAAAGAAAATTATATCTTATACCATGTTTTTTCTCCATATTATACATATTATATATAGATATTGTGATTAACCTCGCTTAGTTGTAAGTAATTAATGTTTTACTTTTAAACTGAATTTATTTATACCTGTTGAAATATCCATAAATGTATCTTTTGTAGTTCTTTGATAATGGTGATAATAAATTACCGAAAGCTCAGAACAAACTAAAAAGAGTTCACTTATTCACATTGCCGCATCCCCCACAATAATAGTTAGACATATATATATATATATATATATATATAGATTGTCCTTCCTAAAAATAAATAAATAGGTTATATTGTTCAGTGAGTAGGCACATTGAATAATTTTGAAATTTGTTCTATATTCACGAATAGTGTTCACTGAATTTCACTGTCTTCACTTGGTGCCTCGGGGCTGTGCCCATCATACGGATATATTCCATTCTTATGAACAGTTTTTACTTTTCCGTGCTGACTGAATACTGCAATTGACCCCGTCTGTTTTAAGAATTTTATAGGGACCTTTATACCAAGGATCTAATTCATTTCTATTTTCATTTGTAAGTAGCCCTTATTCTCCTTTTTTTAATTCCAATTCCCTAGCTGTTAAGTCTAAATTTTCTTTTCTTTTTTCCTTATATTTGTTAAAAAATTGTCGGGCTCTTTCATGTGCCACCTGCAGCTTATACCTTACCTCCTGTTCATAATCATCCATGTTGTATATAGGTTGGATGCTCTTTGTTAGGTTTTCTGGTAAGTTTTCACTTCTACCAAACACCAATTCAAAGGGTGTGTACACGTGATAGCACCCCAAACGTGCTATTATAACAAAAAGCATACAACCTACACCAATAATCCCAGTCATTCTTACATTGTTTGTGAAATTTCTCAAATACTTATTAAATACTCTATGGTTTCTCTCACACCCCCCAATGGTCTGGCTATGATATGCTGTAGAAAATTTATGATCTATATTTAAAAGTTTCCTTAATTCTGATAGTACTTTGTTTTCATATTCTGTACCTAAATCTGTGCGAACCTATTTCATTACTCCATAAATTGTTATGAAGTTTCCGAACATCGCCCTGGCAATTCTATTGGCCTCCTTATTTCTTACTTGAATCACTTCCACATACTTTGTTAGTTCGTATTGTATGGTTACGCAATATACATTGCCTTCATATTTTTTTGGAATGGCCCTATAGTGTCAATTGATACTATATCAAATTCATGTTGTGGCGTATCTGTAAGTACTAATGGTTCGTGGTGGTGGTTTTGCTTTGTTTACCTCACATTTGTGGCACTATATTTTAATAAAGTCGTCATTTGCGAACATCTTGACTTTTTCCAATTTATACGTCCCTGCGAGTTTATTCAACTCTGCTAGCGTTTGTCCTAGGTCAAAGCTATTTCCATCAGCTTCGTATTTTTCGTCGAACATGAGTGTACCTTTGTGCCTTACGCTCAATCTAAGAGGGGTAGGTTTTATTTCGCAAAGTAGAACGGGTAATTTTAATATCTCGACATTATTTAGTGCCTTAATTATGGGGGGCTTTCTTATTTCTGTAACTGCCTTATTCTTTGGCACCCTTTTCTCTGCAATGTTACCTGACTTTCGTGCCGCAGCTCTTGTTATTGCCAGTACATGCGCTTTATCTGCGTGTAATTGTTTTAATTAATAGTAATTTTTAATAATAGTAATTTTATTATTCACTCGTAAGAGGTTGCATGAACAAGGAGACCGATAAAAGCTACGAATAAGTACATTGTGAAACATAAAATACATACAAATTTTTAAAATATAATATTCAGACATCGAACAAACATGATGTGTATAATGGAACTATGACAATATACTTCTCTTTAATTTCCTAAGACAATAGATGCTCACATTATCATAGAGCTGGTAGGGATTTTTACTGAGATCTCATACATTTATTATGAATGATCTAATTTTCATTGCTCCACATATGGAACGATATATTTGCATTAGCGTAGGTGGATCTATTGAGGATAATAGCGAGTCTAGATCATCCGAAAATCCTCGAACCTTAATAAGATTTTCTCTTAGGCTTTTATACATGGGACAGACCAGCAATATGTGTTCAAGATTTTCAGGCATTAGGAAGTTACATATTGAGCAAATATTGGTCATTTCAATTTTATACGAATTGTTATCGACATATATGTGCAAGTTTTCTAAATTTGTGGTCCTAAGTTGAGCTATGAGTCTCTTAATATATAGGGGAATTGTACAGGTTGAATAATTGTTTTCATTAGGTTCATTTTGTTGTAATAGTATATTATGTAACAAGTCCGGAAAATACTGTTTTTTGGACGAGTAGAAGTCTGCGAGTCCGAAAAAACAGTTTCCGGGCGTGTTGCGTACATTTTTTTTTGGCAACCGTGTGGTAGGTATAACAAATCAATAAACACGTTTCTTTTTAATATCTAAATGGACTAAAAATGGCGTCGATTTGAAAGTTCATGTTCGTCATGATGACAAAACGCTAAAAAATAGCTATTTGTATTCTTAGGACGCGAAATACCTTTTTAACGTACCGAAAGAACAGTTATCGCCGAGGCAAGATAATCTTGAGGTCGTTAAAAAGTTTCGCGGCCATGGCATACACACTATTTTTCGTGCAATCGTTAAAATTATTAAACTACTTAGATAATTGTAAATAAATATATTATTGCTCTAAAATCAACAGCAGTTCAATTTATTTAACAATATCACCGTGTGCTATGGAAATGATATGTTTCAATATATACAAAATATTTTGACAGTTCTTGACAAAACGCAAAATGTCTGATACTGATAGCGATATTTCAGTACCTTCCACTCCCCCCGAACTCAAAAGCGTTGTAAATTCGGCGCTTTCAGTTTTAATACCTGAAAAATCTAATCGGCAGTACGAAAAATGTTACGGCGAGTTCAAAGATTGGTGTGACAAACAGAATGTTAAGACGATGTCTGAAGTGACGTTTGGTTTCGCAGCCGTTGGTATGGGTAACGGCCGCGAAATTAAATTTCGCGGACTGTGCTGAGAACGCGAAATATTGACTTCGCGTGCAATTGCACGAAAACTAATTTTTAGAACAAAATTAGGAACATTCTAATTGAATTTACTGTTTGAACCCTTACTTTGTGGAATCTACTCATATTACTAACATTCTAATTCTTGTTTTTATTAATATTTATATTGAAATTCGAACAATTGCTAATATTAAAGGGATTCAGTTTGTTTGAATGACAGCAACGATGTAATACTTCCCGGCCTAGTCCGGGAAATACGTACTTTCCGGACTAGGCCGGAAAAATGCTAATTTCTCACAGAAAAAGCGACCGGGAAGTAGGTACTTTCCGGACGGTTATCGAAATAGTATATTACGGACCAAGGCCAGTAGAGTAAGAAATGTCTCAGATCACATAATCCTGAAGGATATCGGGGAAGTCGATCAGGAGGGGATCGAGAAGATTAAGAAGTGGTTGAGGGAGATGAAAGGGGAGTGGGTGGATAGACTTAGAGTCTCAAGAAATAGGGAGGTGGTTATAGAGGCAAAGAAGGGGGTTGAGGTGAGGGGAATTCTGGGGGAGGTGGAAAGGGTGACAGAGATTATTTGGCAGGGCGACAACACTTATAGTGTTCCACAAGAAGCGGTTCTAAAATATACGATAACGGTAGGTAGTTCACAAGTATCACAATACGGCAACGCAAAAGGTATGTTAGGAGAGAGAAAGAAATACATATAGATACTTACTTTGAATGGTTTACGGTAAAAGAGAAATGAAGATATACGGGGTGATTCTGAAAGGTAAATCGAGGTCGAAGTAATAGTATGTGTGGGTAGGAATAGTTTGTGGCGACATTATAAAAAGAAAGACGATAGATTCTTATCACGTGATCAGACAAAAAGGTATTCTGGTCTATACGCCGAGAGCACAGGAAGGGGGCAGAAACAACAGCGCACGATCGACATTCGGTGAGGTTGCCAGTTACCGTCCACAGTAACCATTGGTCATCGATCCGAAAGTCAATCCAGCTACATGCATTCAGTCCGTTGATATGCTCTCTTTGTTCAATCGAACAGAGGTATTATTACTAAAATTACACCGATGACCTTGTCAGGGAATATGGTACATCGGTCCAGAACTCTACAAGTGTGTGGCCAATCTGGTAAAGTAAGGAAAAAACAACTAAAAACCAAGCAAATGTAGCCATTGGAGGCAAGAGAAAGAGAAGAGATTGCTATAGGAGCCAAGGTGAAGAAATAGAGCGAACAAGCAGTCATTTTTCAAACCTATTTTGTTTGTAAGCTGAGCGCAATCCGCCACTCAGCAAAGGCCAACACGGTCCAATTGGGGCCTAGTGTCTTACGGTACGTCATTCGAGACTCTACCTTAGTTATAAAAAGCAAAATTACCATTTATTTGTTTGAGAAACGGTAGGAAAACTCGAGGCAACAAAAAGACATAACAAAAAGGGGGACCAAAAATTTTAATGACGTAAAATCCATTTCTGCAATGGAGAGCTTTCACGGTGTCTAATTTTATTATTATTATATTTTTATGTTTTGTAACAGAATGAATGAAACACCGGATAAAAAAAGGAGCCGTTTTATCCGGAGAACGGTATAAACTCCAATGTAGCTTGGTCTACTTCCTTTTCTACGCGGAGGGTAAATATGGTTGGGAACCAAGTTGAGTATGGGTTGAGTAGTCGGGTCGGTAACGCGGTTGCCTAAAAGAAAGAAAACGGGAAGAGAAGAGAAAAAAAAACAACTCTAGTTTATCGTTTTTTTAGGAGAACGATAGCGAAACTCCAAGAGAATGAAACGGTTTCTGGAGTAAGTGACTCTACGTTAGTTATAAAAAGCAAAACTACCATTTATTTGATTGAGAAACGGTAAAAAACTCGAGGTAGCAAAAAGTTAGGAACTTGACAACAGGAGCCAAAAATTTGAATGACATAAAATCCATTTCGAACAGAATGAATGAAATGCGGGATAGGAAAAGGAATTAGTGGGCAATAGGGTTATACTAAATTGACTGAGTCAATATTATTGTCTTGTTCATTGTCTAAGTCATCTGGAGAGTTTTCGTCAACGTCAATAAATTGGTTTTCCAGATCTGAAACATGCCAATTTCCAAGATCATTACCTGAAAGGTCTCTGAGGTTATAAACAAGTCTAGGAATAACTTTATGGACAATACATGGAATAAATTTAGGGGCAAATTTTGCTGCGAATTTGTCATTTTTGGATGAAAGTACATAATTCTTTTTCCATAGGTGGTCACCGACATGATATTCTACATCTCTTTTTCGTAAATTATAATACTTTGTATTTCTGGCATGGGCTTGCTTGAGTTTTTTGCGTACATCAATAAAAAGTTTCGGGAGGGTTTGTAAGTCGTCAATGAGTTGTAATTTGTCTGGATTATTGATTGAATTGTTAGCATTTTCGGAAATTGCACCATTAAAATCTCCACTTAACGGTACGTTCCTGACAAAATTCAAGAAAGCGGAAAAGTAACCTGTAACGTCATGCTTTGCGGTTCTTATTGCTTGCGCAACTTTATGCAATGATGTATCCCAATTTTTGTGAGAGGAATTGTCATGAATGTAACAACGTAAAGCAGTAACTATAGTTTTGTTTGTCCGTTCTATATGGTTAGCTTGTGGGTAATAGCGTGCATTGTAGAAAATTTTTTGTACTTTATATTGATCCATCAAATTTTCAAAGAGGGAAGAGGAAAAGACAGTGCCATTGTCGACGGAAAATATTTGTGGGACTCCAAAAATAAGAAAAACTTGATTTTCGATAAATTTAACAAAACCAGCAGCTGTGGCATTCTGCATGGGGTGGACGAGTCAAAATTTAGTAAACCAGTCTGTTATAACGAGAACAAATCTATTGCTATTTTTGGATCTGGGGTATGGACCTATTAAATCAGCTGAGATCCATTGCCAAGGGAAATTAATGTCTTTATACTGGCCCATTATACCAGCTTTAGGTGAATTTTGGGTTTTGCAGGAAGAGCAGACGGGACATTTATTGATATAACGAGATACAGTGCTTCTTAGTTTTGGCCAATAGTAGATTTCAGAAATTCGAGCGATGGTTTTGGAAATGCCGAGATGTGCGCTAGTTTGATCGTCATGAAAAGTATTTAGGACATCAATCCTGTTCGGGGTAGGGACAACAATTTTCCAATTGGATAAATTATTAGATATGGGGTTTGGGGAGAATACATGTTTGTAGAGGACATTATTTTCTACTTTAAAAGTGGGGAATGACTCGGGATTATTATTGACTTTATCAATCATAGCGGTATACCAAGTATCTGGCTTGAAGGTAGTGACATCAATCACTGAAATATCTGGAAATGAACGTGAAAGTGCATCACTGACAACCATAGTGGTTCCTTTTCTATAATTGATTTTAATATCAAACTGCGATAGTCTGAGGGAAAGACGAGCTAAACGTCCAGAGGGGTAAGAAAGTTTTGATAGATACTGTAAGGATGAATGGTCAGTTTCGAGTGTGGAATGAGTTCCTTCCACATAACCTCTAAATTTTTCTACACCAAAAATTACACCTAAAAGTTCTTTTTCAGTGGTACTGTACTTTCTTTCGGCTTTGTTCAATGTACGGCTTGTATATGCGATAGGGTGTTCGATAACATCACATTGTTGATAAAAGATTACACCAAGTCCGGTTTCACTAGCGTCAGTCTGTATAATGAATTCTTTCGAAAAGTCAGGGCTTGCAAGAATGGGGCTAGAAGTAAGTCGTATTTTGACTTCGATAAAAGCATTTTTAGCCTCAGGGGTCCAAGAAATTGGTTGTCCTTTTTTTCTGCCATGAAGGAGGTCAGTTATTGGGGAGCAATTCGGTAGTGTTTTTGGGAGCAGGGTAGTTAAGGATAGCGGAAACTTTGTCTTCATCTGTTCGAAGACCAGCTTTGTCGACTTTAAAACCAAGGAATTTGAGGGAATCTTGACAGAATTCACATTTTTGGAATTTACAGTAAGGTTTGCCTCTTTAAGTCGAAGATATAACTTATTAAGGATTTCTAAATGAAGTTCGAAGGTAGGGGTAGCAATAATGATGTCATCCAAATAAAAAAAACAGTAGGGCCTTAAAGAAGGGTCTATAACAATGTCCATGAGACGTGCCATAGTTTTGGGGGCGTTAGTTAGACCATAAGGAGTGGTCGTACATTCAAATAAACCTAAGATTTAGTAAGGGGTATTTGTAGAAAGGCTTTTTCCAAATCAATGGAAATTTAGCGTCTCGGAGTTTGCTAAGAATGACATCTACTTGAGCCATGGGATAGGAATCAGGAGTGGTTACTTTATTTAGCTTTCGGCCATCGAAGCAGACGCGGCAGTCTCCAGACTTTCTTGGGACTACCCAAAGGGGTGAACACCAAGGGGAGTTCGAAGATTGTATGACTTTTAATCGTAGCATCCCGTCGACTTCTTTTAGTAAAAGTCCTTGCATAACAGGGGATAGAGGATATTGGCGTTGTGCAATTGGTTTTGCAGCACCAGTGTCGATATCGTGTTCGACAAAACTCGTTTTGCCAATTCGGTCAGGAGGGGCAAGGGAAGAGAATAAGCTTATAATTTGCTCAAGTTTGTTTTTTTCTTCAATAGAAAGAGTAGAAGCAGATCGTATTGTGTTAATAACACAAGTAGAAGATAATAAGGAGTATGACAAATCATGAAAACTCATGTCTATTTTGATTAAGCTCAAAAAGTCCATTCCTAAGATAAGGTTATGAGTTATTGACGGTATTATCAAGATTTTGATTATCTTTGTAATGTCATTCACTCTCATTGGTGCGGAAATATAGCCCATCTATTGTTGAGGTACACCGTCAGCGGTGGTAATATTTAAACAAGAGTCATATTGTATAGGTAAATGTAAGGAATGCAACAAAAAGAAACCCTGATTTCCAAGAACAGTAGAGTTACTGCCTGTGTCGACCAAAGCTAAAACGGGTAAGTCTAAAATTTTCACGGTGAGGTAAGGTCTGTTATCATTAGGTTTTTTCTGCAAATAAGGGACAAGTATTACTGGAGATTCAAACAGTGCTTGGCGGTATTGAAGGTAATGCAACTAGCATGTCACAGACAGGTACGGGAGTTATATTGTCAGTAATCGAGAAGTTTTTGTCATTATCTTTAGTTTTCTGGGTGTCACTAGTGCTCGGTTTGGTATTTGTAATTCGTTCGATAGGTAAAGGTAATGGTTTGACTGTATTTTCAGAATGATTGGACGCTAGGAAACCTTCAACAAAGGTAAGATAGTTTTACCATTCAGCAGCGGAAGTTGAAAAAGTTAGTTTTGGTTTGTTGGGGGTTGTGATTGTTTGAAGATCTGTTTGGAGGTCTGTTCTGTCTTCTGGGGTTTTCTGGCTGGGATGTAGTTGATTGTGCTTGACTGGACACAGTGGCCAGATTCGGTGGACCAGTCTGCCTTGATTTTTTTTGAAAGCATTCATGACATTTTGGTTTTGTAGTGTTTTTTGCGCCACAACCGTAGCAAAAGATAGATTTGGGCGAGAAACATTTGGAATGTGAGTGACCAGTTTTGTCACAATTCCAACAAACCAAGGAAGTTAATGCTGAAACGTTTGCGGGAGTTCTTTGTCTTTGATTCGACGAGGAGGAAACAAAGGCACGATAAATCTGGTTCGAGCAATCTAGGCTTATTAGAAGATGGTGATCTATATATGTCTGACCAAACACGTGATTCCTCAATTCTTTTGCACAACTTGGTTAGTTCGTCCACTGTTTGGGGGTTATGAAGTGCTAATGACAATATAAAAGAAGGTAAGGAGGTATTGAAGATATGTATACAGCAACCGGTTCGTTAGCACCCATAGTGCGATTAGAAATCTTTAACTCTAAATCAGTTTCATAACTGTATGGCAAAAAGTCAGCTTTTAACTTGGCAACAATGTCTTTCCAGGATTGAAATTTACTACGATTATTGAGATACCATGTGAAGGCATTGTCTTTAAAAAGTTCACATGACTGCAGAAAGAGCTCAATCTAAGGACTTCAACTTTTTCCAAAAATAAATGAAGTGATTCATTTTTACCAGTGAAGAAAACATTCCATTTGTAAACTGGATCATGTTTTTGATGGGGGATTTCAGGAAGAGTAGGGGGCGGAAATGTGTTTGAAGGTGAAGTGTCTTCAGTCCTATTGTTGGTGGGAGTTGTTTTGGTCGCAAGGTCAGCTACTAAAAGTATTAGCGTATTTATCAAGGCTTGTTGTGTCAGTAATTGTTCATTACTTTCGGCATTTAATCTATTAATTCTACTTGACAAATGTGTCAGTCTTGAATTATTGATTCTGGAAAATACGGGTTCATTTTTATTTCCACTGAACTGATTGATGATATCTGTCAAGTTGGTAATTGTTTCCGTTACTTCGCGTATATCGTCCTCGAAAGAGTATACCGTAACTGGGGACGAAAAACTTCTATTAGCATTTTCCCTAGCAAGAAGACCTGTTTAAACTCTCGTTTCTGTTCGACAGTATCCGGAACAGAAATATTTCTGATTTGAATTTCATATGAGAGTTCAAGTGACTTTAAATGATTGGCCTGCATCTTGAAAATGTTTAAGAGGAGAGAAAAATAATAAGACGGTATCTAAATCAACAGTACTAATCAAATAGCACTAGCGAAAGCAAAGTATCTAAAATCCAAGTGAACATAAATGACTGGCAACGAGATATATATATATATATATATATATATATATATGGGTCGGTACAATATAAAGATAAAGCTATTCGATGCTCTTATCAAAGTTCGATGAAACACGATTTTTTTAATTTTCAAACTGCTATAACGTTTGAATGAATCAACCGATTTTCACGCGGTTGGCGGCGATCGATGTAGTTTTTGAGTCCTAGAAAATATTCAGAACAAAAATTCGATCTCATGAAACATTTCGGAGTTATTACAAAGAAACACTTTTTTCGATTTTTTTCGACAACGATATCTCACGAACGCATCAACCAATTTTGTCGCGCTTGGTAGCGATCGATGAGGGTTTTCAAGGTTAAGAGCTGATTAGTTTTTGAGGTCGATCGGTTTCTCCAATTCGGAGATATTTGGAAAAAAAACTTTTTTTTTCGCTTTTTTTGCAATATCTCTAAATCTACTGGTCCGAATTGGTTCCAACTTACAGGAAATCTGAGTTTGGTGAAGCCCTTTCGAATGACACTAATTGCGATCAAATCGGTCAAGCCGTTCAGAAGTTATGAGAGGTTTACACACACACGCACACACACGCACACACACGCACACACACGCACACACGCACACACGCACACACGCACACACACACACGCACACACGCACACACGCACACACGCACACACGCACATACGCACACACCAATACACACGCATACACACCAATACACACCAATACACACACATACATAAATACGGGGTAAAAACAATAACTTCCCGATTTTTCGAAAAGAATCATTGATTTTCTTAGTGGGAAGTTGAAAAGGTCTTATATCTTGTATCCTAGCCTACGGGCTGTGCTTACCTAGAAGTACAGGTGGATCTGGGATATGTAGGAACTTGAATGTAATGGGCACATTATGTTGGACAGCTTTTCAGGTTAAAAAAAGGAAGGCAGTTGTTTGAAATTGTAAAATGCTTTATTTACTAAAAGCTTTCCAACACATATGTACCATATTAAAACAGTAAAAAAGCAATTATCTACTTAATTACAGTTACATGTAAATAATTGTCATATTAGTAAAGCGTGATATATAGACGTCAAAAAATAATAGTTCAATACTATTAAACGCTCTACAAACTTAAAAAAATTAATTTCCAAAGAGCAGACCGTCCACTAAGAAGCAACAACTACTTCTCGGGCTATATGCCCCGACAGACATTGAATTACACTTCTAAAGTAAACGGGGTTGGTAGGTATATCTGTTAAGATAGAACCAACCATTCTGGTTTGCGATTATAAGGAATAACATCACTTGTGGACCGGTTTCGGCATTTTTGCGCCTCATCAGCACAAGGTAGATGCTATTCGTCCAGAAGCTCTGAGATCATAATCCTGGACTAGAGACTACGTTGATACCACACTAATACATTAGCCTTAGTAAAGGAAATGTTAAGAGTGCGATATCATCGACATCTCTACATCTAATCACAAACCAAAATTCTATATCGACAAAAAACCATCTCAGTTTTGTACGTATTTACTTAATTACAGTTACCTGTAAATAATTGTCATATTAGTAAAGCGTGATTTATAGACGTCAAAAAATAACAGTTCAATACTATTAAACGCTTTACAAACTTAGAAAAATTAATTTTCAAAGAGCAGACCGTCCAATACGAAGCAACAACTACTTCTCGGGCTATATGCCCCGATAGACATTGAATTACACTTCTAAAGTAAACGGGGTTGGTATATCTGTTAAGATAGAACCAACCATTCTGGTTTGCGATTAGAAGGAATAACATCACTTGTGGACCGGTTTTGGCGTTTTTGCGCCTCATCAGCACAAGGTAGATGCTATCCGTCCAGAAGCTCTGAGAGCAAACCAGAATGGTTGGTTCTATCTTAACAGATATACCAACCCCGTTTACTTTAGAAGTGTAATTCAATGTCTGTCAGGGCATATATCCCGAGAAGTAGTTGTTGCTTCTTAGTGGACGGTCTGCTCTTTGTAAATTAATTTTTCTAAGTTTGTAAAGCGTTTAAGAGTATTGAACTATTATTTTTTGACGTCTATAGATCACGCTTTACTAATATGACAATTATTCACAGGTAACTGTAATTAAGTAAATACCTACAAAACCGAGATGGTTTTCTGTCGATATAGAATGTTGGTTTGTGATTAGATGTAGAGATGTCGCTGATATCGCACTCTTAACATTTCCTTTACTAAGGCATTGGTGTGGTATCAACGTAGACTCTAGTCCAGGATTATGCTTTCAGAGCTTCTAAACGAATAGCATCTACCTTATGCTGATGAGGCGCAAAAACGCCGAAACCGGTCCACAAGTGATGTTATTTCTTCTAATCGCAAACCAGAATGGTTGGTTCTATCTTAACAGATCTACCAACCCCGTTTACTTTAGAAGTGTAATTCAATGTCTGTCGGGGCATATAGCCCGAGAAGTAGTTGCTGCTTCTTAGTGGACGGTCTGCTCTTGGGAAATTAATTTTTCTAAGTTTGTAAAGCGTTTAATATTATTGAACTATTATTTTTTGACGTCTAAAGCAATTATCGGCTAAATTGAAAAATATACCTACCAATGATCTGAGAGAAACGAATTATAGCAAAAAATCATGTAGTTATATGAAAAAATATCGTGCTCAAGAAATATATGAAACCGGCACTGGCGGTACGAAAGAATATTTTATAGGTCGTTCTGTTATAAAAATGTTATTTTTTGGTTAAAAAAAGTTATTCAGCAACAGAAAAAGCTTGCAATTGATTGCACAAAACTAAAACGGGAAGTTTTAAAAGAATATTTAGTTTAAAACTACCATATTAGTATAAAAGAACAGTTTATGACCACGTGGTAAATTTAATTTCGTCTATCTCTGTAAAAAAATAAGGAATGCATACAAAAATTATATCAGACAGTCCTTTAGAAGAAGCTTATTAATTATAAATTATGATTTTGAACTTACCACAGCAAAATTTATTAGATAGGAAAGGTATAAAAGCGATAAAAAAATGTAGGTCTTTCCTCGAAGAGAGTCGATAGCGGCGTGGCGTTGAAAAAATGGCAGATGTCAATTGTCTTATGGTCAGGGTTGAAGATTGGGTTGGCTAATGAGACGACGAGCGGTAATTAAAAGGATTTATTCTATGAAATCGAAACAGGTCGATAGAGATGTTACACTACTTGGCCGCTAGAGGGGGTATGTTGTATTCAATTCAGTTGAACTAGATTATAATAGGAAGAACTTCCTATTTTATGTGACATTTATTTTATTAACTGACAGTAATGATAAATATGACAATAAACATCAAATACAAAAAATAACATAATACAAAGTGGTCTAACATATATAATAATTCTCCGGGTTGTAGTTAAAAAGTCAATCATAGTACAATCGATCAGGTGGTCTTCGGATTCTTGAAGATCGTCTTGGACTTGTTTGTTGATCCAAAATACGATTACTTTGTTGCTGTTCAGTGCTCTGCTCTGTAGTGCTCGTATTATAAGGAGGTGGAAAACTATTAACTATAGATGTCGATGTACTTGGCTCATTAACAAACTCATTAAAATCATAATGACTTATTGTAGTATCTCCTTTTTCTTGAACCGCAGTCTAACCTGTCGGCTTTCGAGTGGATACTTCTGAGGATCGGTTGTCATAGTCAAAATTTTTAAAAACCACAGTGGGTCTAAAAACTCTATACTGTCTCCTGGGTGGTAGTGGAAATTGTTGTTGATTGTTTTGCTGTCTTGATTGATTTTCCATGTTTTTTGATTGTTTTAATTCTGTTATAGGCATAGGCTTCTTAATATTGCACGATCGAAGTTGATTGAAATGTCTTTTTATCATGTAGCCATCGTCCAATTCAATTATATAATGTAATTTTCCCAGGCGATTTATAACAGTTCCATACTTCCAATAAATGTTTCCATGATAATTTCGTGATTGTACTCTTGTTCCGATTACATAAAATTGCTCAAAATTTGGTTGAATTGCATTATTTTTATCTGGTTTTTGAGGTCGAATTAGATCTAATTTTGTTCGGATATTTTGACCAAACAACAATTCTGCTGGTGTCTTCCCATTCAAAAGGGGTGTTGATCTAAATTTAATTAAAAATCTGTGTAGTTTCTCATGTATAGTTCCTGACTCTTCAGACATTTTTTTCATTTTATCTTTAAACGTTTGAACATATCTTTCCGCTTGTCTATTTGTAGCGGGATATCTTGGAGCAATATGTCTTTGTCTTTTTTGAATTATTGTGATTATATGAAAATGAAAAACTGGTACTGGAATGATCTTTTAATGTAAAAATGACAACTATATAACTGTCTTATTTGACAACATGAAAATACAAGTGAATGTTACAAACTTAAACAAAACAATACCTGCAGACAACGCTTTACTAAATTCAATACTCCCACTTTTTGTTACAAGTCAATGTCAACATTCACTTTGACAATACATTCAACATTTGACAAAAATGTTGATGTTTCAATTTTGATAATGCCTTTGTCATGATATCGGCTGCCTGGTCATCTGTTTGAACATATTGTAATTCAAAAAATTCATCTTTGAATTTCTCTCGGATAAAATGGTAACGTACGTCAATATGCTTAGTTCTCTTATGAAACTCTGGATTCTTCACAAGTCGTATTGCGCTTTGATTATCCATAAATAAAACTGGTACATCCAATTTAACTTGCCGAAGATCACATAAGAGATTCTTCAACCAGACAAGTTCTTTTATAGCTTGTGACGCTGCCACATACTCGGATTCTGTTGTGGATAGTGCGACGGATTTTTGTCGTTCTGATCCCCAGCTAATTACACTTCCTCCAAGCATGAAAACATAACCTGATGTTGATCTTCGTGTTTGCGTGTCTCCAGCATAGTCGGCATCATTATACCCGCAAAAGTCTAAATTGTTTCCGCTTACGAAACGTATTCCTTTGTTCATCGTACCTTTGATATATTTCATAATGTGTTTTACTGCATTCACATGTGCAGTAGCTGGTTTTTCCAAATATCGACTGACACTTCCAACTGCGAAACTAATATCTGGTCTGGTTGCAACGGCCAGATACATCAAGCTCCCGACTGCCTCTCGATAAGGAAAATCGATTTTTTTATCAGCTTCAAAATCTCCGAGGTTTTGTGAACTAGCTAATGGAGTTGTCACTGTCTTACAATATGTCATATCAAAACGATCAAGAACCTTTCTTGCATATCCTTGTTGATGAACATGAATCGATCCATCCAAAAGCTGATCAATTTCGAGTCCCAAAAAAAATTTCAGCTCAAAAATTTTGATCTCAAATTCTCTCTGTAAGTGTCTAATGACCGGCTTAATGGCTTCTTGTTTTTCTGCTGCAATCAATCCATCGTCAACGTAAATTGCCAAAATTAACATTCCATCTTTGAAACCAAAACTGTTAAGGAAAGAAGTAAGCTTCTTATTCCAACAGCGCGGAGCCTGCTTCAAACCATATAAACTTTTGTATAGTTTACACACTCGGCCACTGTTGTCATTATATCCAATTGGCTGGCTCATATAAACATTTTCTTCTAAATCGCCATTTAGAAAAGCCGTTTTCACATCAAACTGTTTTAGTGTCATACGCTTTGCCGCAGCCAATGCTAGGATCGCTCTGATTGATGTAAACTTCACCACTGGACTAAATGTTTCCTGGTAATCGATTCCGTACTCTTGTGTAAAGCCTCGTACTACCAATCGTGCCTTATACCGATTAACACTCCCATCCGGATTTTCTTTGACCTTGTAGACCCAGCGATTGTCAATCACTTTTTGATCAACTGGCGCATCGACCAAAATCCCGCAAATTTGCCAAATTTTGACTATCTGCGTTTGCAGATTCCCATGCACTATGGAAATGATTAAACTCGGACGGTAGTGACATTAAAATCTTCGAAATTACCATGGACTCAGAAATAATTTCTTTTTGATCACGTAATTGCTGCACTATTTCCATTAATTTTGATAAAAATGTCGCAATGTCATCTTCCGGTTGTTTTGTGTAGCCATAATATTTTTGTTGTAAAAATAAAATATTTGCCTTTGATGTTTGCTCATACGTACTTTTGAGCGTCTCCCACATCTCTTGAGCTGTTTCACAATTCATAATCTGCAGTAATGCCTGTTTCATACAAGTCGTGGAAATTGCTCGTCTGGCCATAGCATCCGCCTTCTTCCAAGTCGCAATTTCCTTCGCATAATTTGTACATTCAGCTATCGGTTTGACGTTTGTTCCATCGACGTAGTCAAAAAGTTCGTTAGCTTCCAAAATCTGACGCATTTGAAACTTCCATGTTAGCCAGTTGCTGCCGCTTTCCAGCTTTTCAATATTAACGCGATCGCCTTCCATTTATTTTGTCTTTTAATCATTATCGGCTTCAAAACTTCAAAAATAAATTGCTTTCCAATTTTCTTTTTTTTGAGTTCACAAATAATTCTTGCACAAAATAAATAACGATATTTACTGCAGTTAATCTTCCTTTACAATTTCACGTAATCTGGGCCCATAACCTTTTGAATTATTGTGATTATATGAAAATGGAAAACTGGTACTGGAATGATCTTTTAATGTAAAAATGACAACTATATAACTGTCTTATTTGACAACATGAAAATACAAGTGAATGTTACAAACTTAAACAAAACAATACCTGCAGACAACGCTTTACTAAATTCAATAGTCTTATACCATTTCTTTTACAAAATTCAACAAAATCTATTGATTTAAAAATGGATGCGTTGTCACTAACAATTATTTCTGGTAATCCGTAACAACTGAAAATTTTTCGTAGATAATGTATTGTTCCGGAAGTTTTTGGTGCATTTTTAGACATTTTAATTTCGGGCCATTTACTCTTTGCATCTACAACTATGAAAAAATTATAATTAAAAATTGGGCCAGCATAATCTATGTGAATCCGTTGCCAATTTTTTTCCGGCTCTTCCCATTGGTGTAGTGGTGCTTTTTTCGGAGTTTTCTTGATATCACAACATTCTTTACAACTATTAACTAAATTCTCTATATCTTTATCAATACCCTTCCAGTAACAGTATCTTCGGGATATAGATTTCATTTTTACTATTCCTATGTGTGTACTATGTAGTTCTTGTGACATTGCTGCTTGAAGACATTCTGGTATAATTACTCGATTATGTTTAAAAATTATTCCTTCCTGTAAAGAATATTCTGGGTCGTAAATATTTCCATTAAGAAGTTTCTCTTTCAATTGTTGTAATTCCGGATCTTGTTGCGTTTCATGACCAATTATATTAAAATCTAAGGTTGTTGTGGACATTTGATTTACTGTTTGAATATTCTGTAAAAAGTCATTATCTTTTGCCATATTTTCATTTTCTTCTAGAGATAACGGATTTCTTGACAAATAGTCGGCATTAGTATGCTCTGAAGATTCTTTATATTCTATGGTATAATCAAATCCGGATAAAAATTGTGCGTATCTGATCATTCGTGTAGCTGATAATAAGGGTAGTTGTTTTGTTGGATTTAAGATAGTTATCAACGGTTTATTGTCGACAACAAGTGTAAAATGTCTTCCATAAATATAGTGAAACAGTTTTTTAAAAGTCCAGTAAATTGCAGTAGCTTCCCGATCTAATTGACTATAGTTTCTCTCTGCTTTTGTCAATGATCTTGAAATAAAAACAAGTGGTTTTTCTAGACCATTCGGAAGTTTGTGTGAAAATACACCAGAAATGCCATGTGGACTTGCATCAGTAGCTAGTATTATTGGAGATTCTGGTGAAAAAGGCATTAAAACTTGCTTGCTGGCTATTACCTGTTTGGCATTGTTAAAGGCAGCTTCACATTCTTTGGTCCAAATAAATGGTGCATTTTTTTGTAATAATCTGTTCAGTGGCTGCATAATTGTAGAATCATGAGGTATAAATTTATCATAATATCGAACCATTCCTAGAAACTGTTGTACTTTTTCCATATTTTCTGGTCTTGGTGCTTCTTGTATGGCCTTGATTTTATGATCCGACTTTTTTTACCCTTCTTTGGTGATAATGTGTCCTAAATATTTAATCTCATTCTCGAAAAACTTGCATTTCTCTTTGTTTAGATGTAGATTATATTTTCGCAATTTTTCCAAAACTTTAATGAGTCTAGCTTTGCATTCCTGTAGAGAGGAACCTTGAATTGAAATATCATCAAAGTAAGCTGCGGTACCATCTAAATTATTAACAATTTGGTCAATAATCCTATGAAATTCATTAGGTGCTGTTCTGATTCCAAAATTTAATCGCTTTGCAAGATACGTTCCTCTATGTGTAGATATTGCTTGTAGCTTCGCACTTTCTTCGTCTACTGGCACGTGCAGGTATGCTTTGAAAATATCAAGGGTACAGAAATATTGCCCGTTTCCCATTTTATTGAAAATATCTTCTATTCTTGGAATCGTATATCGATTGTCTTGAAGTTGTTGATTAACAGTGACTTTGTAATCAGCGCATAACCGAATTTTTCCATCACTTTTAGGTACAATCACTAATGGCGTGCCCCATTCTGAGTAATCTAATTTTTCTATTATACCTTCGTTCTCCAAATTATCTAATTCTTTGTCAACTTCCTCTTGTAAAGCGTATGGAATTTTTCTTGGTTTGAAAAAAACTGGCTTGGCATTTGGTTTAAGTTTGAGTGAACAATGTATGTTTGGAATTTTTCCTACAGTTGAAGTAAAAACATCTTCAAAATCTTTGAAAATTTCATCTAATGTAGGAGCGGAAATTGAAGCAGGAATACTGAGAGAGTTTATGTTTTGAATTTTAATTTTTAAATTTCGAATCCATCTTCTTCCAAGTATGGCATTGCCATTTCCCGGTATGACAAATAAATCTCCAATGATATTATTATTTTTGAAAGAAACAGGAACTTGAACATATCCCAATGGATTGAAAATATGATTAGTATAGGAACGGAATTTCATGTTCGTGTTTTGCATTGGTTCGTTTAATTCTAAATTATTGAAATCTCTTTCTGATATTAATGTAACTGGACTGCCTGTGTCATACTCAAAAGTGAAAGGTTTATTTTTTATTTGAAGTTCAATCAGCATTTTTGGTTCATAAATGGATGTTGCATTTGTATTATAAATATCTATTATCTGATTTATATTAGGATCGTCTTCAAAATTATTTTCATTATTCTGATACTCGTTGACATTCTTTATTTCATTTGAATTTTTTTGTAATGTAGTAATGCAAACCTTGCTCACGTGTCCTCGTTTTTTACAGCTTTGGCAGCTGAGCTTATCAGAAACTCTGCATTCAATCGTTTTGTGATTATTTCGTCCACAGTGAAGACATAATCCCGAAATGCCTAACTTTCGATAATCTATTTTTGTTTGGTAATTTTGTGCCTTTGAAAATTGTGGTTGTATATTATGCTGACATCTGCTATTGTATCTTGACTTCTGACTTGAAATTCTATTTACAGAAGATGTAGGTATATTTTCATAAATGTCCCTATTTTGGATTTTTGAAGCTTCAACAGCTAGTGCGATCTCTACTGCTCGTTCAAAAGTAATGTTTGTTTCTTGCAATATTTTTCCACGGATTTCTTTATCTTTTAAACCACGAATGAATTGAGCTCGTAAAAATATTTCGATCACATCTTTTTTACAATTACCACAGGCGCTGTGTTCTTTACATTTAACTTTAATGTCACAATACTTTATTTGCTCTTTAAGAGAGGCAACAAATGTGGAGATTGACTCATCTATATTTTGAGATTTTGATAAAAATTTATGATACTCAGTGAGAACGTTCATTTTAGGTGACAAATGGTTCTTTAGTAACACAATAAGCTCATTATAAGTCTTAGTATTGGGTAAATCAGGAGATGTAAGGCTTGATAAAATTTTATAATATTTCCTTCCTAGGCAATTGATCAATATCATAACTTTTGCATCATTTGTATCTTCGTCGGAAGCATCTATTCCTTTTAGTTTGAAATAATTTTCTAGGCGTTCCTGATAATGATTAAATGATTCGGAATGTTCATCAAAAGGTTCAAAATTTAGGATTTGATGTTTAAGTGAATCCTTCATATCATTTGAAGCATTATTCGTCAGTTGTAATGTCTCTATTAGTTTAGTTAAAGTTTCTACCAAAGGTGCTAATTCAGCCATCTTATTATCGCCGTATTTCTTATTTTCATCAATCGTCGCCAAAATTGTTGTATTCAATTCAGTTAAACTAGATTAAAATAGGAAGAACTTCCTATTTTATGTGACATTTATTTTATTAACTGACAGTAATGATAAATATGACAATAAACATCAAATGCAAAAAATAACATAATACAAAGTGGTCTAACATATATAATAGGGTAGTTCACAACAATATCACAAAAACATCATTTTTCTATAATAAATGTACGGTAATAGTACCACAAAATTTAAATATTCGTAATCATTACATTATATCCAGTACTTTTTCTTCTATCTTGTAAAATAACTGGTAGGGGTGAGTGGGAAAGCTGACTAAATTAAACTGTTATAACTTTTGTTCCGCTTTATGGATTTTGACCAACTTAGTATCATTTGAAAGGGAATTCAATGTCTAATGGAATATCATATCATCCTTTAATTCCAGTGATTTTAATGGTCGCAAGGTGGCGGTGATTGAATAATTGTTTTGTTTTCAACTTTTTTTTGGGAATCTTCAAATAAGATACTAAATTTCTCAATCGTTCACTGGAAAGAGGATAGAATTTGAAAAAAAATGGCAAAAACCGCATATTAGCATCCATTTTTTAAGCGA
Organism: Lochmaea crataegi; assembly: GCA_947563755.1. NCBI lineage: Eukaryota > Metazoa > Arthropoda > Insecta > Coleoptera > Chrysomelidae > Lochmaea > Lochmaea crataegi. Next base: position 43,440,311 of record OX387425.1, on the reverse strand, counting down.
AGATACGAGAAAAAATAGGTATAATATGGTGAATGAATCAGATTAACAGTTTGGGATTGTACTTGGATATTTATGACAGCTTTCAACGTCAAATTAAAAAACAAATGAGAAGGGATACTTTCAAAATGCTTCTGTTTCGTCGACCGGCTAGGATTACTCATGAAAGTAGATATACACTGTGTTCATTTGAAAAGAACCCACCCTTAATATTTCAGAAATGGGACATATTAGAGAGAAATGCCGAAACACGTCAACTTTTAACTTGAGGGGGCACTTTTTAGTGCTAATGCCATAAACGTCAGATTCACCCCCTCCCTACTGAAGATACCCCTTGAATTTTTTCAAATGGCAGTAGGTATCAAGTCATACCTCATTTAAAAGGTCTTGTAATTTGTAATTTAATCATTTTGTTTTGCCTTTGATTCCAGCCTTCCATTGTTATTTAATAGTTGTTTAAGATTGGCTCTCTTTCAACGTATCGTATGCCCCCGTATTAGGTTAAAACCGAAAGTCTCTTTAAAGAATAAAAAATTTACAAATAGTAAAAAGAAAACTGTTAACAAGAAATAACTGTTATTTAATCATGTGTCCAAAGTGACCATTGTTAACATTCAGGCAATAAAAGTTGAAAGAGAGCCATTTTTAAACAACGATTAAATAACAATGGAAGGCTGGTTCAAAGGCAAAACAAAATGATTAGATAGAGCTTCACCAGACCTTTTAAATGAGGTATGACTTGATACCTAATGCCATTAGAAAAAATGTAAGGGGTATCTCCAGAAGGGAGGGGGTGAATCTGACGTTTATGACATTTGCGCCAAAAAGTGGCCCCCTCAAGTTAAAAGTTGATGTGTTTCGGCATTTCTCTCTAATATGTCGCATTTTTGAAATATTAAGGGAGGGTCCTTTTCAAATGAACACAGTGTATACAATGTTGAAAAAACAATCAACTTCCGCACTTTTGTCCACCCTTTATCAATTTCAATCAACTTATGGTATATTTCTGGAATGAGCTTAGCAAGGGCGATCCACAAATTGAAAAAAAAACCGGTGCTGACGTCATCACTTAAAGGTTATTCACCCTGTATGATAGATTATTGTTTCACATTGGTTTCAACTTTTCCATTTCAATTAATTCACAGTTTTATATTTGTTTAAATTTGTATTTTTCACCCATAATGAATATCTTGAATGTGTTAATGATATTTTTTCTGCTTCGTACTGAGATTAACATTGCATTTACTTTCAGGCTGGATTCATACACTTGCAGAAAGACTTCATTTACCGCATGTCTATAACGTAACTAGCTTAGACGCATACGTCACAGCGCTTTACTTCACATGCTCTAGCTTAACCAGCGTGGGATTTGGAAATGTTAGTGCTAATACAACCAACGAGAAAATCTTCAGTATATGCGTCATGTTAATTGGAGGTACGTATAGTTTTCAAAAATTTTATTGTTTTATAAATACTCGCCCATATCTCAGGATCCGCTTATAGTACAGCTTTGGGACAAACATTTTTATGATGGAAGTAGTCTTGGTGAGCACCTGGAAGTTTTCCGAAACCAGAACCTTGGCTTCAATTCGATCCCTAAAATTCCGTACTATTAGATAGGCCATAAAAATAGAGAAACGTTCAAATTGTACAAACAAACGAGATGACTGCTAACGATTACCGAAAACATGGAAACTATTACTTACCCGCCAAATCTCTAGCAGCCATTTACCTCCAATCAATATCCCGCCTACCGTTTCCTCGCCTATCGTTTTACCACCATCATCACCCTTCGCTTCTGTTCCTATGAGGAAGAAACCCGTCTCTGCGTCTCGTCAGTTATCTCTGAGAAGTAGGCATATTGAGACCTCAGAGATAAATGCCGAGTACAGTATGACTAGAGGAGTAGGCAGATTGTGGCGCCGAAATCGTGCTTAACCTTATCCTCTCTCACCCACTTTTTCCTCGAACATCATCGTATTTAAATACTTTTACTGTTGTACACAATTTTTCACACACTCCCATTCCAGATACAGCTCTTAAGGACCTATCAAAAGAGCCTGAACCTATTCACCCCTAGCCTACATTTTCCTATCTCTTTATAATGACTCCAAAGTGGGAGTCGAAACATCGATGAAATTATTTTCCTGAACATGGTATATCCAGAAAACCTAGTAGTCATATATGTATATGTATATATGTGGTGCAGATGATTTTTATGCATGCCTGCGGGCCTAAAAACTCTACTGATTTTGTCGGTGACACCTTTGATGTAAGGGAAAATTATTCGATTTTATGGCTGAGAAATGGATTCAGATGAAGTGGGAGACGTTAGAGGGGGAGCCAGATGTCGTTGGATGCTTCTTTTCATTTTCATTGAAACCGTTTAGTAGAAGGGTATGTTCTGATGAAATAAGTTCCGAAGGTCTACTGTTATTGTCTCTAAGTCAGATGGAGCGAGAAACTGAAGTATCCACTACCGAATTGACTTGGGAGCGATGGTGCTGTGAATTGGCATCCAGATAACGGTTGGTGCGATTGGGCTTTCTATATATGAAATGTAAGGAACCACTTATAGGGTTTTTGGTGATAAGGATATTAAAAAAAAAGGTGAACATGAACTCTTATCTATCTCGATTTATATGTTGCGTTGTATAATTATAAAAATATTCGATTTGATTTCCGAATATATTGATTCTATCAAAGAGATTTATCTTGAGAAAATAATGAAATTTCAGAACTTGAATGAACCATTCAAAAGGCTGAAGGGATTATATGCGATGAGTATTGAGTTGGACTGCAATGATAAATTGTCAGAGGAAGAACATTTGTTAAGGAAAGAACAAGATTAAGTTTTTTGCAAAGATGTGCCTGTAGCAAAAAGTATTTTAAAACAATCATTTAACAAAAATAAATGTGCTACTTCTGATAATGAAAATGATTGTTCAAATAATAACAATTTTTCAGATCTAGAAGGAATCAAATTACCTCCAATTAAATGGCCTCTATTTAATTCTGACTGACTAAAATGGATTGAATTTAAAAACACATATGAGTCTTTAATTCATAAAAATAAAATCCTTACAGACATTCAGAAATACCATTATTCAAGGTCAAGCTTAACAGATTCAGCTTCAAAAATTATACAAAGTCTCAATTTTCCAGCTCATATTTATAATTATGCTTGGGAAACCTTGTGCAATCGATTCAATAATACTAATATGTTGGTTAACAACCATATAAAGGCATTGTTTGAGATCAACAGTTTGGTAAAAGAGAATGCAAGTGGTCTTAGAAATTTAATAGATACTGCCAAAAAACATATGTGTGCATTAAAAAAAAACTTTTTTACGCACTAAAATTTGGGATGCTATCTATTATTATTCATTTGATATCAGGTAAATTGAATAAAAGTTCCGCATTGGAGTGGAAAAAATTACTTCATTATCAACTATTGATGAATTTTTCGATTGGTTACGAAACAGGGCTAATTTCTTAGAAACCATCGAGCTAAACTATTCTTCAGGAAGTAAACCTAAAAGAAATATCCAAAGTCTCTGTTGGTAAATAATTCTATTACAAAAAGTTTCAATTTAGGTAAAAAAGAACATATGATTTATGTATGTGAAACATTTCTAAATTAGCGTTTGGATCAAGTTTAACGTTTAAAGCTATGCTGCAATTGCTTGTGTACAGGTCATCTAAGTAAACAATGTCAGAAATCTGGTTGTGAAATTTGTAAAAGAAAGCACAGTTCTTTATCACATCACAATAGCCATGCAATTTCGGAAACAAACTATTCCAATGATTCCGGTAATTCCGAAAACCAATCATCAATTTCAAATTCGTTGGTTTCAAATGTAAGTCATTTGAAAAATAATGTTTCAACTGATAAATTAGCTCTAATTAACGAATGCCGTTTAGACGAATTTGTGCTACTAAGCACAGCTAAAATGATAAATGGGGGCAACCTCATATTGCCCGTATTATGTTGGACTCTGGAAGTCTATGCTCCTTTGTCAGTAAACAACCATACTAAACTCTGGGATTAGAAGTTACAGCAAATAAAACTAGTCATGTATTAGGAGTCAACCATAATTTATCTTCCTCCATTAATAAACATTGTAGCATCAAAATTAGAGATTGCAACCCGGTATGTTTCTCAACCCGGTCGGGCCCGGTTGCATTCGTCGCCAACCGTCGGGTTGTGTGTTAGCGATGAAACCTTCAAAGTGTTTTATGAAAATTTTTTATATATGAATGGAAAAATACAATGATTGAAGGTTAAAATTTATTTCAAACTTGCTTATGAACAATTATCACAATAATCAGTCTCACTCAAGTCAACATAGTATTAAAATAAGAAACTAATAAAGTATCATAACAAGTTAGATAAGAGATTAGGGAGATAGATAAACTTTGTTAGCTTTGGTATGAACAAAACAAATTCTTATTTACTAAAAGTAAAGTAATATGTTTCTCCTTAAACTTTGGCTATTAAGACTAGTGAGTGTTACTATTACTAATTTAGCAAACAGCGAAATCTTATAGGATAGGCTGTACTGTAACTCTAAAAAACCAAACTTGTATAGTCTTAACTAACAAAATTTAACGTGAAATTGGTTACGTAGGCTTCATAAGTATGATATAACAAAACAGAAAGTATATTCTTGCATAAGGCGAAACATTTATTTTTCAGAGTGAAAGAATGATCTCAAAAAACAAATTGTATTGGTAGTATTATCACCTAACCTGGTTCGCAACTTACTGCAGATATACCCTGCCGCCGAAAAAGACCTCTCAGCTTCAACACTAGTTGGCTTTATGGACGTGGTTTACTTACCGGGTCCGGTTTGCAATCTCTAATCAAAATAGACTTAATGATTTTTCTTCTATGGTAAAATGCTTTGTGGTACCAACAGTCTCTAAACCAGGTCCGGGCAACCTTTGACATGCTGAGGGCCAAACTTTAGCGTGCAAATACGTTCGCGGGCCGCGTTTAAAAGTACTAAGTTCATTTTGAAGTAGTGATATTTTTTGCGGTAGATATTAGACATGAAATAATACGGCAATGTTATTAAAGTACAATTTATTAAAATAACAAAATGAAATTAAAAAATATGGTACAACATTATAATTAAATCGTTAAATTTGCAATTGTTACAAACTACGAAAGTTAAATACACCGAAATCAATGAGACACTTGAGCTTGAATTTGGGAAAGTAATTTATCGATATTTGGATTAATTCCACTGATACAAAGACGTAAAGAATTTTCCAAATTATCGTCAGTCGGTCTTGTACGATGTGTTGATTTATTAAATTTCATCAATAAAAAGAACTGTTCGCATTCATAATGTAACGTTTATTCTAATTTATATTTACAATTAATTTATATTTACAGATTTATATGTAATTCAGTCCTTATTTAATAATTTATGTAATACACTAAACACACTAATTATAATTTATATGAGAGTCACTTAATAAACACTTTATCGAAGCGCGATTACTTTCCTTCGGTATCAACACTGACTGATTGACTAATTGCCTGCAGCGAAGCTGGTGGCCTATTTATACTCGCACGCCGTAATTCTCGAAGTATCTCGGCGTTCTCGCGGGCGCATTGGATATTCTCGATGTTTCGTATTCTGGATGCTTCTCGAAAATTGGGCGGAGGAGCCATAGTCGTCTCATACGGGGATTTCACTGGGGGCACTAAGTGAGAATATTATTGCAGTAGCTCGCGTAACATTGCCCCCTCCTTAAGAGACTGTTCATTCGCTCTACCATTCCGTCCGACTGTGGGTGCAAAGCCGTAGTTCTTGTTTTCTTCATGCCGAGCTTTTCACAAACTTCCTGGAACAGCTGGCTTTCGAAGTTTCTGCCCTGGTCGCTGTGTATTTCCAGGGGCACTCCATATCGGCAAATGAACTCTTTCACAAGCACATCGGCAACCGTTGCGGCTTCTTGGTTTGGAATGGCATACGCTTCTACCCATTTTGTGAAGTAGTCCATCACCACCAAAATGTACCTGCTGCCATTTGCTGTCGGTGGAAACGGTCCGGTAATGTCCAGGGCAATGCGTTCAAAAGGGCTTCCGACATTGTACTGCTTCATAGGAGCCTTTCTTCTCCCGTGCGGTCCATTGGTCGTAGCACAGGTAGTGCACTTCTTACACCAGTCCTTCACATCTTCGGAACTGTGCATCCAATAAAACCGTTCTCGCACTTTCTGGAGGGTCTTCTTCACACCTAGATGTCCTCCTGACGGACTGTCGTGTAATTTCCGCAGTACTGCTGCTATCCTTGTTCTTGGAATCACCAACTGTCTTCTACTCTCGGAACCCTCATCGTTCTCGATTACTCGCTGAAGCAACCCGTTTTCCAAAACCAGCGAGTCCCACTGGGCCCAATACGATTTCATCGTTGGCGAGTACCTTAAAATCTCCTGCCAAGTAGGTCGACAGTTCTCCTTTTTCCAATGTCGGATTTTCTTCAAGTCGGGATCGTTCTCTTGTTCCTCTTCCAGCTTTTCTGGTGTCCATTCGTCGGTGGTCACCGTGGTTCTTCGAATCGCAGCTTCCTTAGCTTCTGTTTTGCTGCAGTGAGAGCACTCTGCAGGGCATGGTCTTCTAGAGAGGGAGTCTTTGGGAGGTCTTCGGGTCGAAGCTGCCCTCTGAAGGTCGACCCTTCCTAGTTTTTCCTGCTGGGCATCTTTGTTTGTAGCAGTTCTCGGTCGCTTGCACGAACTGCGTACATGTCCCATTTCTTTACAATTCCAGCATCTCACAGCTTTCGGTTTTCCATTTGAGATGCTTTTCATCATGTTGACAATCTGGTCGAGTTTGTTCTCAACTTCTTCGTCTGCTACAGCCCTCACCTTGCCGTATACTCCGGAAGCCTGTGTAGCTGCTTCGTACTCCAATGCTGCAGAGAATACGTCGACCAGTGTCTTATGCCGAGCCAGGCGTAGAGTTCTCTGCATTTCATGGTCACGAACTCCGTCGATGAATGTCTGTACCCCTAAACATTCCATGACATTCTCCGGTGCCGATGGATAGGCAAACCGCACCAACCTCGCAATGTCTGCTTCGAATTCTTGCAGAGTTTCGTCGCGTTTTTGTTTGCGGTTTTTCAGCTGCGATTGGTACAGATGCTCCAGGTGTTCCAGGCCATATCTCATGTTCAATCGCTTTTTGAGTTGTTCAAAATCTTCGGCCTCTTCCACTGGAATGGTCTGGAGGATATCCATAGCGTCTCCTCTAAGGGCAAGAGTTAAATTTAACGCTTTTTCCTTCTCACTCCAGTTGTTTGCCTTTGATGCCGCCTCGAATTGCTTAAGATAGTTCGGCCATGACGTTTTACCATCGAATGTTGGCAGTTTCACTCGGCTGTTAATATCGTTTTCCATTTTCGGTTTCAACTCTACTTTCTCTGCCAGTTCGTCGTTATTCGGGGCTTGCCTAGTTGTAATGTCCGGTTTATTACTATTCTTCCTTTCGATTTCTTTGATTTTTTGTTTCATTTCTTGCTCCATACTTTTAATCTTTTCTTCCACGGCAGAAATATCAGTCTTCATGGATGTCATTTCATTTTTCATGTCCGTCGAAATTTTATTCTCCATGTCCGACATTTTGTTTTCCATGTCCGCCGAAAGTTTACTTTCCATGGATGAAATTTTATTTTCCACGTCCGACAATTTGTTTTCCATGTCCGCCGAAAGTTTACTTTCCATGGATGAAATTTTATTTTCCACGTCCGACAATTTGTTTTCCATGTCCGCCGAGAGTTTACTTTCCATGGCTGAAATTTCGTTTTTTATATCCGTCGAAATTTTATTTTCCATGTCCGACATTTTGTTTTCCATGTCCGCCGAAAGTTTTTTTATGGAAGAGGTTATAGAGGCGGACGCTTCGTCGGTGAATTCAAACGTTTCCGGGTCCAATCCATTGTTAATCATAGCTTCTTTTAGTCGTTCCACTAACACTGACTTGACCCCACTTGTGTCCAATTCGTAATCCTCCAACTCTCTTCGAAGCTCTGAAACTTTTCATTCACAAAGTTTCTTCGCCATCTTCCTGTATATTTATTTATTTTAACCCCACACCTGACACCAATGTAACGTTTATTCTAATTTATATTTACAATTGATTTATATTTACAGATTTATATGTAATTCAGTCCTTATTTAATAATTTATGTAATACACTAAACACACTAATTATAATTTATATGAGAGTCACTTAATAAACACTTTATCGAAGCGCGATTACTTTCCTTCGGTATCAACACTGACTGATTGACTAATTGCCTGCAGCGAAGCTGGTGGCCTATTTATACTCGCACGCCGTAATTCTCGAAGTATCTCGGCGTTCTCGCGGGCGCATTGGATATTCTCGATGTTTCGTATTCTGGATGCTTCTCAAAAATTGGGCGGAGGAGCCATAGTCGTCTCATACGGGGATTTCACTGGGGGCACTAAGTGAGAATATTATTGCAGTAGCTCGCGTAACAATAAGTACTGCCAAACGCACAAATCAATCTTATTGCGAATTTTCTAAGCTGCGGAAAATTGTCTTCTTCTAGGTATTTTTTGTAGAAATCGCACAACTCTACGTCTTCAAATTTGGATTTCAGGAGTGGGTTTTCTTGAATCTCGATCAACTCCATTTGTAAGTGTATTGGAGCATTTTGTACATTACATTTTGTAGGATTAGCAAATAAACTGCAACAGTCTTCCATGTTTTTGAAGTCGCTAAATCTGTTCGAAAATTGTTCCGACAGTAACTTGAGTTCTTCAGCATATTAAGCATAAGCAATATTTCCAAACGCAGAGAGCGTGTTGAAATGGTAACTGTTACCAGACAGCATCTGTGACTCCCACAAGCGTAGTTTGATCTGAAACGCTTACAAATGGCTGTACAAATCATTTACTAACTGTCCTTGTTTTTGAAGTTTCAAATTCAAATCATTCAAATAGCCTGTAAGATCGACCAGAAATGCTAAGTCACATATCCATTCTAGGTCACTCAATTCAGATAGTGGTTTATCTTTTATTTTCATAAAGTCTGCTATCTCATTTCTAAGCTCGTAAAACCGTTTCAACATTTTTCCTCTGCTCAGCCATCTGACTTCACAATAATATGTTACGTCGTTATATTCAGCTGATATTTCATCCAAAAACGCCTTGAACTGACGATGGTTGAGACTTCGGGATCGAATAAAATTGATGGTTTTTACTACCACATTCATAACATTCTGGAGTCGAATCGACTTAGAACACAAGTTCTGTTGGTGGATAATGCAATGAAGGACTATCAAATCATCTTTTTGCACCTTTAATTCTGTTGCTTTTTCATTCAAAATTCCGATGAAACCTTCTACGTAAACCGACCATAGAAGGTGCACCATCAGTGCATACTCCAATTAACTTTGACCATGGCAAACCAAAACTTGTGAATACCTTTTGAACTTCATTAAAAATATCCTCTCCTGTAGTGGTTCCTTTAAGCGGCTGTAAAGCAAGCAACTTCTCAGTAACAGTGAACTCCTTATCAACACCTCGAATAAATATAGCCAGTTGAGCTATGTCAGAAAAATCGGTGCTCTCGTCTAATGCTATGGAAAATGATTCAAAACCAGCCCATACGGTCAGTCAATGTTGTTTTTATATCATTAGCCATCATTTTTATACGTCGAACAACAGTTCGACTTGACAAACTAATTTTTTCAAATTCATTTTTCTTTTCAGGGCACAAAACACTGCAAACCTCTAACATACACTCCTTGATAAATTCTCCTTCGGCAAATGGTTTCACAACATTATCAAGTTGTGTTATTTGTTTATGAAACATGTGTTGCTGTTTTTCCAAATTTGCGGTAAGCTTTTGGATTTTGTCTGTTCTTAATTGTCCTGTCAGTGAGTGCAGCGTAGCATGCTTAGTTGAGTAATGCCTCTTTATATTGAATTCTTCATTCATTACTGAAATGGATTCATTACACAGCAAACAAATAGGCTTACCATTGTGCAAGATAAAAAAGAATTCTTCAGTCCATTTTTCTTGAAACTGGCGACCCTCTGTATCTACTTTTCGTTTCTTTCCACCAGACATCATTTTTGTTTACTTTTCGTTAAATAAACTTAATAACAACTATAGTTAGTAACCACTCAAGATGCACACAAAGTCACAAAGCAAGTTGACGGCTCGAACAGCTCGCTATGATATCGCTTGTCGAAGTTATCACCTCGGTAGCTCAAATAGAACCACCGTACAGTTGGTGCATGGTGTAAATATAGTATAAGGTGTGTTCCCTCGGAAGACGAATTTCGGTCATGTTCTGCGCACCTTCCAAAACGACGCCATATTGCCAATCATATGTTTAATGTTTTGAATGAATGCCATATGCCATAACCTACATAACTCAATCCTACTCGTAATCGTTTATTTTTCTAATAAATTGTGAACTCTGAACATTGTATTTTGTGAGAAAATTAAGTGAAAGTGTTTTTATTGTTACATGAAGATTTTGTTTTCGTTTCAAAATTAGTTATTTTTCAACATAAGCACAATGTAGCTTTGAGCATTTGTTACTTTAAGAAGTGTATATAGTAATTAGCGATTATGCCTGGATGTTCTGTAGCAAGCTGCTTGCCACAACTGGAATGGAGCCACAAAAAATCAAAATCTCAAATATTTTCAATTCCCAAAGGATGAAGCTATCCGACAAAAATGGGTTGACGCTTGTAATTCTGATAAACAAATCAACTTACAAAATGGTTTGTAAACGAATTGCTGTTTAGCTTATTGGAAGTAATGAAATAAAAACAATATTTAATTTTAGGTCGAATTTGTTCTTTGCACTTTACACCAGATTGTTTTTTCGATACTAGTCATTTGAGTATTCCAGGGAAAAAGCCTGTTTTGAAACTACTCTCTAATGCAATACCGAGTAACAACTTGAAGACTGATAGTAACTCTTCATTTTCTGGGTACGTTTTTCATTTCAAAAAATTATTCTATTCAATTAGATACCTATCTCAATTCATAAAAATAAGCATTGCATAATATAATTGCAGTAAAGAATAACGAGGGAGAAAACATAAGTGCAAAAGTAAGAGAGAAATTGGGATACAGATAAAGAGAATTCCAACAAGCACAAATTCTTTAAGCAGTTCAATTGACAAGAGCAGTAGTATTTTATCAAATATAACTAAAACAGAATATTCAAGAGCAAATACCTCTTCTTTGTAAGTATTATTTTATTGTATATTTCCAATGAAATAATTTTATAAGAGTTGACGATCAAAACTTGATTTTTTAGGAGTTCAGTACTTGAGGAATCAAGGGAAATGCAGTCTGAAATATCTGTGTCTGATAATACTGTCCAACAAACCAATTTTCAAGATATTGATACTTCTAGGTACCTATATTATTTACTTTGTAATGTTTTGGAATTGTTTTGAAAATACTAATAAGCTAATACTGGAATGCATTCTTTTTCAGAACTCAAAATCTTTTAGATGAGATGGAACGATTAAGGTTGAAAAATATTGAATTGCAGGAACAGTATCAGCAATTAAAATTAAAAAATGAAGAACTAGAGGCAGAGTCAAAATTAAAAGATGCACAGCTAAATCAACATGTTCATTCTCTTCAATCGCAGATCAGAGATAAAGTACACGAGATCTTGAGTCCCATATTCACACCAGGGCAAATACAAAAATTATTATACCCCAAGCAAAAGTGTATGAAATGGTCAAAGGTAGATATTGCTTCGGCAATAGCATTCAGAAGCGTAACACCCAAAGGTTACAGATATTTGCTAAAGAATGGTCACCCCTTACCTTCTTTCAGTACGTTGAGAAAAAGAGCTGCTAAATATAATATTCAGGAGGGAATAAATATCACATAACAGCTATATTCATTACCCAGTGAAACACTACGCACTTACTTGTGACTCTACTTACATGATGATAACAACTTACCAAAGAAGGCAGCTTACACAATAAAGACAACTTACCCAATAATGACAAATTTACTCAATCATGACATTACTTTATTCAATGCAGACAATTTACCAATCATGACAAATTATCCATATTTATTTATTATATATAGTTACACTTATATTAATTATTATTGTAAATCATGTACAAGTTGTATATATAACTTTGTTATAGAACATCTTCTGTGATTATGAATGTTTATTTATTGTTTATATTTTATATTATTATTACTACATTATTTTTGTAAACAAATTTTTAAATAGACATTATTATTATTATTTGTTTTACTTGTTTTGTTTTGTTATTTACACTCGTTGTTCCAATTGCTCTTTGTTATTGTTGAAATGAAAATATTTTCTAAAATAAATATCAAGTTGTACATATTTCATACCCTCTTCAAAATGAAATTATGCTCAAACACTTGAATTGAAAATTTACATTGTCGTGAAAACGACTTTAGATATTAATCATAGTCATTCGCATAGTAAATTTTACATTTGCACAAAAGTGTAATTAAAATTTGTAGTTAAATAATTCATTTATTTCATTAAGGAACTGAAAAACTTGATATACTTAATTTTATGCAGTAAAAAATGGAATTTGAAAGGCAAAATTCTTCTTTCCTAATATTAAGCGTTTGATTTCGCGCATTATTTTCTGATTGGCTGATTTTTCAATATGGCGGCGTTTTGGAAGTTTTTTTGATTGGTCGTGCGCGGGAACACACCTTATACTATATTTACACCATGCAGTTGGTGTACGGTGATAGAACTGAACTAACGTTCGGGCCATCCACCCGCTTATATAGGCAAAATTAATGAATAATCTGGAATAAACTAGTTTAGAATAATTGAAAAGCAATAAATCTTTTGATGTGTCGCCCGTGAGGCGGCAAACTTAAAAAATGGATCGAGCAAGCCGAGTGGCGGCGTGAGTATAAGTACCTAGTCTAATATTTTTTTTAATTGGGTTTTTTCAAAATGTTTCGCGGGCCGGATCATATCTTACACCGGGCCGGTTGTTGCCCATATGTGCTCTAAACCTTATATATTCTATTCGTTGGATATTTTCCGTTGGATATTTCCCGTTGGAACATACCTAAAAATTTAATTTTGGCAGACGATTCCTTCAGCACTACCGATCAGATTGATATTTTAAGTGATGCCAGTCTATTTTGGAATGTTCTATTAGAAGGCAATATACATGGCGGAAGAGTATATTCTGTAACAAGGTTAGAATGAAAATTCGATGCGAGTGGAAAGTTCCGAGCGTGAGCCTAAGGTGAGCATGAGGAACCACAAGCATCACGAATTTTCATTCTAACCGAGTAGCAGACCATACTTTCTCCACGATCAAAGATTTTAAATGGAAATGAACAAAAGATAATTTTTATTTTAGTACTCAATCACAATTATTATATTAGGTAAACACTCAATGTGACAGCAATAATTTTGACACTTACTCAAGTTTTGCCACTACGATGACAATCAACTGCGTCAAGGCTAATGTTATTATTGCTAACCAGTGTGAGAATATTATTCCATCACTAGAGAGAGAATGTAATAGTATATTATTCATCAAGCATATAATGATGGCTATTATTCGCGAAGGTGCGTTTATGTCGCGAGCCGCAGGCGAGTGACATAAACACCTATGTGAATATTAGCCATTATATGCGAGTAGAATACGATATTTTGTCCACCACTATCAATTACCTGTTTATAAATGAATTTATTTTTTTCTCTTCCCTCCAATTTAGGAAGGGATTGTAGGCTTTCATATCGACTTTTCTGGCAATAAATTTAAGGACACTATTTATTCTGCTTCTCTAATTTTTGGCGGGGCAACATTCACTTCAGTGTCTGATTCGCTTTCCATATTATATTTTCTAGTAATTTCAATTAAATTCAGTTTAATAAATTAAAATTCTTGCAATCAGCTATAAATGATTTAAAACGCCAGTTTCTTAGTTTTGACGTTGACATCTATACGCTCCATATTATATACAACAGCTTAATAAATTATTATAAACGTCTCGGTTGCATGATTCTTTAGGTGTCTGAATTCGTGAAATGAATGATTGTACGCTGAAGGTTCGAGTCCGGGTGGCGACGAAAATTTTTAAATATTATGTTGTAACATTTTGTATATAAATAACCCTCAATATAGGTACTATTTATCCGTGTCACGTGACCTGTTCATTATCCACACCTATTATTCACTGGAGAATAATGTACGTCATTATACTTGAAGAAGCACACTAAAATGTAAACATTATCAAATAGTCGTGGACAAATACATTTAAATTGCACGGGGGCAGAGGTGTTGCAGAATATTTCTTCAACCTCAAGAGAGAGAATTCCAGCATTCTGTAATCAAATTTGATTTCAGAACTGGCAAATTCTGTGATGATCGTGGAGAAACAATTTACCGTCACTTCAAAACACTGTTTTTGGATACATTGCCACTGGAAAAATTACTAATCTTCCAAAGAAATTTCATTGAAATCTATCCTATCTTCCTTCAATGAAAATGATCAATTACAAAAATGTTTTGGCCCGTTGAGTAACCGAAGCATACAATTTCTTCATCTAGTGAAGATCTATTATGCGAAGACTATTTCAAAAAGACCACAGCTAGGTCAGATAGTGGGCAATTCATTGTAAGGGTACCGTGGAAAGATTCTTGTGATTGAGGGTAATCAAAATTCACTGCGATTGAAAGATTGGTAAATTTAGAGTCAAAATTCAAGAGAAATTCTGATTTTCAAAAACCTATTCATCATTTATAGATGAGTACCGAAAAGTGGGGCATATGTCTCTTAATAATGTTACTGATAATGAAAAACGTTTTTTTTTCTTTTTTTCGAAATGACCATATAACGACCAAACTTCGAGTTGTTTTCGATGGGTCTGCACCAACTAGTTATGGTAAATCACTAAAAGATATACAATTTTCAGGTCCAGCAATTCAAAATGATATTTTGAACATTTTAATTCGATTTACACAACATCCAGTTGTAAATTCTGACATCAACAAAATGTACAGAATGGTACATTTGCATCCAGGTGATAGACTAATGCAGCAATTATTGTGGAAAAATGATACTTCACTTCCAATTTAAAGTTACACTTTAAATAAAGATACGACACAGCTACTGCACCATTTTTGGCAATTATTTGCAGTCAACAACTGGCCTACGATAACAAAGCTATTTACCTAGATGCTTGCAAGATTATTCTACGCGACTTTTTCGTAGATTATTCACAACGGAAGCAATCAATATTTGTACACAGATCTGCAGGTTTTAAATTGAGGAAATGGTCTTCCAATGCCAAAGAGCTTCTTAGCAATTTTGAAGATACGTTAAAATATTGAACTATTTCCAAGAAACTATTGTTTGTTTTAAGAAATTGCAAATACCAAGGTTTAAATAATCCAGTAATAACTGAACTTCATGGATTCAAAATTCTTACAATCCCCCGATTGGAAATATGTGGATGCGTTTTGCTAGTCAAGTTAATGAAAACTGTGTCACAAGCAGTCACTTTCAATCTCAAAGCTTTTGATTGTTGTGATTCGCAGATAGTGTTGCATTAGATTCACACAAACCCTGCAAAGCTGCAAGTTTTTGTAGGAAACCGTAGTACTGATATAGAGGATTGGTATTATGTGAATACTTCAGAAAACCCTGCAGATTTAGGAAGTAGAGGGATATTGCCATCTCAATTACATGAAAACCACGAATGGTTGAAGGGTCCAGAATTTTTATCCGAAAAACTCAGTCGGGTGAAATTCTACGATTTGACGTCTCCATCCCAATGTTTAGAGTTAAAAAAAGACATACAATTTTTGAATGTTCAACACAATGAACTTTTCACTATTTTTCGCTAGTTTTCGTCCAACAAAATCAACAAGAGTCTTTGCTTATTGTCAAATATTTCTAACAAATCCAAAGGCAAGTCCCGAAGAAGGAAAGAAAGAAGGGTCCAATTTCAAGAACGGAATTCAATAATTAAAAATCATTGTGAATTCAATTAGCTTAGAAACAATGTTTTAATACTAAGATATCTTCGTTAAAAAATGAAAAATGTTTTCCTTTGAACAATAGATCATTATCCTTAACTCAATTTCTAGATGAAAATGGAATTCTAAGAGTTGGAGGTTGACTTAAATATTCCTCATTGCAATTTAATGAAAAGCATCCAATTCTGTTGGACAAAAAACATAATTCAAGTAGGATTATACTAGAACATGAGCACAAGCAATTACAGTATGCTGGTTCACAACTTTTATTATCTAATGTGCGCCAAAATTTTCGGATTATTTCAAATGTTGTTGATAGAACGCGTTTGGTGTCACTTTTTTGTGATATGATTATTTTTATTTTAAATATGTCTAAATCAGTTTTGTGATTTTGTGTATTGAAGTGTGTATTGATTACCAACAATTCCAATGATACATCATAAGAAAACCTGGATAAAAACTTATGATACTATACTGAAAACGTAGGTAATTGATTATTGGAAATTCCTCTTTCTAACATTGGTAACTAAATTTGACTACATTCGGCTGAAATACTAGCTACACATTTATCCGCATTCAGTTGTATTGAAGCACTTGCTTAGATTTTTCGTCTTTTACTATTGAGCTCTTTCAATATTATGTGCGCTGAATCCCATTGAATATGATGCCCCTCTTCCCAAGCATGTTTGCATATACCTGACTTAAAGAACTACCTTTAATATAAGTTTTGTGTTCATTTATTCGGATTTTTAATGGTCTAGCTAGATGTTTCACCCGAATAAAATTTGTCGCATTCACAGAATAACTGATATATGCAGTTTTTTGAAGATTATTCTTTTTGGTTTAGTTTTCGTAAGTATGGATCTCAACGTATTGTTAGATTTAAAGCTAGTTCGAATATTGAATTGATTACCAATTTTCTCAATTCTTTCTGTTGTTCAATTTCCCAGAGTAATTAACAAAAAGAATAATTAATACACCTGACTTCATCTGTGTGGAACACGCTCGGTGTAGTGAGCAGTGTAGTTCGGATGTATCTTTCGGGTAGGCTTCTCTAAGGTAGTATTCGGTACTGAAGTTGAGGAAGTGTCAGTCACCCTTCTTTCCGGTGTGTGCTCCTACTTGATGGTTGGTTTCCAAAAGTGCATCGAACGAGAATCTGAATACTGTTAATGACTGGGTAGTCATCCCCTGCTGTGTTTTATAGGTTCTCGTTCTGAATTAGTTGTGGAATATACGTTTTAATATTTTGGTTCTACGGGAGTTCGTATTGTTGAAGAATTCCTTCCTGTTCTGGAAGCCGTTATCACAAACCCTTATAGGGGATATATTGCACTAAAACGATTGTAAGTATTTTCTCTACTTACTGATTTCGCATCACTATGTATTTATCACTATTTAAAGGAAATCGCCAACGTTGAAGTTTTGGAATTGGAGGTGTGCCACATGTCGTTGTTGGTTCGTTATTTGTTGGTAGCCGTCCAGTAAGAGGAAAATTTAGAGTATTGGACCCTTTTTGGAAAAGGTATGTCTCATAGATTTGTATTTTGTAGTTAGAACAGTTGGTGGTGAAATACTACCTGTTGATTTCAACTTTTTGATTAAGAAGGCTGTAAGTCTATTCTGTTACTCTGTGTATATTTTGTTTTTCTTTGGCCGCTTTAGTCTAACGGATATTAAAATTCGTGGGTAGTTCTTCAAACCTACCATGGCTATGACCAAATTCAGTGTAGTATACTGTTGCTGACACTGTAGATTGTAAGTGGGCCTTATGACTACTCTGTGGGTTTGATTAATTGAATTTGGGGTTAATTTTGATTTGTACGTTACTTGTAAATTCTGATAAATTGGCTTCAGTGTAGTATACTGTTGCTGACACTGTAGATTGTAAGTGGGCCTTATGACTACTCTGTGGGTTTGATTAATTGAATTTGGGGTTAATTTTGATTTGTACGTTACTTGTAAATTCTGATAAATTGGCTTCTGGCATAGGCCAAGACAAGCTTAACTTGTTGAGGTGTTGGATTTGTTCCTGTAGAGGCTCAGTTTTTAGCTGATACCTGTTTTAATTTTTAAGGGTTCACCTGTGGAGCCAGGGTATACTTACCACCCTCCAGATACACACTTCGGGATGTTTGGAGTTTACTTGGTAGATCGATTGTGATGTCTTCTGGGGTTTGCTGCTACTTCTCTACAACCTCGCGAAGAAGACCACATTGAGGGTAACCCGGTATCGGGGTGTTCCTAATTTATTTACGTATTTTCATATTATTTTTCCCCAACCACGGAATGGTTGAGGTTGAATAGGCTTTAGGCCTACATGTATATATATTTTCATAATTTTTAGATAGGTAAAGTTCCTTACTGATTTATTTTATTTTCATGTAATTTATTGTAATGGTGGAAATTAATATTTTGCGGTAAACTTTTCACAAGTTAACTTTCATAATTTAATTCACTTGCGCATGCGTCTCTGCCTTGGAACCAACGTCTTGACTACGGTGTCGCCTTGTATGAAATTGTTTTTATAAACTTTACCTTACTTTTCAGGTACGGTTTAATAACATATAATTAATAAGTTTGTATTTAATCTGTACTGGTTCATTTGAACAGCCATATTAATTTTCCACTACGTAGGAAAATTAACCGGTTTAGTTTGATATTTTATTGTTAATTATCTGACTCTTGGCGTGTAACAGATGTTCACGCTAATATTTTTTTAGTGGGGGGCTTTTACTAGGGTTTCAGGTAGTTTATATGTGTAAATCACCCCTTAAGGGTATTAAATGATTTTCATTGCGATATTATAAGGAACATAAGCTGAGGTTTGCCTTTTATTTTCATCCCTTGTTTTACTGGGTTATCGGGGAAAATTAGTTTCGCTAGGCCAAATTGGAAAACTCAGTTGGCGCCCACACAAGTTGTCTACTATTTTGTCCGGAAAATCATTAAGAGGGATCCACCCCTACCTATGTTCTGAGCGACGTCGAAGACCCAAGGTTGTCACCGGAGCAACCGAAACCTATGTGACCGAGTAGACAAATTAATTTATAATCTTGCACTTGTTTATCTTTAAATTATCATTTACATTTTATAACTAAATTCTTATTTGGACTTGAGCTCAATTTTTAAGGTTACATTTTTGGCGCCTAACGTGGGGCATGTTTTTGTTCATAAGCTAGGCTTGCTATAGTTTTTTTTGGTAGTTATAAGGCTGTTCCTTGTGAAACCAAGTATATTGAGTTATGGTTACCATTTTGATAAACTCATTGTTGCATAGTAGTCGTACTATATATTATATTATTTTCCCCAACCCTGTAGTATTGCTCGTCATAGCTTGTAAATATCGTTTTTTATAACTGAGGGTGATTATATTGTTGATATTTTTTCTCTTAGCCTTGACTCGTTGTTGATATTGACATCAAGATGGCTCGAAAAATGTTTATGAATAGGTTGGAGAAGGAGGAGCTTGACTGGGAGCTTAATTTTAGGGTTCTCAAGATCGGAACAGCGGGAGATGTGTACTCAGCTTTCTATGGTGCTTCGTATGGAGAAATCTGGTGAATGTTTCAGGTATCCCAAATACTCATTCCCATTTGAGGAAGATGGGTCTGCTCTTATTTGGAAATGTACAGAGCTCGAAACTTTGTTGGCTAGTTACAGTGGCAGTTCCAACGTTAGTGAAACCAAGAAGTTGCAGACGAAGGTATCTCGCGCGTTGAATAAGTTTGATCAATTGGACGCTGCAGGGGATGTTGACAAAGAAACAAAAAGGTCGGAGTTGGTGACTAAGTTGATATGTTGATAGATTTAACGCCATATCCACTCGTATTACTGCTGAAGTTGTTGTGCCAGCAGCTTTAGATGTCATTACTGGCAATCTGACAGGACAATTTTTGGCTGGTGTGCAGAATGTCGCTAGTTCGTCTCCCGTTGCAAATCACCCACCGATTAATACCACACAGTGTAATGTATCAAATAGCTTTCTTTCAAAGATGATACCACCACATAAGTGGGATTTGGAGAAGTTTTCTGGTTCTTCTAGATCTTTGTCCATTAAAGCTTTTCTTTAACGAGTAGAACGATGTGTTGTTGGGTTCTGGTGTAGACCTTTTTTCGGACAAGGCATACCAATTCTACAAGGATGTCAGACTCCGAGTTCATACTTGGAACGAGTTGAAGGATGAATTCAGAAGAGAGTATTTGACCGCCCATCATACGGATGATTTGTTCGACGAGCTTAGGAAGAGGGCTCAGCACTCGTCAGAATCAATAGGAGTTTATCTTGCGAGCATGTCAAGTTATTTTAGTAGGTTGGGTTGTTTTGTTCCTGAGGGGGCCAAGATGGCGATTATTGTAAAGAATCTGCACTCTTTATATCAAGACCGTTCAAGAGATCCACTACCTACTACTATTGAGGAGTTGAGGCAGGTATGTCGTCGTATGGAGGATAGGCGCGATGCTATCAACAGTTATGTCGAGCCCAATGTTCGTAGGGGTAATGTCTTAGAGAAGGATCTGGCTTTCGTCGAGGTTGATTCATCCTAGCCCGTAGATCGCTTGGATGTGGAGAATTTGTCGAGCGATAAAAAGGCATCGGTCGTTTGCTTTCGTTGTAAGAAGCCTGGCCATCGAGCCATTGGATGTGTTCTTCCCAAGCAATTGAAATACTTTAAATGTCAGCGAGAAGGTTATACTGTGAGGACCTGTCCCAAGTGTAGCCAGGGAAACGAGAACAGGCGCTCTCAACTGGTCGAAGGGGTAGCGCTGTGAGACGTTCGACCGAGGTTCAACCTACTCTTGATTTTATTTTAGACCATGCTGTGAACGATGAGAGGCCGTATCTTAAAGTGAATGTTTTGGGGTCTGAGGTATAAGGTCTTTTGGATTCGGGAGCTACGAGAACGATTTTGGGTAGTACTGGTTGGAAACTGTTGCAGACTTTAGGCCTGGAAGTGGGCATCACTAAGAGAATTAGTTGCAGGGTTGCGAATGGACAGATGTGTGAGTCTATTGGTGAGTGTGTTGATAATTAATGAATATTTTGGGTTCTTTGTTCGAAGTGCACATATCGAGTGTTTTGGTTATAAACTTGTTGACTAGACAGAGGGAGATCAAGGTTGTATTTTTTTGCTTAAAATGTCGACATGACAATGTTTTATAACAATGTAAGATTCGTTGGTTTTTGTAAACGTTATAATGAAATAAAATATATAGAAACAACCGCTTTGTTCTGGAATGGAAATATCTGGGAATTTAGGATTATCCCAACATAGTGGTCCTTCTGAGCGGGATAGTAATATTTAATTTGGAATTTTGGAAATTTGAAATATTGGAACATTAGACTTGACCTGTGTTACATTTGATGAATTGGAATATCAAACTGGTAACATATATTGAAAGAATCTTATGTATTACATGTTCTGCGTAGATTTGCATTCCTGGATCTTAATTGGAAGTTAATTGTGGTTGATTGCATACAGTGTAAGAAAAGGTTAAAATTTGGATCATTGTTTGCTGATTTTGTCCCGAATCCTATTTCAACAGGCTGATTTATCAAACTGAAGAAGACCTAAGCTTGGTGAGGTGTCTTTGTTCACTATTTGTCATTTATTGCGTGGTTTTATATCTTTATCAACTTAATTTGTGTGAGTACTGGGTGAGCATCTAAAAAATTAACATGGATGCTAAATTAAAAGATTTAAATAGAAAGAAAGGTTCCATTAAAAGTAAATTAACTCATTTTGGGAGATACTTAGATAATTTTGATAAATCGAAAACTATCGAGTTAAAAGAAAGGTTAATCAGAGCTGAAAAATTATTAGATGAATTTGATGATGTACATTGTCAAATTTTAGTGATAATAGCAGATGAAGGTGGGCAAGGTATTTTAGATGAAAGAGGAACCTTTGAAGAATCATTTTTCAATTTTATAGCTAAAGCTAAAGAGATTTTGTTTGAAAGTAGAGTAGAATCAAATGATAAAGATGATCATGTCAGTGCACAAGGCGATTAGGCTTGTAATGTGCGTGAGTTTCCCATAGAGAGATCTGTTAAGCTACTTTCAATACCAATTCCTACCTTCGATGGAGAGGTAGAAAATTGGCTTGAATTTAAAGAAACTTTTGATTCTCTTATTAACAGTAATGATCAAATAAGCAATGTAGAAAAATTTCATTTTTTGAAGAAAGCTTTACAGGAGGAAGCCCAAAAGGTAATTCAAAAACGTAAGGCAACTGGTGAAAATTATGAAATAGTTTGGCAATTATTGTGCGATAGATATGACGATCCTCCTTTGCTGGTTGATCACCATTTAAATGCTTTAATATCATTTCCACCGTTGTCTCACGAATCAGGGGAAGCGTTACGAAATATGTATGATGCCATTTTAGAAACACTGGTAGCATTAGACAAGCTTAACGTTTCTACTGAAAACTGGGACCCTCTAATAATACATTTGATGAGTAAAAAATTAGATCAAGCCACTTGTATCAAATGGGAAGAGGCTAAACCTCGTGGATTATTGGCATCCTTGGATGACTTTAATTCGTTCTTAATTAATAGGGTATCTTCTTTGAAAACTATAGAACGCAACAGAAAAGAAAATGGAAAAGTTAATAAATTTGGAAATAAAAATAAATTTCAAAGATCATTTGTTTCAATTGAAAATTATAATAGTTGTCTTTATTGTAAAAGTAAACACGTATTACAAAAGTGCACTAAATTTTTGAAACTGAATACTTACTCTAGGTATGATGTGGTGAAGCAATTATGTTTAAACTGTTTTGGTAGAAATCATACTAGTAGACAATGCAGTCACAGCAACTGTTTGAAATGTGGATCAAAACATCATACCCTTCTTCATCATGAACAAAATGAGAAGAAAGATTTGTGTGCAAATGGAACCGCATTAAGAAATAATGAAATAACCGAGGCAAATTGCATTCAAAATAATTCAGATAATAATGCGCAAGTTTCTCAGGCTTCCAGTTCACAGGTTTAGGTAACATCTTTATTTTTAGATAATGGTGATGAAGTGACAGGAGATATACTGTTGTCTACTGCATTACTTCAGGTAGTAGCTAAAGATGGTTCGTTACATGTTTGTAGAGTTTTATTGGATAATGGCAGTCAACCCAACCTTATTACCACTGAATTAGTAGAATTTTTAGGTTTAGAGCTGAAAAAAGTCAATACAGAAATAGTTGGAATGAATCAACAATCTGCAAACATCATGAATAGATGTTTTGTGGAAATTAAGTCACTGTTAGTTAATTTTAGTAAAAAGATTTCTTGTCTTGTAGTACCAAAAATTTGTGGGAATATACCTAGTCATAAAATTGAAATAACCCATTTGAAAATTCCTGACAATATAGTATTAGCTGATCTGCTGCTTGGTGTAGATTTGTTTTATGAATTACTCTGTGTGGGCCAAATAAAATTAGGTAACTATTTACCTACTTTGCAAAAAACTAGATTGGGTTGGATTGTAGCTGGCTCAATATGGTCTAGGGTAAAAGTTAAAAATAGGGTACAATGTAATATAAATCTTATGGAACAAGTAGAAAGATTTTGGAAATTAGAAGAGATTTCTGATGAGAGACAGATTGTTTCTAAGGAGGATTTGGAGTGTGAATATATTTTTAAAGAAACGACCAGGAGAGCTAATGATGGGAAATTTGTTGTTACAATTCCACTAAAGGAACCTTTGTCAAAATTGGGGAATTCCAGAGGCGCAACACTACGGAGATTTTTTGCACTAGAGAAAAAGTTGGAGAAAAATCCTCAGTTGAGAGACCGGTACGTTCAATTTATGCAGGAATATTTAGATTTAGGTCATATGTCTGCGGTTGATGCAGCAGGGGATGAAGAGATAAATTACTATTTTCCACATCATGGTGTTTTGAATGAAAATTCAGAAACTACCAAACTTAGAGTTGTTTTTGATGGTTCGGCAAAAACAGATTCTGGAATATCATTCAATGACATCCAGTATATTGGCCCGAGATTACAGGAATATTTATTTTTAGGTCTTCTTAGATTTAGAGAACACGTAGTGGCTGAATGTGGTGATGTAGCTAAGATGTACAGAATGATATGGGTGGATCCATCTCAGAGTTCATTGCATAAGATAATTTGGAGATCTTCACCAACAGACCAATTAGTAGATTATACCCTTAACACGGTTACATATGGAATACGATCTGCTCCATACTTAGCGGTAAGGTGTTTGCAACAGTTGGGTATTGTGGCTTGTGCCACATATTCTAAGGCTTCACAGGCTATACTGAGAGATTTTTACATAGATGACCTGCTGACTGGGGCTCAGTCAGCTGAGGAGGCTATAGAGCTCTGTTGCCAAATTTCTCTAATTTTGAAAGCTGGAGGGATGGAACTTCGTAAGTGGGTATCAAATGATTCAAATGTACTTATTGTATTGGATGGAATAGAGGTTAGGGATGAAGTTTGTTTTTGAGAGAAAACTGAAAATAAGACACTTGGATTGTTTTGGCAATTTAAACAGGATATCTTAAAGTTTTCGACTAAACTTTCCATTGACCGCAAGAGAGTAACGAAAAGAGTAATACTCTCAGAAATTTCAAAAATTTTTGACCCTCTTGGATTGGTTGGACCTTGTGTCATATTGACAAAAATTTTACTACAAAAGTTCTGGTTGGAAAAAATAGGATGGGATGAAATTGCCTTTAGAATTAGAAAGTCAATGGTTTAAACTAAGAGACGATTTATCTACTTTAAATTCTCTTAAAATCCCTAGACATGCGATATGTACTAATTTTAGGAAGCTTGATTTGATAGGTTTCTGTGATGCATCCTCTCAAGCTTATGGGGCAAATATTTATCTTAGAAGTGAAGACCAGAGTGGTAAAATATTTGTGAATCTTCTATGTTCTAAGGCTAAAGTGGCTCCACTTAAAGTCTTAACTATTCCGAGAATTGAACTTTGTGGGGCATTGTTGTTGGCAAAACTGATGGATAGGGTTTTGAAGGCGTTGACTATAAAAATAGACACAGTTTTTTATTTTTGTGATTCAACTGTCGTATTATGTTGGTTAGAGATGAATTCCAGTAATTTACAAATTTTTGTTGGAAATAGGGTAGCCGAAATACAACAATTGACTAATACAAATTATTGGATGCATGTGAGATCAGAACACAACCCTGCAGATATAATATCTCGGGGACTACTTGCTTCAAATCTTGTAGTCAATTCAATGTGGTGGAATGGTCCTGAATGGCTACACTTAGATAACACTTATTGGCCAGTGTCTCGTGTGTTTGAAAAACCTTCAACACTTCCTGAGACCAAGATTAATGTTTTTAATTTTACAACCAAGCTAGATACTTTTTGTCTTAAGAATTTTAATTGTTTTAATAAGTCAAAAAGATCTTTTGCGTATTGCCTGCGGTTTATAGGTAGGATAAAAAAAGAGAAAGTTGAGATTGGATGTCTAAGACCTATGGAGTTGAAAAACTCATTGGATAAATTGATTAGTATGTGTCAAAAAGAAACATTTTTTCTGGAGATAAATGAATTACAAATGGGAAAGTCATTATCTAATAAAAACTTACACAAGTTAAGTCCTTTTCTAGACCAAAAAGGATTCCTTAGGGTGGGGGGTAGGTTGCAATTGTCTAATTTGGATTACTCGAAAAAACACCCTATCTTGTTGTCAGCCAAACATCGGTTGGTAAAATTGTTTTTTGAATTTACACATACCGAATTACTCCATGCAGGTCCCCAATTGATTTTATGTAGTATTAGAGAAAATTTTCGGGTTTTGGGTGGACGTAATTTGGCTAAACAAGTGTTCCACAAATGTATTAAATGTTTTAGAGGAAACCCTAAACCTTGTGAGCAGGTAATGGGAACGCTTCCAAAAGAGCGGGTTAGACCATCCCCGCCGTTTTATATAGTTGGACTGGACTACGCAGGTCCATTTCATATCAAGAGCAAGTATGGTAGGGGTGCACAAATTAATAAATGTTATATATGTTTATTTGTATGTTTTTCTACCAAAGCTATACATATAGAGGTAGTTTCAGATCTAACTAGTGATGCTTTTATAGCCAGTTTTCATAGATTTATTGCACGAAGGGGAAAACCTTTCAAAATTCTCTCTGATAATGGAACTACCTTTGTGGGTGCAAACAATCAATTTAAAGAATTCTTAGAAACTCATGCAGAATCCCTTAGTGAGAAAATTGGAAATGAAGGGGTTCTATGGGAATTCATTCCGGCAGAATCACCTAATTTTGGAGGGCTTTGGGAAGCGGGGGTAAAATCGTGCAAGTTTCACATGAAACGTATTTTAGGTAATTCTACATTAACTTTTGAAGGTCTCACCACTGTATTTGCACAAATTGAAGCCGTTCCCAATTCGCGTCCGTTATACCCATTATCATCAAGTCCAGATGATATGGATGTTTTAACACCGGCTCATTTTTTAATTGGAAGACGCCTCACCTCACTCCCAGATCCAGATGTTCGTCATATTTCAGAAAATAGATTGTCAAGATACCAACATTTACAAATGCTTCAACAACACTTTTGGTCAAGGTGGTCATCAGACTACATAGTAGAACTTCAAAAGAAAGCAAAATGGTATACAGAAAGTCGTTCTCTGGCATTAGATGAGTTGGTAATTATAAAAGAAGACAATTTACCTCCGTTAAGATGGAAACTTGGCAGAGTCATTGAACTATTTCCAGGGCTAGACAATAAAATTCGTGTTGTCTGTGTGAAGACGAGTACGGGAATTTTTAAAAGACCTATAACAAAACTGTGTCCACTACCCTTACAAGATTAAGTGAAACCTAAAAACTAGGCGTGCTGGATAACTTTAAAGACTTTTGAATAATATTTCAAAGTGGAAGGTATATGTTAATAATTAATGAATATTTTGGGTTCTTTGTTCGAAGTGCACATATCGAGTGTTTTGGTAATAAACTTGTTGACTAGCCACAGGGAGATCAAGGTTGTATTTTTTTTGCTTAAAATGTCGACATGAAATGTTGTTTCATAATAATGTAAGATTCGTTGGTTTTTGTAAACGTTATAATAATAATAATAATAATAACTTTATTGCTTCTGAACACATACATGTTATAGCAAGGGTTTGGATGTTTTTATCCGTGAGTATACATAGTAACTTAAACATAAAAATAACAAACAATAAATGATGGAAGGATTGATCAAATTAACAAAGTTCATTCCAATATAATAAAAAATAAATAAATATAAAACTCAGTATCACAAATTACAAAAAAAAAAGAAAGGAAATATAATGATAATATTTTACTCATTGAATATAAAAGAACGCAACTTTAAGATATTTGCAATGAATGCAAACATTGATTTAGCTTCAATAAACGTTGGGTTGTCTAAAGCTAGCAGGAAATTATCCACATTTTGCATACATTCGATTTTAGGCTTTATTGCTGTGTATATAGGACACTCGAATAAAATATGGTGAAGCGTTTCTGGTTCTTTCATATTGCAAATGGTACATACCTGCTTAGGATCTAACGTGTAAGTCGAACCACTTAGGGTAAATTTCAACTTGTATATATTTGACATCCTCAGTTGAGCAATAATACGCGTTACACGTATGGGAAGTTTCAACCTTAAATAGTTTTGGGAGCCCTTGACTAGCTTAAGTGAACTATATAATGTTAAATAAGAGCTAAGACTCATAAAAGCTATATCTTGTTCACGTATTGCTTGAAACATGCGAGATAGAATCAGATTTCGGTTACGTCTCAAAAGTGTAGCAGAGAGATTATCCCAATAATAAAGTGAATCACAAAAAGCAAACATATTTTTAACTTGCAGTGTCCAATTAAATTTTGGGTCAACGTTACTTAGTTGTAACTGCCGAATGAAACACTTTTTTGGCAATCCATTTTGTGACATTTCAAGTAGATTTTGCAACCAATTTAAAGCCATCTTAAAGATGTTATAAAGAAATTTAACTCTTCCCGTTTCTAGTCGAATAATATAATCCGGTGTACTTATTGGGGCGCATAGTAAACGTTTCAGAAAGTATATTTGAACCCTTTCAATTATGTCAACGTACCGTGCTCCCCAGATTGGGAGAGAATTATTTAAGGTGCTAAGCGCTAAGGATTCGAAAAGTTGTATCCTGGGATGCCACATATCTATTTTCGATTTTGACATAATTGAAAAAATTGGACCGGCTGCTTGTTTCCCCTTATCAGTAGCAGTACAAGACATATCATAAAAAAGACAAGTAGGGGTAAACGTTATTCCCAGGTAAACATATTTATTTGTACAAGAAACAGGCACACCATTAAAAACAAACTTGAGTTTAGAAGGACTGAAACCACCTCTAGCAAAGGACATTATTTTTGTTTTTTGTACATTGACGGTCAGCTGATTTTCAGTTACATATTCTTCTAGAATTCTAAGTTTTCTTCCAACATCTACCTCAGAGTAAGCTAGGATCACCAAATCATCTGCATACAAAAGGCAGAGGAGATCATTTTTATCATCGATATTGAGGCCTTTGGCATTTTTTGACAAAAAGAATGTTTCTAGATCAGCAATAAATAAAGTAAAAAGAAGAGGACTCAAAGGTTCACCTTGTCAAACTCCAGCAGTAACATCGAAAGATTTGGTAAAACCATCAGAACCATTGATTTTGAAATGAGCATGCTCATAAATTTTTTTTACCACGCGCAATATCTTTGCAGAGACCCCTAATGCAAACAATTTTGACCATAATAAGGAGTGATTAACCGAGTCAAATGCTCGCTTAAAATCCACAAATATTGCAAAAAAACTAGACTTCTTATGTCTAATGTGTAGATGGATAATTGAGCTAAGTGTATAAACATTATCAATGCAAGCCCTTCCAGATCTAAAGCCTGACTGACTTTCCGGGAGTAAAAAATTTTGATCACAATAAGTTATCAATCTGTTAAGGATTATTTGTGTAAATATCTTAAGAGAGCAGTTGAGTAGTGCCAAACCTCTATAATTATTGGGATCCTCACCTGGGCCACCCTTATGAAGCATATTAAGCTTAAGTAAACGTTATAATGGAATAAAATATATAGAAACAACCGCTTTGTTCTGGAATGAAAATATCTGGGAATTTAGAATTATCCCAACATAGTGTTTAGTCTCATTTTCCCTCCGCGATCAACTAAAGGTCATCTCTGTCTTGGTGGTATTGGACGTCCCTCATACGATCATCTTGGGAGCAGACTTTTGGAAAATCATGGGAGTTGGCATTTTTCAGAGTCACCTGTTGGGATTGCAACTGTAGTAGATATTTGCTGAGCGACTTACAGAAGTCTCGTTTGGATACGGTGATTGAGCACATTAAGGTTATATTGGGGACTAGTCTTGGTTGTACGAACGTTGCGGAACATACAATAGTTTTTCATTCCCCGCCCATTAAACAACGATATTATTCAGTTTCCCCAGTGATGCAGGGGCATATTGATAGGGAGTTAGAGGAGATGCTTCGTCTTGGTGTAATTGAGAGGTCAAACAGCCCGTGGAGTTCGCCCATTTTACTAGTTAAAAAGAAGGACGGTACTTTCCGCTTCTGCGTGGATTATCGCAAATTAAACGCCGACACTGAAAGGGATAGTTACCCCCTCCCCTACATTTCCAACACTTTGGACAAGCTCCGGAATGCTCACTATATTTCTATCCTGGATATTAAGTCTGCTTATTGGCAGGTGAGGGTGGCGGAGTCGTCAAGGCCTTATACCGCTTTTACGGTTCCTGGACGTGGTTAATTCCAATTTAATCGGATGCCTTTTGGTCTCCATAATGCCCCCACTATTTGGCAACGACTCATTGATCAAGTTCTTGGACCCAACTTGGAACCCAACGTTTTTACCTATCTCGATGATGTGTTTATTGTTACTCAAACCTTTGAAGAACACCTTGCCGTTTTGGAGGAATTTAGGCGGATTGGTAAAGCCAGTTTGACCGACAGCTGGGATAAGTGTTTTTTCTGTCGACCTCAGTTGAAGTACTTGGGTTATGTTGTAGATGGTACTGGACTTCATGTGGATCCTGATAAGGTTAAGGACATGTTGATGTTACCGCTTCCGAAATGTGCGAAGGATGTACGTGGTGTAATCGGTACTTTCTCGTGGTATCGCAGGTTTATTCCTGATTTCTCTACTTTGATTTCTCCGATCACCGCTTTGTTGCGTAAGGGTAGGAAGTTCGTCTGGACACCAGAGTGTGAAGCCTCTTTAAGTAAGATTAAAGAATGTTTGGTAAAGGCTCCTGTGTTAAGCTGTCCGGATTACAATCTTCCGTTTGAAGTTCATTGTGATGCTAGTGGGTATGGACTTGGGGTTGTTCTCGTCCAACCTCACCCTGAAGGAGACCGCGTTGTTTGTTATTTGAGTCGTTCATTGAGTAGGCAGGGGAGAGTCTATTCCACTAGGGAACGGGGATATCTGGCTGTGTTATGGGCAGTGAAGAAGTTACGACCGTACCTAGAAGGAGTCCCTTTTTCGGTTATCACAGACCACTATTCTCTGGTGTAGTTGCAGAATCTGAAGGATCCTGCAGGTCGTCTAGCGAGGTGGAGCGTAAGATTACAGCAATACGATTTTAAGATCATACACCGCAAGGGCAAAGAGCACGTCGTACCTGACACTTTGTCTAGGGCTAAACCGGAGATTCAGATTAGTGAGGTTTCAGTCGTTAAGGATCGTTGGTATGTCGGAATGAGTCAGAAAGTCTCGAAGTATCCGATCAAGTATTCACAGTGGCGAGTTCTCGAGGGTAAGTTGTATAAGCACGTTCGCACAAATTCTGGATCCTTAGGCGATGCTGCCGATGATTGGAAGGAGGTTGTTCCGAAGGCTGATAGATGGGGAGTTATGCAACAACTGCACGATCCGCCTTTAGCAGGACACATGGGTGTACTAAAAACCTTCAAACGTATCAGTTCCAGGTTTTATTGGCCTAAGCTTAGGTCGGACGTAGCTTCTTTTGTTAGGAATTGTGTGGTGTGCGCGGCGCACAAGGTTGATCAGGGTGGACCCAAGGGGCAGATGACACCTCAGCCCAGAGCTACTCGACGATGGGAGATTATTTCTACTGACTTGATAGGACCATTACCTCGTTCTATGGCTGGACATAAGTTCATTTTGGATGTGGTTGATTTGTTCACAAAATTTACTCTTACCTTTCCTTTGAGGTCTCCTACCACACAATTGGAAGGAAAAGGAAAAGGTTGGGTAGGTCCTTACTCAGTTAAAAAAAGAGTTTCACCATGGACATATGTACTGATGGATGACAAGGGTAACGACCGTGGTACCTGGAATAACAAAGACTTGAAGCCAGCTAGCGCTGCTGAGAATTCACCTGAGTGAATTCTCTTGAAGTAAGGGGGGGATCTGTAACGGTTGAATTTGTCACTACGTTTATTGTATATGTTAAGTATTTGTATATAGTAATTACCTGACGGATTTTGTCTCTATATTCCTAACATCATTTGTTCACTACGAAAGGACTTCAGTAGTTATATAATTTCTGTCAGCCCAGAGTTTTAGGGACTACTCTGCCATCATCCTTCCGGTGAAGTGGTGCAGGCTGTAACCACACCTGTCTTTACATCATGACAACAATTTTATATTTTGTCGCTAGGTAATGTAAATATTAAAACGAGCGCCAACCTGGTAAATGTCCGTATATATAGATTCATGTTAGTTATTTCTTTTTGTTTCTTATAATTCATAATTGACCTGGCAACGGTGCGTTGAGATAATAAAGTGTTTATAAAATTCGCCTGCATTTATTTCGATATATCGGAAAGAGCAGCGAAAATTAATCAAATAGAATTTGAATTGTATCAACAAAAGGTAAAGTACGTAGTGCTACAAAAGAAAAAAAACGTTAGATTTTGTGAAAACAATTAAATAAATAGGTTAGTGTTAGGTTATTAAAATAAAAAGCAATTGATTTAAGGCGAGTCCAAAACAATATAATTTGCGACGTTGTCAAATTTAAAAAATAAAGGACAAAATATAGAAAGAAATTAGATATATATAATAAGTGGCTGGATAGATCAAGTATCTCCGAAGAGTAGATCTGGGTATCTTGGTCTTACGCTACCACGAAAATAATATAATTAAATAGTAATTGAATACAAAATATAAACAAAATGGATAGTGATGATTATTCTACAGAAGATTCAAAGAAAAGAAAAATGGATGGTGTATTTGAAGTTAACAAGAGGACTAGCAGAACCCCAACTAAAAGTAAAAAAGATGAAAAGTTAGATCAAATCATAGCGTTAATGAAGGAAATGTCTGCAGATCAAAAGGATATGAAATGGGAACAACAACTGATTAAAAACGAGATCAAAGAAACCAAAGATCAACAGGCTCTGTTTAATGAGGAAATATTAAAGTTGAAAGTTGAAAACGAAGTATTGAGAAAAGAAAACCAAGCAATTAAAAAAGAAAATGCAGAAATGAAAACAGAGATGGAAGAGATTAAAAAAACAATGGAAATTATAGATAAAGAAAGAAGAAAGAATAATGTGATGATAAATGGATTAAAACTTGATACTAATGAGCCGTCCAAATTTTGGTAGAAAATGTCAGAAACTTTTTGAGTCAACAACTAAAAATAAATATCGATCCTAAAGCAGTTAACAAGATAGGGGAGAAAATGTGTATAGTGGAATGTCAAAAAGAAGCTGATAAAGAAAAAATTATGGCAAATAAAGCTAAATTAAAGGAGAGGAAAGAAGAAAGAGTTTTTATAAATAATGATATGACCAAGAAGGAAAGAGAAAAACAAAAAGAGATAAGGATGTTTGCAAAATTAGAAAGTCAAAAGGGAAAAGACGTAAAAACGGGATACAATAAGGTAACGGTAAATGGGCAAGAAGGGAGATGGGATAAAGAAACAAATAGAATGAGAATACTGGAAAAAATACATTCAAAAAACTAAATAAAGAAACAGATATTCATGGTAACATGGAAAAAGACACAGCAACGGAATTGGATATGAATAAAGTAAAATCAGCAAAGGAAATGTGGAGAATTGGAACATGGAATGTAAGAAGTATTTTAGGAAAAGAAAAAGAATTAGAAGAAGAGTTCGAAAATACAAAACTTGAGAATACTAGCTATAACAGAGACAAAAAAAAAGGACAGGGGTTAGTGAAAATGGATAATGGCCATATACTCATATATAGTGGTATTGAAAATGAGAAAAGAGCGGCAGCAGGAGTTGCATGCATAATACATAGAAACTTAGAAGAACAAATTACTGGATGGAGGGGATGGTCGGAAAGATTATTGGTGATGGAAATGAAAGATAAAAATATGAACACAAAAACTATAATAATTGTATATGGACCAAATGAAGACGATACAGTAGGAAATAAAGATAGGTTTTGGGAAGATCTAACTATGGCTACAGAAAATGCAAAAGGAAAAATAATTATACTTGGAGATTTGAATAGCAGAGTGGGAACAAAAGATGACATTTATAGAGCAGTAATAGGAAAACATGGTGAAACATTTAGGAATAATAATGGAGAACGGCTGCTGGATTTTTGCATATTACACAATTTTATTGTAACTAATACATTTTTCCAACATAAAGACATACATAAATATACACGTGTGATAGAAAGCAGAAATGAAAGGTCAATAATAGATTATATATTAGTGGAAAAGAGAAATAGAAAGGAAGTATTGGATACCAAAGTTAGAAGAGGACCGGAAATAGGAAGTGACCACTATTTACTTGTAACAAAAATAAGAGAACAAGTAGAAATTACGAACCATAATAGACAAAAATTAGAAAAAACAATAGAATATGAATCGGTCAGATCATACAAACTACAAAACAAAGATATGGCAGAAAAATACAAAATAGCATTATCAGGAAAGTTCTTAAATAATTGTGATATAATGAAAAATGGTAATTTAGAAGAAATGTGGGATTATTTCAAAAAAACCGTATTGGAAACCGCTAAAGAAATATGTGGTTGTAGCAAGAAAACTAATAAGAAAAAACAAACAGCTTGGTGGACGGACGAAATTAAAATAAAAGTAAAATTAAAAAAAGAAGCGTGGAAAATGTATATAAATAACAAAACAAACGGAAAACTATGAAATGTACAAAGAGAAGAGGAAAATGTAAAAGAGATGGTAGCAGTAGCTAAAAGAAATCAGTGGAAAGAATTTGGCGAAAAAATGGGAAGCAATAGTAAATCAAATCAAAAACTGTTTTACAAAACATTGAAGTCATTAAGAAAGGAAAAAACACAAGAAATAACCTGGATAAAAAATAAAAAAGGAGATATACTAAGAAATGAAAACGAAGTAATTGATAGATGGAAAGAGTATTTTGAGGAATTACTAGGAGCAGACAACAAAGTTCAGGACATTAACAAAAAAAAGGATGCAATAATAGAAAATAAAGACATTGTAACACTAAAAGAATTACAGGAAATAATAGATGTATTGAAAAATGGAAAATCTCCAGGAATTGATAAATTAACATCAGAAATGTTCAAGAATTTAGGGGAAACAGGAACAAAAATATTATTGAAAATATACAACACTGCTTGGAGTGAAGAACAGATTCCAGAAGATTGGAAGACAGCCTTAATAGTTCCAATATATAAAAAGGGGGATAGACAAGACTGCAATAATTATAGAGGAATAAATCTACTTAGTACAGCTATGAAAGTCTACGAGAATATTATAGACAGTAAGCTAAGACCACTGATAGAAAATACTCTCGAAGAATCGCAAAGTGGATTTAGAAGAGGGCGAAGCATACAAGACCACATATTTACGGTGAAACAGATAATTGATAAGTTCTCACAACAAGAAAAAGAGGTATATATGGGATTTATAGATATGGAAAAAGCTTTTGACAAAGTTCCAAGGGAGAAGTTATGGAAAGTACTAGAAGGAAGGGGGGTAAACTACAAAATAATAGACATAATCAAAAACATTTACAAAAATAATAGAAATTGTGTAATATACAAAAATAAAGCATCAGAATCATTTTCAACACAAGAAGGATTAAGGCAAGGAGGGGGACTAAGTCCATTATTATTTACAATTTTTATTGATGAAATAATTAAAAAATCGTCAATCAAAATGGCAAAACTATACGTTGGATACAGACATTTAGGAAGAGTGGATATATCAGAAGCAGCTTTTGCAGATGATTTAATAATTATGGCAGGGAAAGAGAAGGATTTACAAAAGAATATGGAAATATGGAGCACGGTATCTGAAGAATTTGGAATGACAGTTAATCAAAGCAAAACCAAAGTTATGGTTATAGGACCGCAACAAAAACATTTGAAAATACAATTAGATGGAATAAAAATTGAGCAAGTTAGAAGATATAAATACTTGGGAGTAGAAATAGAAGAAAATGGAACGCAGGAAGTCGAAATTACCAATAGAGTACAAAAAACGATGAATCTTTATCACACGATGAATTCGACATTTATAAATAAAAAAGAGATTTCCAAGAAAACGAAGTTGAATGTATTTAAAACAATTTACCGGCCAATATTAACATTCGGATGTGAATCTTGGGTATTAACAAAGAGACAAAAGAGTCGAATACGAGCAGTTGAGATGAAGTATCTTAGGCGAGTTAAAGGAGCCACAAAGAAAGACAAACTAAGAAATACGAAAATAAGAGAAGACCTTGACATAGAATCAACACTTAAATTTATTGAAAAGAGACAATTAAGCTGGTGGGGACATTTACAAAGAATGAACGATACAAGACCAGTTAAAAAAGTATGGCAATCAAAAATACAAAAAAGAACGAAAAAGGGAAGACCAAAACAAACATGGGATGGTGTTATGGTAAGCATACTACAAGAAAAAGGAAAAACATGGACAGAGGCAAAAACAATGGCAAAAGATAAAAAACAATGGGCTAAATTTGTACATGAATAAAATTCTATCTGGACCAAAGCATCGATGAAAAAATGGATATATGTCTTAAGCATAATACTATGTAGTTGAAACAAGTGCAACGGCTGCTCAGGTTAGAGAGCACCTCAGGTGTAGATTCTGAGACCAAACTAGTATAAATTCAGAGAGTAGTCTTACCGGTTCGCGGGTAATTCTACTTGAAATTCAATTAAGGTGAAATAAAGATAAATTATGTAAATTAGGAAAGGTAAGTGGGCGCCACTCTGAATAATACTAGTTTATTTGTTATTCACCTCTGCATTATAGCGACAAATCCTGGAAGATTGGAAGGGAAAAAAACTATATGAACAACGTTATTAAATTTACAAGTTGTATATTTTCAAAAAAAAAATTAAATAGCAAAAAAAAATGACTAGTCGACATATGTTGTTGTTGGAGAGCAAGAACTATTGTACTTTCCTGTTGTAGTAAAGTTATCGGAAAACTTGCAGTCCCGGATGAGGTATTCCAGGTAAAGTATTCCAGGTAAAGTGTCTCAGGTAAGTGTCCCAGGTAAAGTATTCCGGATAAAGTGCTCCAGGTTAAGTGCTCCAGGTAAAGTGCTGCAGGTAAAGTATTCCGGATAAAGTTTCGGGTCCCGGTAAAGTTTCGGGTCCTGGTAAAGTTTCGGGTCCTGGTAAAGTTTTGGGTCCTGGTAAAGTTTTGGGTCCTGGTAAAGTTTCGGGTCCTGGTAAAGTGCTAGGGAACAGATATAGTATCAGGAACAATTTTCACAATTTTCCAATTTAACTAAAATCCAGGATGTCTGAAGTATGATATTACAAGTATGATATTACGATATTAAAGAAAATTATTTGACAACGTGGTTCATACATCCTGTATTTTTAGATAAAAAGAAAGCAAATAAAAAAACGATAAAATAGAATAACCGATTCTGCACCGGTAAATACATACATTTGTTTAAATACGTATATATTTTTAAATAGATATTTTTAAATAGATAATATAAAAAAAACTGAAAGAAAAAACAAATTCATATCGATATATATTATTCCTGGCACTGGAATGATATTGCTACATAATGAAGATAGGAAGGTATAAGCTATTAAGAAAGGAGAGTTAGTTATACATTTAAGCGAAATGACTTACCACTCAAATGAATGCACTTCTAAGATAAGATAATATAAGCCAGAAGGCTTCAATAGCACATGTATGCAGGAAACAAAGAACGAAACCCCTTTGCCACTTGTTTAAATACACTAAATCATGTGAACGACAACCGACTTACGTCTCATATTCGTGTCACGCTCATACGCTTTGACCAGGAAAGGAATTTACCTTTCAGTAGTGAATTCTTGATTCATATTTGATTTATAATTGGTAGAAGAAGAAGAGACACGAAATCGAAGTGGGAATTTCAAGATGGGCGTGACTATTTTCCGACAGACGGGCCTCGATCATCGCGCATAGAAACGTTGATTTCGACTCTCGTCGATAGTAAATATATTCAGCCTTGAAACATTTCTCGGTGTTGGGCATGAGAAAGGACTGGCTATTCGCCGCCCATACGATAATTTATTAATTCAATCGAGGGAAGTAAAGTGAACGAAATTAACGTTACACAAGTATAATTGTAAAAGTATACCCTACACCATACACTATGGTAATTGGGTTTTTGATAATATATATATATATATATATATATATATATATATATATATATATATATATATATATATATATATATATATATAAATTACTAGAAATATTTGCCAACTCAGTAACGGAGACGATTTATTTGGGGATGTGGCAATAAAATACCAGAGAGTACTCTTTTTAAAATATATTCCAAGCTTTCGAATATAACATATTCATTCTCAAGGAATTATTTAAACGAGGATGTCGGTATAATTGTAAAAATAGATAAAAATTAAATTTTATAATTGACATAAACGTTCATTACATATTAAACTCAAAAAACAAAAGCTTGGAATATATTTTAAAAAGAGTACTCTCTGGTATTTTATTGCCACATCCCCAAATAAATCGTCTCTATATATATATATATATATATATATATATAATTCATAATTAAGGGTAGTAAGGGGTTTTCTCTCTTGTGGATTTTACTTTAGTTTTTAGTTACCGAGGGACTACTGATTTTGTTTCTGCCTTTGATTATATCACCTTTGGGGTGTAGCCACAGAAGTCCAAATACTCTGTCCGCTTCAGCTTGATAAACGCTAAAGTTTATTAGGGTTCAGTTATGAATTAGTGACTCCTTGACTTGAAGTCTAAAACATTTAAAATAGTAATTAGGTTGGATAAAACGTATTAATCTATGTAGACATACTTTACTTTTGAGTTAAAGGTATATTTTCTTCATTTATCTACCATATTTTGGCTTGAGTAAAGACATACTAGTTAGAGATCTTCGGTGTAGGTTGGCATTCGAATATATTCTGAACATCTACTTACAATATATTTGCTGTTTATCGCCATGTGTTTTGTCTGTTAAATTCGAGGGTTTGATCTTGCTTTGTTTACGTTGGCAGGAAGGTATTGTGGTACTATGATTGCTCAAATTTATTTGAATAATTTCTAATATGTACTTTATTTCCTCTCTTACTTGTTTACAAAGACGAATTATTTGTTGGATGACATTGACAATTGGCTGCGACAGTCGTGTCTTGGATAAACGCGTTCGTTCGTCATGCCGTGAAGTAGTAACGCTGAGTGTAGTCGTAATTTATGTTTAGCATCTGCTCTGTGACTTTACGAGTCCATAGACAACTTAGTTTGTCGCGCTGATGATGTCAGTATAGATAGAGAGTTTGCTCTGTGACTTTACTAGTCCACAGACAACTTAGTTTGTCGCGCTGATGTTGTCGGTATAAATAAAGCGTTTGCTCTGTGACTTTACGAGTCCACAGACAACTAGGTTTGTCGCGCCGATGTCAGTATAGATAGAGCAATGCTCTGTGACTTAACGAGTCCAAAGACAAATGTTGTCGCTCCGTTTTCTTTGGGAATTGTTAGAGCATTTGATCGATGCTACTCAGAAATGTAGGCTGTTTCACTTGCGAATGCGTATTGACTTAGGTAGAGGGAAGTGTAGCACTTTATGATTTCATCTGTGTGGAACACGCTCGGTGTAGTGAGCAGTGTAGTTCGGATGTATCTTTCGGGTAGGCTTCTCTAAGGTAGTATTCGGTACTGAAGTTGAGGAAGTGTCAGTCACCCTTCTTTCCGGTGTGTGCTCCTACTTGATGGTTGGTTTCCAAAAGTGCATCGAACGAGAATCTGAATACTGTTAATGACTGGGTAGTCATCCCCTGCTGTGTTTTATAGGTTCTCGTTCTGAATTAGTTGTGGAATATACGTTTTAATATTTTGGTTCTACGGGAGTTCGTATTGTTGAAGAATTCCTTCCTGTTCTGGAAGCCGTTATCACAAACCCTTATAGGGGATATATTGCACTAAAACGATTGTAAGTATTTTCTCTACTTACTGATTTCGCATCACTATGCATTTATCACTATTTAAAGGAATTCGCCAATGTTGAAGTTTTGGAATTGGAGGTGTGCCACATGTCGTTGTTGGTTCATTATTTGTTGGTAGCCGTCCAGTTAGAGGAAAATTTTGGAAAAGGTATGTCTCATAGATTTGTATTTTGTAGTTAGAACAGTTGGTGGTAAAATACTACTTGTTGATTTCAACTTTTTGATTAAGAAGGCTGCAAGTCTATTCTGTTACCCTGTGTAAATTCTGTTTTTCTTTGGCCGCTTTAGTATAACGAATACTATAATTCGTGGGTGGTTCTTCACACCTACCCTGGCTATGACCAAAAACAGTTTATTTTAGATGCTTATCGCATTCTTATTATTTGATTTAAATTCAGTGTAGTATACTGTTGCTGACATTGTAGAATGTAAGTAGGCCTTATGACTACTCTGTGGGTTTGATTAAGTGAATTTGGGGTTAATTTTGATTTGTACGTTACTTGTAAATTCTTATCAATGGGCTTCTGGCATAGGCCGAGACAAGCTTAGCTTGTTGAGGTGTTGGATTTGTTCCTGTAGAGGCTCAGTTTTTAGCTGATACCTGTTTTAATTTCTAAGGGTTCACCTGTGGGTCCAGGGTATACTTAGAACCCTCCAGATACACATTTCGGGATGTTTGGAGTTTACTTGGTAGATCGATTGTGATGTCTTCTGGGGTTTGCTGCTACTTCTCCACATCATCGTGAAGAAGACCACATTGAGGGTAACCCAGTATCGGGGTGTTCCTAATTTATTTACGTATTTTCATATTATTTTTCCCCAACCACGGAATGGTTGAGGTTGAATAGGCTTTACGCCTACATGTATATATATTTTCATAATTTTTAGATAGGTAGTTCCTTACTGCTTTATTTTATTTTCATGTAATTTATTGTAATAGTGGAAATTAATATTTTGCGGTAAAATTTTCACATGTTAATTTTCACAAGTTAACTTTCATAATTTAATCCACTTGCGCATGCGTCTCTGCCTTGGTAGCAACGCCTTGACTACGGTGTCGCCTTCTATGGAATTGTTTTTATAAACTTTACCTTACTTTTCAGGTTCGGTTTTATAACATATAATTAATAAGTTTGTATTAAATCTGTACTGGTTCATTTGAACAGCCATATTAATTTCCCACT
This sequence comes from Lochmaea crataegi, assembly GCA_947563755.1. Taxonomy (NCBI): domain Eukaryota; kingdom Metazoa; phylum Arthropoda; class Insecta; order Coleoptera; family Chrysomelidae; genus Lochmaea; species Lochmaea crataegi. The sequence continues at coordinate 43,399,633 of OX387425.1, read as the reverse complement.
ACGTAGGAAAATTAACCGGTTTAGTTTGATATCTTATTGTTAATTATCTGACTCTTGGCGTGTAACAGATGTTCACGCTATTATTTTTTTTTTAGTGGGGGCTTTTACTAGGGTTTCAGGTAGTTTATAAGTGTAAAACACCCCTTAAGGGTATTAAATGATTTTCATTGCGATATTATAAGGAACTTAAGCTGAGGTTTGCCTTTTATTTTCATCCCTTGTTTTACTGGGTTATCAGGAGAAATTAGTTGCGCTAGGCCAAAATAGAAAACTCAGTTGGCGCCCACACAAGTTGTCTACTATTTTGTCCGGAAGATCAATAAGAGGGATCCACCCCTACCTCCGTTCTGAGCGACGTCGAAGGCCTAAGGTTGTCATCGGAGCAACCGAAACTTATGTGACCGAGTAGACAAATTAATTTATAATCTTGCACTTGTTTTTTTTTAAATTATCATTTAAATTTTATAACTAAATTCTTATTTGGGCTTGAGCTCAATTTTTAAGGTTACAAATGGTGTTGAATTTCATTTGTATCGGGTTATCGGGACAACCTTCTTAACATACAAAGAGTTTCTTACATTTCTTGTTCAGGTAGAAGCCACGTTAAGTTCACGTCCCTTGTATGCCCTATCCTCAGACCTTAATGATTATCTTCCTTTAACCCCCTCACATTTGCCGTCCGATGACGACAGTTCCTAATCCACTATTTGATGAAGGTTTCTGGAAGCAATGGTCCAAGCTCTATTCAAACCAACTCCAGCAGCAGAAGTGGAAAATCGGTGATTTCCCTCTTACAATTGGTACCTTGGAGCTTTTAGAGGCCGATAATTTACCTCCCAGCAACTAGAATCTAGGAGGAATTCTAGCCACTCATCCAGGCAGTGGCGGGATAGTTCGAGTGGTTTCAGTAATAACCTCCCATGGCACCTATAAAACAGGTGTCACAAATTGTCGCTCACTACTCTAGCAGAGACAGTATCGTAGACATTTAGTTATTCATGAGTTTTTGAAACAATTTCTAAGTATTTTTTACTTTTAAATTTGTTCAGTGTTTTCGAACGATTTTGAACCGTTCAAGGTGGGGGGTATGGTGAAATTTGTTGTCAGATGTCGGAACAACGGTAAGGTCTGGCAACGCTTGAAATGCACCCATTTCGCAAATTGTAACAAATATACACAGAGATTATTAGACTGTCGGCAAAGCCACGCTTGTTTTGTTTTGTTTTCGTTAAATGTTATATCACGTTAATTCACACATTTTTAGTATTTGAATATTAAATAATAGTTAAACCAGCGAGTGATTTGATTAATACAGTCCACTATATCGAAGCACAGGACTTCGATGTTTTGTCTAAATAGGTAGTGTGGTCGGCGGAGGATCGTTTGTAATCGGAATTTTCAAGAAGATGGTTAATTTCTTCCTTATAGGAAGAAGTATTTAAAATGACAGTGGCGTTTCCTTCACCTGCTGGAAGAATAACAATGTTCCCATTTTTAAAGAGGTCTTTTAGAGCTTGCATTTAAGAAAAAGGTAAATTGGATGTTGTGGCTTTTGAAGTACGGAGCATTCGTGAAGTATCTTGAACGGATGATTTTGGCTTTGTCGGGAGGAAGACTGAAAATTGCCTCTTCAGTATGACAAATGATATCATGTTCTATTGGAATGAATTTGGGAATACAGATACTATAATGACAGCTACAAAATACTCCAAATTAGTATTTGTCAACTTCATGAAAAATTGTTTTTATACATAGTTAACTCGACAGTAGCTGTAAGTTAACTCTTTGCTGGTGTATTTTTCAATACTTTGTTGAAAATAATTTGATGTCTTGGTCTTGCTAACTTCGCCATGCAGCTTGTGACTCGGTTGAAATATGTTCCATCTCAATCAGTTTTTCGGAAACCTTTTCCTCCACAAAAAATCACTTCACAGCTTTTTTGTACGGAATAGAGATCTGTTAGCTAACTTATTTCCCCGAATAGTCTACTGAGCTGAGTGATTCTTTTTGTTGCCTCGTTTGCTGCTGCAATTTCATCTGTAAGAGGCTTGGCTTGGCTTATCTTTGGCCTTGCCAAGTTATAGCAACATCAGCATATAGTACCATTTTACCAGTAGTCGTTCTGACAGTTGTATTACATCCATCACAGTCTTCAACACTGTGGCAATTTAGGATTTAGGATTTAGTCCGCGACTTCTACAGGTTGGACCGGATTCAATTGACGTGTACAGAAATCTCGTAAGCCACAATAAATACAATATCGATTAAATGGACAAAAAACGTTTGTTATATTGTTGGGACATTTCATTAGATGGTTCAAAAAATTCAAAATATCTCGAATAGTTCGGGAGATATTCAACAAAATCTGGAAATGGTCCTTTTCGTTTTTCAAATGTGCCGTTGTTGTTATAAAAGATATCAAGGAAATTATATTTAACGTTTTTTAATGAACGAGGTTTTCTATAAAGTACCAAAGAATTCTTAAAGAAAACGAATGCACTAAATATATGTCCATAAATCTGTTAATGGGAAATGTGTGAAAATCGCTTAACAAGAACTAGGTGTTATGTGTCGAACTGAATAAAATCGTTTTACAAATTCGCAGTAGTATCTAAATTTGAAAATAGTACCGTTGCTATTTCATTACATCAAGCAGTCAATAATTTATGTATTCCAAATTTCCATAGAATATTTCCTAACGTGAAGTTGAATACACATTTCCTACACATTTGTTTCTATCTTCATTATTTCTATATTTACATCCACGATTTTCTTTGAAAATCATGTTAGTAATTATAAAAAGGGAAAAATGTCCCGAGCCGAGAAGGACAAAAAAAACAAAAGGAATACTTTGTAAGCCTTTTAGAAGAGAAAAGGCTGCCACTACGAGGAAAAGTGAACCCTGTGAATTTATCCAAATCAATTAATGTTTGGGAGGATTTAACTGCAAAATTAAATTTATTCCGTCCGCCAAAAACAATCAAACAGTGGAAAGACTTAAGTGATGTGAACTCTATAATATAAGATCCATTTTTTGTTATTTCATACGTATTAATTACAAATATTTTTCAGACAATCAGTGAAATGGAAACTAATGCTAGGAGGCGGGTCAGGGATGTAAGATATGGTCACAGAGGCACCGGAGGTGGTGCTCTGGTAGATGTGGTTCTATCATATCAATTAACATTCTTGACACTTCCTTGGAAAAGCGAAAAAGACTTTTAAATAAATTAGTTGGTATTTGAAAGGGATCACATAAGTCCCTAATACTTTGGTGTAATCTGAATTCTGCACTGGAATAATATATAAACATGGTTAATTTAAATTATTTCAAATATAACCTGAAAATGTTTCTCACTTTTTTTGGTTTGCAATTAATTCCTCGATCAATGCTTCACCAGCAATATCTACATACGCCATTTTTGTTACCGTTGTTATTTAAAGGCACACTTTAACATCCCTTTAAAAATAATAGTTTTAACAGACTATTTTGAAGGAATCCTTTAAAATGTTAACAGAAATGTGGTTACCGAATACCGATTTCATTTTAGCGTCGGTTAAACTTTTAACGACCTTTAAATTTTAGAGGAAGAGTTTCAGAATAGGCCCCATCGTCAAAGATAGTTTTGCATATATCAGAGAATATGAGTGAGTGTAGCAGTGTTAGAGGAAGGAAAACCAAATATCAGGTACGAGATACGGTTATCTAAGTTGATGTTCTTGCTCAAATTCACATTAACCCTAAAAATGTCGCTAGACAAATAAGAAAAGAATTCGCAGTAGGTACTTCCACGGTGAAAAGAGTCTTGAAAAAAACAAAAATACCATGGGTGGTATATATTTCAGAAAGTGCAGAAACTACACGCTGGGGACTTTGAAAGAAGGATGACGTTTTGACATTGCTGGAGACGAAAATTACGCCATGATCCATATTTTAACTTAAAGATACTTCAGACTGATGAAAGTACATTTACTAACAGTGGAATATTTAATCCAAGAATTGAGCATTTTCATGCTATGCGAACCCCCATTTTATAAGGGAAGCTAGATTACAGGTCCGTTTTTCGCAAAATGTATTCGTTCTGATATTTAGAGCTATTTGAGAAAGTATTAGATGAGATCTCCCTAGAACAAGGCGAAATATTGATTACTTTGAGCAGGATGGCCGTGGTGCGCATAATGCGAGAATAGTTGCACAGTATTTTAATGGATATTTTGGAGATAACTGGATAACAGGCCAACAAAATGGCCTCCCCGATCCCCATATATTATTTTGTATGGGGCTTTATAAAAAACGACGCAAAAATATGCCAAATAATTTACGAGAACTGCATCAATGAATAGTAGATGCATTTCGAGAAATTACACCAGAAGTGGTTGATGCAGCATTTCATATGTCAAGGAGAATCTATAGTTTGTCAAGTCTATCTGAAGCTACGGGGCATCCGTAAGGGGGAAGGAAACATTGCCGATATCTGTCATAAACGTACCAATAGCATACGGTACCTATTTTATAAAAGTATTAAAAATAATAATTATTATTATATAATAATTATATATAGAAACTGATTTATGCTTTGCTTTAAAGGTAACAAACAAGCACATTAAAGAACTAACGTTTAATCATTATTGACATATTGTTAATAATAAAAAGTCCATTTTCTAATTATTATCACTACATACTTAGCACTTTAGGTTTTTCATAGTTAAACGTGGCAATATCGAATGTTTTCGACCGCATTCCTTTCACAGCTTCAGTTATGTTTGCAAAACTATAACTATGCATTGCACAGAATGGACGTCATTTTGAACAACTTTATGACTGATTTTCAATTGAAGTTTTCAATATACTTTTAACTTATTACCTTAAAGTGTCATTTTTAAAATATATCATTATTTGTTCATTGTCATTGTGTTTCAAAATAAATTGTTGAATTTGCAAAGTTTAATCATTTTGATCATTTAATCATCAATATTCGAAATTATTAATTTGACTTTAGTGAAGAAGAGCGGACTCAAAAAAGTTGATGATTTTCCAAAAACAAAACGTTGTAGAATCGTCAAGTGTGCTATGCCATTGTATGTATCTTATACAAAACCTAAAAAATATTACAATAAAAAATCCAGGACCGTATTAAAAAAAAAGAAAGTTGATAGTAACCCTGTAAAGACGAAAAGTAATGAAATTTTTGGTATGGTAATTTATAGAATACCTGGTTTATCAAAGAAGGTAAGGATATTTTTTGTGATATATTTTATAATAACAACGGAACATTTGAAAAACGAAAAGGACCATATTCGCATTTTGTCGATAATTTTTTACTAAATATAGTAACCAATCAAATTACTTAATTTTAAGCCATGTGTCAAATTTCATCCAAACACCTCTGGATTACAGCGATAATACCCTACATGTGGTGTTTTCAGTTTGGTGCTTTTTTTTATTAAAAATTAATTAAACGTCAAACTGACAACTGGTTTAAAAATGTCGCGAAGATTTGGTATTGCATCTAACGATGCAATTAATGATATTATATCTAATAATATACCAAAATTGAATTAACAATCCGTCAACTTCAGCAAACTCTTCTTCCAATTTAACATTTACCAATTGTACTTTTCACAACTGTAGTTTTAAATAAAAATGAATAATATTTGTTTGATTGAAACTAATAAATTTTGTATTGAAAATTATTAAACGTCAGATTAACAATCAATGTTTTGATATCTACAAAGTAAAAAATTATCTTATCGAATACTCCTCGGGCCTTGATAAATACTCAACATTTTGTCTTAGAGAATCCTTCAAGCGTGTTGCTCAAGGATAATAGCCCTCGGCCTGCGGCCTTGGGCTATTATCAAGCAACACGCTTTCAGCATTCTCTATGACAAAATTATCTCGGTATTATCAAGACTCTAGGGGTATTACTACTGAATATCTCCGGAACAGTTTTCATCCAGAAAACCCTCCGGTTTGGTAAAGCCTTACATCCGATTGGAGAAGATAATAGCTTCCATGTTTCACTTCCATTTAATGAAGCTCACTCAGTGTTCATGGTTTTAAACCACTTTATAAACTGTTAACTGCTTCCTAAAGATTATCAGGAGTTCTTATTGTACATTCTCTGCACTAATTATATAATCTTCTAATTTATTAGGAGCTGTGATCTATAACTTAAATTATGAGTGGATGATGTTACGTAATCTTGTTCTTGCTATGAATTCATCATCGTTTTCATAATGTCCTCTTCATGTTCGCTTAACTCGACATTATTTTCTTTGATACTTTTAGACAATATGTCTCGTTAAACTGTACATCGCTGGACAAAATAACTGTATGAGTTTCTTCGACCCAAGTACTTTACCTCTCATCACCATCGTATCCTACAATATATCCTCCAATATCCTTTTTATCCATTTTTTTGTTTCGTTTTTCTTCAGGAATATGTGTATATAATTTTGATTCTATATCTCTCAGATGCTTTATTCCTCTCTTTCTTCCTAACCACAATTCATTTCTGACTCACACCTTCTTATGACGATTCAACGTTCCTGTTAAGAACGGATATGGCTGTACTGAGCAACTCAGCCCAAATTGCCTTTGGACATTGAACTTCTAGGTTAGAATACTTGAAAGTTATTACCATTTCCACAACAGTGCGATTATCTCGTTCACTCTCGTTCACATTTTGTTCAGGTGTCTATGAAACTTTTAACTTCTTTGTCACTCCATGCTGTAACATAATCTATCGACCATCCTCATTGTCGAATTCTCCACCATTATCACTAAGCAGTTATCGAATATTATACCCCGATGTCGTAGCATGAACAATCATGCTTCTTAAGGTATCCTTCACTTCTGACTTGTGGCTGATTATAAAGGCATCACGAAATTTAGTGTGGCTCTCTTCAAAAATTACTAAATTATATTTACTCTGGAAAGACTCATCTAATGGAAGGGACTTAATTTTGTTGCTGGTTTTTCGTTACAAGGAAGGTTTTTTCATATTAGCATGAACCTCCACCGCACCACCACCTTAAATATATTATTTTTAAAAATAGCGTTTTCTTTGTACTGACACGATATTTAATAATGGTGAAATTCAGAATACTGGAAAGCTATTTCTTGATAATGTTACTCTTCTGCTTCCTAAACTTTATTTATTTTATTTCTTCGACTTTAACTTTAACAATTCAATAGTATCACAGTTCCCTGTGAATTGTCGTATTTAGTGAAGTGCGATACCAATAGATATCGAATAATAGTCTTATACTATTAACGTCGTCTTACAAAGTTTTGAGAATATTCTCAAAGACGTGACCGTTCACTCAGAAGAATCAACTACTTCTCGGGCTATATGCCCCGACAGACGATAAATTACACTTCTTAGTTATGACATACAAGATTTAACCAACCATTCTGGTTTGCAATAGGGAACTTGACTAAAATTTTTATTAGCAAAAATGTGCTATAAATCATAAGAAAACATTGCATGAAAACGACTGAAATGAAAAAAAAATATTTTTTGGTGACAAACATCCACTAAAACGAATTTAAAATGCCAAAAAATTCAAAATTTTTCAAGCTGTTATAGACGCATTGCTATTGGTTGTGACATAGAACAAGGAACGAACGTATTGATTAAAACAGCCATTATTGCTTTGTTTACTGTATTGTTTACTCGAGTGTTCTCACATTTGTTTTTTTTTGTATTTTCGTTTTATTCTGATTTATTAGAAAATTATTGCAGTTCTCTGTAAAATTGTCGTATTTAGTGAAGCGTGTTACCAATAGATATCGAAGAATAAAAATATATTATTCTAACGCTTACAACAATTTACTTAATTACAGTTACCTGTAAATAATTGTCATATCAGTAAACCGTGATCTATAGACGTCAAAAAATAATAGTTCAATACTATTAAACCCTTTACAAAATTAGAAAAATTAATTTCCAAAGAGCAGACCGTCCACTAAGAAGCAACAACTACTTCTCGGGCTATATGCCCCGACAGGCATTGAATTACACTTCTAAAGTAAACGGGGTTGGTATATCTGTTAAGATAGAACCAACCATTCTGGTTTGCGATTAGAAGGAATAACATCACTTGTGGACCGGTTTCGGCGTTTTTGCGCCTCATCAGCACAATGTGGATGCTATTCGACCAGAAGCTCTGAGAGCATAAATCTGGTCTAGAGACTACGTTGATACCACACCAATACATTAGCCTTAGTAAAGGAAATGTTAAGAGTGCGATATCAGCGACATCTCTACATCTAATCACAAACCAAAATTCTATATCGACAGGAAACCATCTCGGTTTTGTAGGTATTTACTTAATTACAGTTACCTGTGAATAATTGTCATATTAGTAAAGCGTGATCTATAGACGTCAAAAAATAATAGTTCAATACTATTAAACGCTTTACAAACTTAGAAAAATTAATTTCCAAAGAGCAGACCGTCCACTAAGAAGCAACAACTACTTCTCGGGCTATATGCCCCGACAGACATCGAATTACACTTCTAAAGTAAACGGGGTTGGTATATCTGTTAAGATAGAACCAACCATTCTGGTTTGCTCTCAGAGCTTCTGGACGAATAGCATCTACCTTGTGCTGATGAGGCGCAAAAACGCCAAAACCGGTCCACAAGTGATGTTATTTCTTCTAAAATGCCAAGCTGTTATAGACGCATTGCTATTGGTTGTGACATAGAACAAGGAACGAACGTATTGATTAAAACAGCCATTATTGCTTTGTTTACTGTATTGTTTACTCGAGTGTTCTCACGTTTGTTTTTTTGTATTTTCGTTTTATTCTGATTTATTAGAAAATTATTACAGTTTCCTGTAAAATTGTCGTATTTAGTAAAGCGTGTTACCAATAGATATCGAAGAATAAAAATATATTATTCTAACGCTTACAACAATTTACTTAATTACAGTTACCTGTAAATAATTGTCATATCAGTAAAGCGTGATCTATAGAAGTCAAAAAATAATAGTTCAATACTATTAAACGCTTTACAAAATTAGAAAAATTAATTTCCAAAGAGCAGACCGTCCACTAAGAAGCAACAAATTGCACTTCTAAAGTAAACGGGGCTGGTATATCTGTTAAGATAGAACCAACCATTCTGGTTTGCGATTAGAAGGAATAACATCACTTGTGGACCAGTTTCGGCGTTTTTGTGCCTCATCAGCACAAGGTAGATGCTATTCGACCAGAAGCTCTGAGAGCATAATCCTGGTATAGAGACTACGTTGATACCAATACATTAGCCTTAGTAAAGGAAATGTTAAGAGTACGATATCAGCGACATCTCTACATCTAACCACAAACCAAATTTTATATCGACAAAAAACCATCTCGGTTTTGTAGGTATTTACTACCTCCCGGTCTACATGCCCCGACAGACATTGAATTACATTTCTAAGTCAAACGGGGTTGGTAAATCTACAAGATTTAAACCATCCATTCTGGTTTGCAACTACAAGGGACAACATAACTTGTAGACCGGTTTCGGCGTATTGCGTCCGGGATTAACTCTCGGACGATAACATATACCTTCTACTGATGAGGCGCAAATACGCCGAAACCGGTCTACAAGTTATGTTGTCCCTTCTAGTTGCAAACCAGAATGGTTGGTTTAAATCTTGTAGATTTACCAACCCCACTTGACTTAGAAGTGTAATTCAATGTCTGTCGGGGCATGTAGCCCGGGAAGTAGAATCTTCTTCGTTGAACGGTCACTGTTTTTGAAAAATATTTTTCAAAACATTGTTGTAAGCGTTAGAATAATGTATTTTTATTCTTCGATATCTATTGATTTATTAGACTTTGTGAAATTTTGTTTGTATCCATAATATTTTTAATATGACTGAAGGATATTACAAGGGCCAATCCGACAATCTGCCTTGTGTAGATATGATTATGGTAGCAAATTTTATCAAAAAGAGTGAAAATTTTTCTCTTGGAGAAGTTCGTGGTGTTAAAGCAAATAGGTGAATACAGAAGCTGTAATGTACTTTGATTTTCCAAAAATAGATTTTAATTTAAATACTCTCACAATAAACATTGAAATTATGATGCCAGTTTTGATTTTGTTATTGTTAGTTTGAAATTATAAGAAAACTGGAAACATTTTACAGGTTCAGTCCATTATTATATTATTATTGTTTGAAATTCTTTCAAACATGTTTTAATATTTCCCGCACTTATTACTTTACCTTTTCTTTCATCAGTCGAACTGCAAAAATAACAACGAATCCGCGTTGCGTAGTAGTGAAAAGGTTTGTTTTTTAAATATTATTTTTCTACAAATGTCAAAAAATGACAAGGTTTGCGCATTGACAACAATATGCGATGTGACACTTTTTTTCGGATTCTCACGTTACTATGACACCGTGCGCGAAATACTTCGCGCACTAGGGTGCGAAGTATTTCGCACACTGCATGTAAATTAATAAGACTTTTGTATTTCAATCTTTGAAAAAATGAAGCAAAACTCCAAATTATTATTTATTTTTAAATGAATAACAATTAAATACTTTTAAAATAATAGAATTTTACAATAACTTTAGTTATTATTTACAATATTAACATTAATCCATAGTAACAGTAAAAATTTGATTAGGAAAGACATTTTAAAGCAGCTCAACACTATTTTCTATAATAAATTAGGCATTTTACTTATTTATAATATTTTTAAAATATAGATTTTGACGTTTGTAGAAAAAATATTGTTTGCATCTCGTGCGCGAACTACTTTGGTGGTCTCGAATAACAATATTCAATTCTCGATCACCAAAGTAGCATTTCGCGCACTAGATACAAAAATAACTATTAAGTAGAAACAGTCATAATTGATTTTTTTGAAAAAAAAATTTGTCAAAACTTTGATATTCTTCTGCATGATTTTTGTAAATTTAGAAGAATTTTTATCTCAATTGATGTAATTATATGTGGATTGAAACCCGCTGGTCCTTCTAAGAAGAGTTTATGATACAGTTATCTTTAGAAATTACATTGGATTTTATTTCACGACCTATGGAAATTATTTCTGAGGTATAGATGAGTCAATGTACCTCTCTGACTGTTATCAAAAATATCATTTGGTCCTAATTCGAGCCGGATTTTGGAGGAAACCAGAAAAGTGAAGTGAGAAGATTCCGTTTTCAGTCTTGGAAGAGTTCCACTTGTGTTGACACAGTATATTTCATTACGAGTCCAGAAAATAGGCTTTTCTCGTGTGCACGCGACGGGGAGGGAAGTCGTGCAAGCACGGGAATAGTATATTCTGTAACAAGGTTAGAATGAAAATTCGATGCGAGTGGAAAGTTCCAAGCGCGAGCCGAAGGCTATCACTAGAGAGAGAATGTAAATACATTTAAATTGCATGGGAGCAGAGGTGTTGCAGAATATTTCTTCAATCTCAAGAGAGAGAATTCCAGCATTCTGTAATCAAATTTGATTTCAGAATTGGCAAATTCTGTGATGATCGTGGAGAAAAGCATATTATGTAATGAACGATACTTTTCATTATATTTTTCTTAATACAAAAACTAGTAAGTATTTACTATACTAGACTATAATTTAAAACACTGACATCTGCTGTCATAGAACAATTATTATAATTCAAAACACTGATATCGGCTGTCATAATACAATTGTGGTTTAGTGTTTCTAAGGGTTCTGTTCCCTTAGCAACGCATGTTAGCGCACAGGAAAACTTTTTCCCGTGCGCTCGCACGGGAAATAGTAGTTTACCTAACTAGTGCGGAAAGTGATACTTTTCCGCAATTTCAAGCTGTGAAAGGAATGTGGTCGAAAACATTCGATATTATCACGTTTAACTATGAAAAAGCTAAAGTGCTAAGTATGTAGTGATAATAATTAGAAAATGGACTTTTTATTATTAACAATATGTCAATAATGATTAAACGTTAGTTCTTTAATGTGTTTGTTTCATTGGATTCTGTCTATTAACATTATTTTTCCAATTTCTGAATATTAAAAGATGATCACTTTTCCAAATATCTTATCGGTTTCCTTCAAGCTGGCAACGTCGTGCGAAAATCATAATTACCACGCCCTCCGGACTAACTCAATTGGTGAATATTTATCGAACCGCCGTTTATAAGTAACCACCTGGCTTCCTATTGGCAAGCGCGTGCGTGTTTTCTTCCCACTCCTTTCTCAATGTTATGTGAATGATATTTTATCAGGTAGTGATTCCATAGATAATTTGAAAAAAACTTACAGTCAGTTGGTGAAGTTGCTACATTAAGCAAATTTTTCATTGCATAAGTGGGCTTGTAATGATCCACAATTTCTAAAAAATGTTATAAAATATAGTTCTCAAAAAAGTATTGATTTGAAAATAGAAAGCTCTTCAAATAAAGTATTAGGAATTTCGTGGGATCCAAATTTGGATCCATTTTCTGTGAAACTTCCTAAAAATCATAATCAAAATTCGATTACTAAACCTGTTGTTCCATCCCAAATTGCACAGATGTTTGATCCCTTAGGGTCTATATCTCCTGTCCTTGTAGTAGCAAAAATTCTAATGCAAATTGTTTGGTTGTCAAAATTGGGTTGGGATGATAAATTAAACTCTGAACTTCTATGTCAGTGGACAAGTTTCATTTCACAAATTCATGAACTTTTTCAGTTACTTATTCCTAGACACATTTTTTTAAAAAAGAAAATTTTGAAAATTGAATTTCATGTGTTATGTTAGTAGCTTAAAGGCGTATGGTGCTGTGCATATTCGTTCGTGCGTTCTATGGTTTGATTTCTTGTAATTTCATAGCTTCAAAAAGTAGAGTAGCTCCTTTGAAGACTATAACACTAGCACGTCTTGAATTTTCAATTTCAATTTTTGAAAATAAAATTCCTTTCGTTACTACTAATTTGTGGACAGATTCTCAAACAGTATTGTGTTGGCTCAAATCACATCCTTTTAGATGGACAATTTTTGTGTCAAATAGAGTATCTGAAATTAAAAATTTGACTTCAAATTGTCAGTGGCCGCACATAGATTCAAAAATTAATCCTGCAGATTTGATTACTAGAGGAATTCCTCCAAAGGACATAAATAAAAGTTTGTTGTGGTGGCATGGGCCACAATTCCTAGAAAATCCACTTTTAGATTTAAATGAATTTTCATCGAGTGAAATGAAAGATAACATTTCTGAAGAAAGAAAGATTAATGTTTCATTACTTAATACTAAACAGGATACTTCGTTAGATTTTTGGAATTTTCTGTTTTCAAAATATTCCTCGATTGTTAAATTAAAAAGAGTTGTTGCCTTTTGTTTAAGATTCTTGAACAAAATCAAACTCAATTCTCAGAAGAATTTAGGTCTCTTTACTGTAGATGAATTAAAAAATGCACAAGCTCTCATAATAAAAAATTTGCAAAGACAGTACTTTTTTAAAGAAATTTCAAAATTAAAGGCTAATAAAATAATTTCCAACAAACCTATTTTGCATTTGGCTCCCTTCATTGACAAGTCTGGTATTCTTAGAGTAGGAGGTCGTTTAGCTAGTTCTGATCTGCCTTTTGATAAAAAATTTCCAATTTTACTACCTTCAAATAATTTGGTTACAAAACTTATGTTAAGTTACGAGCACTTGAGATTAGGGCATGCTGGTGCGCAAACCACATTGTCAAATTTTCGTTTAAAATATCAGCCTTTAAATGGTCTTGTAGACATCAAAAGAATTATCAGAACATGTATAGGTTGTGCTAGATCCAATGCAAAATCATGTGACCAAATTATGTCAAATTTACCTTCATATAGCTTGAAACCGTGTAGAACTTTTTTGTAAGTTGGAGTGGATTTTGGTGGTCCATTTTTTATTAAATCATAACATCTTCGTAAGGCTCCTTTAATAAAATGTTATGTTGCTGTGTTTGTCTGTAGTAAGGTCTCCAAGGCTGATCATCTAGAACTGGTTTCTAGCTTATCGACCGATGCTTTCATACTCGCATTAAAAAGATATATCTCAAGAAGAGGTAATCCTTCGATCATATTCAGTGATAATTGCACCAACCTTCTTGGGGCAAAAATCAGTTAAAAAAATTATATGATTTTTTCAAGGTTCAAGGTAATAACAACTCCATTGTAGATTTTTGAGCAGGTGAAGAAATTGTGTGGAAATTCATTCCACCCTTGAGTCCACATTGGGGCGGAACTTGGGAGGCTGCAGTAAGGAGCACAGAGTATCATTTATACAAAATAGCTGGAAATGCCCGTTTCACATTTAAAGAGTTCAGCACTATTTTAGCACAAAAAGAAGCAATCTTAAATTCGAGACCTCTCTATCAAAAAATGCAAATGACTTATCTTCTTCAACTCCTGGACATTTCCTGATTAGTGATAGTCTTACATCCTTTCCTGAACCTGATGTGTCAAAGATTTCTGAAAAACATTTACCTCGTTTTGAAAGATGTACTCATGTTCAACAGAATTTTTGGAAACATTGGACAAAGGAATAATTGAACCAATTGCAAAATAGACCAAAATGGCTCATCCCTCATCCGAATTTAAAGGAAAATGATATTGTATTGCTCAAGGAAGAAATTTCGCGTCCGTTAGCATGGCCCCTTGCTCAAGTTGTTGAAATTATTCCAAGTAAAGATGATTAAATTCGTTTAGTTAAAATTAAAGCGCAATCTGGAACTTATATAAGAAATATTACAAAACTATGTCCTTTACCAAAAGAATAGTAGTTGAAAAGCTAATTTCTGAGTTGTTAAATGTTGAGATTATCTTAGGTATCAAATTTAATATTTGCGTTGTTACTCATTTTTTTATTATTCTTGTTTATTGAAGTGAAGAAGCTTCAATAGGGGGGAGTATGTTTAAAATTCTTTCAAACACGTTTTAATATTTCCCGCACTTTTTACCCTACCTTTTCTTTCATCAGTCTATCTGCAAAAATAATAACGAATCCGCGTTGCGTAGTAGTGAAAAGGTTTGTTTTTTAAATATTATTTTCGTAGGAACATGATTTTTGTAAATTTAGAAGAATTTTTATCTCAATTAATGTAATTATATGTGGATTAAAACCCGCTAGTTTTTCGAAGAAGAGTTTATAATACAGTTATCTTTAGAAATTACATTGGATTTTATTTCACGGCCTATGGAAAAACGGTTATCAAAAAGATCAATAAATATTACAAAATTTAGATGTGGAAGAGAATTATATAGAGATGCAGCTGTGGGGTGGGTTCAAGTTATCAGGAATGGTTATGACTGCACTGTGAAAGCAAAGATAGAACCAGAACACAATGTTAAGAAAAAATAATATTCAGTATCTTGCAATATTGATGAATAATTGGAAAAAGTGATAAATGTACAAGGTCATGACTGTGCAGCTTCATTAGGTATGTTAAAATTATGAACAAATTCATTGTTTCGACCCTGACTATGTGGAATCTTCCGATAATTATCAAATAAAATCAATAAACAACCAATTCCATTAGGAGTACATGATAAGAATTGATGTTAATAAACAAGTAACTAAGATACTTCATTTTGATATGTAACCTAGGATGTAATATTATATTATTAAATTGTTCACAACTTAATCCAAAATACCCAGTCTTTGGTGCTTCACCAGATGCGATATGTGAAGAGTATGTGGTAGAAATCAAGTATCCACAAAGTACCAAAAGCTGAAAAAATTATTTAACCAAGGATAGGAAAATTACATTGACATATAATGCGCAAGTACAATTGCAGATGTTTATGTTAAATAAGAAAAAACGATTATTTTGTGTTGCGATATGTACCAGATAATATGCCTCCGTTTGGAACAGTGAACACTTCTCGACATTCAGTTTCAAATTGGCATTCCTTAACCTGTCAAACACTTCTTTAACATTTTTCAAATGCTCATCAAAATTTTTCTACATGATCATTATATCATCAAGATATAATAGACAGATTTTATAGGTTAATCCTTTTAAAACCATCTCCAACAGTCGTTTAAATGTTGCCGGAGCATAACAGAGTCCGAATGGGAGAGCTTGTAACTGGTAGAGACCGCTGCCAGTAAAAAAAGCTGTTTTGTCTCGATCATCAGGGTGTACTTCCACTTGCCAGTATCCACTCTTGAAGTCTAGGATAGATAACCACTTCGCACCTGATAGAGCATCTAGTGTATCGTCTATTGTTGGCAGTGGATAGCTATATTTTTGTGTAACCTAACTTGGTCTTCGATAGTCTACACAAAAGGGAGTGGATCCATCTTCCTTAGTTATAGGATTAAGTCCTCTTCAGGGTTTGATTTGAAAATAGCAAGTGAATTCAAGGACGCGGTAGGGACAGCTTTAGCTGTGCACCATGGTTAATTGCGATCATTGCGGCAATTAAGATGTAGGGAAAAACCACAGAAAAGTAAAAGTGAAAAAAATCTGTCGTTCATTACATTTATATAATAAAATATGTGTCTATAGTTTTCCAATTTTTTATAGTCGAAAAAATTGCCGACATATAGTAATGCTTGGTTCTAATAAGAATGACCTACGATTAAAATATATAACTGCTCCGTGAGGTAGCTACCTATCACTTTAAGGTGATACATTCAATGGGAGCTGAAAATAGTTTTTACAGCAAATGTAATGCAATTAGCAGAGTTGACAGTTTTAGGAGTTACACTATCATCGTTGTATAAAGATGCTATCATCCCAGAAGCTGGAAAACACACTTCCTAGTGAGATCCTAACTTTAGAAAACTTGACACCCTCTATTAGTCGTTCACAAAAAAAACCAATCCAGGTCGGAATGTCGAGATGGTAAAATACAAATCGATTCCACTACAATAAAATACCTAACTCAAAATTCTACTTCATCTTTAATTTTCTATAGGCATGTTTTTTTTATAATTGACACTTTTCCCCACTACCAAGTTAAGGATTGTTTTAATTTTTTGTCAATTTAGGAAATGGATAAAATACTTACCGTCTTTGATATGACGATTCTACGACAAATAAAAATATTTTTCAATTGATTATTGCATTATTGCATTTATTCAATTTTAAAATAAATAATATATTAATTTTTTTACCCAAATTTGTTTTATACAACTGTCAAATAATTTTATTAAACACTGCGATATTTTTTATAATCGATTATCTTTTTGCTGATAAAGATAACACAAAATGAACAAAATTAACGGATCGAAAAATTGTTCAAACAACATTGATATAAAAATTTAAAGTTATCATTGACATCTTGAAAATATAGCCTTTTCTTGATATTATCTACATTAGTTGTATGTTTTGTGTATTCACTCATTAGCAGTTGATTATCTTTAAATATTAGTTCTCATTTTTTTGTTATTAATATTTAATTTACAAATTACTCTCCAAGTAAAACGTAAGTGTTTTTTACCGACTTTTCTCATTCCCGCTTTTTATTGTCAAACGCCGTTATTTTACATTTTTATAACCATTTTGTATTTCTAAGTTTTTGTTAGTGAATCGTTGATATTTATGGAATAATTTCCTAAAACCCAACACCCGGACGATATCTAATTGTCCACCTGTTACACTGGCGCTCCAACTCGTGGCTAGGAAAATTCCATAGAACGTTTTTGAGAACTGCAAAAACTTTTGTTTTAGTGATACACGGTTATAAGGTTTTGGACAATAACTCGAGAATTCGGTAATTAAGAACTTTGTTATAAAAACAAGTGTTGTTTTGTGTAATATCACCATAAAGCATTTTGAAACGTGCTTTTAAGGATCTAACAGAGATTAAGATTTAAAAACATTTGCAATAAAGTAAGTCCTTTCCAATTTTTTTAATTTCAAATCTGTTTTATACAGAGTGGACATTCATTTCAATCGTTTGAACTTTGAATTTTTGTTTATATCTACTTTTAAAAAGCTTTAAGTGTCAAGTCTCATAAAATGCCGCCGAAAAAAGACGAACATAATGATGAAGCCGCCGCTTCCATTCTAATGTCTCAGCAACAATTATTGGACCTAATTAGTGCTTGAAGTAATTTAAATAAACAATCCACTCAAGAACTTTTACAAAACTTTCAGTTTTCTGGTCCTTTTAATAATAATAATCAAACGGGTAATGAGAATGAATAGTATGTAAATAATTAAAAATTTCTTCTAATTCTTTTTGTTTAATTAATTCTACATTTAAAATTTCTTGGTTACTAAATGATATTGTTCTGAGTAAAATTTGAATATAGTTCTTTAAGTCTCTAATTTGTTCTAATTGTATATGAATAATTATTTCGTTATTTAATCTATCGTTTAAACTATTCAATTATTTTAAAACGTTTTCTGCCTACATTTGTATTTTATGTAAATCTGTTTGCGAGCGTTGAGTTATCTGTCCTGCAAACGTGTGCAATTTTGAAATTTCAGTCATTAATTTATTTTTGTTTAAATTAATTTTTTCAAAACTATTTTGAATTTCAATTAAGTCATTTTGATCAAGATTTCCAGAGATATATTTTATTACTGTACCGAGGCCGTCTGCTAAACCTCTTTTAATTATTCTATTTGATCGAGCATACATCTTAATTTATTTATTTCTTCTGAGAGTAAGTCGATATTTATTTGATAAATTTTTGATAAAGTCATTGTAGTGTCATCGAGTCTACTAGCTAAATGAACTTGGTTCAAAACTAATTTACTATAAGAATTTTCTATTTCTTCTATACTTATACTAAAATAAATCTTATGATAATTGACTTTATATTTTGCCAATCCCAAATTATCTAAGATGTAACCTGGTGGTTCAATTGTTTTGACATGAAGTGCCTGGTTGGCTATCGTCATGGTAAACCTGGAAAGATTTAGTATTTTTAATCATATGTTTAGGGTGATTGCGCCAGTAGTCGGCCACTTAAGAGTACATCATAGGTTTGACATGGCTCCATAGGTGGATAATCAGATATAAATAAATTTAAGAAATTATGGAGAATAGAACAAGTCATTAGAATTATAAATGAGCATATTAGAGATTCATAAGTTTTCCACGTTTTAATGGAAAAAATAATATCAACAAAAAAGACACTTTTGCCAGTTCTCGGCCACAAGATCCGACTTCTCGACCTACTAGGGCGCCGGTTCTCGACCACCTTCCCAGTTGTCGTCCATTGACGCCTTTTCTCGGCCATTAATCTTATGTTCCCTATCAATAAGGTCGATATTAGTAATACTCCAATGAGCAACCCAAATAACGCATTTGTGAGTTTATTCAAAATTTTAATACAAAAGACAAAATTTAAACAAAAACACAAAAATAAAATATGAAAACAGCAAAAAGAAATGTTTATCCTTAAACAAATTGAAAACTGTATCACAGGAAATAAGGAACTAGTTAGGTAACTGAATAAGTCCGGAGCCCAGAAATTTGTGTTTGGGATCACTCACAATTTTCGCAGGTATAATCCTTTTCGGTAGCTTCAATATAATGTAGTTTAGAAAGATTGGTACACTTCAGGTGGTACCATCTACCTTTTTCTCTCCCTCGTCCTCTATATCGCTAATCAGTTCTTCTTCACATAACGAACATTTCTGTTTTGGCTTTTCAGGTTTTTGTTTTGATTTCATTTTTGCTTGTCTTTCTGCAAATTTCTTTCGTCTGATTAGCCTATTTTCGTGGAGTTTTGCTTCCCTTTCTGCTTTCAAAGAAGCCCGCATCTTGCGTCTTCTTTTTGTTCTTCTTTGAGTGCCAAGTTGATACGCCATTTTTCAGAGGAGATGGCCATAGGAAATTTAAGTGTATCTGAACGTTTCTTATGAGTATCTGGTTTAGTCAGGGAATTTAAGATGTTTATCGAATGGATCGCTACTATCTCGAACAAATCTTTCTTATGCATCGGCGAAAACCACACTTCGCCATATTTATCACCCATTATGAAATTTTCTCTTCCCCTTCTATTCCCAGTACGGGATTAAGTCCAAGTTTCCTTTTTTTCTCTAGATTCTTTCATGGATCCTATCTTGAATTGTTGATCTAGGAACACTATTCAGTCGTCAGGCTTCACGAATACCCATACCGTGCACCTTTATATCATCAAGGGCCTTTTTCAATGCATCTTCACCATAGTTGACAAGGTGCCTTTTTACAGTACATCTAAACTGAGTCCCATTTTTCGGAGTTTTCTTGACTGGGGCCATCTGAAAAAAAATAATAAAAAAAAACCTGGAGAATTATTGAAAACACACCTA
Source organism: Lochmaea crataegi (assembly GCA_947563755.1). NCBI lineage: Eukaryota > Metazoa > Arthropoda > Insecta > Coleoptera > Chrysomelidae > Lochmaea > Lochmaea crataegi. Next base: position 43,379,411 of record OX387425.1, on the reverse strand, counting down.
GGTACCCAGGCCTTATTTTTTCCCATTCTGACTATTTGTAATTTAAAGATATATTGTATGAAGTGGTACTGGCCGAGAACAGGCGTTTTTGAAGCTAGTTCGCGACCGCCTGGATCCTATAGAAATATGTGCTGGTCGACAACTAGCTCATATAAAACCTATTCTCGGCCACATAAAAGGCAAGCAATCATAATTACTCAATATACAAAATTTTGGTGGCCGGAAACTGGCTAGAGTATTAACTTATGTAGCACCGTCAAAAAGGATAGAACGATAAGTGTCCACAGCGTTTGTCATTGGAATTGAGGGAGCACGAATAGACAGCTTATTATTCCAATTCTCGGCCATCATGGCCGACAAATGGAAAATCGTTGTTTCAAGACTCCAGAGCACCGGCCACCGCTTAATAAAAAGAAAAAAATCATTTATTTTCAATGTTCTTGCATCAGAACTGCAGTTTAACATGTACCTCCTATATCAAAAGTTTATAGTAGATCTAACAAAATTAAACAGAAACTTACCGTTGAAAAAGTTGTTCCCCACTATTTTATTTCAACTGCGTAACGACCGAGCAACGGTCACTTCGACCACCGTGAACTGAACTGAGAGGGAATGAATAATTGTATTGGCAGCACAGGTAAATCTAAAGGAAAATGACGGGAAAACTGTGGCCAAAAGTTTGGCAAGGTTTTCGGAGTTGAAGAGTTATCATTTTTCTTATTATTCCATTAAAACGGCAAAAACGGCCGACAACTGGAAGTGGCCGGCAAACTGGCGCAATCACCCTACTGACTTTTTTAGATTTTTGAGAAATTAATTTATGATCTGATTTATTTGTATCTAATAATATTTTCTTATATTTTGGTTTTATTTTATTTCGTGGTTCCATGTCTAAATAAACAACGTCTGTTTTTGGAATATTATCTTTTCTTTCAAGATTAATTTTATTTAACTGTTCCGTTCTTTTCATTCATTGTTTTTGATAGAGATCGTTAAAAAATGGAATAATTTCTGTTTTTCGATATTCATTGTAATCTTGGTAAATTTGTTTATTAGGATCAATTTCGTGAAGGTTTAAGTTTTCGTATGGTCCATAAAGAAGTGAAAAGGGGGTCAAGTTTGTTATTGAATGTATTGATTGGTTATAGATAAGAATAGCGGTTGTAACTAAATCAGTAATATTTTCTTTTGATTTTTGTCTTAAAATTCTTAATTTTTCGATTAAGGTGGAATGTGCTCTTTCTATTGGAGAGTTTCCAGTATGTGATTGAGGGGTTGTATAATGGATTTTTATTTGAAAAAGTGACATATATTCTTTGAAAGTTTCGCTTGTAAATTCTCTTGCATTATCGCAAGCTATTTGCGAAGGGTACTTGTGGTGAGAGAAGTAATGACGTAATTTATTAAGAATAGTGATAGAATTTGAATCGCTAATTTCGTAGGCTTGGAGGTATCTAGAAAATAAATCGAGGATTGTTAAATATTGTTTATTTTCCACAGAAAATACGTCGATATGAAGGTTTTCAAAAGGTTTTTTGGAAATAAGTGGTCCAGAAAATGGAATTTTACGAGGGTTTCTATCGTATTTTGAAGTGAGACATAGTTCGCAATGATTTATGTGATTTGTTACTAATTCTTGAATTTTTGGAAAGTAATATAGAGATTGTAAGTGTTTAACAGTTTCTGTAATACCATTATGGGTTTCTGAATGATAGTCTGAAATAATACGAATTTGTTCGTCTTTACAGATTATATCTTTTGAGAAAATATTTGTTTTAATAATTTTTACATTTGGTTCTAAAATTTTAGAACATTCTCTCGAAGCGATATTATGTAATAAATCGTCGGGACAATATGTATAATATGTTTTCGTTGGGTTAATTATTTCTAAAAACATATTACTCATTACATTATGGTCTGAACCTTTACGGAAAATTAAAGTATACCGATTTTTACTAAAGGGTTTTGAATAATCTATATCGTCTCCGTATTTTAGAATTATTTGAAAATGGGAAGAGTTTAAGGATTTTTCTGAAATTGGAAAGCCAAAAATTGGACTTTTTTGTGCAGAATGTTTAGTTTCGTCTGAAGCGATACTTTTCATATCATCGGGTATTGTACTCAGAATTTCGTTAGCAACACTAAGTGCTAAATTTGGGTCGGAATTTGCTCTAGCTAATATTGAAATAGAATCAATATCATCAGAGTTTTGTTTAAAATTTTTAGTCTTTATACTTTGTTTTCGGGGAGTAATAGTTATATCGCTAATTATATTAATTTTTTGTTTTGATTTAGCGGGTTTTTTATCAATTGCATTGATTTCAATTCTAGATAATGCGTCGGCGACATAATTTTCTTTTCCTTTTTTATATCTAATTTCGAAATCAAACTCTTCGAGTTTTAATTTCCATCTTATTAAACGCTGATTGGGTTCTTTAAGAAAGTGTAGCCAGACGAGTGGCCTGTGATCAGTTTCAACGATAAATTTCTTACAATATAAATATGGTCGGAAATGTTTGCAGCTATCGATGATAGCTAATAACTCTTTTTCTATAGTGCCATAATTTCTTTCGGCTGAATTTAGAGTTCTAGAATAAAAGGCTATGGGATAAGAATCTTGAGAAAGTACGCTTCCTATAGAAATATTTGAAGCGTCGGTTGTTAAGGTAAATGTTTTTGTAAATTCCAGGTACGCTAACACTGGAGAGTTACAAAGAAGCTGTTTACATTTTTCAAATGCGTCCAGGTATTCTTTAAATCTAGTTTAGTACACCTTTTTTAAGGTATTTATTTATTGGGTAGGTTATTTTGGCAAAGTTTTGAATGAATTCGCGATAATATGAGAGCATGTCTAAAAATGATTTAATTTGTTTTTCATTTTTTGGTAAGGGGAAATTTTGGATTCATTTTATTTTATCTGGATTCGGTTTGATACCGTTAGGGGTTATTACGTGACCTAAGAAGGCAACTTCTTTTCTGGGAAATTGAGATTTGTCTAATTGTACTTTTAAATTATATTTTTCTAATTCATTGAATATTTGTTTAATATGGATAATATGATCTTGAAGGGATTTTGAGAAAATGACTATGTCGTCCATATATACAAAACATGATTTATAAAGAAAAGGACGAAGAATTGTGTCCATGACACGTTGAAAAGTTGCTGGGGCATTTTTCAAACCAAATGGCATACGTGTATATTTGTAGTGGCTATTGTCTACTGTAAATGCAGTTTTTTCTGCAGAATTGGGGTCTATTTCGATTTGGTGGAAACCGATTCAAAACATTATTAAATACCCTAATGAAACAAAATATAATCTTATCAAAATTTTAAAGTTCGTCAATAATAATGTCAAACATGAACTCTCTTATCAACACGCAATCATCTCGCAATCGCAGAGATCAATGCTATTTCCAGTGCAGTCGTTGGCAGTCCTAGAAAATCAAAGTGATTTCCATGGCAATCCTAAGCAATCATCACGATTTCTAAGGCAGTCTTTGACAATAGCTGAAAATCCGAGTGATTGCCAGGAAATCGCATCATTTTGGCAATACATGTACATTTTCTGACCGAGTGGTCACCCCCTAGGTGGAAACCTTGTGCCAAATCTAATGTGGAAAAATAAGTGCTTCGACCAAGATTGTCGAGAATTTCGTCGCTACGAGGAAGGGGGTATTTATCTTCAATGGTTTTTGCATTGAGTTTTCTATAGTCTATAACTAAAGTCCATTCGCTTAGGGACAAGAAAAGTAGGAAAGCTGTATGGAGATATACTGGGCTTTATTATTTTATTATTTAAAAGTTTTTGAATTTGAATTTCTTGTTGGATTTCTTGTTTTAAATGTTAGGGATATCTATACGATTTTTGATAAATCGGTATATCATCAACTGTTCTAATATTATGCTTAACTGCATGAGTAAAAGTTAAGTCTGAGTTTTCATTATAAAATATATTTATAAACTTTTTACAAAGAGAAAATATTGCATCTATTTCTTCGGGATTCAGATGATCTCTTCGAAGAAGTTTGGTGATGTCAATATTGTTATAATACGACTTGGGGTTCCTTTCGTGAAATTTTGAAAGGGGTTGAACTTGAAGAGGTTCATGAAAATTTATAGAAATATTATTTAATGAAACTTCTTGTTCTATTGGTATTTTACAATAACCGTTTTGTGCTACAGCTGTACATTCGGGTATAATTATATCGTTTAATTTTATTTCTGGGAGAACTATTGGTCCATTATCGATATTTACTGGGATATTTAAAGTTCTCTTATCTAAAGGTTCAGAATAAGGGGTAAATAAACGAGGGTTAATTTCAAAATGAAAAGGTATTTTAATAGAATTAATTTGTAAAATATGATTTTCATAATCAATGAGAGCTTTTAGTTTATCGAAGTCTTGACTACCTATTAATGCATCGAATCTATCGTGCCAAGGTACTTTAAACATATCAAATGTGTATTTAATACCAAATTCTTTTAAAAGAGGGTATTTACAGTTGAAATTACCATTATAAGTAGTTTTAATAGTTTTAACGGAAAATTTGGACTTATAAATAGAATTATAAAATAATCTATAAGCCGGTTCTGGATTTATAATAGGTCTGCAGCTCTTAATAAAAAAATTTTGAGTTTCGTCAAAATTTTCGTTTTGAGTGTCGTCGTATTGTAAATCATTAGGATTATGATCTACGTCTTCGACATTGAATAATTCTTCAACAGCTACTTTAGGGGGTCCCGTTTGTTTAAAAAAATTTTGTGGGGGTCTATAAGTATTTGCGGTAGAAGTACTCATTAAGGTTGGCCTGTAATTGCTCATGGAAGGTTGTGGATGATGATTGAAGTTTTGATTGTTAGGGGATTGGATTTGTCTATTAATTGATTGATTATTCGGCCTTTGGTAGTTATTTTGATATTGGGGTCTTTGATATTCATTTATTTGTTTATTACTGGAATACTGGGGTACTTAAGGTACTTGAGGTACTTGTGAAAAATTATGGAATGATTGATTCCTTCCTTGGTGGTTGATTACCTGAATTATTGTATTTTGGAGAGGGTCGATTTCTTTGAAATTTTTGGGATCTGAGGAAATTTGCAAAGTCAATTTGAGATCTTTCATTGTCTAAGCGTTTACATTCGTACAATGCTTGCTCGAGGGAAGTTATTGAAATATGAAGTAAATGGTCTCTGTGAGGGTTTAAAAGAGCTGCCTTAAATACCATAAGGGTTTGATCGGTATACATTATTTCTTCAGATATTCTAACTTCTTCATTATCGGAATTTATAGCTAAATGTTCTTTGAGAACTTGTAATTTACGAGTGACCTCGTCATGAAATTCTGAAAATGTTTGGGGGTGTGATTGTATTGAAGTATTCAGATCATGAGATAATATTTCTTCGGACCTAGGGTCACCAAAACAAGTTGTGAGGGCTTTTTTGGATAAGGCCAATCATCAAAAGATCTATTTATTATTACGTCCCTAGCTGGACCTAATAATTTAGATTTTACTTGCTCTAACAGAAGAGAGTTAAATAAATCATTATTTTCGGTTTTTAGTAAGGTTAAATATTTTTCTGATTGTCTAATAAAATAGGCCAAATCTTTTGAACCACCGTTATAGGTTGGGACAAGATTGTTTGCCATAGATAATTCAATTGGGGTAATTTGAGTAGACATTTTGGTAGCAGTATTCAAAATACGTTCTGTATTAGATAATGGAGATCTAGATCGATCACGACTGTTTGACATATATATGTTTATCAATAAAATCGATATTTGAATATTTAGAGTATTAGAATTTGATAATATAATTATTTATTAATATAAATCAAGAAAATTTTGATTTATATTAAAATTATTTCAATAATTGTAAATGATTGTGATTGAGAGAAAAAAAATTATATCAGTTATAAAGTATTAGCCAATAAATCGAAATAAAGGAAAAGACTCACAGTAGGATACACTGGATGATCATCTGTGAGCTTCTTCTTTGTTTTGGATTCACTGAAGGATTCTGGACAACCGTCTTTTTCACTGGAGGAATGGTCAGGTTGGAGTCAACTTCTTTACTTGCACTGTTTCTTGCTTCACCGGAGTTTTTAAAATGTTCGGATACCGTTTAAATTTCTTGACAGAAAATGTAGATGTTTACCGCACTGAAGGGATATTTTTCTACAAACAGTATCCTGTTCGCAGCGCCAGTTAGATTTTTTAAGTAAAAAATATACTTTTTAAAAATTTTATTTGAACTTAGATAAAGACAAGTATTTGGTACAAAGATAAAATGTAGACTGAATAAAATTATACAATTATAAAACAATAGAAAATAGAAAAATGCTGAATATTGTAACGTGCCTCCATTCTTACACGTGGCTCCTGCCACAAGAACACGTCACTATGGACACCCTTGATGCAAAATTCGGGTTTTTAAATCTCGGGCGCCAGATTATTAACGTGGTTTGCTCCACGGCCCCTTGACCCTTAGCGTCAAGAGTTCCAGATAGCCTCAGATGGAGGTTACGGAAAATTCCAGGGGTCTTGTTGAATTAAATTTAACTAACTAGTGAAAATCCGGAAAAGCCAAACCTTGGTTCTCCAATCAATAAATTGCGGTTAAAAATGAAAATAATAGGAATTCAAAACTTTGATCTATTAATACTCTGTGGTCTATTTTACGAATAATTCTTTTAAGTGACAAACAAATTAACCGGGAAAAGAAAATGAGGTATGTATTACCTATATCTGGGATTTTAACGGACTTAACGGTCAGGTTATCAAATACGGTTCAAATCTACCGGGTTTAACGGGGTCCCTAATGCACGATTTAGATCTGCCGGGTAATCAGACAAATTGTGGCTAAGCCTCTTCCAAGTCTGATTATCCCTTGAATCCAAATGAAACCGGCAACTATTATTCCGACAATAAGAGAAAAAAATATAAATAATGATTCATTCTACGAAACGGGAAAAAAACGATTTAGATCTGCCGGGAAATCAAACAAATTGTGGCTAAGCCTCTTCCAAGTCTGATTAACCCTTGAATCCAAATGAAACCGGCAACAAATATTCCGACGGGAAAAAAAAATATAAATAATGATTCTACGAAACGGGAAAAGAACGATTTAGATCTGCCGGGAAATCAAACAAATTGTGGCTAAGCCTCTTCCAAGTCTGATTAACCCTTGAATCTAAGGAAACCGATAACTATTATTCCGAAAAAAAATAAAAATTAAGACTAATTAGATCTGCCGGGAAATCAAACAAATTGTGGCTAAGCCTCTTCCAAGTCTGATTAACCCTTGAATCTACTAAAGCCGGTAACTATTATTCAAAAAAAAAAATTTAAGAACGAGTTAGATCTGCCGGGAAATCAAACAAATTGTGGCTAAGCCTCTTCCAAGTCTGATTAACCCTTGAATCTACTAAAGCCGGTAACAATTATTCAAAAAAAAATATTTTCCCACGAGTTAAACGGTACCCAACTATCGACACACAGAGTAAAAATATTCGTACTAGCATAAAATTAAAATATTATACCTAATCCACTTGGATATCAATTTAATTTAAAACTACTGACAACCAAAAGCATAAAATAATTCGAGATTCCACTAATAATTCATATCAGTTAATTAATATATAATAAACGCAGTAAATAAAAATTCGAAATCAAATTACCGTTGACAAATCTTTATTTCCAGATAAAAGAAACAAAATAAAAAAACAAATTTCAGTTCAACAACAAAAGAAAAAAATAGCCGGTCGGAAAATTTTCAAAACCATACATTTAACAATTTAATACTAAGCGACGATACGGAAAGTTTAGATTACACAGTTTAATTGTAAAAATGATTTACCTTTTAAAATACAGCTGAACACACAATCTTGGTGCACAGAATTTTCACAATACGGTTTATCGGTTTTTCGGAGGAAAGTTGAACGGAGTATACTTATAGCCGGAATCAATCAAAGCGCGAATAAGAATCTCAAGAGCCGAAAAATGAACTGATTCTTGAGAGCCCTCAATGATGCGCGCCAGCCAATTTATATCCAAAATTTTAGTTACATTCTTCGGCCGTAGTTCTGGTGTGGGAATTAAAACGTGAAATCTATCTAGTTTCGACAAAAACTTGTATCTATACTAGACGGCTTTCGTTTAAATTAAAATGTTGTATATACCGGGCGTCCTTTCAGTTGAAAAATTTAAATATCGGAAATGAATAAATTGTGTATGGTAGAATTTGGATTTGCGTAACTCGGACTTATACTAAAATATACAACGGTAATACCAAAAAATAAATCAATGTGGTAGTAGAAAGGGTTGTAAAGTAACGAGTTATATACACCCTAGTGGTAAAATAAAATATATTACGGAACAAAATAAAATAAAAATTAAACTTGCAAGAAGAAAAAAAATAACTCGTTACACACCCCCTTTACTTCGGTAAAAAAAAATGAATGAGCGAAAGTGTTGACATCGCAGGCACCTCTTTACGTACTTGGTGATGTCCCTGAACATTCCTGGCCAATAGTACAATTTTGCAGTCCGGGTGATGGTTTTAGCAATTCCCAGATGACCAGCATTCGGATTATCATGGTTTTCTTGCAACACCCGGATTCGGTCGGGCTTTGCTATACACAGTTTCCATGGATCGGGCATTTCTGGCTCTCGGAAATCATTGATATCCCAGAAATGACGGTATAGACTGTCTTCTTTTATGCAGTAGTCAGGAAACTTCTCTGGATCCTTCAGGACCTCTTCCTTCCTGTTCCGGTACCACGAACATTCGGCGGTTACATCGGTCAAACAGATTGCGGACGGTGAGTCGCTCTCGGCGGTCATTGGTAGCGGGTTTCTTGACAAAGCGTCGGCCACACGATTTAGAGCACCTTTACGGTACTGTATCTCGAAATCATACTGTTGTAGAAAAATACTCCACCTGGCTAAACGTCCGGACGGACTAGATATGGAATGCAGCCATCTAAGAGATTGATGATCGGTAACAACCGTGAAATGGTAGCCCTCTAAATAAGGACGCATCTTTTCAATCCCCCAAACAATGGCAAGACATTCTTTTTCGGTTACGGAGTAATTTTTCTCGGTAGGACTCAGGGTGCGACTTGCATACGCTACCACGTGTTCATGACCATCCTTCTGCTGGGTAAGGGCTATTCCCAAACCATATTCGGAGGCATCGGTCTGCAGAGTGAACGGTACGGTAAAATCAGGACAACTTAAGACGGGTGCTTCTGACAGACAGGTTTTGATTCTAGCGAACGCGGCTTCTTGTTCCTCGGCCCACTTCCATCGCTGAGATTTGCGGAGTAATTTCGTTAACGGAGCTACCTTTTCTGGAAACGATGGCACGAATCTCCTATACCAGGAGGCAACTCCCAAAAACCTTCTCAACTCTCGGAGATTTCTCGGGGCTGCATTACTATCTCCCAACTCTACGAGAGACGATGAACAGACTTCGGTAACAGATTGCTCCTTGTCAACCCCTAACACCAGGGAAGACTCAGAGACTTCGGAAATAGATTGCTCCTTGTCAACCCCTAACACCAGGGAAGACGCAGAGACTTCGGAAACAGATTGCTCCTTGTCAACCCCTAACTCCAGGGAAGACGCAGAGACTTCGGAACAAATTCGCTCCTTGTCAACCCCTAACACCAGGAAAGACGCAGAGACTTCGGAAACGGTTTGCTCCTTGTCAACCCCTAACACCAGGGAAGATTCAGAGACTTCAGAAACGGTTTGCTCCTTGTCAACCCCTAACTCCAGGGAAGACGCAGAGACTTCGGAACAAATTCGCTCCTTGTCAACCCCTAACTCCAGGGAAGACGCAGATATTACAGAAGTGGTTTGCTCCTTGCCAACCCCTAACACCAGGGAGGGCGCAGAGACTTCGGAAACAGGTTGCTCCTTGTCGACCCCTAACTCCAGGGAAGACGCAGAGACTTCGGAACGAATTTGCTCCTTGTCCACCCCTAACTCCAGGGAGGACGCAGATACTTCGGAAACAGGTTGCTCCTTGTCAACCCCTAATACCAGGGAAGACGCAGAGACTTCGGAAACAGATTGCTCCTCGCCAACCCCTAACACCAGGGAAGACGCAGAGACTTCGGAAACAGATTGCTCCTCGCCAACCCCTAACTCCAGGGAAGACGCAGAGACTTCGGGACAAGACAGATTTACAGACCGGCGGTCTTTCCTAAGACGGTGGGTGGTTTCTTCTCTACATATTATCGGCACAGCAGAATTGACTTCTTTCATAGGCCTGTTCACGGCCTCCAATATTCCAACAGGACTGGCCAATTGTGAACGCCTCACTAACTCATCATTCACGTATATTTCTCCGGTTCCTAACTCCAGCCGGAAATTATACTTTCGGAGGACATCATGTCCTAATACAATGTCGGTTATTAGACCAGGGAAATGCTCCAACGAACCCTCCATTGTGACGTCATTGATTTTCCATTTCAGCTCATATATGTCGGTGATGGAGACTAGATTTCCATTAGCTTAACGGGCCTTCGTAGCTTGACGAGAGGTAGTTTGCTTTCTTTGGGAAAAAGTCTTAGCTACCTGATCACCAATATACGACTTTGCTGCTCCGGTATCCAATAATGCTCTAAACATATGATTTCCTATTTCAACGTCTATGTGCGGTCGGGGGTCGTTCATTTCTGCTGGCGGTTCGGTGTGAGAGGCAAAGATTTGCGGAAGCTGTGTCGGCCTCTCTTCGGTACAACTTCGGTTTAGTTTTCCTGCCTCCTGCAGGAACAGTCTCGGGAAAATACTCCTTCTTTCTGGCAACGAGAACAGAATATTTTTGGCGGGTTTTGACAGTAATTCCTATAATGTCCAGACTCACCACAACGGAAACAGATGAGTTGACGGGAATATTGTCCTGAAGGTTGACGAGTAGTATCAGGCGGCGGCGGAGTATCGGTCGGTGACGGTTGGCTGGGACCGGCGATGGGCTCTCTGGATGGCCCAGGCATCGTGTTGTGAGAAGGTCCATATCTCGGCGAACTCATTGACTGCGGACGGGGATTTGGTCCCCGGTTCGGTCCAGTGTGGTTGGGTATAGACTGGAGTTCCTTCCTGAGGAGCTCATATTCCCTGACCACCTGACAAAAGGAGGAAAAATCGTCAAAGTCCCCTTTTCGGACTTGCAGACGGTATTCCGGCAACAGGTTACGGTACAGCCATGCTAACTGCTGTTCGGGAGTTAGCTTTCCATGTCTTCGCATCAAAGTCTGGAGTTCGGTGATATATGTGGCGGCGGACTCAGTCCTTCTTTGCAGACGACGGCTTATCTCAGCTTCCAAGTCGTCTTCGTAATTAACAGGGTAGAAGAAAATACGGAAATCTGTTTCAAATTCCTCCCAGGTAGAGTATCTGCTGCGGTTATTCCGGTACCAAAGAGCGGGCTCACCGGACAGTAATTCGGGTAACACCGGAAGCAGATTGTCTTTCTGGACATTCCTTGCGGTACAGATTTCTTCGATTCTTTCGATGAATGCAGCAGGATCTCCCCGGTTTCCAAAAGACACCTTCCAATCGTGCACGTTTATCGGTGTAGTTGCCATAGCGGTCGGATATTCCTCTTGGTCTATGGCGGATCGCGTAGCAATATTTCTTCTTCTCAAAATAAAAAAGCAACAAAGGCGGAAAAAAAAAGAAAAATCTAGCACCGGCAAAACGGTCGCTATTGAAATTTACAATACGGAAAAAAAATAGTATATTATACTAAAATAACGGTCCCTGTTCAAATCAACAATGGGCAAAAAAAAAACCCGTAAAACAGTATAAACGGTCCAGCAACAATACGCTAAAAAAAAATATCCACAGCTGTATTTCAGTTCCTGCTATAATCAGGTCTCTTTAACAATACGGTAAAATAACGGAAACGGAATAACGGTTCCAGCTCTAACAAATAATCAACTTTCTGCAATAATACGGTAAACAAACAGTCAACACAGACTTAACCGGTCCAAGCGAAAAAAACGCTTCAAAAAAAAATAAAAATTTAAAACGGTATTAAACTGATCCTATTGTAATCAACAATCAGGTCCCTGCTTTAACAAAAAAAAATACGGCAGAAAATAGTCAAAACAGACTTAAACGGTCCAAGCACAAATAAACGCTAAAAAAAATGGAAAACGGTATTAAACTGATCCTACAGTAATCAACAATTGGGTCCCTGCTCGGGCGCCATTTTGTAACGTGCCTCCCTTCTTACACGTGGCTCCTGCCACAAGAACACGTCACTATGGACACCCTTGATGCAAAATTCGGGTTTTTAAATCTCGGGCGCCAGATTATTAACGTGGTTTGCTCCACGGCCCCTTGACCCTTAGCGTCAAGAGTTCCAGATAGCCTCAGATGGAGGTTACGGAAAATTCCAGGGGTCTTGTTGAATTAAATTTAACTAACTAGTGAAAATCCGGAAAAGCCAAACCTTGGTTCTCCAATCAATAAATTGCGGTTAAAAATGAAAATAATAGGAATTCAAAACTTTGATCTATTAATACTCTGTGGTCTATTTTACGAATAATTCTTTTTAGTGACAAACAAATTAACCGGGAAAAGAAAATGAGGTATGTATTACCTATATCTGGGATTTTAACGGACTTAACGGTCAGGTTATCAAATACGGTTCAAATCTACCGGGTTCAACGGGGTCCCTAATGCACGATTTGGATCTGCCGGGTAATCAGACAAATTGTGGCTAAGCATCTTCCAAGTCTGATTATCCCTTGAATCCAAATGAAACCGGCAACTATTATTCCGACAATAAGAGAAAAAAATATAAATAATGATTCTACGAAACGGGAAAAGAACGATTTAGATCTGCCGGGAAATCAAACAAATTGTGGCTAAGCCTCTTCCAAGTCTGATTAACCCTTGAATCCAAATGAAACCGGCAACTAATATTCCGACGGGAAAAAAAAATATAAATAATGATTCTACGAAACGGGAAAAGAACGATTTAGATCTGCCGGGAAATCAAACAAATTGTGGCTAAGCCTCTTCCAAGTCTGATTAACCCTTGAATCTAAGGAAACCGATAACTATTATTCCGAAAAAAAATAAAAATTAAGACTAATTAGATCTGCCGGGAAATCAAACAAATTGTGGCTAAGCCTCTTCCAAGTCTGATTAACCCTTGAATCTACTAAAGCCGGTAACTATTATTCAAAAAAAAAATTTAAGAACGAGTTAGATCTGCCGGGAAATCAAACAAATTGTGGCTAAGCCTCTTCCAAGTCTGATTAACCCTTGAATCTACTAAAGCCGGTAACAATTATTCAAAAAAAAATATTTTCCCACGAGTTAAACGGTACCCAACTATCGACACACAGAGTAAAAATATTCGTACTAGCATAAAATTAAAATATTATACCTAATCCACTTGGATATCAATTTAATTTAAAACTACTGACAACCAAAAGCATAAAATAATTCGAGATTCCACTAATAATTCATATCAGTTAATTAATATATAATAAACGCAGTAAATAAAAATTCGAAATCAAATTACCGTTGACAAATCTTCATTTCCAGATAAAAGAAACAAAATAAAAAAACAAATTTCAGTTCAACAACAAAAGAAAAAAATAGCCGGTCGGAAAATTTTCAAAACCATACATTTAACAATTTAATACTAAGCGACGATACGGAAAGTTTAGATTACACAGTTTAATTGTAAAAATGATTTACCTTTTAAAATACAGCTGAACACACAATCTTGGTGCACACAATTTTCACAATACGGTTTATCGGTTTTTCGGAGGAAAGTTGAACGGAGTATACTTATAGCCGGAATCAATCAAAGCGCGAATAAGAATCTCGAGAGCCGAAAAATGAACTGATTCTTGAGAGCCCTCAATGATGCGCGCCAGCCAATTTATATCCAAAATTTTAGTTACATTCTTCGGCCGTAATTCTGGTGTGGGAATTAAAACGTGAAATCTATCTAGTTTCGACAAAAACTTGTATCTATACTAGACGGCTTTCGTTTAAATTAAAATGTTGTATATACCGGGCGTCCTTTCAGTTGAAAAATTTAAATATCGGAAATGAATAAATTGTGTATGGTAGAATTTGGATTTGCGTAACTCGGACTTATACTAAAATATACAACGGTAATACCAAAAAATAAATCAATGTGGTAGTAGAAAGGGTTGTAAAGTAACGAGTTATATACACCCTAGTGGTAAAATAAAATATATTACGGAACAAAATAAAATAAAAATTAAACTTGCAAGAAGAAAAAAAATAACTCGTTACAATATAATAAAAGATAAGGTTCGTGTTAACAGTATGTTATACACGTGTTGAAATGTTTTTGCTGATTTTGACAAATGTAATATAATAAAAATAATCTAGTAAGTTTCCGCGAGAAATGTCTAGTAAGCAGTTATGTAGTTATTGTGTCCATATGACTCTCCGGTTAAAAATCTTGCGAAAAGCGACGAAAACGCGAAACTTGTTTGTTACGGTTGCGGTGCTCCAGGTGTCATTCGGTCCAAATGCACTACTTGTCAGGGTAAAACCAAAACAGTAGTTCAATCTGTTGCTTTTAATCAAATCACAATAGAAAATGATTTTATGACAAATTCTGATTTGAACTTATATTCTGTTTCGATGTCTAGACCTTTACTACCAATTACGATTGACAATGTTGACGGAGTCGGATTCGCCGATTCAGGCGCACAAGGTAGTATAGCAGGTGCTAGCTTGTATAGGTTGTTGAAACAAAAAATTACGAGTTTTCGAAAACTAAAATGAACATTTCTTATGCTGACGGAAATATCCAAGATAAAGATATTCTGAAAACGAACGTCGATGTTTTTATTAAAGATAAAATGGTGTCCGTTACATTTATCATTTTCCCAGAACTCGAACATAATAGAACGCTTTTGGGAGTAGATTTCCTTGAAAAAGCTAAGATTATTTTAAATATCGCCGATGTTGGTATTTTTGTGAAGATCGAACGAAAGAGTTTCCGTTTGTTAAAGAAATCATTCTTGATGACTCACCGTTACAAATTTGCGAAGTAAGCGAATACTTTTTACGTACCAACGAAGGAGAAATTTTGGACTCTTCTCAACGTGCCAAAGTTAATGAGGTTCTTGCGCAGGCTTCGGATATTTTTGCCTCCAGTGGAGACCCTACTGATTTTGCTGATCACCGTATAACCACGGACGATAGTGACTCCATTGCTGTATCTCCTTATCCTTCAAATAATTTCAATAAACAATTTCTAAAAATTGAGATAGATAATCTTTTAGCGTCTAATATTATTGAAGAATGCGAATCTCCCCCATCGTACTAATTCCTAAACGAAATAATCCTAATTATTTGAGGTTATGTATAGACTATCGTCTAAATTCAATTACAGTTAGTGATAGTTTTCCAATGCCTCTTATGGACGATTTGTTACATTCAGCCAAACATACTCCTTTTTTTTGTCCACGATAAATTTACAATCAGGTTACTGGCAGGTACCGGTTGCACCTCCGGGCAGGGATAAAACATGCTTCGTTACACCTTTCGGCACCTTTAGTTTCAATCGAATGCCATTCGGCTTAAGGAATGCACCCGCTACATTTAACCGACCAATGGGACGTTTTTGCCGCGGACTTGGTGATCGTGCTGTTTTTACGTATTTGGATGATTTATTAATATTATCAGAAACTTTTGCAAAACATATTGATGATTTGACTGCCGTGTTTCAGAGACTTAAAATGTTTAAATTACGCGCGCGTCGAGACAGGTGCTCTTTCGAAAGAAACTCCGTACTATATCTCGGTCACGTGATTACTCCACAAGGTATCGAGCCAAACCCCGCAAAGACTGCCGCCATTAAAAATTTAAGTGAACCTAGTGGTATTAAACACGTTCATAGTTTTGTGCAGACGTGCTCGTGGTACCGTAAATTTGTGCCAAACTTTGCCGACATAGCTCGACCTTTAACGAACTTACTAAAGAAAAACGCGAAATTTCACTTCGGAGAAAAAGAAAAGTGCGCGTTTCAGACTTTAAAAGACATACTCACGTCATCTCCGGTTTTGATACAAGCTGATCAGACAAAGCCTTACATACTTCGAACCGACGCAAGTCAATATGCTCTCGGTGCGGTATTACTCCAGGGGGAGAAAAATATGGAACGACCCGTAGAATATGCAAGCCGCTTATTAACTTCTGCTAAACGCAAATTCTCTACTACGGAGCGAGAAGCTCTTGCCATCGTTTGGAGTACCGAAAAATTTCGGGCCTATTTGGAAAATGCGGAAGTAACCGTTGCTACGGATCATCAACCAATAAAATGGCTTTTTACTCTAAAAACACCTTCGGGACGTCTCGCAAGATGGGCGTTAAGACTTCAGGGACTCAATATGAACATAGTCTATACACCTGGGAAATCCAACATGGTTGCCGATATGATATCTAGACCTTTTTGTCCACACCCAGCCGATGAGACTTGTGGTATTTGCTTCGTCACGGTAGAAATGCCCAGATATGCACCAGAGGACCTTCGAGCCCAACAACTTGCTGACGACGATGTTGCAAATATTATTAAATCACTAGAATCAGAAGATTTAGTAGACTTGACCAGATGGTCTGAACGAGGATACCTACTCGCTGATGGAGTTCCTTATCATTTCAATCCTGTCAATGACTCCGAAAACCCTCAGTTGGTGATCCCTGAAACTTTACGAGAGGACATGCTGAAACAATACCATGACGCTGACACTGCTGGCCATTATGGTGTTGACCACACCTACAAGAAAATTTCCGAAAAATTCTTTTGGACTGGTATGCGAAGATACATTACCAATTATGTGAAAAATTGCTTAGATTGTCAACGGTATAAAAGTACGAACCTAAAACCCGCAGGATTGTTACAGACTCCAGCCCCTGCACAACGATTTGAAGTTATTGTTTCCGCTGAGAACTTTGTTCCCAGAATTACTCCTCATTTAAACAAACTAGCTGATTGTCTTTGTCTTTCTCACGAAGTCTTGATGAAAAAGCAGGACCAGAGAAAATGTGCTGCTGACCAAGATAGGAGAAATATATTTTTCGAAGAGCGAGATAAAATTTTACTCTCGACTCATACATTAAGCTCTGCCCAGAAGGGGTATACCAATAAATTCGCCACTAAGCGTGATGGACCTTATATTATCTCCAAAGTCGTCACGCCTACTTCATATGACATTTCTACATGTGATGGATCGGGGAAATCCTTGGGCGCTCTCATGTATCCGATATCAGCCCTTATCTCGCTAAATAAGAAATTCCGATACCCAAGCCCGTGCTCTCCAAGGATAAGAGAGGCCGTCCCAAGAAGAAATGAAGGCGGTTTTCTATTCGTTTTTACTATCTAACGTCGGAGGACCGTTACGTCATCTAGAGGGGGAGTGAGTAACAAGATCCCCTTCTTATTAAACCAACGTAACAACTGCGCTTTTTGGGTTACCTACCCTTTGAACTGTCCGTTGGTTGCAGTAGTGTGCTAATTAATTCTAAAGAGTGAATACGTTGAAACTCTTTTTTTATTTACCGGCTTTTCTCATTCCCGCTTTTTATTGTCAATCGCCGTTATTTTACATTTTTATAACCATTTTGTATTTCTAAGTTTTTGTTAGTGAATAAATCGTTGATATTTATGGAATAATTTCCTAAAACCCAACACCCGGACGATATCTAATTGTCCACCTGTTACATCTTATAATTTACGATATATTAGTTTTTAATGAAAAATCAATTACCAAAGTGTACCCTAATTTGTTTTTATAAGCAGGCCATTCTTCAATGAAGTCAGTCACATTTTTTTCGTTATTCTCTATCAACATTTTTCTTCTAAGTCTGTAGCAATTTTTCCACCACATTTTTATTTCATCCCATCTATTAAGTTGTTACGTTCTAAATATGACTGCAGCTTGTAATCAGTTCGAAAATCTGCAAATGGAAAAAAACAGAAAATTCTATACTCGCAGAAGCTTATAGAGAACCAAAATTTATTTAATTTTTTAAGATCTCAATGATAGGTACTAGTAAATAAGTTTTAATACAGTCCTGAATGAACATAACATCAATTTTTGTGAAATTATCGTTAGCGTGAAGCATTAAAGTAAATTTCAGAACAGAAGACTTAATATTACTTGGGCGCATCCCAACTCGTGCCCACTAATCCCTTAAAAGGTACAAGAGTAAAGGTCTCAATAATCTGTATACCTAACTCGTGCTCGATTGAAAAATTTACCTGTTCAAATTACCATCCCATCTATAGGAACAGGTATTATTGTTAAATTGGGTTTTCCTGAAGTACACAATTTATTATGGAAAACGTAAAAAGTTTCCAAAACTTCCATCAAATGCCGAAGAGGTGTTTGAAGTTTTAAACAATATCAATACACGCACTTTACAAGATGAGAACTTTGACCAACCTAACAAAACCTAACCCCAACCCCAGTTAGATTCGACGGCGGACCGAATTACGAAAAATTCGGAGTGCGATTTCGGAATTGGGTCCCATGTACCTACTATTTGTTTAATTTGACCAACCTAACAAAACCTAACCCCAACCCCAGTTAGATTCGACAGCGGACCGAATTACGAAATCAAGTGATATTGGAAAATGGTTGCGTTATTTCAAATAAATGACAACTGTATATGTAGGTCTTGAATATTTAATTATAATAAATAAGAATTAAAAACCGCAGTTCCGATGCACCCGGGCACGAGTTGGTGTATTAATTTTCTACCTGGTTTTTGAACGGGCACGAGTTGGTCAGTGATTTTCGGGGCCAGGTAATAACGGGCACGAGTTGGGAAACGCCGATATTACTTAATTTTATTAAATTTTCGAATTGAGTGTCTCCACTGTCATTGCTAAATTTACATGAATTTGTTTCACTAATTATTTCTTTAAAGGCACTACTAGAAGCTTGTAAAGTATAAATAATTTTTGTTGTGCCTTCAGACGTTTTGCAGGTGTTATTAGTAGTACTCGAGTTAGTACCACTGAGTTTATGTTTATTTTTAAAATGCCTTCTAAAACTAATTAAATTGGGAAAATATTGGGAGCAGATATCTTCTTCACATTTATAACGACTGACACTGGCCTTCGACACGGTTAATCATAATATACTAATTTAAAGATTGAATAAATATGGTATTAGAGGTATAGCTATAGATTTAATGAAAAATTACTTATTGAGAAGAACTCAAAGGGTAAAAATACAAAATAAAGTAAGTTCTGCGACTGTAGTCGTAACAGGAGTACCACAGGGTACGGTTTTAGGCCCTATACTTTTCCTTATTTACATAAACAATATAACAAAGATAAATAAGATCAAGGGTCATTTAATATCCTACGCAGACGATACTGCAATTATATTTACATCCCCAACATGGGAAGAAACTAAACGTATTGCTGAACTAGAAATGGAGAAAATGTATATGTGGTTCAATAATAACAAACTCTCATTGAATATCAAAAAAACTAAATTCATAACTTTTTCGCCAACCATGCATGATCAGCCAAAAAACTTAATTATTAAATTACACAAAACAAGTTGCAATAAGCAACAAGAATGTGATTGTTATTCGATAGAAAGAGCAAAATCAATAAAATATCTTGGAATCCTACTCGATCAACACCTAAAATGGAATGAACATATTAGTTATGTTGCTAGGCGTATACGTATTTTAATCTCCAAATTTTATGACCTGCGTGATATCTTGTCCAAGAAAAATTTGTTAATTTTATATAATTCATTCGCGGAATCTATTATTTCCTACTGCATTTCGGTATGGGGTACAGCTTTTAAAACAACACTCAATACACTACAGGTTGCTCAAAATTTGCTATTAAGAATTATTCACCGAAAAGGTAGACTTTACTCAACTGACCTCTTATATAAAGAAACTAATATATTCAATATCCAATCAATATATGTTAACCATTGTTTAAATAAGATGTTCCATGAGAAAAAAACAAATTTGACACCACTAATATATCACACTCGCTCAGCTATGAACTTAGATGTCCGGATCAAATTTTTTCACAAAACTACTACACAACACTCTTTCCCTTTTCAAGCAACAAAATTTTATAACATACTACCAAAATACATAAAAGAAATAAAAAAATACACTACATTCAAAAGAGAAGTAAACAAATTTATACTCACCAATCCGAACAAATTTAACACAATATAAATTTGTTAAAGATGCCCTACACATATTCATATTAAAATTGTCTTATACTTGCCTCTCCATTCTCACTTGAGACAAAATTATAAAAGAAAATAACTAGTTTAATAATAAATAATATTGCCTAAAATATTACAGGTACAGTCGTCAGAAGCAAACAAGAGCCCCGGAAAATATGCGAACTAAAACAAAGGTCATCGCAACTAGCCAATCAGGTGCCAATGTTAACGATTGTACATTAGTAATTGTTAATATAATCGAAATAATATGACCGAATGATTTCATCAATATACATCAATTTTAGTGTCTGTATCAGCGTTGTCAGTGTAAGGATAATTATCCGATTTTTAGACAATTTCGCTAACCGAATAGTTTTTCCAGTGCTTTGCAGAAAGGATAATATATAAAACAGCTATTGTTTTTGGGGATTTTCAATATTGACTAGGGTCGCAGACTTTTAATTAGACAACACTGTGTCCTTTTGGTAATTTTGACAAATTCTGATAATTTGAATTGTAAGTTCGGATAATATTTATTTTCACATCGGCAACACTGGACTGTATTCTATTTGATATTTGATGTCTGCTGTTATTTTATAATCTGCTTCTATATTTTCATATGTTATTATTTGCTTCATAAATTACAGGACAATCAGTCTTTATTAAGACTAGTTTGATAATTACCTTAACATAGTAAGGTATGTTCTATAATTAAAATTAATAAACATAACCTAGAACAACACACAATAACCAGCCATTATATTCATCAGGCCTATTAATGTTTGTTTTTCTTTCAGTTCAATTTTCCCCAACAAAATATACCCAAAATCAAGGAAAACAGTCCACAGTGAAGCTCGCAATATTATTAAAAACGTTGTGGAATTTTTTGATACACAGAAAGCTGCTGGTGTGTGGTCATTCCCTTTGGACAAAGCCACAGAATTAACTGCAGCAGCAACAGGAAAATCAGTTACCTCCATAAAACGTATCAGAAAGGAGAAATCACTGTTGCAAGAAGGTGTTTTACTGGGGTCTCCTTCAAAAAAACAAAAAAGTGGTGGTACCAACAAAATAGAATTGGATGATTGTGACTTGGGTATTTTGAAAAGAATCGGACATGAATGCTATACGGTTGATAAACAAGTTCCAACAATAAATATTCTGGTAAATAAAATGAAAAATAAAGTAGATTACTCTGGCGGTCCAGACACCTTAAGAAAGCACTTAAAAAATATTGGATTTCAGTATAAAAAATGCCACAATAAAAGAAAATTTTTGATGGAACGTAATGATATTGTAGCTTGGCGGGCTCGTTATTTAAGAAGGTTCAGGGGTAATGATGCACTGGGTCACAACAAGAAGCCAATAACTTATTTGGATGAAACTTATATCCATCCATCATATGGCGTTAGTAAATGCTGGCAATCGGAAGATGAACCTGGAGTGTATACATCCAACAGAGCTGGTCAATGGTACATAATAGTACACGCTGGTGGACGTTATGGGTTTGTGAACAACGGACTACTAATTTTCAAGTCAAAAAGCAAATCAGGGGATTATCACGATGACATGAACCATACAAATTTTATGAACTGGTTAGAAACACAATTAATACCAAACCTACCTCCTAATGGTATTGTGATTATGGACAATGCGCCTTACCAGAGTGTTCAAATTGATAAGCCACCAACCCAATCAACTCGGAAGCATATTATTAGAGAATGGCTTGAAGCAAATGGCATCTCAACAACAAATGATATGCTTAAAGCAGAACTTCTGGATCTCGTCAAACGTTTCAACCATTCTAAAACATACTATGTGGATGAGTTGTTGAAAAAACATGGACATACTGTGGTACGGTTGCCGCCATATCACTGCGACCTCAATCCAATTGAGCTAATATGGAGTAGCGTTAAACATAAAGTGGCAATGAAAAATGTTTCTCAAAGTGCTGCTCGAATAGAACAATTAGTTCGAGCTGCCTTTGATGAAGTTGGTTCTTCGGAATGGAACAAACACTGCGACCATGTGGACCATATAGCTGAGGAAATGTGGAGGAATGATGGACTATTAGATGATGTGGTGGAAAATATGTGTTTCACTGTTAACACTGGTTCATCAGATGAAAGTGGGAGTGATGAATACGAAAGTAAGTGATGAATATGAAAGTGAGAGTGATGAATAGTAAACTGAATAACATTTTTGTAAACTACAGTGTTTTATTTTGTTCATCTTTAATATCTTGTGCTATAAAGTAACACATAAATTCATTACATGAACATATAAGACATACATGGTTCATTATTAGCTAAATAAACAATTTTAATGCAATACAAGTTGAATTTTGCTTGCAATCTAATGTCTTTTCAAAATATAATGTATAATACTTTCAATTAATGAAGTCATTTGCAATTTTTTTCAATTGGAACCTCTGTATCAATATTTAATTATAAGTTTGTATTAAATTAAAAAAATGGAAAATTGTTTTATTTGTGAACCCAACTGAATAAGTAATATCATTTTACAAAAAATATAACTAGGTTTTCCACATCAATTTTCTGATTAATTTCATTTTTTTTGACTTAACTTGAATGTAATTTGTTAGGTACATATGCTAATGAAATATCTACATGTTTACTTTAGTAATTGGTTCTTTTGTAATGTGAAACTTAACAATGTTGTTGATTAAACAATAGTTTCTAATATCTAACTGTTGTGTTTGAATAAAGCAAATGAATTGAAGTAGAACAGCATTTAATATTTTTATATATTTGACAAATCACACAAAATTATTGCCATACAGTCTTGTTTATAACAACAACCAAATATATAAGATATGCTAATTGGTAGTGGTGAAGTGTATATTCCAATATTAATACTGTTATTCACTTGTAACTTTCGGCTGTTGTTAAAAGAAATGAACACTGGAAAAAATGACAAATCTAAATATACGAAATTGGTCACACTATTAATTTGAATTAAACACAAAGTTAACAAATGGCTGGATTCGACGTTCTACTCCAAAAGATCCTGATGTGTAAGCAGATAGATGTAGGAATAGGCTACATAACCAGTTCATATTTTGTTGCTTCCAATACAAACTGACCCTTTTTTTACGACATTACTACAGTCATGAAATTTTAAAATATACATTTAGAAAAGATGGTAGTTTTATTTTTGGTCAAATACTTATTTTTTTATTAATATTTAGGGTTAAATTTTTAGCAAGTTGGATTTTGTTTACATATCTTTTGACAGTTGATACTTATAGTATCGATATTTGGTCATCGATTCAAAATATCGATTGTTATCACAGGAATACAACTACAGCGACATGGACACGCCCACCCAGGGCTCTTGTTTGGATCTGTTAACTGTACATATTACATAATTTATGTTAGTATCTTATGCGAGGAGTTACGAGACAGACTTCCTAGCTTAGTGTGATCTCCTCCCGTAGGCTACTTGAAAATAATTATATGAATTTGTAATAGAAAAAAAAACACCATGTACTTTAATAATAGTGAATAAATTGAATTGAATTGAATTTATAACGACTACAAGTGGATAAACCATGTTGTAATTTAAAATGCCGTATAAGAACTAGAAAGTCATATAGTTCTTACTACATATAAAGCAAATTATATTACCTACCTAATCAAATTAATTTGTACTCTCCTTATAATCTCCTCTAATACAATTTGATCTCCTAAACTGATCTATGGTGGAGTTTGGCAAAAAATTTTAATCTCCTGGTGTCTCAAATTTTTAAAAGTGACCAAATCCAAAGTTAGAAGATCCTGTAAAATTTAAAAATAGAAATCAAATAATTTATTAACCAAAAAAATTATAAAAATATTAAACAATTTCTTTCTACTCACTTATACACTTATCGGTAACTAATTATTGGTTAGTAATTTTAAATTTTTTACACAAGCTTGTAACATCACACTTTAACCACCTGTTCTTTAACTTATAAACTATATTCTTTTTTGTTATTGGATTTTAGAATTTTTTTTAGAGATATGCATTCATTACTTCCCACATCCGACCTTTTCGTAATTGACCGTGTGACGTATGTTGTAAAACTTGTAAACCACAGAACTAAACCTGCAAACCGCAGCACACCACACTACTTACTTAGGTTAGAATGAAAACAAATATTGAAAATAAAACAAGAGTCTTGTTACCCTAACAATCTTATTGTAACTTATACAGCACACATTGCACGGTAAACAAATACCAAGATCTATATCAAAATGAAAAGTATTATGAACCTAAAATATTATTATTGTACCATTCACAACTGTATCGGTTTCTGAGAAAATAAGTATTTTACTTTTAACATATTCTATTACTTACTTTAAAAACTCTCTTGTCACTTTTAAAATTCGACATTGACAGAAGATTTACAACAACTTACCGTTGTATCATTTTTTCAATTGTTGTTGTAACATTGTTATGGTTTCTCTTGCAACACGCTTGTATTACACACTTTTATGTTTTAATAATTTAACATTTTTTAAATTAGTTTTACGAAAAATTATCATCAATAATAAAAATGGTCTTAAAATAAAGGTATTGTTAATAATACAAGACATTTTTCTGAGTGTGTATATGAACTAAACGCGAGTAATGTTAACTGCCCTGTGATAATGAGAATTTTTAATTAATGAAATTTTTTATTAATGGAATTTTTTATTAATGAAATTTTTTATTAATGAAATTTTTCATTCTAAAAGTTGAATCAACAGATACCTAACATAATATTTCACGCAAAATATGTGAATTTAATTTGATTCTATCTTTGTCTTTCCAATTTGCAGCTTTGATGCACGCAGTGGTGTTTGGTAACGTGACTGCGATCATCCAAAGAATGTATTCGAGGCGATCTCTTTATCAGCAAAAATGGAGGGATCTCAAGGATTTTCTCACTTTGCACCAGATTCCGAAAGAACTGAAGCAAAGAATGCAGGATTATTTCCAAACGATGTGGTCACTGAATCACGGGATTGATATTCATGAGGTACAAAATTGAGTTTTCATTACTTGAATTATGTAGATATTATTTCTGACATTAATTTTGACATTATTAATATTGTCTCAAAAATTTTATAAAGTCACGTGTCACGTGTGAGCGTCTTTTGATATTCAACGTCAAAGGTCGTGAAAATCACTTTTTGGAAATATGTCTATTCCTTTGCCTCAAATCGTATTTAGATTTATTATAAAAATTTGTGGAGTATAAAATTCTTTATAAATTTTATCTCAAACGAATCACGTGTTTGAGATTGATGGCGAAGAGTGCGGAGCGCTCATTCAAACATGCCACAGCGTGAGGTGGATCACGAATCCGAGTCCATGATATTATGATTCTCCAATTTAATTATTAGTTATGTATCAGTCAATTAACTATTCGATATATGAAATTCATAAATATCAAATAGTTATTTACTACTTACATTTTTTGAATAAATATTGCATTTTCAATTACGAAAGAAATTGTTAATTTTTGTCTCAAATGTGAAAACTCATGGACGCGGGAAAAATTATTTCCAATGTTCAACAGGGACTGCACAAATTTAATTATGTATTATTGCTGGAGAAAAATATCGTGAGAATTTATTTTCTCAATTTGTTTCCTACTAAAAATACCCCTAATAATAATTTAATCAAAAAAGATTTAACATAATCCACTCATTCACTTCATAATTTAAACAGGATGATTCTCGTCGAGCTTACACTATCTATTGCAATGTATTGAATTAGTGATGGTAGGTTTTAAGTAATATTTATATTGTTATGTACTTAGTTTGAAATCTTGAATTTCCCTTTCCCTTTTTATTAATTATAATTATTTTTTTACTAGCGTGCGGAAAAGTCCACTTTCCCGCACTCATTTTAGTGTTGAAAGAGTCACTTTTCCGCACTAGTCACTTAGTGCGGAAAAGTAAAGTTTTTGGGGAGTAAACTGACATTTCGATATTTAAAATATATATTTGTATGGTTGTAGTTTACAAAATGATTGAAAAATTAAGAAATTTATTAGAATTCTGCTATAATTTTTAATAAAAAGAAACGTATGTTTCAATAATTTTTTAATGGCCCTGGTATAAGCCTCGAAATCTGACTTCATTGGAAAACATTTTAGCCTCTGCAATTAATTTGCAGAATGCTACAAATTGCACGTTCAATGTTAATATTAATGATAATTATTTTGTTGATATGTATTTAATAATAAATGTTTTTTTATGTTAACTTTTGGGTTTTTCCCGTACGCTAGTAGAAAAAATAGTGAACCTAACACGTGCGTAAAGTGACTTTTCCGCACGCGATTGCTGGCCGAACTCCGCTGACGCGTCGCTCGGCCATCTGCAATTGGGTAAACTACTATTTTCTGCGTGCGGAAAAGTCCACTTTTCCGTACTCATTTTTGTGTTGAAAGAATCACTTTTCCGCACTAGTCACTTAGTGCGGAAAAGTAAATTTGTAAGGTTTTTGGGGGAGTATACTGACATTTGAATATTTAAAATATATATTTGTGTAGTTGTAGTTTACAAAATGACTGAAAAATTAGGAAACGTATGTTTCAATAATTTTTTAATTGCCCTGGTATAAGCCTCATCAAATGAATGTCAAATAATAATAAAAATCTGACATTTTTTATTTGTCACTTTGAATCACCGTAGCAACAAATAAAAAATAAACCTATCAGTCAAAACACTATCTCCACATCTCCATTAGCTGTGGAGATGTCGCTGATATCGCACTCGTAGCATTTCCTTTGGTGTGGTATCAACGTAGTCTCTAGTCCAGGATTATGCTCTTTGAGCTTCTGGACGAATAGCATCTACCTTGTGCTGATGAGGCGCAAAAACGCCGAAACCGGTCTAGTGATGTTATTCCTTCTAATCGCAAACCAGAATGGTTGGTTCTATCTTAACAGATATACTGATGGTATTTAACCGTTATGGCGGTGAAAAAACAGTGGTCAACTGACGGAATCTATAAATTAAGTGATATTTATGAAAAAAATTCTATCCTATACAAAGTGTACCGTGAACCGGAATAGAGGAAAGAAGCAACAGATCTCGCAAGAGAAGGCAATGGAATTTAGCTGTACTGCAGACGAGGTACAAAGAAAAATTCATAATTTGAGAAATCAGGTGAATGTATTTATTATTAGGTATTGGTAGAAAATGATTTTAATAGTCCATTTTAATAATTATAGATGTCACAAAGACATGAGAAAAAAAAATTATAAAAGTACCTGGCCTCACTTTGCTGCTCTCAAGTTTGCGATACCTGGTTTGACAGCAAACCAGTCTGAATCGTCCCAATCCAGAATAAACAGAAACAATTTACGTGAGTTAAACAGTGGTCATGATTGTTTGTTATATTTATTAATATTATTTATATTATTCATTGAATAATATAAATACTTTGTTGTTATATAAATTATTATAACTGCCTATATTGCCATAACACTTCACCCTCGGCAGTCATAAAATATTCAGTAAATTCTCATCGTACTTTCTTCTGAGGAATTTCGTTGCCCTCCTATGTGTAAGGAAAGCATTGAATTTGTGGGCACATCGTCCCTCCAAGTTCCTGGTGTAATCTCATGAGTATCTTCATTTTCTGTATCAATCAGCCCTCAATGTAAGTAGTTTGCTCTGGACTTACTGTCTCTATTTTCTAATAAGAAATTATGCGGGACACATATCACTCTATCAGGAGTGAGAGCTATGGGTTTGCGAAGAACTCGAAATTTGTTTGTTATAATACCAAACGATTTTTCTACAATACGACGAGCTCTGGTTAATCGGTAGTTGAAAATACGATTTGCTGCAGGCTGACCATGATATGGATATGATTTTAGTATGTAGGGCTTTATCGTGAATGCATCATCAGCGACAAACAAATATGCCACAGATTTGTTCCCATTTAGTAGAGGTCTTGAACTAGGTAAATGTAGAGTTCCGTGTTCCAGTCCTTCATATATTGAACAATTTTGAAACACCCCACCGTCTGATATTCTTCCATTACATCCAACATTAACATAAGTGAACGTGTATTGTGAGTCTACTACTGCCAATAAGACAATACTGTACATCCTTTTATAGTTATAGTGACTTCCGCTGTTTTCTGGAGCTTGTAGTACCACATGTTTTCCATCAAGAGCCCCGAGACAATGTGGAAAATTCCAGAGCCCATTAAATGAATCCGCTATACTTGGAAACTTTGAAAACTGAAAAAAATATTATTTCAATATTTACAGTTACTTCTATTAAAGATTCATTTCATCTTTTTATTATTTTAGCTTGAAACACAATCTAAGCAGCTATTAACTGAAAGAGCCGAGCCTGCAAATATGAAGCATCTGTCAAAGATAATGGTCCACCAAAGAAAAAAAAAACATTGTACAAATCGTGACATAATATTGAATGACCAACTTTTTAAATCTGCGTTGGATACTCTGCAAAAGCCAATGCACGAAAAAAACATGTTCGGACAATACGTTGCTATGGAATTGAGAGGATTACACAGCGATTTTTTGAGAGAAGATTGTTTAGGATTGATATCCCTTTTATTTGGAATCAAACCCAATTTGTACATCCACTAATAATCAGCTTTAATTTTAAAGTTATAATCACACATATACAATACATAAAATAAAATGCGTTACAATATGGTTACATGTATGTACTATGACTGTCTTTTTGCTACTACACCCCGCCCGCGAGCAGGTGGTCTCACCGAGAATGTTTTAATTATGCGGCGTTGCCACTAAGCACTTTTCCGCAGGTATTATGGGGAAACCGAACATGCCCCCCACCTTGAAAGAAGTTTCAACCGTGCAGTGCTATGGAGTCGCTCGCAGTCGACTTTTCGAGAAAAAAAAACGATTAAACTTGACGTGATTGTCACAGAAGAAACACAAAAAAAAACACAGGTCATTAGTTCTTCACTCTTCTTTGTCATCAAGCGGCAACGGGCAGATCTTGGCAAAAGATCTTTTTACGTGGCCCTCTGTGGTACGGATTGTGGCTACTCTTGCTACTCCGTCTGCGCCTGGATGAATGATCTCCACGCGTCCTAGCTTCCACTTCATTGGAGGTTGGTTGTCCTCTTTTAGCAGCACTAATGTGTCTGTTTTAAGCGAGTCGTAATTATATTTCCATTTGGTGCGCCTTTGTAATTCGCTTACATATTCTTTGTTCCATCTTTTCCAGAGATGCTGTTTGACTTGAACTAGATGCTGATACATAGATAGCCGGTTTCTCGGCAAATGGGTTACGTTGGGCTCAGGAACGGCATTCGACGAGCGACCGATTAAGAAGTGTGATGGTGTTAAAGGATGAAGGTCATGGGGAGAGTCTGATAGGGGTGATAGCGGTCGAGAATTTAGAATTGCTTCCACTTCGGTCAGGATAGTATACAACTGTTCGAAAGTGAATGATAAATCTTTTGTTACACGTCTAAGATGGTACTTAATACTTTTAATTCCCGCTTCCCAGAGTCCTCCAAAATGGGGAGATCGTGGAGGTATAAACTTCCACGTTATGTCATTGGCTTGAAAGGAATTTGTTAAATTGGTTTCGTTGTTAATAATGAACCTTCCCAATTCCTTTAGGGCATTATTGGCCCCTACAAAATTTGTGCCGTTATCACTATAAATACAAGCGGGCTTGCCCCTTCTGGAAACAAACCGTTTTAAAGCCAATAGAAAGGCATCCGCACTGAGATCGCTCACCAATTCTGTATGCATAGCCTTTGTGGCACAACAAACAAAGAGGCATATGTAAGATTTTGATACCGTGCATCCTCGTCCGGATTTACTTTTTACCGACACAGGTCCGGCATAGTCAACGCCGACGAATTCAAACGGGTGTCTCGACTTTAAACGCATTTCCGGTAAGGATGCCATTATAGGTTGAATTTGAGAGGGTTTATACCTAAAACATGGAACGCATTTTCGTACAACCCTTTTAACTAATACACGTCCGCCTACAATCCAGAACCTTTCGCGGAGTGTGACTAACGTGTGCTGCGGCCCAGCGTGCATCAATCTTAAATGTGTGTTCCTTACTAGTAAATCGGCCAAATGACTTTTAGACGATAAAATTGCCGGGTGTGTTTTCTCAAAGGCAAATTTGGCGTTGGTTAATCGTCCACCAACGCGTAAAACGCCGTCGCGGTCTAAAAACGGATTAAGACTAATAATTTTGCAGTCAATGGCGGGTTTATCATTTTTCAATTTATTAATGTCACGCTGAAAAAACTCGCTTTGCGATAATTTTGTTAGGCAGTTTAATGCGCTGTCTAATTCAGAGACTTCCAACGGTCCAGTCTTACTTAGTTCAGGATTTTCCTTGTATTTACAGTTTAAATAGAAACGTCTTATATACGCGGTGATTCGTTTGAGTTTATTTATGTCCGAGAATTTTTTAATAAAATCGTTTTCTGAACACGTGATAAGTAAATTAACCTTTTGTTTACGAATATCGGGCAAATTCTCGTCTTTGTTGTGATATTCAGGCCAATTCGCCCCTTTTTCCCTTAGGAATGGAGGTCCGTCCCACCACATCGAATTATTCAATAAATTTCCGGGTTTTACACCTCTCGACACGAGGTCCGCAGGATTGTTTTTAGACGATACGTGACACCAACTATCCACTGCCGACAAGTCTTGGATTTCGGCGACACGATTACCAACGAAGGGCTTTAATTGATTGGGTGAATGTTTCAGCCACCCCAACACTACCGTTGAATCTGACCAGTAAACACACTGATCAGTTTTAATACGTAACGACCTTTTGACTTCGTTTGACAATCTGACTAAGGTTACGGCTGCCATTAATTCTAGTCGCGGCAACGTAACGGTTTTTAACGGTGCGACTTTGGACTTTGCGCATAAAAGATTTGTGAACACTGCACCGCTCGCGTCAATCGATCTTAGGTAAATACAAGATCCGAATGCATCTTCGGACGCATCCGAAAAACCGTGCAATTCAATCCTAACAGCAGTATAACGTCGAATTGTGTGTTTTGCGACGTTTTAGACTCTATTGAGACTTCTTACGTGTTTTTGTCTGTATATGAGAGGTAGAGAATGGAAAATGGTCGAATTGCAAGCTGATTCTAGTTTTCAGGTATATTGGAATGAGTTTGTCAATTAGTAAGTTATCTTGTGATCTTTATAGTAGAATTGAGAAGTTCTGAGTGATTCCGAGTTCCATTGACCCTTTGGGGGAGTTGTAACGTGAGATTCCGCGTATTCGGAAGGAATAACGTCGAATTGTGTGTTTTGCGTTGTTTTAGACTCTATTGAGACTTCTTACGTGTTTTTGTCTGTATATGACAGGTAGCGAATGGAAAATGGTCGAATTCCAAGATGGTTCTTGTTTCCAGGTATATTTGACTGAGTTTGTCAATTATTAAGATATCTTGTGATCTTTATAGTAGGATTGAGAAGTTTTGAGTGATTCCGAGTTCCATTGACCCTTTGGGAGAGTTGTAACGTGAGATTCCGCGTATTTGGAAGGAATAACGTCGAATTGTGTGTTTTGCGTTGTTTTAGACTCTATTGAGACTTCTTACGTGTTTTTGTCTGTATATGAGAGGTAGAGAATGGAAAATGGTCGAATTGCAAGCTGGTTCTTGTTTTCAGGTATATTTGAGTGAGTTTGTCAATTATTAAGATATCCTGTGATCTTTATAGTAGAATTGAGAAGTTTTGAGTGATTCCGAGTTCCATTGACCCTTTGGGGGAGTTGTAACGTGCGATTTCTCGTATTTGGATGGTATAACGTCGAATTGTGTGTTTTGCGACGTTTTAGACTCTATTGAGACTTCTTACGTTTTTTTGTCTGTATATGAGAGGTAGAGAATGGAAAATGGTCGAATTGCAAGCTGATTCTTGTTTTCAGGTATATTGGAGTGAGTTTGTCAATTAGTAAGTTATCTTGTGATCTTTATAGTATAATTGAGAAGTTCTGAGTGATTCCGAGTTCCATTGACCCTTTGGGAGAGTTGTAACGTGAGATTCCGCGTATTTGGAAGGAATAACGTCGAATTGTGTGTTTTGCGACGTTTTAGACTCTATTGAGACTTCTTACGTGTTTTTGTCTGTATATGAGAGGTAGAGAATGGAAAATGGTCGAATTGCAAGCTGATTCTTGTTTTCAGGTATATTTGAGTGAGTTTGTCAATTAGTAAGTTATCTTGTGATCTTTATAGTAGAATTGAGAAGTTTTGAGTGATTCCGAGTTCCATTGACCCTTTGGGGGAGTTGTAACGTGAGATTCCGCGTATTTGGATGGTATAACGTCGAATTGTGTGTTTTGCGTTGTTTCAGACTCTATTGAGACTTCTTACGTGGTTTTGTCTGTATATGAGAGGTAGAGAATGGAAAATGGTCGAATTGCAAGCTGGTTCTTGTTTTCAGGTATATTTGAGTGAGTTTGTCAATTATTAAGATATCCTGTGATCTTTATAGTAGAATTGAGAAGTTTTGAGTGATTCCGAGTACCATTGACCCTCTGGGGGAATTGTAACTTGCGATTTCGCGTATTTGGATGGTATAACGTCGAATTTTAACTAATACACGTCCGCCTACAATCCAGAACCTTTCGCGGAGTGTGACTAACGTGTGCTGCGGCCCAGCGTGCATCAATCTTAAATGTGTGTTCCTTACTAGTAAATCGGCCAAATGACTTTTAGACGATAAAATTGCCGGGTGTGTTTTCTCAAAGGCAAATTTGGCGTTGGTTAACCGTCCACCAACGCGTAAAACGCCGTCGCGGTCTAAAAACGGATTAAGACTAATAATTTTGCAGTCAATGGCGGGTTTATCATTTTTCAATTTATTAATGTCACGCTGAAAAAACTCGCTTTGCGATAATTTTGTTAGGCAGTTTAATGCGCTGTCTAATTCAGAGACTTCCAACGGTCCAGTCTTACTTAGTTCAGGATTTTCCTTGTATTTACAGTTTAAATAGAAACGTCTTATATACGCGGTGATTCGTTTGAGTTTATTTATGTCCGAGAATTTTTTAATAAAATCGTTTTCTGAACACGTGATAAGTAAATTAACCTTTTGTTTACGAATATCGGGCAAATTCTCGTCTTTGTTGTGATATTCAGGCCAATTCGCCCCTTTTTCCCTTAGGAATGGAGGTCCGTCCCACCACATCGAATTATTCAATAAATTTCCGGGTTTTACACCTCTCGACACGAGGTCCGCAGGATTGTTTTTAGACGATACGTGACACCAACTATCCACTGCCGACAAGTCTTGGATTTCGGCGACACGATTACCAACGAAGGGCTTTAATTGATTGGGTGAATGTTTCAGCCACCCCAACACTACCGTTGAATCTGACCAGTAAACACACTGATCAGTTTTAATACGTAACGACCTTTTGACTTCGTTTGACAATCTGACTAAGGTTACGGCTGCCATTAATTCTAGTCGCGGCAACGTAACGGTTTTTAACGGTGCGACTTTGGACTTTGCGCATAAAAGATTTGTGAACACTGCACCGCTCGCGTCAATCGATCTTAGGTAAATACAAGATCCGAATGCATCTTCGGACGCATCCGAAAAACCGTGCAATTCAATCCTAACAGCAGTATAACGTCGAATTGTGTGTTTTGCGACGTTTTAGACTCTATTGAGACTTCTTACGTGTTTTTGTCTCTATATGAGAGGTAGAGAATGGAAAATGGTCGAATTGCAAGCTGATTCTAGTTTTCAGGTATATTGGAATGAGTTTGTCAATTAGTAAGTTATCTTGTGATCTTTATAGTAGAATTGAGAAGTTCTGAGTGATTCCGAGTTCCATTGACCCTTTGGGGGAGTTGTAACGTGAGATTCCGCGTATTCGGAAGGAATAACGTCGAATTGTGTGTTTTGCGTTGTTTTAGACTCTATTGAGACTTCTTACGTGTTTTTGTCTGTATATGACAGGTAGCGAATGGAAAATGGTCGAATTCCAAGATGGTTCTTGTTTCCAGGTATATTTGACTGAGTTTGTCAATTATTAAGATATCTTGTGATCTTTATAGTAGGATTGAGAAGTTTTGAGTGATTCCGAGTTCCATTGACCCTTTGGGAGAGTTGTAACGTGAGATTCCGCGTATTTGGAAGGAATAACGTCGAATTGTGTGTTTTGCGTTGTTTTAGACTTTATTGAGACTTCTTACGTGTTTTTGTCTGTATATGAGAGGTAGAGAATGGAAAATGATCGAATTGCAAGCTAGTTCTTGTTTTCAGGTATATTTGAGTGAGTTTGTCAATTATTAAGACATTCTGTGATCTTTATAGTAGAATTGAGAAGTTTTGAGTGATTCCGAGTTCCATTGACGCTTTGGGAGAGTTGTAACGTGAGATTCCGCGTATTTGGAAGGAATAACGTCGAATTGTGTGTTTTGCGTTGTTTTAGACTCTATTGTGACTTCTTACGTGTTTTTGTCTGTATACGAGAGGTAGAAAATGGAAAATGGTCGAATTGCAAGCTGGTTCTTGTTTTCAGGTATATTTGAGAGAGTTTGTTAATTATTAAGATATCCTGTGATCTTTATAGTAGAATTGAGAAGTTTTGAGTGATTCCGAGTTCCATTGACCCTTTGGGAGAGTTGTAACGTGAGATTCCGCGTATTTGGAAGGAATAACGTCGAATTGTGTTTTTTCCGTTGTTTTAGACTCTGTTGAGACTTCTTACGTGTTTTTGTTTGTATATGAGAGGTAGAGAATGGAAAATGGTCGAATTGCAAGCTAGTTCTTGCTTTCAGGTTAATTTGAGTGATTTTGTCAATTATTAAGTTATCTTGTGATCTTCATAATACAATTGAGGAGTTTTGAGTGATTCCGAGTTCCATTGACCCTTTGGGAGAGTTGTAACGTGAGATTCCGCGTATTTGGAAGCATTAACGTCGAATTGTGTGTTTTGCGACGTTTTAGACTCTATTGAGACTTCCTACGAGTTTTTGTCTGTATATGAGAGGTAGAGAATGGAAAATGGTCGAATTGCAAGCTAGTTCTTGCTTTCAGGTTAATTTGAGTGATTTTGTCAATTATTAAGTTATCTTGTGATCTTCATAATACAATTGAGGAGTTTTGAGTGATTCCGAGTTCCATTGACCCTTTGGGAGAGTTGTAACGTGAGATTCCGCGTATTTGGAAGCATCAACCCCGAATTGTGTGTTTTGCGACGTTTTAGACTCTATTGAGACTTCTTACGTGTTTTTGTTTGTATATGAGAGGTAGAGAATGGAAAATGGTCGAATTGCAAGCTAGTTCTTGCTTTCAGGTTAATTTGAGTGATTTTGTCAATTATTTAGTTATCTTGTGATCTTCATAATACAATTGAGGAGTTTTGAGTGATTCCGAGTTCCATTGACCCTTTGGGGGAGTTGTAACGTGAGATTCCGCGTATTTGGTAGGAATAACGTCGAATTGTGTGTTTTGCGTTGTTTTAGACTCTATTGAGACTTCTTACGTATTTTTGTCTGTATATGAGAGGTAGAGAATGGAAATAGGTCGAATTGCAAGCTGGTTCTTGTTCTCAGGTATATTTGAGTGAGTTTGTCAATTATTAAGATATCCTGTGATCTTTATAGTAGAATTGAGAAGTTTTGAGTGATTCCGAGTTCCATTGACCCTTTGGGGGAGTTGTAACGTGAGATTCCGCGTATTCGGAAGGAATAACGTCGAATTGTGTGTTTTGCGTTGTTTTAGACTCTATTGAGACTTCTTACGTGTTTTTGTCTGTATATGACAGGTAGCGAATGGAAAATGGTCGAATTCCAAGATGGTTCTTGTTTCCAGGTATATTTGACTGAGTTTGTCAATTATTAAGATATCTTGTGATCTTTATAGTAGGATTGAGAAGTTTTGAGTGATTCCGAGTTCCATTGACCCTTTGGGAGAGTTGTAACGTGAGATTCCGCGTATTTGGAAGCATTAACGTCGAATTGTGTGTTTTGCGACGTTTTAGAGTCTATTGAGACTTCTTACGTGTTTTTGTTTGTATATGAGAGGTAGAGAATGGAAAATGGTCGAATTGCAAGCTAGTTCTTGCTTTCAGGTTAATTTGAGTGATTTTGTCAATTATTAAGTTATCTTGTGATCTTCATAATACAATTGAGGAGTTTTGAGTGATTCCGAGTTCCATTGACCCTTTGGGAGAGTTGTAACGTGAGATTCCGCGTATTTGGAAGGATTAACGTCGAATTGTGTGTTTTGCGACGTTTTAGACTCTATTGAGACTTCTTACGTGTTTTTGACTGTATATGAGAGGTAGAGAATGGAAAATGGTCGAATTGCAAAGCTGATTCTTGTTTTCAGGTATATTTGAGTGAGTTTGTCATTTAGTAAGTTATCTTGTGATCTTTATAGTAGAATTGAGAAGTTCTGAGTGATTCCGAGTTCCATTGACCCTTTGGGAGAGTTGTAACGTGAGATTCCGTGTATTTGGAAGGATTAACGTCGAATTGTGTGTTTTGCGACGTTTTAGACTCTATTGAGACTTCTTACGTGTTTTTGTCTGTATATGAGAGGTAGAGAATGGAAAATGGTCGAATTGCAAGCTGATTCTTGTTTTCAGGTATATTTGAGTGAGTTTGTCAATTAGTAAGTTATCTTGTGATCTTTATAGTAAAATTGAGAAGTTTTGAGTGATTCCGAGTTCCATTGACCCTTTGGGGGAGTTGTAACGTGAGATTCCGCGTATTTGGATGGAATAATGTCGAATTGTGTGTTTTGCGTTGTTTTAGATTCTATTGAGACTTCTTACGTGTTTTTGTTTGTATATGAGAAGTAGAGAATGGAAAATGGTCGAATTGCAAGCTAGTTCTTGCTTTCAGGTTAATTTGAGTGATTTTGTCAATTATTAAGTTATCTTGTGATCTTCATAATACAATTGAGGAGTTTTGAGTGATTCCGAGTTCCATTGACCCTTTGGGAGAGTTGTAACGTGAGATTCCGCGTATTTGGAAGGATTAACTTCGAATTGTGTGTTTTGCGACGTTTTAGACTCTATTGAGACTTCTTACGTGTTTTTGTCTGTATATGAGAGGTAGAGAATGGAAAATGGTCGAATTGCAAGCTGATTCTTGTTTTCAGGTATATTTGAGTGAGTTTGTCAAATTAGTAAGTTATCTTGTGATCTTTATAGTAGAATTGAGAAGTTCTGAGTGATTCCGAGTTCCATTGACCCTTTGGGAGAGTTGTAACGTGAGATTCCGCGTATTTGGAAGGATTAACGTCGAATTGTGTGTTTTGCGTCGTTTTAGACTCTATTGAGACTTCTTACGTGTTTTTGTCTGTATATGAGAGGTAGAGAATGGAAAATGGTCGAATTGCAAGCTGATTCTTGTTTTCAGGTATATTTGAGTGAGTTTGTCGATTAGTAAGTTATCTTGTGATCTTTATAGTAGTATTGAGAAGTTTTGAGTGATTCCGAGTTCCATTGACCCTTTGGGGGAGTTGTAACGTGAGATTCCGCGTATTTGGATGGTATAACGTCGAATTTTGTGTTTTGCGTTGTTTTAGACTCTATTGAGACTTCTTACGTGTTTTTGTTTGTATATGAGAGGTAGAGAAAGCAAAATGGTCGAATTGCAAGCTAGTTCTTGCTTTCAGGTTAATTTGAGTGATTTTGTCAATTATTAAGTTATCTTGTGATCTTCATGATACAATTGAGGAGTTTTGAGTGATTCCGAGTTCCATTGACCCTTTGGGAGAGTTGTAACGTGAGATTCCGCGTATTTGGAAGGATTAACTTCGAATTGTGTGTTTTGCGACGTTTTAGACTCTATTGAGACTTCTTACGTGTTTTTGTCTGTATATGAGAGGTAGAGAATGGAAAATGGTCGAATTGCAAGCTGATTCTTGTTTTCAGGTATATTTGAGTGAGTTTGTCAAATTAGTAAGTTATCTTGTGATCTTTATAGTAGAATTGAGAAGTTCTGAGTGATTCCGAGTTCCATTGACCCTTTGGGAGAGTTGTAACGTGAGATTCCGCGTATTTGGAAGGATTAACGTCGAATTGTGTGTTTTGCGTCGTTTTAGACTCTATTGAGACTTCTTACGTGTTTTTGTCTGTATATGAGAGGTAGAGAATGGAAAATGGTCGAATTGCAAGCTGATTCTTGTTTTCAGGTATATTTGAGTGAGTTTGTCGATTAGTAAGTTATCTTGTGATCTTTATAGTAGTATTGAGAAGTTTTGAGTGATTCCGAGTTCCATTGACCCTTTGGGGGAGTTGTAACGTGAGATTCCGCGTATTTGGATGGTATAACGTCGAATTTTGTGTTTTGCGTTGTTTTAGACTCTATTGAGACTTCTTACGTGTTTTTGTTTGTATATGAGAGGTAGAGAAAGCAAAATGGTCGAATTGCAAGCTAGTTCTTGCTTTCAGGTTAATTTGAGTGATTTTGTCAATTATTAAGTTATCTTGTGATCTTCATGATACAATTGAGGAGTTTTGAGTGATTCCGAGTTCCATTGACCCTTTGGGAGAGTTGTAACGTGAGATTCCGCGTATTTGGAAGGATTAACTTCGAATTGTGTGTTTTGCGACGTTTTAGACTCTATTGAGACTTCTTACGTGTTTTTGTCTGTATATGAGAGGTAGAGAATGGAAAATGGTCGAATTGCAAGCTGATTCTTGTTTTCAGGTATATTTGAGTGAGTTTGTCAAATTAGTAAGTTATCTTGTGATCTTTATAGTAGAATTGAGAAGTTCTGAGTGATTCCGAGTTCCATTGACCCTTTGGGAGAGTTGTAACGTGAGATTCCGCGTATTTGGAAGGATTAACGTCGAATTGTGTGTTTTGCGTCGTTTTAGACTCTATTGAGACTTCTTACGTGTTTTTGTCTGTATATGAGAGGTAGAGAATGGAAAATGGTCGAATTGCAAGCTGATTCTTGTTTTCAGGTATATTTGAGTGAGTTTGTCGATTAGTAAGTTATCTTGTGATCTTTATAGTAGTATTGAGAAGTTTTGAGTGACTACGAGTTCCATTGACCCTTTGGGGGAGTTGTAACGTGAGATTCCGCGTATTTGGATGGTAAAACGTCGAATTGTGTGTTTTGCGTTGTTTTAGACTCTATTGAGACTTCTTACGTGTTTTTGTCTGTATATGAGAGGTAGAGAATGGAAAATGGTCGAATTGCAAGCTAGTTCTTGTTTTCAGGTATATTTGAGTGAGTTTGTCAATTATTCAGTTATCTTGTGATCTTTATAGTAAAATTGAGAAGTTTTGAGTGATTCCGAGTTCCATTGACCCTTTGGGGGAGTTGTAACGTGAGATTCCGCGTATTTGGATGGAATAATGTCGAATTGTGTGTTTTGCGTTGTTTTAGACTCTATTGAGACTTCTTAAGTGTTTTTGTTTGTATATGAGAGGTAGAGAATGGAAAATGGTCGAATTGCAAGCTAGTTCTTGCTTTCAGGTTAATTTGAGTGATTTTTTCAATTATTAAGTTATCTTGTGATCTTCATAATACAATTGAGGAGTTTTGAGTGATTCCGAGTTCCATTGACCCTTTGGGAGAGTTGTAACGTGAGATTCCGCGTATTTGGAAGCATTAACGTCGAATTGTGTGTTTTGCGACGTTTTAGAGTCTATTGAGACTTCTTACGTGTTTTTGTCTGTATATGAGAGGTAGAGAATGGAAAATGGTCGAATTGCAAGCTGATTCTTGTTTTTAGGTATATTGGAGTGAGTTTGTCAATTAGTAAGTTATCTTGTGATCTTTATAGTAGAATTGAGAAGTTCTGAGTGATTCCGAGTTCCATTGACCCTTTGGGAGAGTTGTAACGTGAGATTCCGCGTATTTGGAAGCATTAACGTCGAATTGTGTGTTTTGCGACGTTTTAGAGTCTATTGAGACTTCTTACGTGTTTTTGTCTGTATATGAGAGGTAGAGAATGGAAAATGGTCGAATTGCAAGCTGATTCTTGTTTTTAGGTATATTGGAGTGAGTTTGTCAATAAGTAAGTTATCTTGTGATCTTTATAGTAGAATTGAGAAGTTTTGAGTGATTCCGAGTTCCATTGACCCTTTGGGGGAGTTGTAACGTGAGATTCCGCGTATTTGGATGGTATAACGTCGAATTGTGTGGTATGCGTTGTTTTACACTCTATTGAAACTTCTTACGTGGTTTTGTCTGTATATGAGAGGTAGAGAATGGAAAGTGGTCGAATTGCAAGCTGGTTCTTGTTTTCAGGTATATTTGAGTGAGTTTGTCAATTATTAAGATATCCTGTGATCTTTATAGTAGAATTGAGAAGTTTTGAGTGATTCCGAGTTCCATAGACCCTTTGGGGGAGTTGTAACGTGCGATTTCGCGTATTTGGATGGTATACCGTCGAATTGTGTGTTTTGCGACGTTTTAGACTCTATTGAGACTTCTTACGTGTTTTTGTCTGTATATGAGAGGTAGAGAATGGAAAATGGTCGAATTGCAAGCTGATTCTTGTTTTCAGGTATATTGGAGTGAGTTTGTCAATTAGTAAGTTATCTTGTGATCTTTATAGTAGAATTGAGAAGTTCTGAGTGATTCCGAGTTCCATTGACCCTTTGGGAGAGTTGTAACCTGAGAATCCGCGTATTTGGAAGCAATAACGTCGAATTGTGTGTTTTGCGTTGTTTTAGACTTCATTGAGACTTTTTACGTGTTTTTGTCTGTATATGAGAGGTAGAGAATGGAAAATGGTCGAATTGCAAGCTGGTTCTTGTTTTCAGGTATATTTGAGTGAGTTTGTTAATTATTAAGATATCCTGTGATCTTTATAGTATAATTGAGAAGTTTTGAGTTATTCCGAGTTCCATTGACCCTTTGGGGGAGTTGTAACGTGAGATTCCGCGTATTTGGATGGTATTACGTCGAATTGTGTGTTTAGCGTTGTTTTAGACTCTATTGAGACTTCTTACGTGTTTTTGTCTGTATATGAGAGGTAGAGAATGGAAAATGGTCGAATTGCAAGCTAGTTCTTGTTTTCAGGTATATTTGAGTGAGTTTGTCAATTATTAAGACATTCTGTGATCTTTATAGTAGAATTGAGAAGTTTTGAGTGATTCCGAGTTCCATTGACGCTTTGGGAGAGTTGTAACGTGAGATTCCGCGTATTTGGATGGAATAACGTCGAATTGTGTGTTTTGCGTTGTTTTAGACTCTATTGTGACTTCTTACGTGTTTTTGTCTGTATACGAGAGGTAGAAAATGGAAAATGGTCGAATTGCAAGCTGGTTCTTGTTTTCAGGTATATTTGAGAGAGTTTGTTAATTATTAAGATATCCTGTGATCTTTATAGTAGAATTGAGAAGTTTTGAGTGATTCCGAGTTCCATTGACCCTTTGGGAGAGTTGTAACGTGAGATTCCGCGTATTTGGAAGGAATAACGTCGAATTGTGTTTTTTCCGTTGTTTTAGACTCTATTGAGACTTCTTACGTGTTTTTGTTTGTATATGAGAGGTAGAGAATGGAAAATGGTCGAATTGCAAGCTAGTTCTTGCTTTCAGGTTAATTTGAGTGATTTTGTCAATTATTAAGTTATCTTGTGATCTTCATAATACAATTGAGGAGTTTTGAGTGATTCCGAGTTCCATTGACCCTTTGGGAGAGTTGTAACGTGAGATTCCGCGTATTTGGAAGCATTAACGTCGAATTGTGTGTTTCGCGACGTTTTAGACTCTATTGAGACTTCCTACGTGTTTTTGTCTGTATATGAGAGGTAGAGAATGGAAAATGGTCGAATTGCAAGCTAGTTCTTGCTTTTAGGTTAATTTGAGTGATTTTGTCAATTATTAAGTTATCTTGTGATCTTCATAATACAATTGAGGAGTTTTGAGTGATTCCGAGTTCCATTGACCCTTTGGGAGAGTTGTAACGTGAGATTCCGCGTATTTGGAAGCATTAACGTCGAATTGTGTGTTTTGCGACGTTTTAGACTCTATTGAGACTTCCTACGTGTTTTTGTTTGTATATGAGAGGTAGAGAATGGAAAATGGTCGAATTGCAAGCTAGTTCTTGCTTTCAGGTTAATTTGAGTGATTTTGTCAATTATTTAGTTATCTTGTGATCTTCATAATACAATTGAGGAGTTTTGAGTGATTCCGAGTTCCATTGACCCTTTGGGGGAGTTGTAACGTGAGATTCCGCGTATTTGGAAGGAATAACGTCGAATTGTGTGTTTTGCGTTGTTTTAGACTCTATTGAGACTTCTTACGTATTTTTGTCTGTATATGAGAGGTAGAGAATGGAAATAGGTCGAATTGCAAGCTGGTTCTTGTTCTCAGGTATATTTGAGTGAGTTTGTCAATTATTAAGATATCCTGTGATCTTTATAGTAGAATTGAGAAGTTTTGAGTGATTCCGAGTTCCATTGACCCTTTGGGGGAGTTGTAACGTGAGATTCCGCGTATTCGGAAGGAATAACGTCGAATTGTGTGTTTTGCGTTGTTTTAGACTCTATTGAGACTTCTTACGTGTTTTTGTCTGTATATGACAGGTAGCGAATGGAAAATGGTCGAATTCCAAGATGGTTCTTGTTTCCAGGTATATTTGACTGAGTTTGTCAATTATTAAGATATCTTGTGATCTTTATAGTAGGATTGAGAAGTTTTGAGTGATTCCGAGTTCCATTGATCCTTTGGGGGAGTTGTAACGTGAGATTCCGCGTATTTGGATGGAATAACGTCGAATTGTGTGTTTTGCGTTGTTTTAGACTCTATTGAGACTTCTTACGTGTTTTTGTTTGTATATGAGAGGTAGAGAATGGAAAATGGTCGAATTGCAAGCTAGTTCTTGTTTTCAGGTATATTTGAGAGAGTTTGTTAATTATTAAAATATCCTGTGATCTTTATAGTAGAATTGAGAAGTTTTGAGTGATTCCGAGTTCCATTGACCCTTTGGGGGAGTTGTAAGTGAGATTCTGCGTATTTGGATGGTATAACGTCGAATTGTGTGTTTTGCGTTGTTTTAGACTCTATCGAGACTTCTTACGTGTTTTTGTTTGTATATGAGAGGTAGAGAATGGAAAATGGTCGAATTGCAAGCTAGTTCTTGCTTTCAGGTTAATTTGAGTGATTTTGTCAATTATTAAGTTATCTTGTGATCTTTATAATACAATTGAGGAGTTTTGAGTGATTCCGAGTTCCATTGACCCTTTGGGAGAGTTGTAACGTGAGATTCCGCGTATTTGGAAGGATTAACGTCGAATTGTGTGTTTTGCGACGTTTTAGACTCTATTGAGACTTCTTACGTGTTTTTGACTGTATATGAGAGGTAGAGAATGGAAAATGGTCGAATTGCAAAGCTGATTCTTGTTTTCAGGTATATCTGAGTGAGTTTGTCATTTAGTAAGTTATCTTGTGATCTTTATAGTAGAATTGAGAAGTTCTGAGTGATTCCGAGTTCCATTGACCCTTTGGGAGAGTTGTAACGTGAGATTCCGTGTATTTGGAAGGATTAACGTCGAATTGTGTGTTTTGCGACGTTTTAGACTCTATTGAGACTTCTTACGTGTTTTTGTCTGTATATGAGAGGTAGAGAATGGAAAATGGTCGAATTGCAAGCTGATTCTTGTTTTCAGGTATATTTGAGTGAGTTTGTCAATTAGTAAGTTATCTTGTGATCTTTATAGTAAAATTGAGAAGTTTTGAGTGATTCCGAGTTCCATTGACCCTTTGGGGGAGTTGTAACGTGAGATTCCGCGTATTTGGATGGAATAATGTCGAATTGTGTGTTTTGCGTTGTTTTAGATTCTATTGAGACTTCTTACGTGTTTTTGTTTGTATATGAGAGGTAGAGAATGGAAAATGGTCGAATTGCAAGCTAGTTCTTGCTTTCAGGTTAATTTGAGTGATTTTGTCAATTATTAAGTTATCTTGTGATCTTCATTATACAATTGAGGAGTTTTGAGTGATTCC
This sequence comes from Lochmaea crataegi, assembly GCA_947563755.1. Taxonomy (NCBI): domain Eukaryota; kingdom Metazoa; phylum Arthropoda; class Insecta; order Coleoptera; family Chrysomelidae; genus Lochmaea; species Lochmaea crataegi. The sequence continues at coordinate 43,335,229 of OX387425.1, read as the reverse complement.
GAGTTCCATTGACCCTTTGGGAGAGTTGTAACGTGAGATTCCGCGTATTTGGAAGGAATAACGTCGAATTGTGTGTTTTGCGACGTTTTAGACTCTATTGAGACTTCTTACGTGTTTTTGTCTGTATATGAGAGGTAGAGAATGGAAAATGGTCGAATTGCAAGCTGATTCTTGTTTTCAGGTATATTGGAGTGAGTTTGTCAATTAGTAAGTTATCTTGTGATCTTTATAGTAGAATTGAGAAGTTCTGAGTGATTCCGAGTTCCATTGACCCTTTGGGAGAGTTGTAACGTGAGATTCCGCGTATTTGGAAGGAATAACGTCGAATTGTGTGTTTTGCGACGTTTTAGACTCTATTGAGACTTCTTACGTGTTTTTGTCTGTATATGAGAGATAGAGAATGGAAAATGGTCGACTTGCAAGCTGATTCTTGTTTTCAGGTATATTTGAGTGAGTTTGTCAATTAGTACGTTATCTTGTGATCTTTATAGTAGAATTGAGAAGTTCTGAGTGATTCCGAGTTCTATTGACCCTTTGGGAGAGTTGTAACGTGAGATTCCGCGTATTTGGAAGGATTAACGTCGAATTGTGTGTTTTGCGACGTTTTAGACTCTATTGAGACTTCTTACGTGTTTTTGTCTGTATATGAGAGGTAGAGAATGGAAAACGGTCGAATGCAAGCTGATTCTTGTTTTAAGGTATATTTGAGTGAGTTTGTCAATTAGTAAGTTATCTTGTGATCTTTATAGTAGTATTGAGAAGTTTTGAGTGATTCCGAGTTCCACTGACCCTTTGGGGGAGTTGTAACGTGAGGTTCCGCGTATTTGGATGGTATAACGTCGAATTGTGTGTTTTGCGTTATTTTAGACTCTATTGAGACTTCTTACGTGTTTTTGTCTGTATATGAGAGGTAGAGAATGGAAAATGGTCGAATTGCAAGCTGGTTCTTGTTTTCAGGTATATTTGAGTGAGTTTGTCAATTATTAAGATATCCTGTGATCTTTATAGTAGAATTGAGAAGTTTTGAGTGATTCCGAGTTCCTTTGACCCTTTGGGGGAGTTGTAACGTGCGATTTCGCGTATTTGGATGCACCTTGGCATATAGCGCGTCTCGGAATACTCAAAGAGTTTAGTACCGGCAAATCCGCTCTAAATTCACTCCAAAACGTTTCGATTTTCTTTGGTACTGCCTCGTCCCACGATAGCTTCTCGAGCCACAATTTTTGTAGCAATATTTTTATTAGAATGACACTTGGTGATAGGAGGCCCAAAGGGTCCCAAACCTGTGAGACGTTAGAAAGTATGCTTCGTTTAGAGACCTTGGTTCCAGATATGTCGGATATTTTATACACTAGTTTATCGCCAGTGGGCTGCCACATAATACCTAGTGTTTTTGCATTTTCATATTCTCCAAAGTTAATTATATGATGATCTTCAGTAGTATCACCCACGTATTTTAACACGTCTGGATTGTTCGAATAAAATTTTCGGAGTTCGAAACCACCCTGTTTTAGTACGTTGCTTATATCGAAGCACATTTGTGCAGTTTCCTCTACATCATCCGCTCCGCTTAGAAGATCGTCAACATAAAAATCTGTTTTTATGATTTTTGCTGCCTTCGGATATTTACACTCGTTTTCGTTTGCCAGCTCAAATAGGCACCGAATAGCCAAATAAGATGCCGCTGTTGTACCGTACGTTACGGTTTTTAATTCGTATGTGGTTAACGTGTCCCTCGGTTTTTGTCTCCATAAAATTCGCTGAAACCGGTGTTGCTCGGGCTCGATTAAAATCTGGCGATACATCTTTGTAATGTCCGCGCTTATCACAAATTCATGTTGCCTAAATCTTAATAAAATTGAAAAAAGCGTTTGTTGAAGGGTCGGTCCGACATACTGTAAATTATTAAGCGACAATCCGGAAGAAGTTGGCGACGAAGCGTCAAAAACGACTCTGAGCTTCGTTGTTAAGCTATCATTTTTCATAACTCCATGGTGGGGCATATAGTAGGAGATTTTTTCAGGTTCAGTGTCCTGTATTCTACTCATATGGTTTAAATCTTCATATTCGCGAATAAAATCACCGTATAATTTTTTTAAATGGTTGTCACCTTCTAATTTGCGTTCTAAGGACATGAATCGTTTTATTGCCATTTCCCGCGAGCTCCCGAGTTTTTCCGGGTTTTCCTTAAACGGTAACGTTACTACAAAGCGTCCGTCTTTATCTCGTTTAGTGCATCGCGTAAAATGCTCCTCGCACGCCTTCTCATCATTCGACCTCGGTGGCTTTAGAGGCGTTTCTTCCACTTCCCAAAACTTAATCAAACATTTTTGAATATCCGTATCAACATTGTCGTTTTGTATAAAGTTGCACACGACCGAACTGGACTTCATGCTGATTGGACCCGACACTATCCAACCGAATTGAGTTTTTTGTAGTATGGGATTGTTTCGCCCTAGAGGTATCTGCCCTGTACTGATAACCTCCCAGAATATGTCTGCCCCTATTAAAATTTCGATTTTGCTTGACTTGAAAAACGTTGGATCTGCTAAATTTATGTGATCAGGCACATTGAGCTTTGAAACATCAACGTTTACTGCAGGCATATTTTCCGATATTTTATCGATAACAAAAAACCACTTCGTACAACAATAATCGTTATATAGGGCTTTCAAACCCATTTCACATTTGAATTTAACATTTGACGAAATATTATTTAAACCTTTAACCGTGATATTTGCTTCATGAGTTTTTAAATTTAATCGCTACATAAATCTTTAGTCATAAAACTTGACTGCGCGCCACTGTCTAACAACGCTCGCGCTATATGAAAGTTACCGTCGGTATCTGAAACCTGGACGTATGCCGTCGAAAGAAATACGTGGTCAACAGAACAGCACGCAGACAATACTACCGAGTTTTCTTGCTGTTCATTTGTTGCGACATTTTGCGTGTTTGCCGTCATTTCATTACGTTTCTCTGGTCCCGAACAAGCGCTACGTTCCCGGTGCAATAATGTATTGTGTTTCCCATGACATTTAATACAGGTGCCACGTCGGCATACCTTACTATAATGACCCTTTTTCAGACAGTTGGTGCATAACCTCAGTGCCCTTGCCTTACCTTCGCGTTCGTTTACCGACAGCTTAAGGAACTGTTGACAGTTATGAATATAATGATTCCCTTCGCTTACAACACAAAGTGGAGAACCAGTTTGATTATCCGTCACTAAAAATGACCTAGTATTTGAGCTGGAACTTTTACGCTTGTCTGTTTGATTCTGTGCTATCATTTCTAGCATATCAGCTCTCGACTTTAAAAAATCTTTTACATCCTTAAAAGTAGGATTTTCTATATCTGATTTAACATTTTCCCACTCGCGCAATGTGGTATTATCTAATTTTGTAGAAATCAAAAAAACAAGCAATGTATCCCACTCAGATACTGGTTGATTCAATTGGCCAAGTGCCCGCAAGTTTTTAGAAAAATCATCAATGAGTTTTCTCAGCCCGCTAGCCGATTCCTTAATTACTGGGTCGCCGTTGAATAATGATTTGACATGATTGTGAATTAGCAGCTTGTTATTATCATACCGTTCTAATAATGCATTCCACGCTACCTCATAGTTTGCCGCTGAAATCTCTAGGGACTTTATGACGAGAGCCGCCTCTCCATCTAGTGAAGCTCTGAGGTAGTGGAACTTTTGAATACTACTGACTGATTTATTTTCGTGAATTAACGAATAGAAAGTGTCTCTGAACTCTAACCAGTTCTGATAAACGCCACTGTATTTTGGAAGATGTATGGTTGGTAACCTAACATTATTCAACGACTGTGAATGTGAATGCTCATTTGTTTGACTTTCCGGGCTAGCTCCCGAACTAATTATTGAATCACTAGGACTCAATTTAAATTCGTCTTTACGTAAAAATCGTTTCGCTAGCGCTATTTGTTTGAAATATTCATCCTCGAATTTATGCCGTAATTCTAATTGATTATCCAAGTCCGCGATTTCCGCTAATTTTTCTATATTACTTTGTATATCTTCGAACTCAAATTTAACCTCCTTTAAAGCCTCGATTCTTTCAAAAATCTGCATTACATCATCCTCTGTAACTGATTCTGACTTTAAGAAATTACTTACAATTTTTGAAAAGTGTGTTAGTTTTGACTTTATTGTACCTCTTTTTTTTATTGAAGTCGCTAATTCCGACATTGTAACAATAAATAAATGTTCAAAATCTTGTTAGTTAAAGTTTCTAAAGTATAAACCTACGTGAGAGCAATTCAAAATTAACGAAGCAAAGGAATATAAGTTTAAATAAGGAACTCACTTTGTTTCTCGTCGCTTTTCTCTCTTCGTGTACCGTTCAATACTCCACTGGGCAGCTGGCCAAAACAACGTCGAACGCCAACGGCTGCCGGGAACAATTTCGATGCTTGCACGTGGTGATTATAACCCCGAACTTCGATTCTGCTTGGATTTTTAGTAGGAAAAACCACGCTCTGCTACCAATGTTTAGGATTGATATCCCTTTTATTTGGAATCAAACCCAATTTGTACATCCACTAATAATCAGCTTTAATTTTAAAGTTATAATCACACATATACAATACATAAAATAAAATGCGTTACAATATGGTTACATGTATGTACTATGACTGTCTTTTTGCTACTACACCCCGCCCGCGAGCAGGTGGTCTCACCGAGAATGTTTTAATTATGCGGCGTTGCCACTAAGCACTTTTCCGCAGGTATTATGGGGAAACCGAACAAAGATTAAGAACTGTAATTCGCATAGTGGAGTAGGAAGAAATGCAATATACTTCATCAGTATCTAATGAGTCTACACCAATGTCATCTAATTATTTTGCACCCTAAGAATCTAGTACCCCTCATGTTCATCAATATATACTTCCTACACTACATTATAATAGGTTTATTTGATTTATTAAAATAAAAATATTTTTCATTGCAGTTGTTTACCTTCCTATGCGAGTCCTTTGACATTCTTTTCACTTTTTGTTTTTGTTTCTTTTTTACTAAAATTTTGTAGCTACAATGGAGGCAGCAAGTTTTTGCACTTCCACATTATCTGAATTTTCTAATATATTTCGCAAACACACAGTCGCTGCGTACACGGTCTGGAGAGCACTGCCGGGACTATCTCTGAAGAAACTCCCTGGAGAGTAAAAATTCGCAAATTTTCTGTCAACTGGACTCTCGAGGAAAAATCTCAAATGGACACCTAGCCTAAGGTCGAAAATAAGGGCAGTTTATGTCCACTTCCCAAAACCCAATCTTGAGCGTTTTTGAGATATTAACATGTATTTAAAAATATCAATTATTTCAGACTTATTATTGCGTAGGCGTAGCCCGTGTTATTTATTCTTTCATTTTAGAAGGCTGTGTATTTACCTATCATAGCTAAATAGTATTAATTGTCAATATTTGAAATCAATCGCATCTTACACTGATAGAAATGGCTCGTTTAGAATTATACAATGAACATTCTCTAAATTTACTTTGATTTCATGGTGAATGTGACAGAGTTGTTACTAGAACATGTGTTTTATTTTCTACAAGACATCCAGATCGACCCCGACTCAGCCGTCACAGATTAAAAAGAACATTAAACAATTTAACACAATTTGGTAGTGGATATTTTTTGGGGGCTGCAAATTTAATTATACTTTCGAACTTTTCTGGTTCGGTACGGATTCCATCTCCAGTGACTACATGGTATACGCATTTAATGGACGGTAAATAGAAGTAACATTTCATGGGGTTGAGTTTTGGCCGTGCTCCTCGTAATCGACGGAACACCTCGGATAGTTTTTCCAAATGTTGTTCGAAGGTTTCTCCCAGAACAATGATGTCATCCAGATGAGCAAACGCGTAAGGGACTAATTCTGGACCTAATAATTGATAAACGAGTCTCTGGGAGGTGGCAGGTGCTGAGTAAGCTAAATGGAAGAACCATGGATTGAAACAATCCACGTCCCAGTGCGGTGAAGGCGGTAATGGATTTGCTTTCTGGTATTAAAGGAACATACCACTACCCACTCTTCAAATCTAAACAAGAAATATACTTGGCCATTCGCAGTTTATCCAGTAAGGCATTGATAAATGGAAGAGGGCAGGCATCCTACATTGTTACCTCAATTACCTTCCGAAAGTCGATACTGATACGGTTTTTCCCATCGTTTTTCTTCACAATCACAATCGGAGAACTCCGCGGACTTGTAGAGGGTTCTATCACTTCCTCTCCTAACATGGCGTCTATTTCGGTATTCAAAATTTTTTCAGTACATATTTCTTCTATTCCTCCTATGAAAGCGGCAGGGTCTCCTCGGTTTCCAAAGCACATCTTCCAATCGTGTACATTCAACGGCGGGGTTTTCATAGCAGTCAGATAATTTACAGGTTCGATTTGGTCTACATCGGGGTGTGGAGACGTATTTCTTTGCCTCAAAAAATTTAATAAGCCTCTGTAATTTGTCCGGAACGATTCCCGCAACGGAAAAATTTCTCTTCTCTAGATGTGTATTCAATTCCTCGTTTTTTCAGCAAGTACGGCTTCTTCCACGGAACGTACGGTCGGTAGTTGGGTCGGTACTGGAGGGACGGATACTGTTTTCTCAGCAGCTTCACGGTCAAATAGGAAAGTCATGTCGAACTCCTCAGCACTTTTTCTAGAGATCTACTTCTTATCTTTGCTTTCTCTATCGTTAAACGGTGAAAGTAACAGTCGAAAACAGTAAGGAATGGTACCCTGTTCTAATGAATATTGCGAAAAAAAAAAGTCGAAAACAGTTCCTGCAACAATACGCTGAAAAATCGAAAACGGTTCCTACTCTACTGATCAGTTCTCTGCAACAATATGGTTAAATACGAAAACGGAATAAAGCGGACCCTGCTCTAATCAACAATACGGAAAAAATCGATTCCCCCCCTTAGGTTCTTACCAAGAAGGCACGTCACTTTGGACATCCTTGATGTAAAATCCTCTGAATGAAAGCTCGGGCGCCAGATTTTTCACGTGGTCCGCTCCACGGCCCCTTGATCCTTAGCGTCAAGAGTTCCAAATAGCCTCAGATGGAGGTTACGGAAAATTCCAGGGGTCTCGTTTAGTTCAAAACTATTAAGAAAACACTGATTATGTTTGTATATTACCAGATAGATTCAATATCCATAGGGACAAAAAAAATATACAAAAATAATGATTTCCAATATTATTCCAAATTGAATACGTCCAGCGGTGCCAAACAAAATAAATATATACAGAGTGCAAGTGTGAGAAAAAATATGTGCATCCGGCGAAACTTACCGGTAATACATGCATAAGCTATGGTACGATAACCTAGGTGTAAGCAGGTTAGCTTAGTTATTTAATAAAATACAAAGCGGTATAAGCAATTCATAAGCAAACAGCGAGCAGACTTAAAGGGGAAATGAAAACACATTACATTAGCAAGCAAAAATATAAGTATCCCAACGGTACGGACGGTCCAGTGGGATAGGTGAGAAAATACTACCAGATTAGTATCAAAGAAATACTGATAAAAACAGACTAGATAGTCGAACAGCATGTGGCAGAAGCCTCCTACCCATCCGAAATCTTTCCGAATTTAATTAAATTATTTTACAATTGGGATCTTATGTCCGGTTGAAAGTTGGACAATATATGGCAAAAGCATTATACTTGTCCCACCATCAATTTAAATTCTCAAAACACACACAAAACACACTAGTTTCGTAGTTTAGGGAAGCGGATCAACCGATGCTATTGACTACTGTGAACTAAACTAGATAATCAAATAAGATATGGCAACAGCCTCATACTTAGACGTAAAAGGTAATAGTTTAATACCATTATAACGCCTTACAAAGTTTTTGAAAAATACTTTTCAAAGAACAGACCGTTCACTAAGAAGCAACAACTACTTCTTGGACTATATGCCCCGACAGACATTGAATTACATTTCTAAGCTAAACGGGGCTGGTATATCTGCAAGATATAACCAACAATACTAAAATATGACAATTTTTTACAGGTAACTGTAATTAAGTAAGCCTCATACTTGCTTGAAAATCAATATGTGACGTTACAACCGGCTGAAGGTTGGACAACGTATGGCAATAGCCTCGCACACGCCCGCTATCACTTTTAAACTTCAAATTATTGGTCAAAATAATAATAAAATTTGGTCGGAAGATAGGACAACGGGTACCCAAATAATAAGGACTACTGTGATTTGAACTAGATAATCGACCAAGTCATGGCAACAGCTTCATAATTGTTTGAAAATCAACGAAGTTACAGCCGGCTGAAAGTAGGACAGCTTGTGGCAAAAGCATGTTATCTGCCCCGCAATCAGTTTTAAATTTTAAATTATCGGTGATTACTATACAAAATTATTCGGGTAATTTGGACAGAACAGTCAGTATAAGAACTAAAATCTGAAAATAAAATCTAAAATCCAACTTAAACGGTATCTTGTATTAAGCATTTAGGTAAGAATCACAAAAAAATTAAACAATAAAAAGAAAACTGAGAATAAATATTTGTCCTTTGCAAAAAAAATACTCTAGAATACGGTACTAAATTTTAGCAATCTAGGCCAAGCAATAGGTAAATATTTTTGACAAAAATCCTACTAGAAAACGCATAATGCCATCATATAAAAGACATTACGTAGTATTATTTTGAAATGTTTTGGACACGCAAATGTTTTTCAGTAATTTGTTATAAACATTTAAAACGAAAAAACCCTTATTTTTTCAGTTTTTTTTTCATATAGCGTAAAACGTACTGAAGTAATCTCAATGGTATGTATTAATAAATTGTAGATAATTGAAATACGAACCAAATGAGGGAACGAACGAGTTAATCGGATAATTCGGAACCAAGAAAATCAGGAAAAACCGGAAAATTAGTAATTTCTTTGAAAATTCATATCTTGGTCATTTTTCAATTGCAAGAGCTGAAACTTGGTACAAAAGAAGTTCTTCATATGCCCTTCATATGCGCGAAGAGCAGACGCCAAGCGATGGTTACTTTTATCGCAATTGCAATTTTAATTTTTTCATACGACAATTTTCAACGTGTCTGGATGCGTTGTGGATTGTCCGATTTTAAATTTGAAAACGGTTTTGAAAAGCGTAAATGTAGAGCAACAAAACGTATATTCTCGATTTTAAATCAAGTGATATGATGCGAAGTAGGTCAAAAACGCTCGGAAATTCGGCCGAAAATGATCCACTGCCTGAAAGTAATGGTGCAGAAGGGCAGCGGGGATCGGGGAGAGGCATACTATATAGATATGCGATCGCACTGGCGAGCGGCGTAACCAGTCATTTTCGGCGGTGTTCTTGGGCGTTTTTGGCCAACTTCATATCATTTTATTACAAATCGAAAATATAAGTTTTGTTGCTCTACACCTACACTTTTCAAAACCGTTTTAAAATTCAAAATCGGACAATCCACAATGCATCCAGACTCGTTGCAAATTATCGCATCAAAAAATTACAATTGCAATTAAAAATAACCGTTGCCTGGCGTTTGCTCTTCGCGCATATAAAGGGCATATGAAGAACTTCTCTTGTACCAAGTTTCCGCTCTTGCAATTGAAAAATGACGAGGATATGAATTTTCAAAGAAATGACTAATTTTCCGGTTTTTCCTGATTTTCTCGGTTCCTAATTATCCGATTGAATCGCTCGACCCCTCATTATGTTCGTACACATACACACCTTTGAGATTGCTTCAATACGTTTTACGCTATATGAAAAAAACTAAAAAAATAAGGTTTTTTTCGTTTTAAATGTTCATAACAAATTACTGAAAAACATTTGCGTGTCCAAAACATATCAAAATGGTATTACGTAATGTCTTTTATATGATGGCATTATCCGTTTTCTACTAGGATTTTTGTCAAAAATTACTATACTCGCTTGCTGCGTTGCTTGGCCTAATTAGAATACTGAAACCGTTAACGGAAATCATTATATTATTATATTTTAAACTGAAATAAATATATGTTATTCGGCGAAACTTTCAAAATCAACTACTATCTATCCGTAAGAGGGGACTTTTAAAGTTACGAGTTATATGAAACTTACTTATAATCAAAATACTATCGGAGCAAAATAAAAAAATCCAAATCGATTAAAAAAAAACTCGTTACAATACACAGCCACACAATACATGTTAATATCTCAAAAACGCTTAAGATTGGGTGAAGGAGAGTGGAGATGAAGTGCCTCCATTTTCGGCCTAGGAATGGAGTAAGAGATTGAAAATATGGTTGTTTCATTTAAAAAAAATTGAGATATTTGATATTTGTGAAGTTTTCATCACTTTTTTACGAACCCTGTATACAAAAAAAGATGTTTTCGACATGTCACCAATAACCTCGATCGTCCTACCAATCAACCCGACAAGATGTTTTTTATTTGGTATTGGGGATGTTCACACAGAATTTTCAATATGAAGGACTGCACCTGTCAAATTTTTTATTTAAAAAACTAATAACTCGATAAGTATAAATTTTAGATACAAAGCGACATTACAGTTTAATGTAGAATCCGAAAAGTGAATATTATACAGGGTGATACATTTAAAATAACAAAGGAAGTGACATGTATGTCAAGATATTTCCCATAAATTCGCCATAACTTGTTCTCCATCCATGCCAATTTTTATAGAAATCGTGTAGGTAGTCTCCAATATATAGATAGTTTAAGCTAGTCGTGAAACAGATGATGACATTTAGATGAAGAAGAGAAAATAGATGAAGAACATAAGAAAATAGTCTAAAGCTATACCAACGGAATTACAGAATAAATTCATGAACAATTATTGAAATGAAATGGGAAGACTAGCATAGCCATAAAGACCTTACACAATTTCGAATGAGTAAATTTAACGCTGGGATATGATGGGTCAACTCTACCGTTACATATACGGTATGGTCCAAATTAAAGGAATAAACTCATTATTTCGTAAACCGGTGATTTCATGGCAAAATCCTGGCTATTCATCTATACAGACCTTCTATGTTTTCAAACTGTATTTCTGTCACTTGCAAAATATAATACTCAAATTCTAAAATCCATTTAATATAGTACATTTGTAACCAGTTATTTTGTGTGGCACTGATTTGAAGTTCACTTTAGTTTTTCTCCGCAATATATTTTATTTTACCTCTAGGTTTTATATAACTCGCTACTTACTCTCCGATCCTTTCTGCTACCGCATTGTTTTTTTAGTTGTTAATACCTTTATAATTCATTTTCATTATTAATTCAAGATACGCTAATTCGAATCTCTATATAAAAAAATTTCTTGGTTCCGATTTTCAAAAATTTTAAGAGTCCGTCCGGTATATATCATTTTGCCATTTAGGTGAATGATTTGAGAGTTCGTACGATTTTGTCTACCTCCACGAAAACAATAATTTAACGGTGGGAAAGTGAATATAAATTAAAAAATCAAACGGTCTTTGAGCTCTCTACTACAGTTTGTTTTTGAAAGTCTCTTCTTCCTACCGAGTGGAATTACGTAGTTAAGCAATTACTGTGATACACTACCAAATACAAACAAACGAAAGTTTACAATAAATGTTCAAATTGTTCTCCATTGATCGCTATAGTAGAGGAGACCATGGGAGGTCGACATTCACCCATCTGATAATCAGATGAGACCTATTTTTTATGAAATATTTTTGATTTACAAACACGCCTATGTTAACTTGCCTATCTAAAAGTGTTAATGGCTATTTTTAATTAGATTAATTTTAATAATTTTTTTCCATCACCTTCACTCTTATGATAACCAAACAAATCAAGTCCCAACAGATAGTTTTTAAGTGGTAGGCTTGCGTACTGATTTATATTAATAGATATCTGGCAAAAAGGTGTGAACAGGTAAGTCAATTTAGATAAATTCACCTATATGAAAACCAATGAAAATTGGTATCAGAAGAAAGATAATTGAATTACAAAAATATCAGTATATGCTTGCCAGCAAAAAAACCGTTTATAGAATATTATCGCCAAGCTTTAAAGTTTTAAATTCTGAGCGATTAAATATGTGCGAGAGAGAAAGCAGTTTGTTCGAAGTCCGTGTGATAGAACAGCACACAACATATCAGCTGCGTGCGAAGCGATTCCTTTTCATAGAATTAACATTGTCTATTGTTGTGAATTTTTTTAATCATGGTAAAAAGTGTGCCTAATAAATAAAAAAAGGAAAAAATAATAATATTCAATAAATTTATGTTATAAAAATCGTTTATTACAAAAAATCAGAGTAAATAGAAAAATGTATTATAAAATTTATAATTGTTATTCAAAATCCGAATAATCTGAAGCTGCATTACGATCTTCAGACTCTGGTAACTCTTCTTCATTTACATTTTCCGTCATTTGAACGATCTAATCTATCTTTAAAGATGTTTGGTCCCCAACAAATCCAATTTTTTTCAGGACGCAATTCTATACAGTCTGGATCGGTTGCCTGAAGCCACATCGAATTGACTTATATATTAAGTTTATTAATTAATGAACACAAATTTCCCGAAACTTAAAGTTACAGACAAAATATATATAATTTTTTTTACAGTTTTAAAACAATCAACATAATGATTAAAAACAGAAAACAATATTTACAAATATAAAATATTTTAAAATAAACGTACTTTTTTTTATTTATTTGAATATTTCCAACAAAAAAATTTTTGAGGAACACATTTCAAACGAATCATCATTTAAATCAATAATACATTTTTTTTTGGAATTACACAAAAAACACTTTTTACTCATCTTTCTCAATTAAAAATAGCACTGAGCAAGTGTTGTCACAATAGTTATTTGTGTATTTAAAGCGAAAAGTAACAGATTGCCGCTTGAGAAAGAATCGATCTTTTGAAAGCGGCAATTTTACTTTACCCTCGAAAAACCTTAATAATTTTTTCTACAGTCGTCCTTTTAATAATTAAAACAGTTTTTTATATTATCTTAGGTTAGTATGAAGAGGTATGTAAAATAAGATCTCTTTGAAAACCCAAAAATTGCCTAGATATTAATGTAATAGTAAAATAATTGGCTTCCAAGATATAAAAGAACAAACTTCATTCATTTAAATTTTAACAAAAACTTGAAGTCATCAACTGGTCAACAAGTAATTTAGAAATTAATCAAACAGGGCTGTATTTGGAAACAGAAATAATTATTAAAATGGATAAAATTTTGGAGAAACTTAACACCATGGATGAAAGGAATATCAGAATGGAAGAAAAATAGATGGAATACAAAAAGAATTAACCTCCCTAATGAAAGAAAATTTCGAAAGAAAACAAGAAAATAAATATCTTAAAAAACAGCTAGACAAACAAGATGAAAGGATAGAAGTTTAAAAAAGAGAACTAAGGAGTGAAAATTTAATTATCTATGGAATCAGTGAAGTAACAGATGAAAATACCGAAACCCAAAAAATAAAAGTACAGGAGGTAATTAACCAACTAGGGGTTCAGCTGAAATTCGAACAAGATATAACGGATATCAGAAGATTAGGAAGGAAGGGGAAAATTCAACTAGACCGATATTGTTAGAAATGGCACACGAAAGTAAAAAATTTGAAATGTTAAAATTGGCTCCAAATTTAAAAAATTCGAAGTGGAAATCCGATATCAGAGAACGCAACTTTTGGAACAGATGAAAATAGCTAAGAGTCAAGGCTCCAAAGCTTTTGTTAAATACAATAAACTTTCACTGAATGGAAACGAATATGATCTTAAGGATATCGAAGGTTGGAAGCAGCAGATAAGTACGCAAACACCAACAGAATTTAGAAAAGTAGGAGGAAGAACAGTAAGCGATAGATCACCAACACAAGAAGAATATTCTTCAAAAAACCTGAAACTTTTATGAAAGAAAATAATTTGAAAATAGCCACAATTAAAAGGGAATCACACATTAAGACCGAAAACAAAATTGAAATAAATGCAGTCAAAATACTAAATGCAAATGGCAGAGGGGAAAAAATAAATTCAAATGATGTAGGAAAAACAACAACCACTTCAACTCGGAATGTGCTCTCAAAGAACCAACGCAGTGTTAGAATGGTACTTTGGAATATGCAGGGATTTGAAAATCTTAACAATTTTCTCGTTCAAGACTCGCATGTGCAATATGATTTCTTATGTTTATGTGAAACGTGGTTGACTATTGATATTGAAGTACCAAATTTCCTACGTAATAATTACAGGGTTGTTTACTCCAAAGCAATTAGGGAGAAGCTGGTATGACGTGCAAAGGAAGGTCTTGCCATATTCTATAAAAACAATTACAGCCCAAGACTCTTAGAGACTTCTCCTTGGTGGCTTATATATCAGTTTACAATGTCTTCTCTTCAGTTCATTGTTTGCCTTGTGTTCATTCCACCGAAAAGTAACTGCAGTGAATTATTATTAGAAACTTTCGGGATTTGACTTGATGTGATACTGGAAAAATACCCCGACTGTATAACTTTTATAATTGGAGACTTTAATGGACGAATCGCAGAACTTAGCGAGATTCCTGAAGAGACTTTAACAAATACTCAATTTTTTCCCGACATATTAAGTCACGACAAAATAAGTAATGCTCAAGGTCGCTATCTTCTGGAATTTATGTCTATTAGAAACGTTTCATTGATAAATGGTCATGTTAATACTGACAGACCTGCAAATTTTACTTTTTGTAATGCCTTGGGGCAAAGTGTCATTGATCTATGTTTCTGTTGTAATGATGAACTTGAATTTATTAACAAATTTAGTGTGCTAGAGGATCAATATTTGTCAGACCACTTCCCAGTACTTTTAACTTTTGGCCCTTTAATAAGGAATGAGCCTAATATTGCATTTACATCCTCATTCACTAGCTTGAAATGGGACATTACTAAAGCCATCGATTTCAATATGTCAATTCAGCACTTTCCGAATGTAGGTGTTTGGGAAGATGTAAATATTCTATATAATAATCTTTGTTCAAGTATTTGGGACGCTGCTAAAAATTTAGATTTGTTTTCAACAAAAAAATATAGTAATACAAAAATGCATCCTTCTAACTCTTGGTTCGATGTTGAATGTAAAGAGCTAAAGACTCAAGTAAAAAGTATATTAAAAGTGTGCAAAAAGCACGGGTTCACAGAACCATATAAAACAAATTACATCTCTATATAAAAAAAATATAAGCAACTAATTTTAAAAAAGAAACAAGTTCGTGAAAATAATGTTATGGTTGCTCTTTCCAATACTAGAAATCAGTCAGAGTTTTGGAAAACATTAAACCTATTTAGACGCAAAAATAAATGTTGTCCGATATCAATTGCTGAATGGGAGTCATTTCACGACCACTCAACTACAATTAAGGTTAAATTTGATATCAGTTTCTTTGGCGTTGGAAATGAGTTTCTGGATTCACCCATAACACTTTCAGAACTTGATCAATCCCTGTTTTTGTGTAAAGATGGTAAGGCACCTGGTAGGGATGGCATAACTTATGAGTTTCTAAAACACTTACCACAAAATTGGCGGTTGTACATGTGTCACTTATATAATAAAATATTAGAATCAGAATAAATTCCACTTGGCCGGTATGACACGATTCTTAGAATGCTTCACAAGAAAGGACCCTTAGATGATCCTAACAACTATCGTGGTATATCACTAATCAATTGCTGTGTTAAAGTATTCACACTAATTTTACTAAATCGCCTGTCCAGTTGGTGTGAAGATAATTCCATCCTTCCAGAAACACAATACGGCTTTCGAAAAGATAGAGGCTGTTCAGATAATATTTTTATTTTAACCTCGATATTGCAAATCACTCTTAGACTTCAGAGCAGAAAAGTGTTCGCTGTCTTCGTAGATTTCAAAAGAGCATTTGGCAGTAAAAATCATGAACTTCTTTGGTTGAAACTTCATAAATTTGGGATTAGTTCTAAACACACTCGAATACTAAAACATTTATACGATCACGCAACATTCTCAATCAAGCAACAAAACTCATACAGTAAAAAATACAACATCTCGGAGGATGTCCTGCAGTGAGAATCACTTGGTCCCCTAATTTTTTCTATTTTCATATCTGACGTTGAAGATTATTTTCGCTCAAAAAATTTGTATGGGCTTACTATTGATGGCAACAACGACGTATTAATGCTTCAATACGCAGATGATATAGTTATCCTTGGCGACTCTCCAATCGATATAGAGCGAAATCTAAAGGTATTCGAGTCTTATTGCTCTGGTAACAAACTTGTAGTCAATACCGACAAAACGAAAGTAATGGTATTCGCAAAAAGTGGTCATGTACATAATTACAATAAAATATTTATGTATAGTGGGTATTGCCTGGAAACAGTTGTAACGGTAAATAGCTGTAACCTCACAGGGCACCAGCTCGAAGGGCTCCGGCTAGAGACTTCTCTCAAGGGTGATTCGACTCCAAGTTTATGTCACACAAGGATAACAGAAGGGTTGTAAAAATTGAGGGCGCCACTACCTTTTTGACGATAAAAAGTACTAATGAAAAAACTAAGGCGGAAAAGGTAGAAACGCCTTGTAAAATTTGAATACAAGTTAATAATAAAAACGTTACTAAAAATTAGTTATCCTTGGCGACTCTCCAATCGATATAGAGCGAAATCTAAAGTTATTCGAGTCTTATTGCTCTGATAACAAACTTGTAGTCAATACCGACAAAACGAAAGTAATGGTATTCGCAAAAAGTGGTCATGTACATAATTACAATAAAATATTTATTGTAATTGTAATTGTAATTGTACCGGGCGGTATCTCCCTCAACTTTTATAGTTGAGGATTTCTAATAAAATAAAAAAGAATTAAAAACAAATTTTCAATTTATTCTGCCACAGGGAATGAACACTGGAATTTGTACTTTTATAGGTACTTAGCTTATATGGAGTGGTTTCCTGAAGTAGGAGTCAGGTCTTGATCTGAACTGATGTGTCCTGGTCTAGGGCGGTATTTTGATCTAGGGCTGTATCCTGGGGTTCTATCCTTGGCTAGGGCTTATATTCTTGGGTTATATCCTTGGGTTATATTCTTGGGTTATATCCTTGGGTTATATCCTTGGGTTATATCCTTGGGTTATATTCTTGGGTTATACCCTTGGGTTATATTCTTGGGTTATATCCTTGAGGCTGTGCTTACGTAGAAGTACAGGTGGATCAGGGATTTAAAGGAACTTGAATATAATGGCACATTATGTTGGTCAGCTTTTCAGGTTAAAAAAAGGAAGGCAGTTATTTGAAAGTAAAAAAATTGATTTAATTTACTGAAAGGTTTCCAACATTATATGTCCCATATTAAAACAGTAAAAATAGCAATTATCGGCTAAATTAAAAAAAATATTCTAATGATCCGAAAGAAACTAAAAGTTATTTATTTAGTTATATGAAAAAATATCGTGCTTAGGAAATATATGAAACCGGCACTGGCGTTACGAAAGAATATTTTATAGGTTAATAGATTATAAAAATGTTATTTTATAATTAAAAGAGTTATTTCGCAACTGAAAATGCTTGAAAATGTTTGTATAAAAGTAAAACAGTGAATTATAAAAGAATATTTGGTTTAAAACTACCATATTAGTATAAAAGAACAGTTTATGACCACGTGTTGAATTTAATTTCGTCCATCTCTGTAAAAAAATAAAGAATGCATACGAAAATTATATCAGACAGTACTTTAGAAGAAGCTTATTAATTATAAATTATGATTTTGAACTTACCACAGCAGAATTCATAAGATACTTAAAGATATGAAAGATAACGAAATATGGTCTTTCCCCTTAGGCGGTCGATAACGGAAAGGGGTGTTTCACGTGACGTTGGAAAAATGGAAGCGTCCGTTGGCAGACGTCAATTGTCTTATGGTCAGGGTTAAAGAATTCGGGATCACAGAACTATAATTGGAAGTGGCTAGTAACGACGAGCGCTAATTAAAAGGATTTATTCTGTAAAATCGAAACAGGTCGATAGACATGTTACACCCCCTCTCCTCCGGGAAAAAAATTATTCGAAGAATTATTTTTTTTTGTGAAAAATGGGCTTAATAAGATAAAAGGAGGGGTGAAGTATCATTGCAAAATCTATGTATCTTAGGTAAGGTAAGGCAATTGTCAAAGGTAAAGGTAAGGCGGTTGACATAGGTAACGGTAAGGCAGTTTTGTCATCTTGTGATTATCATGTAGTTATATCATCGTATAAGACAAAGCATACACTGAGAACGAAAGGTAACGATAGGGTGCGATAATTTCTCAGTGCAGGCGAAACGATAAGATAAGGTACGGTAGGGTGTGTTTTGATAAAACGCTGGGATCTCAGACACGCAGAGCGGAAAATTCCAGGAAATACCAAACCAATGTCTCCGGGGGAGACACAAAAATAAACACGGTTAGTGATGTCAGCCTAAAATTGATTTTGAATGCAATTCCGTCGGAATTCTAATTATTTCATAAATCAGCTTAATTTTCACCGAGCAAAGAGTAAAGATTTGTCATATTGACGTCACCAGGGGTGAAATACTACTTGAACCAGCAAAAGATTATTTGGCAGGGCGACAACACTTATAGTGTTCCACAAGGAACGGTTCTAAAATATACGATAACGGTAGGTAGTTCACAAGTATCACAATACGGCAACGCAAAAGGTATGTTAAGGGAGAGAAAGAAATACATAGATACTTTGAATGGTTCACGGTAAAAGAGAATTGGAGATATATGGGGTGATTCTGAAAGCTAAATCGAGGTCGAAATAATGGTATGTGTCGTTAGGAATAGTTTGTGGCGACATTATAAAAAGAAAGACGATAGATTCTTATCACGTGATCAGACAAAAAGGTATTCTGGTTTATACGCCGAGAGCACAGGAAGAGGGCAGAAACAGCAGCGCCCGATCGACATTCGGTGAGGTTGCCAGTTAGCGTCCACAGTAGCCATTGGTCGTCGATCCGAAAGTCAATCCAGCTACATGCATTCAGTCCGTTGATATGCTCTCTTTGTTAAATCGAACAAAGGTATTGTTACTAAAATGACACCCATGACCGTGTCAGGGAATACGGTACATCGGTCCAGAACTCTACAAGAGTGTGGCCAACCTGGTTAAACAAGATAAAAAAACGACTAAAAACGCCGGAAATGTAGCAATTGAAGGCAAGAGGAAGAGAAGAGATTGCTATAGGAGCCAAGGTGAAGAGAAAGAGCGACTAAGCAGTCATGAAGGAAACGGAAAGTAAAAGAAAAAAACTCCAGTGTATCGTTTTTGTAGGAGAACGATAGCGAAACTCCAAGAGAATAACGCGGTGGCCTAGAGTAAGGAAGAAAACGAAAACGGAAATAATAATGATAATGGTCAACTAAAACATAATTGTACCGTTTTTTAGGAGAACGATAGCGAAACTCCAGTAAATGGCGCGGTTGCCTAAAGTAAGGAAGAAAACGAAAACGGAAATAATAAAAATAATGGTCAACTAAAACTCAATTGTACCGTTTTTTTAGGAGAACAATAGCGAAACTCCAGAAAATGGCGCGGTTGCCTAAAGTAAGGAAGAAAACGAAAACGGAAATAATAAAAATAATGGTCAACTAAAACTCAATTGTACCGTTTTTTTAGGAGAACGATAGCGAAACTCCAAGACATAAAACGGTTTCTGAAGTAAGTGACTCTACGTTTGCTATAAAAAGCAAAATTTTCATATACTAGTTCAAGTGACTTTAAATGATTAGCATGCATCTTGAAAATGTTTAAAATGAGAAAAAGAATAAAAGACGATATCTAAATCAACAGTACTAATCAAATAGCACTAGCGAAAGCAAAGGATCTAAAATCCGAGTGAACATAAATGCCTGGCAACGAAATATAGATATGGGAACTCTATGTACGTGAACAACTGTATGTATAAAAACAACAAATACTTATTGCCGATAGATGTCAATTAAAATAAACAAAACCGTACTATATTTTCAACAAGTCATACGTTGTGATAAAAATGTTGCATAATAACTCCATAAAAACTATAAGTATCAAAATATATAACTGATCAAGATCAAAAATGTATCTTATATTGTCATATATAATACCACGAGAGTGAAAATTTTGTCGGTAAAATTTTTCGAAAAATTTTGTCGGCAAAATTTTTCGATTGTCATGAAAGTTTGTTGCTTGGCAATTTTGCGAATGACATTTTTAACAAAACCACGAGCCGTCAGGCGAGTGGTTTTGGATTAAATGTCATGAGCAAAATTACCTAAAAGCAACAAACTTGAATACGACAAGAGAAAAATTTTACCTTACAAAATTTTTAATTGAGTGGTATTCGACATGACTATTTCACGAGAGAAAAACTAAAAAATCATATGTTTAAACGTTTTATTTATTGCAAACTCCAATTATACAAAGCCAAAAAAATAATAACATTATGAAAAAAAAATTACTTATTTATGTAAAAAGTACAATTATTATAATTGTACGTTGTAGCATTATTTTGGGGATTGTTTTGCATAATAACCTGTGATGAATTTAAGTTAGAAACTGAGGATTCCTTTTCTTTATTTTTATTTTCTCGTAGGATATATTTGATATATTAAACTGAACTGCAAAATATTTATATTTAACGATAAATTGTTAATTTGGCAACACTGCACTTTATATTAACAATATAGACAAGAAAAAGTAAGAGAGTTTAATGTAAGGAGAGTACGCCTCTGTAGGATGGCTTACCCTTCAGATACCTACCTGCCGCCCTGAGCGAGGGACGAAAGGAGATGATATCGAGACTATCCAGAAGTTGGGTGGTTATTGTACAGTTGTGGTTGCATTTGGCTATTAACTAATAAAGTGTGTATTGAAACGAATACGCTTTTCAATGTAATAAAAAGTGGGTGTAACAAGTCAGAAGTGGGATATCCTGCGTTTAATGATGGGAAAATCAAAGAAAAGAAGTAGACGACACAAAAGATCTAGTTCGTCTAATGACAATGATAGTTATTCTTTACGTTATGAGGTAACAAGTGAAAAAGTTGAAAAAGGAATTTAGTTTATAAGTAGATAAACAAACCGTAAGTACTTCTTCACATATTGATGAATCACTAATAGATACCTATTTTTGATTCATCTTATGGAAATAATTCGGCTATTTAATGAACAAATGATGTTGATCTGTTGCGTTCTAATTATAATTGGGACTTTATATTATGTTGACCACAAAGTGGGCTACTTCTAGGCTTAAGGGCAATACTAGTAAGTGTTATGAATCTTTTAGGAAGCAAATCGAAAATTGGGAGCAGATGAAAATGTTATTGTTTGATATTTTTGAACGTTATCAAACTCGAGAAATTCTTTGTAGAAACCGCTAATTATGTTCATTTGTCCAATCAAAAACTTAGTGACTATTGTTTTGAACAATCAAGGAAATTGCGGAGATTAAATTTTAATATAGATGAAGGAAATATTATTTGAACATCCTGGAACATCTGTAGTATCCAAATCCGACATAAAACATGACACAAACGATTAAAATTAAAATTTGAGTCTTTATTTTTCAGCTGGAATCTTTACTATCATTGTAAGGGACCCTATTTAATTATATATTGTCCTAAAATTGTAACAAAATGTGAAATATGTAAGAAATGGAAACGTATTAAAGAGCAGTGGTACCGAAATGAAAGAGAACAAAGAAGAATACGTTCATAAATTTAGTGGATGATATGTTAAATAAAAATATATATGAAAAGGGTATACTTGAAAAGTACACTATAAAGGTTGAGTTCATGAACACTAGTAAAAATCAATTGTTGAGAAGTTAATGATAAGTTATATTGCTTTTGTTAACTCTATGGTTTAAAAGCTTTATGGGAAATGTAAATGCGTTTGTAATTGACGATGCTTACTTGTCGTATAATGTTATTTTAGGCAGAGGTTACTGTAATTTTTGTTTCAGTGTTTGTCTATTTGAATCAACCTCAAATAACTATGCACACTCCATTCCAAGATATTTCGTTTTGGTTTTGCAACAACATGATTGATTCAAGAGAAAAAAAAACCCACAGCGGGTGGTCGATGATCCGATAACAATAGCACAGTATCGTCTATCGTATCGTACTCGTCTCTTCGAGAAGATAATGCTCAATAGTGCGATTATTTGACAGCTGAGATGTTGGGCTGGTAAAGTAATAGTTAGTTTTAGTATCTTAATTTTACAGACTACGGATCTGTTACTGTTTACTGTGCAATGAAGGATTTATAAAGTTTTATTAGTCAGATACCGCGTCAACGAAATATTGTGAAATGTACTTTACAAATTAAATAATGATCTTTGGCTGAAAAATGTTCCTATTAATATTGAAAATGTGTTACCGAATTAATCAATCATCGATATGGTGAATTTTGGGAACATAATTGAGGTAGATAGAAAATTATGTTTTCAAGCGATAGAATTTCTTATGATTTACAGGTTTTGGGTGAAACAGATGAAGTTAAATGATCTTTAACTTGTAAGTCAAGCGAACCATAATCATCATCGGATATCCGAGGACGAGAAGGAAATTTTGGACTTGAGAAAATAAGTGTCTGTTGGAATAATCAAGTAGTACATGGTGTTCTTGGTAGATCCAAACACTTAAGAAAATAAGTGTCTGTTGGAATAACCAGGTAATACATGATACTCTTGGTAGATCCAAACACTTGAGAAGATAAGTGTCTGTTGGAATAATCAAGTAGTACATGGTGTTCTTGGTAGATCCAAACACTTAAGAAAATAAGTGTCTGTTGGAATAACCAGGTAATACATGATACTCTTGGTAGATCCAAACACTTGAGAAGATAAGTGTCTGTTGGAATAATCAAGGAGTAAATGGTGTTCTTGGTAGATCCAAACACTTGAGAAGATAAGTGTCTGTTGGAATAATCAAGTAGTAAATGTTGTTCTTGGTAGATCCAAACACTTGAGAAAATAAGTGTCTGTTGGAATAACCTGGTAATACATGATACTCTTGGTAGATCCAAACACTTGAGAAGATAAGTGTCTGTTGGAATAATCAAGTAGTAAATGTTGTTCTTGGTAGATCCAAACACTTGAGAAAATAAGTGTCTGTTGGAATAACCAGGTAATACATGATACTCTTGGTAGATCCAAACACTTGAGAAGATAAGTGTCTGTTGGAATAACCTGGTACTAGATGATACGCTTGGTAGATCCAAACACTTGAGGAAATATAAAAAGTTTGCAGCGCAAAGCCATAGTGTGACATATTATTTTACTTATTTATTTATTTACTAGCTGACCCGGCGAATTTTGTACCGCCATATTTTCCGAGTTTCTAAAAGACTTTGTTTTATGACAAAATAAAAAAAAATAAACAATAGCTTCTGTTTTCAATAGGACCATATATTGAAATAAAGTTTAAATAAAATAGTACGACTGTATATATTCATCATATTAATTTGTTTATTGCCAAGTATTTGGAATACATTTATTTGTCAATGAATTAAATGAATTTTATGAATAGTTTCACACACTTATTTACTCAATTGTGGTAAATAAATACTATTCTTAAAATTATTCTTATATTCTATTGTAATGCCTTATAATGTACAATATTATTGGTTTTTCCTTTTGAAAAAAAAAAAAACATATAGGGCCGATGAGTTTGCAGACTCTTGAGCACGCAACGTACAACTGTCCATGCGAAAAACATGGCAATTCAAGTCTTGTTCTGTTGAACAGTTTTGGTTGATTTCAGATTTCGTAACATAATTATCACCGAGCCAACCTTGAACTACAAATTGTGTGATGGTAATCCTGGCAAATCCAATGAATTTAGAAATTCAGTTGGATAACTGACTACTTCATTTGTATCGATAATGGAATCGATCGACTTAAATGAATGTATTTGTCCATCAATTTTACTCTGAATGAATTATACTAATAAAAAAAAAACCTTTAGTTAATTGATCGATTTTTACATTTTTATTGTATACAAACCTTGCCGTCGCAATAACGAACACAAAAAAAAAAGAATTATCCAATTTGTTGCCGGCGTTCTGAAGTTATGCGCGTACATACATTACGCAGATTCATTTTTATATATATGATTACAGATTAACCAGAGAAGGAGACTGAGGACAGTCTGGATTAGGATGGCCGATTGTAAGGAGAGTATGCCTCTGTAGGATGGCTTACCCTTCAGATACCTACCTGCCGCCCTGAGCGAGGGACGAAAGGAGATGATATTGAGACTATCCAGAGATAGTTGGGTGGTTATTTTACAGTTGTGGTTGCATTTGGCCAATAAAGTGTGTATTGAAACGAATACGCTTTTTAATGTAATAAAAAGTGGGTGTAACATTAAAGATAAATTGTTACTTTGGCAACACTGCACTTGATTAACAATATTAAAAATAGGTAAGATAAGATATTTCAGTTTGTGTAACTCGACACAATTCAACTGAAAAAGATAATTTTACTATGCAGATACATAAAATATAACAACTTATCAGAAAAGAAACTCCTTAAGAATTTACTTAAAACGTGGCAACACTGCAAACAAATCAGATGTAATTTTTACCTTTCCTGAAAAAATCAATAACAAAATTCCGTTCTCGGGACAACAAAAGATTGTGCTATATTACGTTATCTCTTAAAAAACTAAACCCAGAGAATATTCGTTATCGTAGACCAAAATATATATTTTAAATAAGGCAGGTAGTTAAGATAAAATTAAAAACGTCCAGGGTCGGTACAAGATAGTTATTTGAAAAAGTGAAATCTTAAGAGTTAATTGTTGAAAGCAAAAATTCTAAATTGAACGATAAAAAAATTTTAATAAAAGAGAATATGCAAAAATAAAAAAAATAAAATCCTTCCAACCCAACTGTTACACTGTGCAACAAAAACAATGGGCGCCAATTTGTAACGGTGAATAGCTGTAACCTCACAGGGCACCAGCTCGAAGGGCTCCGGCTAGAGACTCCTCTCAAGGGTGACTCGACCCCAAGTTTATGTCACACAAGGATAACAGAAGGGTTGTAAAAATTGAGAGCGCCACTACCTTTTTGACGATAAAAAGTACTAATGAAAAAACTAAGGCGGAAAAGGTAGAAACGCCCTGTAAAATTTAAATAAAAGTTAATAATAAAAGTGACCCCGGGCGATATCTCCCTCAACTTATATAGTCGAGGATTTAGAAAAAATAAAAATAGAATTAACACAAATTTATTCTGCCACAGGAAATGAACACTGGAATTTGTACTTTTATAGGTACCTAGCTTATATGGAGTGGTTTCCTGAAGTAGGAGTCAGGTCTTGATCTGAACTGATGTGTCCTGGTCTAGGGCTGTATCCTGGGGTTCTATCCTTGGCTAGGGCTTATATTCTTGGGTTATATCCTTGGGTTATATTCTTGGGTTATATCTTTGGGTTATATCCTTGGGTTATATTCTTGGGTTATATCCTTGGGTTATATTCTTGGGTTATATCCTTGGGTTATATTCTTGGGTTATATCCTTGGGTTATATTCTTGGGTTATATCCTTGGGGCTGTGCTTACCTAGAAGTACAGGTGGATCAGGGATTTATAGGAACTTGAATGTAATGGCACATTATGTTGGTCAGCTTTTCAGGTTAAAAAAAGGAAGGCAGTTATTTGGAAGTAAAAAAATTGATTTAATTTACTGAAAGGCTTAGGTATAGGTCCCATGTTGAAACAGTAAAAATAGCAATTATCGGCTAAATTAAAAAAATATACTAATGATAGCAAAAAGTTATTTATTTAGTTATATGAAAAAATATCGTGCTTAGGAAATATATGAAACCGGCTCTGGCGTTACGAAAGAATATTTTATAGGTTAACAGATTATAAAAATTTTATTTTATAATTAAAAGAGTTATTTCGCAACTGAAAAAGCTTGTAAATGTTTGTATAAAAGTAAAACAGTGAATTATAAAAGAACATTTGGTTTAAAACTACCATATTAGTATAAAAGAACAGTTTATGACCACGTTCTGAATTTAATTTCGTCTATCTCTGTAAAAAAATAAAGAATGCATACGAAAATTATATCAGACAGTACTTTAGGAGAAGCTTATCAATTATAACTTATGATTTT
This sequence comes from Lochmaea crataegi, assembly GCA_947563755.1. Classification (NCBI taxonomy): domain Eukaryota; kingdom Metazoa; phylum Arthropoda; class Insecta; order Coleoptera; family Chrysomelidae; genus Lochmaea; species Lochmaea crataegi. The sequence continues at coordinate 43,309,053 of OX387425.1, read as the reverse complement.
GAACTTACCACAGCAAAATTCATAAGATACTTGAAGATATGAAAGATAACGAAAGATGGTCTTTCCCCTTAGTCGGTCGATAACGGAAAGGGGTGTTTCACGTGACGTTGGAAAAAATGGAAGCGTCCGTTGGCAGACGTCAATTGTCTTATGGTCAGGGTTAAAGAATTTGGGATCACAGAACTATTATTGGAAGTGGCTAGTAACGACGAGCGCTAATTAAAAGGATTTATTCTGTAAAATCGGAACAGGTTGATAGACATGTTACACAGTAAAGCAGTTTACATACTTGGGTGTTGACTTCTCCTCCACAGCCTTGTTTTGCAACATGGCTAAGAATTCTAAAATCAAAGCTAATCGGGCCATTGGAGCAGTAATGGATATAATGTGTCGTTCTAAAATGAATATTTGGGAATCGCGAATCAATTTATATAATTCAATTATTTTATCTTCTCTTTCTTTTGGAATTGGCATATGGGGTCTGTGTTACACTAATATTATAGAGAATGTACAGGTGAACTTTTTTAAAATACTCCTAAGTCTGTCAAAGAAAACCCCAGATTACATTGTACGCTTGGAAACATGTTCTGATCATTTGTCAACGGTTGTTTTCAAACATGCTTTACTTTGGTTAAACAAACTCAGAGGAATGGACTCTTCAAGACTACCAAAAATTTGTTTCAATCGACTAGTTCAAGGTATAATTGGGAGACGCAAGTTAAATAATGGTTTATTTATGCGCAATGTGAGTGTCTATGGACAATTATTTGAGTACAAATGGGCGCAGTTTAAATAGACTTATTTTAGACAAATTTCAAAAACGACTGCATGATAGGGACATAAACAGTAAGGCTGTTTCTAGTTACTCTTTACTAAACTCACACTTACTAGTTGGTGAAAATACAATTATTTGCAAATACCTGCACACATCTATATAACCAGAATATTAGCGCAGCTTAGAACTTGTAGCAAAACATTTTTAAAATTGTCTTTTAAAGGAAATTTTTATATTATTAACAGCACTGGAAATTGCTGTCTGTACCATGGATTCATTACATCATATCCTTTTTGAATGTCCCATTTACTGTCCTCTAAGAAAAAATAGTTTCTTTCAGAATGTTCATAATATTGATGATCTGGCACACTACCTTAATATTAATAATACACAAATGGATTCTCTGAACTTACTAAATTAGCTCATAGCATTATTAGTATATTGAAGCTACGAGCATTTGCACAAGGTGAATGACCGGCTTTACCATGAAGTACACACATATTGTATAATTTAGTTTTTATCTTAAGTATTTTATTAATTAACAAAAATATCTGTGATCATAATTAGTTGTATGTCATAGTTTATTTTAATTATGTTAATTCTTTTGTTAAAATTTTGTACCGAACCCTGGTGAGAAGATTTATCTTATGCACAATAAACTATCTATCTATCTATCGATATTATCTTAGGTTATAATAGGAGTGGATTATGATTTAAGATGGTACTCTGACATTTTAGTTGTCATATTATCTATTAATGTTAAATGTGAAAGTACAATATTGTACAATTATTTTTTGCAATTTTTGAGTCAGAAAAAATTTCTTCCATCACTGAAGATTGAAAATGAAATTCACGGCTGATATAAAAAACGTGTAATAACCTTTTTGTGTTTTTCTGGTTTATTATCTATTTAAGTACATATTTCAATTTGAGTGTCTGAATGCTTTCTCTTTATGGCGTTGAAAAGATCTACTGAATTGTTCAGACTTGGCAGAATCTGCAGAGCGCTTATACCTCCCTCCCCTGACGACATTTGATTTGCCGTCGATCTAGGTAGAGGCGTGCCCGAGTTATCAATAACAATGACTTTTGAAATTCACCTTTTAATTTCTTTTAAATTATTATATAAATTGTTATAGAAACTATTATAATGTTGTGAGAAATTAATAAAGCCGATTAAAATGTTTGATAAAGTAGGTAGTATAGTATTATCTGGTAACTTGACGTTCATTTATTGTTTTTCGTCGTCATGGCTAATCCCACCAAATTTGATGAAATAATCAAGCGAAAAAGATTCCTTTTTTGCGCTAGAGCGTAAAGTAACAGTCCTCGGCATATGTCGACTTTACGATTTCATTTGAATATAGTAATTAGTCATTTTACGCGCGACTGTAGAAAATAGTATATTGTGCAACAAGTGAGAAAAGTACTTTCCCCACATGTTGCACACTATACTTTTTCTACAACTGCACAAATTTAAAGAATACAGTAAAGTAACTTAATATTTATATTTATGGTTAGTAAAAAAAATATAACATTAAAGTATCCCAACTCTATACTGTTAAATGATTTAATTTAAAATTATAGTTGTTGGTGAAATTTGTACAATTTTGTATGGTCAAAACCGGAACGTCATTTCTTTTCACTAAATTCTCCGTTATATCAATTAATCTGCCAGTTTTGTTACAACTAAGCAGGTATTTAAAGATGACAGAAGCCTACTAAGTTTTTGTCCATTTTATTTGATTCTCCATATAAATGTGTGTGGCGTGGGCAAAGTGCCGTGAGAAATAATATTTCTCACAGTATGAGCAATATTTGGTTTTGAAATTAAGTAAGGTATAAGAAATACGCCACTTTTCATAGCAGTTGTAGAAAAAATATTTTTCTTCAATAAATAAGACTCGTCCTGTCAGTCCCGTGTATAGGAACATGCGCATTGGGTCAGATCCAACAGACTGCTCGCACGCAACTGTTATGTTGCGACCTGTTCTATCACACGGACTTCGGACAAACTGCTTTCACTCTCGCACATATTTAATCGCTCCGATTTTAAAACTTTAAATTATGGCAATAATATTCTATGAACAGGCAAGCCTATACTGGTATTTTTGTAATTAAATTATCTTTCTTCTGATACCAATTTTTATTGGTTATCATATCGGTGAAGTTATATAAAGTGACTTACCTGTTCATACCTGCTTGCCAGATAGCTATGAACAGAAATCAGTAGGTAAGCCTACCAAGGCATATTCTCTATGTTAAAAACTATCTGTTGAGACTAAATTTGTTTCGTTCATAAGAGTGAAGGTGATGAAAAAAATTGATTAAAATTAATTTAATTTAAACTAGCCGAACACTTTTCGATAGGCAAGCTATCATAGGCGTGTTTGTAAATAAAAAATAATTCATAAAAAAAGGTCTCATCTGGTTATCAGATGGGTGAAGGTTGACCTTCCACGGGCTCTCAGACTATTAGACAATGACTGAACCGGGAATTACTTTCGTCACTAACATTCTGTATCATAGCGGGTGTTATGTTCTGTATTTCTTGTCTAATTCGGTCTTGTAGTTGACGGATATTTCCAGGTCTGTTTGTGTAGACATTGGATTTTAAATAACCCCCTAAAAATAAGTTGATTTGGCTCAGATCAGGTGATCTAACGGGCCATTTCACTGGTTCCCCTTTTCCTATCCACCGTTGTGGAAAAGTTCTGTTTAAAAAATCGCGCACAGTTACTGCGAAATGTGGCGGTGCGCCATCCTGTTGAAACCAGATTCTGCGGTCTAAATTAGTGGGTATTTCAATATCAGGAAAAAGGTGGATCGGATCAGGAATTAATGTATTTTATAAGAAATCCAGATATAATGCTGCTATTAAATTTTCAATAAAAAAATATGGACCAATAATTTTCTCACAATACTAGCCAATACGTTGGTTTTTTGTGGTCTTTGCGTATGGTACTCTTGCATCCAGTGTGGATTTTCATCAGACTAATAACGGGTGTTTTGCCGGTTAACATGACCGTTCAAATAAAACGTTGCCTCGTCCGAAAATAAAACGTTATCAATAAAATTGTTATTTCAGCCAAATCATGGATAAGACGTACTTCATAAGGATAGTATTTTACCCTTTTAAAAATGTTTGATACTGGAGACTTTCCAATACCAAAATCCCTAGCTAATCCTCGCACTGCAAACTGTGGATTTTCTACTGCCGACAAAATTATGTCTTGTTGAATATTTTCATTAATTTTTGGTCTACCTTGCTTTGCTGCATCCCTCACATGTCCTAATTCTCTGTATTTTCGCTCTATTCAGCTTACCGTAGATTGGGAAATAGGCTCACGATCTGGGTGCATTCCATGGAATAATCAGCATACCTCTTGTTGAGTCCGCATCTTATCGCCAATACCAATCATCATTAATATTTCAATCCTATCACTTCCGGTTGAAGGCATTATGTAGAAAAAGTTGCAAATGATGAATTGATTGGAAGATTTTCACGTATAGTTTGGTCTGAAGCTACGCGGAATGGGTAAGGTGCGAGGAAACATGGCCGATATCTGTCATGAACGTACCAATGGCGTACGGTACCTATTTAATAAAAGTATTTAAAATAATAATTATTATCATATAATAATTATATCTATATAGAAACTGATTTGTGCTTTGCTTCAAAGGTAAGATATTTTTCAAAACACGGTATTTGTTAAAAACAAATAATGTTACAAATCGTACTTGAATTCAATATGGATACGAAATAATAAGATACCAAGTAAAATGAAAATACGAAGGTAAATACTGACAATATAAACGCCACTGGATAATCAATGTCAGTCAATTGTCGAAGTGAGAGGGAAGAACACACACGCAATACTTGTTATTATTTGATATGTGTATATAGATAAAGTTCTATTATATTTATAGTTTTTATGCAGCAATTACATTTTTAAAATCACACAATTAAGTATCAAAGACAACAATAAATGGGCCACCCAACTTGAATAATTAATAAATAAGTTATGTTGACAAAAAATATAAAATTTTATTGTTATTCACCTAATAAATAACATAAATGTATAATATACAATAATATATAATTCTTTTTTAATGAAAATAAAATATATATTTTGGTTTAACAAAATAAAATTCTCATTGGAATTACATATCGCACTTCGGCTCAAATAAAACGTCATAACTCAAAAAATCGTAAATGTTTATAAAGAACAATAATCAACAGTATAAAAACTTCAAATGTCTTGGTTTTTACTGCATCTAAAAATATTATCCAATTTATTACTTGAAATCAATAATATAAAAATACAAAAGGTTGATTTATATTTTGAAAAAATTTTGTTAGTATATTTTTAAAGCCGTAAAAATTTGGGAACGCAGGCCATTAATGTTTTAAAAACTATAGATGATTCTTTACTTCACTAATATATAATATTCAAAATTAAAATATACTTACAACGGCAAATCTTTATTTTCAAGTTCCCGAATGGTTGCTTTCCCATTCGTTTTCCCCAAAAACTAAAGTCTTTTGCAAGGAGATTGGTTAATATATGTTTAAGAATGTTGTTCACTTGTGAAACAACATCACGTCAACCCAAACTGGATAAATATAACACCTGTAATAGTATAAATTTTATGAAATATGATTTAAGCATGGGACCTATTATTACTTACAAAGTTTTGAAAATTATCTTGGTTTTCTAAATAATTTTCGAATATACCGAGATCTTCTTTTGTATTCAAAGGTAATTGGACAGGTATGTCATCTGGTAATGATCTTAACAATGTATTTGTCCTTGAATATTTTCTTTGAAAATTTAGAATCTCGTTATTCTGCTCTTTAATTTGATATAGAGTAATGATAAATCTTGTTCTTCAAAAACTGTAATTGGAAAGTTTTTACTTATGTTATATATTAGAACAATAAATTTATGTACCTGAAGTATTATGGGTAGAAGAAACTTTTCTTGTTCATAAAAATATGAATTTAATGTAAACTGTAAGTAAGTATATTTAATATAGTTATATGTGATGATGATAAAATAAGCATATTTTTTTTGAGTAAAGGTTATTTAGTGACCCATTAAAAACGTGATAATGACGTGAGTTATGAAGGTCTCTTAGACGTCCGAAATTTAACGTGAATATGACGTTATATTTTGGTGTGATGACGTCGTAGACGAATAATCACCTATAAATGACGTGATATTGACGTGACCATGTTCACTGGGGCTTGTTCGTTTCAATAACTGTAGTTGTTCCAGTCTCAGAGTCGTAGTTTTTATAAAGCAGTTTTTTTTGTTTTGGGTTTTTTCAAACAATTTGGTATTATTTTTAACTCCGCTCACGAAGTCATTCTAATTTGTGGTCATCTACGTTTGGTTTATACATCCACTACCTGTGGCTGGTATAAGTTTCGAATTTAGGACAAATAATCTGTCTATCGGTTATTTTTCTGTGTTCGAATTGTAAACAAAGTTTATGAGGCATCGTGTAGATATCGATTCCGAATAACTCGATTGATATAGATTTCGGTCGTAGGTTCTTTATATTATATAATTAACTAGTTTTTTTAATATCTGATTTATTATTTCTGTTAGTTTGGTTTGATACTAGATAATATTTATTTTGGGAGTGTTTCTTTCTTAGGTGGGAAAATTTATACAAAATAATTAAATCTATATTTTGTTTTGATTGTAAGGATCTCATTGGAATTATTTTGGCTCTTAATTTCCCAAATCAGTATCTGAGGTTCGCCCACTAATAGGTCTAGCTTCGTGGTATCGGCGATTTGTCCCAAATTTTTCTACTTTAACAGCCCCGTTAACGGCCTTGCTGCGCAAAAACGCAAAGTTTTTATGGGATGAATCTTGTGCAGCCGCATTGAGAAAAATCAAGGAAAGCCTCATTCCTTACATGCCCTCCAATCCTTACATGCCCGAATTTTGATTTGCCATTCACGATCCAGGCTGATTCTAGTGATTACGGCATTGGTGCCACTCTGTCACGAATGCACGATGATGGTGAGCGAGTTGTTGCTTACTTGAGTCGGTCACTAACCAGTGCTGAGCGCAAGTTTAGTACGACCGAAAAAGAATGCTTGGCGGTCCTACACGCTGTGGAGAAATTTAGGCCATATATCGAAAGTATCCACTTCCAAATCATAACGGACCACTACAGCCTTAAGTGGCTGAATAATTTCAAGGATCAGCCAGGTCACGTGGCTAGATGGGCAGTACGATTGCAACAGTACGACTTTGATATTGTACACCGTGAGGGTGTTGAACATGTCGTACCCAACACTTTGTCGCGGTTTGTTACCTGCGTGGATGCAGTACAGCCTACACCAGAAGCTACGCCAACCAGAGATCTTTGGTATAAGCGCCAGTTGCAGAGAGTCTCTAAATATCCAGATAAATATCTAGACTGGAGAGTGAAAACGGCAGACTCTTCAAGCTAGCGAAACCAGCTTATCCCGATCTCGCTCTAAACGACTCGCACTGGTTAAAGGTCGTTCCCAAGGAAGACCTAAGCACTCTCATTAGAGCCCATCATGAACCCCCCACGTGCGGCCATTTAGGTGTCTTTAAGACATTAGGGCGACTCAATCTTCACTATTACTGGCCGAAAATGAGATATGATGTAGCTCGTTGTATCAGACGATGCATTACCTGTCTACAAATAAAGCCAGAACAACAAGCTCTTCAAGGTCAGATGCTTAGCATCGCCCCTTCTACTACTCGACCGTTTCAAGGACTATGTATAGACTTGGTAGGTCCCCTTCCTAGGTCTTCCTCGGGATACTCGTATATACTGTCGGTGAGTGACTTATTTAGTAAGTTCGTTCTATTCTATCCCCTTCGGACCGCTACGGGCCCCAAGAACGTGGAAATTTTGGAGGATCACGTCCTTCTTATGTTTGGTATTCCCGATAAAGTTATTATGGATAACAGAAAACAATTCAAGAGCAACAGATATCAAAGAATATATATTATTCTACGCTTCACAACTAAGATTTGAAACATATTTTTCTAAAACCGTGACCGTTCAACGGAGAAGATACAACTACTTCCCGGGCTACATGCCCCGACAGACATTGAATTACACTTCAAAGTCAAACGAGGTTGGTAAATCTACAAGATTTAAACCAACCATTCTGGTTTGCAACTAAAAGGGACAACATAACTTGTAGACCGGTTTCGGTCTATTGCGCCTAATCAGTACAAGGTATATGGTATCGTCCGAGAGTTAATCCCGGACTGAAATGATTCTATAATTAACAACTATACATATCTTCCAGTTACGGAAATGTTTTAGTTGCGATAATAGCGACACCTCTCACCTCCAAGTCACAAACCAAAATTCAAAATTTGACAACAAGCCCGTTAGCTTGAAACATATTGGTTATTTCATGTCCTGATAAAGTGAAACCAGAGTCTGGATTGTCCAGTATTGTGATGAAAACGATGTATCGGAATAGTAGAAATCTAGTAGATGGGATTACATAATTTAAATCTCTTGTCAAAATGTTCTTAATTTCAGAAGATGGTTCATAGACATTTTCCAGATGTGTAGAATATTGTGTTTGGTTTCTTCTTTCCGTTTCTCTAGAAAGGTTACCAGACCCAGTTGTTGGTTAAAGTTGTAAAGCCTCGAGTCTATTAATAGTATCGTTATTCTTGGGAAATACGTCTTGTGTAATAGATTTTGAAAACTGAGCCGTAGTATTTGGTTGTCTATCGATTGCAACTACTTTGTGTAGTAAAACAAGAGGATCATCCAGAATTGGTAATTGAGTTCCTATGTCCTTCTCTAACTGGGATCGGATCGTCGAGGATAGTATTAGCTTCTACAGTCTCTCCGTCCTCATCCTCTGATATCCGCTGAAGATCTTCTTCTAATCGATCACACCACGCAAGCAGCTTTGACCACCGCTCCATTGTGGATTGGGTGAAGCTAATTCGCCCTAACCCAAGGCTTACATGATGTAAACGGGAATTTATTTCGTTGAACTCATTGAGTTTGTTCTCAGAATTGCCGTACTGCTTAATATTTTCCGCTAAAGTAATTAATTTCTGTTCACAAATATCTAAGTCATGATAAGGCTCTAAACAAAAGATTGTAGGAGCACTCTGACCACCCGTTCTCTCTACTCGCAACGCATCTCGTAAAAAAAATCCCTTTTTTGGCTACTTAGAGGACAACCTCGAATTTGTAATTCGTAGGGAAGTTCATCACCGAGTAACCTATTTATCACCATTTCTGTACTATATCCCAAATCTAATCCATTAAATTATATTTCGAAATTTAAACAAACGCAAAGGCGCACCCCACCTCAGCCTACCAAAAATAAGTGAAAACGCCTATAATACAGTAGTCAGCGCTACAATTTTTTTCATAGTCCAATCTATATAAGCCTAGCTTCTGTGCAAAACAGACAATCCAAAAAATTACCTACTGCGCATGAATTGAGTCTGTGCGCATCCTTAAATATCTCAAATACCTACTGCGCATTTGAAGCAACGCAATTTGAATATCTCTTCTATGTACTAAATGTAATTCAATGTGTTTATGTGTATGAAGAAAAAATATCCCACGCTTACAGCGCATAAATTAATTCGACTTCATTTATTAAAAGAATATGAAGTACTATTAAAATATCCCAAACGTAAGCAATTAACTATACCTAATACTTATTACCTACTAAGTTAACACTCTAATTTGAGCAAGTGTAAAATAAAACCATAAACTAAAAAAGTAAAAACCAGGTGGGTATTATTTAACTATCTAACTAATTCGAAAAGTATGTATTAACTAAAAATTTTAGTTTTAAAAATTAATTTAACTACTTAAAAGTCCTTATAAATAGTGACGTCATAAAAAGCAGAATAGAATATCAACTAACGATTATCGTATCAATACTAACTCGTTCCAAAGAACGTACCTTGTCATTAATTAAAGTTCTATGTTCCATCTTCAAACAATGTCAAATGTCAACTAAAGTACCTCATTTCATACAATAAGTGGCTGTTAAACAACAAAAATTATATTATAAAATAAACCAATCATCTAAATATCTTCAATAAGATAAGATGTATCTTTATATAGACCAAAGAAGATTCACCTTAATATGTGATACAAAAAATATTCCACACTTTTGGGGACTGTTAAACCATAGTATATAAACGAAAGAATAGTAGGTTCACTCTAAGCTCCTCCCAGCTCGATGTCTATCTCACTCGGTCTCCGTCTCCGTGTGTTTTTTGTAGTTTGAATGTACGAGCAGAGTTATTAGTATACCGACTGGACTGTCTTTGCAGTGAATTATTCAATTATTATTACGGTATATTTTTAATTAAAAAGAAAATGCCACGAGTGTGTTGTGTGGACGGTTGTAGGAGTCGAGATGGGGTAAAAATATCTTCCTTCAGATTTCCCATGGATGAAACTAGGTAAAGTTTACAATATTATTTAGCAAAGGATATCAGTCATTTTGTTATAAAAAGCAGTGTAGTAGATGTTTTGTGTTTCAAAATAAAATATCACCAAAAAATCTTTTTAGATGTCAACGTTGGAAACAGACCTTAGATTTTGTTGATTGTCACAGGTATGCCAATTTAGAGGCTGAACAATGCAACAAAAAATTAAGAGTTTGCGATAGACACTTTTCCCAAGAAAATTATATGCGCAGTAATAGCAGGACAAATCTGCAATATGATGCAGTTCCGTACTTGAAGTTGCTAAAAAATAGTAAGTTTCCAAAATTTTTGGTACCTAAACAATACTTTTGATAATTGGATTTTGTTTTGTATATTTATAGTAGGTAGTTCAAATAATTTGCAAATTTTTTAGCTGACGGTAAAATTTTAAAAGAAGTCGCAGTTCAAACCGATTTTAACACAATGCTGCCCAATGGAGGTATGTATTTATTATTCTACTGAACGATGTTGTGTTTTGGATATAATAAACATATTATGTAGGTTAGGTATTTTATAGCAAAGGTATTTGTTTTTTAGACGATATGAAAAATCAAGATGTTTATGTTCAAACAGAAGGCGAATTTTTTTCAGAAAATGTTAAAAGTGGAAACGATATTTCTACTCAAGCTTCTGTGGTTACCAGAGGTATTTATGTTGTTTTTTAAAATTTTTTAATTTTTATGTCTATTATAATTTCGTGGTTAATACTTATAGAATTTTTTATTTGTTTTAGATAAATATTTACAGACGTCAATGACGCTTACGGTCAATACTCCTGGAAAAAAAGTGTTGAGAGAGGAGATAAAGTGTTTGAAAAAATCTACTGTGGCTGCTCAATGTTCAAGAACAGTTGGAAACTGGAATACCGTTTGAAGATCTTCCCAAATATTTGGAAAATAATTACTCAGAAGAGGCTTGCAAACTTCTGAAGTCTCAGATAAGTTTATTAAATAAATCACCTAAAGGTTGTAGGCTCACAGACGATTTTAAGAAGTTTTTTGAGCGTTTACTTGTTAGGACCTAAAGCATACAAAAAATTTTCTGCTTTGTACCGGTTACCTTCCAAAAGCACGCTTAACCGCTTTACCCGTCGTTGGGCAGTAAACCCAGGCTTTAACGAATTTATTTTTCAACTTATTGATCTTAGGTTCGACTATTAAGTGATAAAGAAAAATATTGCATTATTTGCCTCGATGAGATGTCATTGAAAACTCATTTATTTTATGATTTGTCAAAGGATAAAATAGTAGGCTTCCAAGAATCACTTTCATCAGAAAACGAATCCGAACCAGCAACGAGTGCATTAGTTGTTATGGCACGGAGTGTATCAAGCAGCTGGAAACAACCGTTTGCCTACTTCTTTTACAAATCAACGGCGCCTTCAAATGAAATAAAAGACATTTTGTTTAAAACAGTTACAAAATTACGTGATATCGGTCTAAATGTGCTAGGTGTAGTGTCTGATCAAGGTTCTAACTTCCAAAAATTAGTTAAAAGCTGCCTTAAATTGAGCACAGGCAATGTTTTTTTTACGTAGATAATATCAAGCTTGTTTACTTTTTTGATGTGCCACACTTACTTAAATCTACTAGGAACAATTTTTTTTCTTACTGGTTTGAGTTACCAGAAGGAACTACCAATAAGATGTATTTGGATACATTTTACAATGATGAAAAAAAAAGGAATTTAGACTCTGTCCAAAATTAACTGACGAGCATATGTTTCCAAATAATTTTCAGAAAATGAAGGTAGAATATGCTTCTCAGATTTTTAGTCATTCTGTTGCCGTTGCCCTTAACACATATGTTGATTTTAAAGTTTTGCCTGCAGATGCCAAGATAACTGCTAAATTCATTAAAACAATGAATGATGTTTTTGATTTATTAAATTCGTGCCATTTGAATAATTTCAATGCATTTATGGGTACCCAACAACAGTTTCAGCTATTGGAAGAATTTGAAACTTTACCGAAAGATTTGCGTGTGGTTAACAGTGAAGGAAAAAAATTTACTAATAAAATGAAATTTATATTTGGTTGGCAACTTACAATACAATCAGTTAAAGCCCTTTGGGGTATATTAAAATCAAAGGGCTACACATTTTTACTGACAAGGAATTTGAACCAAGACTGTCTTGAAAACTTTTTTGGGCAAGTAAGAAACTGTTGTGGTAATTCAAGAAACCCTATGCCTATACAGTTTTCTAGAGCATTTAAAAAATTGTTTACTCTGAAGTACTTTGACCATGTTGACGGCGCTAACTGCATTAATGACATTAATGAATTGTTGTTGAATATTACTCCGGTCTTGGCAGAAAACTGTAAAGATCTTATTTTACCGTCAATAGAACCATCAAATCCTTTAAAAGTTTTTACAGCGGATTACAGGAATCTAAACAGTACAGATGGCAACGCTTTAGTTTACGTTACTGGTTATTTATTAAAAAAATGTATGCAGCAACATACCTGCGACATATGTATTGCTTTTAATGAACAAAATACGTTAACCAAAGAATCAACTATTTTTTCTCAGACAAAAGCCTATGTAAACAATACAAATTTTCCATTTGGTGGGCTCAATGTACCTAGTCTGAATTTTGTTGAGTATGTTACCCAACTTGAAAATATATTTGTAGCTAACTTCGATAAGTTAGCATGTAATAATTGTATCGGAGCGACATTGAAAGATCTTTTTAAAAACGTATCATTTACGCATCCTTGTGAAAATTTTCCATAAGTTATTTCTTATCCCTGTATACAAGAGTGCGTTTATATTATACAATTAAATTCGCAAATCGCGACATAAAAATTAAAAAATCCTATAAACCTAATACTAAATTACAAATATTACAAAATTTGTAATTATTAGGTACTTTTTGTTTTGCCTTATTTTATAAGTTTGGTTAAGGATTTCATTTTTTTACTAAATACAATTATTCAACATTGTTTTTATATGCAAAACCAATTCTAAAGTTTGTAGAATCTGGTATAATTTTTAATGACTTTAAATAGTTTTTTATGTTTTCTATTTTTATATTATAAGATATATTATATTTGTACATTTTTGACGAACTATTTTATTTATATAATGTATTAAAAGCTATTCTTATGAACGATTCTAGTTTATTTCGAAACAACATCGTTTTTTGAAATAAGTTGTCTAGCCTAACGTACATTTTTATCAGCCCCCGTACCAAACACTCCATTTATAAATCAACAAGTTATGAAGATAGTAATTCGCGCGACCCCTGTATATACGACACACGTGTGCTTTTACGATCGTTTTTCGGCAAGTCTTTAGCAGCGCTACATGAAACAGCCGACGAGGAGTGAACCTACTATTCTTTTGTTTATATACTATGGTTAAACGTTGGGGCGCCAAATTGCTACCTGTGCCGGGTGTCCAGTTTATTTATTGTGTATAAGTCAGGTAACAAAAATATATTTATTTTCAAACAAAAATTAGCATTTATTCAACAATTCTTATTGTTTTTAGTACCTCTTCACAAAGGGGCAATATACAATAAGGGGGTAACAAAGAACCTTTAAACGACTAGTACGTGCTATTCGCCTCACACTATTCTGAAGATAGTTTACAGGTAAGTTAAGGTATTAAATTTCTACACTAATAAATTCCATGTTAAATAAAGAATATTGGATTAGGTTGAGTTGAGTGTTTCAATAATTCATTGTATTGTATTGTTCTAGGATCCAGGGAGTGAGAGCACAGCTCCAAAGTGTGGAATCTCTGATTATATTATTAGAAAGATCTTACTTCTATACTTCGTTGGTGATATCAGACAGCATCCAGAGCTCTGCAGATCTTAGACGAGCAAAAGGGGAAGCTAGGTGTGGCTTGGTATCATGCAATATTTCATAAGTGACATGCACACTGAACAAGAATGAAAGTAAGCATATAGGTACAAGGCCTAAAATAATGTTAGTGATCGCATTAGATTTAATGTAATTTTTAAAATATAGGTACAAACCTTTGTGGAATGTGGCCTGATATGTATGAGAACCCTCACTATTCCTCTTGAAATGGAGTATGTCTCCCAGACATAAAAATTGAAGGCTCCTCAATAAAAATTGGATATGGATGGCCCAGATATCCGAAGATTTTCGATTGTTTTTCCAAAACTTTTAACGACCATACATCACCCATCAAAAAAACCAAAAAAACAAGATTCCTCTGACAGTTGACCTTCTTGAGGAAAGTGGCCTTTCACATATTAGTTATTAATCAAATTAAACGAAGGTCAAGGTCACCACATTTAATTTGGATTGATACCAAGCTGAAACACTTCTTCCCTTTGAGCTGATTTTATTGATTTTAATATTGTTATTTTATTTTCGAAATTCTTACTGAACTTTTAATTATTAAACGCTTTGATAAATATTAGTTGTTTTCGATATACTTACCTAATTCTAAAGTGGTCTAAAGTTGGTGTATAACAATACGTAATTTAATTTAATGTGTTTATCATATTTACTCTTCATTTATTATTTTGTAAGTAACTTGAAATTTTTGCATTTTTGCCCACCCTGTACCAATTTGAAGGAACGAGTTCATTTTCGGAATCAGCTCAGCAAGGGAAATCAGGAAATTGAAAAAAGGGGGTCCATTGGAAAAAAATGGTGATGACGTCACGAAGGTGGTTCACCCTGTATATTAGATCATAATTTGAAAAAATAGTAAATTAAAATTAAAAATCGACCTCTTTCGGGAATTTTTAGGAATGATTAATGTTTTAAATAATGATTTTGAGAAGTGTTTTTTTTTTCAATGCAAACAAAGTTTGAGTGAATTAGTATTGTCCGACCGTTACTGAGTAAGTAGTTAAATTCTGATATCAGAGCACAGTGTTAAGCAAAAGTCAGGTGAAATTGTTTTAGTTGTAACAATTTTATTAATATTTATTGATGTTGTTTAGCAACTGGAAAGTTTCTCACATAAATGCGAACGGCAGCTTTTCGTCATTGAGCATAAGTCGTAGGAACTGTTGCTTATATGTGTAATTTTATATGATCGAAAAAGTTTTGGATAAAAAGTAGTCTACCCATGAGCGCCACTTTATTTTGAACAGTAGAGTGATTAACCTCATCAAAATAAAGAAAAAATGAAGTAATGTCGAAAATATATCTTAGTAAATTTACCAAAAAAAATATGAAAATATTAAAAGTGTAGACCGGAAAGAATAAACACAAGTTAGTTGTCTTCTATTACATTTATTAAATCAAATGAAAATGTGTGTCGCTAACCCCACTCGACATGTGATAGTAAAATATACAAATTTACTAGTTTAACAAGAAAATAAAATACCTATTCTAAAAAAAATTTGTGAAATATCTGGGCTCTTAGAGCCAAATGGAGTTTTTTAGACATTTATATATTGATAACCCTACTCAACATATCATATAAAAATGTACCACAAATTATAGCTGTAATATGTTCACACCAATACTTATATATAACTCAATTATCACTAAATTAAGTTTGGATGGCAAAGTACTTAAAATAAATATATCCAAGCCTATAGCACTTAAATATAAAAAAAAATATGAAATTGGAATGGTAATATACCTTTAACAATAAATGTATCAAGGCATATGCAACTTGTTTATCAAAAATTAACTTGAAAAGTAAAGTACCTACTTGAAATAAATGTTTTAACTCTATTGTACTCAAATGTTAAAACTAAATTTGAAATATAAACTATAAATAAATGTACTTATGCAATTACCAGTGTCAAAGAAAATACATTAAAACTGTGGTTGTCAACCATTGGTTGAATACAACTGAAAATTCATACATAGAAAAATAAAGAAATGAAACCTGTATCTCAGGATCGGAAAAGGATCCTTCTAAACGAGTGGAGTGGAGTTATAACATCTTCGGAGTTCTCGAACTATCGAGCAAATAGGACACACGTGGGCTTCATCAAAGATAGGATGTATGGCTCCTTCAAAAAAATTTCTGGGGCCGGAGGGACATTATTCTGGAGGTAACAGAATTGTTGACTCCCGTCTTCCTCAAATCCCGGACCTTGATCTGGGCCAACAAAAATATTCTCGAGCCAGACAACTATGGCAACTAGCCAAAATGGCTTCCCTGCAAGGGTCAGCGTCAGCCGCGTGGATGGCTGGTTTTCAGCCCTGGCGGTGATACCTAATAGAAAATTATTTTATTAACTGCGAACTAGATATTCCTTGAACAAACTTACCCTCTCTCAATGAAGGGGACACCAAAAACAGGAAGGCAATTAAGCCTAACAGCAGAACGCAAAATAAAAATCTCTCTTCTATCATGCTCACATATAAAAGAAGGAATTAAAGAAAAAACTAACCCAACTAGATAGATAGGTGATATTAATCATGGTTGCAAACTGAAGAGACTCGACAACGACACCTAACCAACTTTTAAGACTCGGCCTGTGACTGCTTGACATTCCAGCTACTGCATCATAGAACTAACTCAACTCGATGACAGAACTCTACACGACTACTAATCGAACAAACATTAGTACTAACCTACAAATATGAAGATGCATGTGCCTTCCTACAACTGACATTTGTCAATATGATAAACAAACTAATTTATTATATTAATTAAACATATATACAAAGAAAAATCAAAAGGAGGTAAGCATACATTTCATTGATATTATTGATGACTAATTTTGTTTATTGCTTTTAGGTTCTTATAATCAAAACACCTTCTAGAAAGATTCCAGTATTACTAAAATTCTTTTAAAGTGCATGAAAATATAGATGATTAACGTTCTCAATCTTATTACTATTTATATGTTGTTGTAAATACATAAGTACTGACCAAATAAAGCATGGAAATGAATCCTTAATTAGATTGTTTCTTTCTTTATACATTAAAAATAAGTAAATGATTTTTAAATGCTACATAGTATAATAATAATAGTAGAATAATATATTTTGTTCAGTTTAATAGTATATTCTGTAACAAGGTTAGAATGAAAATTCTGTGCTAGTGGAAAGTTCCGAGCGCGAGCCGAAGGCGAGCGTGAGGAACCACGAGCATCACGAATTTTCATTCTAACCGAGTAGCAGACTATACTTTCTCCACGATCAAAGATTTTAAATATATATTTTTAAGTGGAAATGAACAAAAGTTAATTTATATTACAGAACTGAATCACAATTATTATATTAGGTAAACACTCATTAATCCAAGAAATATTCTACTTTATATTAATTGTTATATTTGTACAGTTCTCGAAATAAAAAACTGGTGCATTATTTGGGATATTTTCAACAATTGTGTGGTTATGTTAGGTTACGGTTACGTGACAGCAATAATTTTGACACTTTTGACACTACAATGACAATCAACTGCGTCAAGGCTAATGTTATTATTGCTAACCAGTGTGAGAATATTATTCTATCACTAGAGAGAGAATGTAAATACATTTAAATTGCATGGGGGCAGATGTGTTGCAGAATATTTCTTCAATCTCAAGAGAGAGAATTCCAGCATTCTGTAATCAAATTTGATTTCAGAATAGGCAAATTATATGATGGTCGTGGAAGAAAAATATATAATTGATTGCCTTTAACAGTTCCAGTATTCTAATCGTTAAAATTTAGTACCGTATTCTATTAAATAGATAAAAAAATTATTTCTAGTTTTTTTATTTGTTTTCTTTTATATTTTTTTTGTTATTATTAATTGAATGCCTAATACAAGATACCGTTCAAATTGGATTTTGGATTATATTTTTTCAGATTTAAGTTCTACCTATACCTATTGTCCTTTCCAAATTACGGCTGTAATTTCGTTCAAGTTTCATTTCAATTTTTTTTTGTATTTTTTTCTATATAGTTCTAGTTAACGAATTAATAGGATTTTCAAACAAGTATGACGCTGTTGCCATATCTTATTTGATTATCTAGTTTAAATCACAGTAGTCCTTATTATTTGGGTACCCGTTGTCCTATTTTCTAACCAATTTTTATTATTAATTTTGATCGATAATTTGAAATCTGAAACTTATTGCGGGGCAACTGGGTCTTTAAATATAAATTCAAAAAGGTTTTCGGACGAGTAAGAGGCTTTTGCCACATCTTGTTCGACTCACCAGTCTGTGTTCATTAGTAAGTTAACTGATCTGGTAGTATCTTCCCACATATCCCGGTTGACCGTCCCTACCGTTAAGATACTTATATATTTTGCTTGCTTCTATTATATGTTTTTATTCTTCCTTTAACCCTGCTCACTTGCTTCTACCGCTTTAGATGTTATTTTAGCTAAACTAACCTGCTTACACCTAGTTTATCGTACCATTGCTTATGCACGTACTACCGGCAAGTTTTGCATAACACAAATATTTTTGTCACATTTGCACACTGTATATATTTATTTTGATTGGAACCGCTGAAATGATTTAATTTAGGATATTTCTGGAAATTATAATTTTTTTGAATATTTATTTATTTTGTCCCTCAGTATATTGAATCTATCTTGTAATATACAAACCGACATTATCAGTGTTTTCTTAATAACCGGTAGCATAGCCTAGTCGGAGGGTTTATAGTTTCATAGTGACATCTGAGGCTATCTGGAACTCTTGACGCTAAGGGTCAAGGGGCCGTGAAGCAAACCTCGTGAAAAGTCTGGCGCCCGAGCTTTCATTGAAAAGATTTTACATCAAGGGTGTCCAAAGTGACGTGCCCAGTTGGTAAGAACCAAAGGGGTTTTTTTTCGGGCCGAGATGGGAAACTCATGTTCGAATGGGTCCAGGACCCAAACAGTGTTGGACTCATCCCCAAGGAGATGCCTACCAACCAAACCCACCTCAAACTTGCCGTTACCCCGCCTCAGAATCACTACCCTAGCATACTTCGAGACGGGCGGCGGTCCCTCGCACACTCTCCGCTCATATCGTCGTCTTCTCCCTAACTTCCACTCCTACCTCTCATGCCATATCGAGTCGTTCTCTCCCCCTGGCCATGCTCTCTACTACGCCACTTACCTCCATCCATTCCTCCTCCCCCCTCAACATCATCTCCACCATATTCTCCCAATACACCGCCTCCCCTAGTTTCCTCTCCAACTTCTTCAGCACTTCCTCGTTCCTCCAGCATCTGAACACATGCCCCACATCATCCTCCACTCCACACCTCTCGCATACTCCAGTCTCTCTTTTTCCAATCTTGTGGAGGTACCCTACTCTCGGCCCATGTCCAGTGAACACCTGTGTCAAGAAGTAGTTCACCTCCCCGAATTTCCGATCCATCCAATCTCTCCTATTCCCAATCGCTCCTTTTAGCGCGCCCTCATACTCCTCCCACCTTCTCTCCATTTCCTCCTCCATCCATTCCTGTACTTCCTCTCTGGTCGCATCCCTCCAGCGTTTATTTCTGGCTCTAGCCATCACGTCCAATGGGTAGGTCCTTGCCAGCACCGCTGCTGCCAGTCCACCCACTGTCCTGGACCCCTGCACTACCCTTAGCAATATACCTCTCTGCACCCGCAGGAGTGGCCTAACCCTCGCATTCACTCCCGCTCTTCCACCCCACACCTCCGCACCGTACAGCATACTCTGCTCTACCGTCCTACCAATGATCCTCCTCGTCCACTCTCCCGGCCCCTTCACATTACTCATCAATCTCCCCAGCCATGCTGCCCTCACTTTCCCCTTCTCTGCCGCCTTCAACATGGGAAGGAAGGAACTCCAGAATGAACCCAGCCACATTGGACCGACCCGTCCCCAGCCGATAAGCACAGCAAGATATGGACCGTCCCACAACACGACGTCAGATACATCTAGAGAACCCATCGCCGGTCCCAGTCAACCTTCATCGACCGATACTCCTCGCCGTCTGCCTCCTAGTACTACTCATCAACATTCTGGGCCATCTTCCTGTCAACCAATCTGTTTCCGTTGTGGTGAGTCAGGACACTTCCGAACCCTCTGAAGATATTCTGTTCTCGTTGCTGTAGGGAAGGAGTATTTTTGAGAGATTGTTCCTGCAGGAGGCAGGAAAACTAATCCAAAGCTGTCTAGATGAGAGGTCGACACATCTTCCGCCAATTTTTGCCTCTCATACCGAACCGCCAGAAGAAATGACCGACCTCCGACCGCACATAGACGTCGAAATTGGAAATCACAAGTTCCAAGCATTGTTAGATACCAGAGCAGCAAAATCATATACTGGAGATCAAGTAGCTGAGACATCTTCCCAAAAAAGCAAACTACCGCACGTCAAGATACGAAGGCCCATTTAGCTAATGGAAATTTAGTCTCCATCACCGACATTTATGAGCTTAAATGGAAAATCAATGACGTCACTATGGAGGGTTCGTTAGAACATTCACCTGGTCTGATAACCGATATTGTATTAGGACACGATGTCCTCCGAAAATACAATTTCCGTTTGGAGTTGGAAACTGGAAAAATATACATCAATAATAAAATAGTGAGGCGTTCATAGGTGGCCAGTCCTGTTGGAATATCTGAGGCAGTGAACTAGCCTATGAAAGAAACGATGTTGCTGTCTCTATAAAACGTAAGGAAGAAACCAAAAATCGTCTTACTGAAGACCACTGTTCTAGAAATAAATCTGATTCCGAAGTCTCTGCGTCCTCCCTGGAGTTAGGGGTTGACAAGGGGCAATCTCTTTTTGAAATATCTGCGTCCTCCCTGGAGTAAGGGGTTGACGAGGAGCAATTTGTTCCCGAAGTATCTACGACTTCCCTGGTGTTAGGGGTTGACAAGAAGCCATCTGTTACCGGAGTCTGTAGATCGTCTCTCGTAAAGTTGGAAGATGGTGAAGAAGATGATAAATTTGGTAAATCTGCGTTATCTCCGGAAGGTTTAGGAGATTACGACAATTATGATTATAGAGGATGTCCGTTAGAAACGATCACACCTATAAAAAAACTTGACTGAAAATCAGGAAGAGCAATTGAACATTTTCTTAAGCCATGAGTTGCCGAGGTTTGAGAAAATGCAAGGTCCAACTACGCTAGTTGAGCACGAAATCCGTTTGCAAGACTAAAATAGACGCCATGCTAGAAGAAGGAGTGATAGAACTCTCTACAAGTCCATGGAGCTCTCCGATTGTGATTGTGAAGATAAAAGATGGAAAGAACCGCTTCGGTATCGACTTTCGAAAGGTCAAAGATGTAACAATCTCTTCCATTTATCAATGCTATACTGGATAAACTGCGAAAGGCCAAGTATATTTCCAGTTTAGATTTGAAGAGTGGGTACTGGAAAGATCTTTTAACACCGGAAAGCAAACCCATTACCGCCCTACCGCACCGGGACATGGATTGTTTCAATTCACGGTTCTTCCATTTGGCTTACACTCCACACCTGCCACGTTTCAGAGACTGGTTGATCAGTTAATAGGTCCAGATTTGGACCCTTACGCTTTTGCTTATCTGGATGACATAATCGTTCTGAGAGAAACCTTTGAACAGCATTTTGAAGAACTATCCGAGTTGTTCCGTCGATTACGAGTGGCACGGCTGAAACTCAACCCGGAGAAATGTCACTTCTGCTTACCGTCCTTGAAATATTTAGGCCATGTAGTCACTGGAGATGGAATCCGTACCGATCCAGAAAAGGTCGAAAGCATAATTCAATTTGCAATCCCGAGAAATATCAGAGAGCTAAGGAGGTTTTTATGAGTTGGATACTAGTATAGGAGGTTTGAGCCATCGTTTTCACATAAGGTGGCTCCGTTAACGAATTTACGCCGCAAGTCTCAGCGATGGAAGTGAGCTGAAGAACAAGAAGCTGCTTTCGCTAAGATTAAGACCTCTCTATCAAAATCACCTGTTTTAAGCTGACCTGACTTTTCCGTACCGTTCACCCCAGAGACCGAAGCCTCCGAATATGGTTTGGGAATAGCCCTTACCCAACAGAAGAATGGTCACGAGCATGTGGTAGCATATGCAAGTCGCACCCTGAGTCCTGCCGAGAAGAATTACTCCGTCACTGAAAAATAATGTCTTGCCATTATTTGGGGGATTGAAAAGATCCGTTAGGGTGCTACCGTTTCACGGTTGTTACCGATCATCAATCTCTTAGATGGCTGCATTCCATATCTAGTCCGTTCGGACGTATAGCTAGGTTAAGTATTTTTCTGCAGCAGTTTGACTTCAAAATACAATACCGTAAAGGTGCGCTAAACCGTGTAGCCGATGCCTTTCCCAGAAATCCGCTACCAATGACCACCAAGACCAATCCACTGTCTGCTCTCTGTTTGGCCGATGTAACCGCCGAATGATCGATGTACCAGAACAAGAAGGAGGAGGTTCTGAAGGACCCAGATGAATTTCCGGACCGCTTGTACCGCCACTTCTGGGACATAAACGATTTCAGGGAACCCGAGATGAATGATCCCTGGAAATTATGTGTAGCTAAGCCTGACCGATATCGAATACTTCAAGAAAACCTTGATGCTCCGAGCGCTGGTCATCTGGGATTCGCTAAAACCATCACCCTTATTGCAAGACTGTACTATTGGCCAGGAATGTTTAGGGACATCACCAAATATGTGAGGAGATGTCTGCAATGTCAAAGCTACAAACCGTCACAACAAAAGCTCCCAGGAAGATGCAACCATCCTCGAACAGGCAACCATGGTAAACCGTTGGTTCCGATATCATTGGACCGTTACCCAGGAGTGAGAAAGGAAATTGCTATATCATAATGTTCCAAGACCGAATCACTAAATGGGTATAGGGTAAACCGTTAAGGAATGCTACTGCCATTAAAGTTCATTTACGATAAGTTTGCAATAACAAAACATGACAGATGTTTTACATCGTTGCCACGTTGTAATTTTTTTCCAGTTGTTGGCATAAAATTATGTTGATAAGTTGTCTATTGCCTAAGATTACATCCAACTCAAAAATAAGAGCATGAATTATAAAATTTTTATGATTAAATACATAAATTTCAAGATGTCCCAGTTTGAAACCCTAATTTTAACTGAAAAATGTTATCTTCATGCACATGTTGAATTGCATCGTTATTGCAATATTAAGCGTTCGTGCGGTGATTATACGATCACGGTTCCGGTATTATTGAACAATCGTCAGATATATAGACTTTTAACTAACAATAGCTTTTACCCAATCTTCCTCTGAGACGCATAACTATAAACAATTGCACTCCTTTCTATGAATAGTAGACTAAATGGTAATAAAAGTGCTATCTATACTTAATAGTCAGACCTCTGTACTCACTGATTTCTTCAACCAGCTTGTGTCTGAGTGTAGCGTAGAAAGTTTTTACAGCATTGTATCCAGGAGTTGATTAAACAAACAAAAAGAAAAAATACACACTTATAAAATATATTTATTCCCTTAAATTATCACTCTCATCGTTGCTAATGTTAGTATCTATTATTAGATTATTTATATCTTCTCTTTCAAATGCTACTTCTCTATCCCACCACAACTAAATCAGCTCTTCAGTATGACATATAGTCTCTGCCCATACTTCGGGTGTTACTTTTCCTAAAGCCTCTTTCCATGTGGCCAGTGATTTTTCTGCCGAACGACCATCTGTGCCCACATGATCTCTATAATAATTTTTAGTTATTCCCCAAATGTGCTCTATGGGATTAAACATACAGTGATATGGAGGAAGGCGAAGCACTTGATGTCCATATTTTTCTGCCAATGAATTGGTTTCATATTCCACTGGTTTCTTATTTCTAAAAGATACAATAGTTCAGTGACACTTGGAAAAAACAAAATCCCTTCAATGTATAAGTTGTGCCTTTACATCTATTTATATATAAACTCACTGTTTAACTAATTCCAACAACTGTGGTTTAAGAAAAGTTTGTTCGAAAACAATATTATTCTTTGTTAACCATCCTTTAATATCTTCCTTTTTAAAAGCTGTTGTTGGAGCTTTATTTAATATGCTGGTATGGTAGTCTAGCAATATCCATAACAATAACAGAAGGTTGTTCTAAATTTACCAACAGTTTATGTTCAAACCAGTCTAGGAAGTTTTTGGAGTTCATTTCACCATGATAATCTATATTTTGAGTTTTAGATAAAAATACCAACTCTGCTCCAGGTATAAACCCACTACTACAGCCAGCATTAACCACAATATATCTGAAAATATAAAACATTTGTAATACATTATGCTATAGTAACAATATATTTTAATACCTTGCACCACCAACTTTGGTCCTTTTCACACTCTTAATATCTAAATCTTGCCAAGAACGTCCAATAGTACCATCTTTAAATATCCAAGTTTCATCTAGAAAGACAAATTGGTACAAGACTTGATTTTTCAGTTTCACATAATCGTGCAAAAATTGAATGCGTTTCATTACAACTGTTGGTAACTCCATTAAACCACGACGTGGGTCATCTTTTCTATATTTGAAACCAATCTTCAGAAGTATTTTCCAAAGTGACGTCTCGCAACCACTGAACAGTTCTTTACGTTGGAGTGTCTCTTTCAATGTTTTTAACGTTATATGTTCCTTTGAAATATAAAGATCGAAATAGTCAATGTACATTTCATTAGTAGATACAAATGTCATCAGTATGGTAACTGATTTCAGGATCACCCTGTATCATAATATAAGAATGTTGAGTAGCATCAAAAAACATAATCTCCATATGTTAGTACCAGCTTAAATGTTTATGGGACTAATTGGAAACTATTACAGATTTTTACCAAATCAGAAATTATGCATCAAATTTACTTAAATATTGACATAGGTGTATATACCTATTTTAAATTATCAACGAAACCTTCATAGCGTCTCAAAAGAAACACAAAGCACATTATGAAAAATTAAATTATTTTAAGACTATTATGTCTGTTCATGTAAATGGTAGCATATCACCCTGTACTGGATCATGAATCAATGAAATATGTCCACTTGTTGTAATTTTCTAAAGATATTCACTTACTGTTTTTATACATGTCATAGACAACATTCCTAAATGCATTTTGGTCAAACTCATCAATATCCACAACAGGTTTGGCACGTTGTCGATAGGGTGGCAGTCCAAGAACACTTCGCATCCGGTTCTCTCCAACTCCGTACGATGCTAGATGCCGGAATTCAGTGCGACCTAGGCACCGAACACCCCAGACCCGTCCGAAAAGTAGATGGACTTCACTTCCGGTCGTATCGCCGCCAGTCATCCCGTGGAAGAGGGCCTCAACCTGCGACCCACTTTTTAAACTTATTTTCTTCTCTACATAGTTTCAGTTAACGAATTAATAAGATTTTCAAGCAAGTATGAGGATAGTCGTCAAAAAATAATAGTTCAATACTATTATAACGCTTCACAAAGTAGAAAAATAATTTCCAAAGAACAAACCGTTAACCAAGAAGCAACAACTACTTCTCGGGCTATATGCCCCGACAGATATTGAATTAAACTTCTAAAGTAAACGGGGTTGGTATATCTGTTAAGATAGAACCAACCATTCTGGTTTGCGATTAGAAGGAATAAAATTCACTTAACTACAGTAACCTGTAAGTAATTGTCATATTTTAGTAAAGCGTGATCTATAGACGTCAAAAAATAATAGTTCAATACTATTATTACACTTTACAAATTAGAAAAATAATTTCCAAAGAACAGACCGTTATTATTCTGCCGTCAGATGTTTTGGTACGAGTTACGAAACGTAAACCGTCAACGTTAACATCAATTTTAGTCTACTAAGCTTTTATACCAGATCGTATAAATTAACACAAATTGTGAATTAAATCAGATTGTTTGTAACCTTAATGAAATAAACGACTCAATTTTGTAGTTTTTCGCTTTTTAAAAAGTATTTTTCGAAGTTAAGGCGCAGGCGTTAAGACATTTTTGGCGCAGTCAGTAGGATTTTCGGAAATTAAACGTATAGTACGGGTGATTTTTGGTTTCAACGATTAACCGAAAATTTGAACTTTAAGTTATCGGTAGTTCGACAGTATATCGAATTGTGAACTGTTAAATCCGTTTGAGTGGATATCGATTGGATTTCGATAGTTCCAGACAACCGATCACCAGCTTCGAGGAAGAAAGAAGAACGAAGATTACAACCTGGGTACAAAACAGCATCGTTTGGACCTTTAGGAATTAGAATAAGTTAGAAGTAATAAGATGAGAACAGTAATTCTATTTAAGCTCAGTTATTTCCTCAAATTTCCCTTTTTCCTTGGATAGTAAAAACATATATTTTACAAATTTTTATTAGTGATCAAGAGATAAATCAATTGGAAAGTTTATTAGAAAATAATTTAAGTTAGTCGATACAGATTCTTCAGATAATTTGATAGAAAATTCTTTAGATTTAGAAAATGTTATTGAAAATTTTATACCAGTTAATTTTAGCCAATCAGATGCCTGCATTTTGACATGTTGCTATGACAATAACCTAATTTCTTCGGAAATTTCCCTGCGTAGAGGGAAATTAATAAGTGGAAATTTCCCTCTGGCTTGACATCTGTCTTAAATAATAATAATATGTCACCTAAGTATGTCACCAATGTAATTTCTATTTTAAAAAAGTTTTGGTATAAAATTTTCTTACCAAATCTCCCGCGAGCATGAAATAATATTCCGGAAATTTTCCTCAGTTGCGAATTTTTCAAGAAAATTCGCACTTCGAGAAAATTTCCGGAAATAATTCGTGCTCTAGGGAGATTATAAGTGATAATTTAAATATTACTACTCCAGCAGTTAACTATCCATTGCTTAAATTATATTTAGACTCTATTCCATGTTATGACGTAAACCCTCATACTTAAACTATATTCATAGGAAATTGTGAGAGTCTCATTTCAGTATTCGCTAGTGAAATTGATGTAGCTTTGAACACATTTATTGGTAAACTTACAGGGCGAGCTCAAATGTTAATTGGTTCCCGAACAGAGTTAAGAACTTGGAATGCAATTAAAGATTCTTTAAATTCAAGTTTTGGCGATCAACGGAATATTGATTGCCTAGTTCAAGATTTAATTAATTTAAGACCTTTTAAAAATAAACCTCCCCATAACTTTGGCATGCGTTGTCAAGACGCACGCAGTTTAATTTTTTCTAAATTAAATTCATCCAGTAATATTAGTGATAATGAACGTAAAATTCATCTTGAAAATTACGATAATTTAGCTCTAAAAACTTATATACAAGGTTTACCTTTACCATTACAAACAAATGTTCGATTACGATTACCAAATAATTTAGAAAAAGCAATGAGTTTAATTATTGAAGAAGAAAATTTTATGTATTCAACTCATAGAAATAATAACTTAAATTCTAACAACACTTTTAGACCAAGTTTAAGAGTAACACCTACTAAAAATCCCAATTATCGACTACCAACTCCTGCATTTTTACCAAATTTTAGTAATGTACAATCTTATCAATCAATGCCACACTTACCTCCACCAATTTTTCAACAAAACCACCTACCACGTCCACCTTTTATGAATTCGTATCAATTTAGACCAAATTTCTAGACAAATAATAATTCCAATTGGCGACCCAATAATAATTTTTCTAATCAACGTCCCCCAGTTTTTCAAAACCTGAATCGTCAACCGAATCACCAAAAACCAAATAATCGACCCAGCAATCTCCAAACTTATAAATCAGAGCCAATGGCCACTTCTGCAGGAAATACTAGATTCCAGCCTAAAGCAAACTTTATGTCAACCGAACTTTATAATCAAACCATTAGTAATCCAAACCAATATCAATATATGAATGATAATATTAAATCTAAAAGTCAAATTGAACCCCAAAATCCAAATCAAGAGGAAAGTTCAAATGACATTGATCCTTATTCTTATGAACCAGAAATACAATACTCTCACGATTATAATAATTATCTATCTACATATGTTAACAGATTATCAAGAAATAAATACATACGATGACCCTGAACTTCTAGAAACTGCAACTCAGGATTTTACCCAAGTCACACACTCACACAACCAGAAATAATACTTTTGAATGCACTAAAAGCAAATTTACCTTTTATCAAAATTCCAGAAATTAACACAAACTTTTTAGTCGACACCGGCAGTTCAAAATCTCTTATCAATCCAGAATTAGCTTACAAGTTTTATGAAAATCGCATTTTAAAAGAACAATTTCCCGAAATCCATAGGGAAGAAGTAAATAGACAAATTACAAACACGTTATACGGAGGTATTATCGAATGTTCCACTTCCCCATTCTCTTCACCAATTTGGATTGTACCAAAGAAACTGGACGCTTCAGGTAAAAAAAAATGGCTGACATTTTCATTTCAAACGTATGAATTTCGGACTTAAAAATGGTCCATCGACATTTCAAAGAGTCATGGACAATGGACTGACAGACGAATCTTGCATAGTTTATTTGGACGACATTTTAATATACAGTACATCCCTTCAGAAACACCTAGAAAGACTAAAATCCGTATTTAATAGACTTAGTCAGCACAATTAAAAAGTTCAACTTGATAAATCTGAGTTTTTGCAAAAGACAATATTTAGGACATTACCCCCGATGGCGTGAAGCCAAACCCAGACAAAATTTCTGCTATAAACAATTATCCAGTTCCTAAATCCCAAACAGAAATAAATCGTTTCCTAGGACTTTTAGGCTATTATAGACGTTGTATCCCAGACTTTGCTAAGATTACTAAACCCTTGACAAAATGTTTGAAAAAGGACTTTTACATGACGAACAATTTATAAATTCATTCCAAATTTGTAAGGAAATACTACCTAACTAATGATTTCACAATACCAGCATTTTTCTAAGACATTTATACTTACAACAGATGCTAGTAAATATGCAATCGGTGCGGTTTTATCTCAAGGAAATGTACCTAATCATAGACCCATAGCATTTGCTTCACGAACCCTAAACGAATCCGAAATAAATTATTCAGTTATCGAAATAGAATTGCTTGTCATTGTATGGGCATGTAAACATTTCAGGCCATATTTATATGGAAGACAATTTCACATTCATACAGATCATAAGCCCCTTTCTTGGTTATTTAGTCTCAAAGAACCTAACTCAAAATTAGTTAGATGGCGTTTAAAACTAGAAGAGTTTGATTACAAAATATTTTATAAAAAAGGTAAATTAAATTCTAATGCTGATTGCTTATCCCGAATTCCAATCAATGCATTAGAAACCGAATCAGTAATTAATCACCCCGGAAATTCACATGATGACATTCTAGATTTCTTACAGCAACTGGCCGAAACTATTCCAACAGACCCTCAACCTTCTCACTAGTAATACGAACTCATCCAAAATAAATATTTTATCTGCTATTCAAATGCAAAAACCCACAAACACACAAGAAAATGACGAACGTAATAGTTTAAATACACCAAAACCCTTTTGGACGTGACGACCCTGACGACTCTGAAACAAATCATTCAACAACTGAAAATACTAGTAACGGTATACCGATTCTTGACGAAATGATAAATAATAAGGTACACCAAATTTTTGTTTATCCAAATTTATATTCAAAAACAAATGTTTCCCATGGAACATACGAAAATAAAAAAATAATGAAAATCAAAATTCCTGAAATAGACAATGAAAGCTTTATTTTTCACTTTATTGCTGAATATACAGATTTAAGCAATACTTTTTATATGTACTTCCATAATGAAAATGTATACCGTGATGTTAATAACGTTTATTTAAAACATTTCTCTGCAAACGGTCCAAAATTAATTAAATGCACCAAATTAAAGAATACAATTGAAGATAAAGAAGAACAAATCATTTTACTAAGAAACTATCACGAAGGTAAAACTAACTCATTTTACTAAATTTGCTCAAGCTATCTTTATTCCAGGTAAATCTGCAATACTCATTAGTAAAGCACTTATTAAATATTTTGTTTCTTTTGGTGTTCCCCAATCAATAATAGTAGACAGAGGCATAGAATTTAATAACAAAACAGTCGAAGATCTTTTAGCGTTACATAAAATAAAAGTACATTTTACAACATCAGGGCACCTCGAGTCAAATTCAATAGCGGAAAGATTACATTTTACTCTAGTAGAACACTTACGAATTTTAAGAGAAATTTACCCTGACGAAAATGACTTAATGGACTATGCAATAATTGGTTACAATAATTCAATACATAGCTCCACAAATGTTACACCATTCGAACTTACCTTTGGACATACTCATTCTAGAAACCCTAACGAAATATTTCTGACTCAATCATTTTAACCTACTACGTAACCAACCATAAAGAAAAATTTAAACACCTATACAAAGAAGTGCAAGAAAACTTAGACAAAAGAAAACAGAAATTAATAAAGAAAACAAACACACAAGGTGACATAAACCCAGAATTTAAAATAGGTCAAACTGTATTCAAACTTAACCACAAAAATCGAAATAAAAAAGAAAAAAGATTTTTAGGACCTTACAACATAACAAAAATATTAGATAGAAATAAAGTTGAAATATCTAGAAAATTATTAAAAAGAAAAAAACTGACATTAGACAAACAAATAATACATATTAAAGAACTAAAGAAACCACCCGTTGCAGGTTCCTCTTCTGGACCACCGTCGCAGGACTAGACACACCCAAATTTCACAATCTAAATGATAATCCTGGACTTTATCCCCTCCATAAAGAAAACGCACAAATAAAATCAAACTATTGGACGTTTATACAAATATTTGATATTACAAACATAGCTAATGAATTTCTTTTATTAAAAGAGCAATTCAATAATATTTATGACTCCTTATCGAAATCTCCTAAAATTTATAACTTTACTGAACATTTTAAAAATTCTTATCACATGATTCAATTTATCGAACATAAAATATCCCTCCAATTAAATCAATTAAACCCATTTTGGGAAACTCGATCACGAATATCATTATTTGACGGACTAGGATCTGCAATAAAATTCATAACAGGAAATTTAGATCACGTATTAATTATTTACAAAACTTAATTAAAGGTTTAAAAATTGATAACGTAGAACGTCATTTTTTACAATAGAGCAAATCGCTTCACAATTTTCTATTAGCTTTCAAATAACATACAATATACTTGAAGTAATTGAAACAGCTATTAGCTTTGCACAACTTAACACTTTTCATAATTCTATAGCTGATCCCAAGGACTTATTTTCTGAAATCGTAGAAGTCAGTAAAAATATTGACAGCCATAATAAATTCCCAATTGAATTGAAACTGCAAAATATTTTATTATTTGAAAAAATTATTGAAATTAAAAGTTATAGTAACGGTAACAAAGTTATGTTCATACTTGAAATACCTATTGTTGAAAATTCAGAATATAGTTACTATCATCTTTATTCTTTACCCACTCCATCAACACAATCCTTCAAAACCATTATACCAAAGTCAAAATTAATCCTTTTGAATGAGCAATACTACGCCTTCTCAGACTCAAATAATTGTGAAGAAATATCTCAAGAAGAATTCCTCTGCACAGATCTTTAGAAGCTAACAATGACTTTACATGTACCTTGTGAAGTCCAACTTATTAAATATTATCAATCAACAAATATATGTCAACAAATTCCAGCGGAGATCAGTAATACCAAAATTCAGAAAATAGAAGACAACCAATGGATAGTAATCACTCCATCTCATGTGGTGGCCTCCCAAAAATGTGGTAAAGTAATAAACAATATCCCATTGAACGGTAGTTATATAATTGAACTAAATAATCAGTGTGTAGTTTCAATAAACAATATTACATTAAAGTATTTTGCAAGTAAAATGCCAAAATATAAAAGTGTAGAAGTTACAATTTCCAAATTAAAATCCAAAAATGAACTCTTTAAACTTAAGTAAAGTGCAAATAGATTCAGTGAACTCAATAATATGTTCAATAATACTCAAAATGTGCTCCAAGAAGTCAAAATCAAACTAACAAAATTAGAGTTACCTCCTGTACATTTTCAAAACATTAGTTTCTACACTATTTTATTAGATGTTATAGTTTTTTGAAGCATAGTTCTACTAGTTTTCAATAGCATTAGAAGAAAACATAAGCAAACCAGGCAACCAAGGACTTCAAGAATTTTCCAGTGATTTCGAACTCTGAAGAAACTCCATTGTTCTCTCTTAGGCCGGAGGAGTGACGAAACGTAAACCGTCAACGTTAACATTAATTTTAGTCTTCTAAGCTTTTATACCAGATCTTATAAATTAACACAAATTGTGAATTAAATCAGATTGTTTGTAACCTTAATGAAATAAACGTCTCAATTTTGTAGTTTTTCGCTTTTTAAAAAGTATTTTTCGAAGCTAAGGAACATTTTTCAAGGGTCTTAAACTAGCTCCCTCTACCATGACCATACATTGAAATTGTAGTCCGATATCCTTATATAGTCTCCAAAGTCCATATGAAGGTAACGATTACCTTGATATACAGTGCTATTCAAAAGTTCCCTTCCCTCTCTTATCTTTTGAACGATTATAAATAAACTAGTGAAATTTGGAAACTGAATATTAAGGGTTGTAAAGATACCTACTAGTGATGACGTATTCATCAAATATGACGTCACAAGGTCACTGTGACCATTAATTTTAAATGGAGCCCTATGGCAAGCGACAGCTCTTTACAAAGGCATCGAAAAAATCAATTCAATGATACTGATCTTGTTTGTGTTTATGGCATTTTTAATGGCTTATTAGTGAACATTGAAATTTAAATTCCATTCAGTAAGATATTAATCACAGATTGAAGAATTTTCTTCAATAACTGCTCGAAGTGAGTTCCATTTACTTCCTGACAGCGAAGTATCCTATTTTGAAACTCTTCTTACTTTTTCAAATGTGTCTGCGGAAATAACCCTACATTCTGAAACAATACGTTGTCTTAAACTGTCAATATTTTTAGGTTCAGTGGCGTATGCCTTCGATTTAAGATACCCCTACAGAAAAAAATCGAAATGTGTGAGGTCCGGTGATCGAGCTGGCCCTTCCATTAAACCTCGTCGTCCAATATATCTACCACGATATGGAGTATGGAGGAGCACCATCCTGTTGGAATGTTATTTCCAAATTGCCGAATTCATCTGGATTATCTTCCAAAGCTTAGAGCATTAGCGGTTCTCTTGCATTTTGCAACATCTCCAAATAAACCTATTCAAAAAAACAGGACCAACGATGGGGTTTGCCAGGATACCCGCCCAAACATTCACCTTCTGAGGAATCTGAGTATGTGTTTCACGAAACATGTGAGAATTTGTGTCACTCCGATATATTATATTCTGTGTATTTACATTTTCATTTAGATTTCACTAAAACAAATTGTTTTGACATAGACTTGCTGTTAGTTAATTTTAGTGTACATATTTTCACAAAATTCCAGTCTTCGGTCATGGTCGTCGCCTGAGAGTTGATGAATCATTTTTAAATTGTATGAATGAAATTTGTTTCTTTTTCATTACCCTGACTAACTTCACAGGTAGATGCAACTTGAGTTGTTGAAGAAGTAGGATTACTTCTGCCAGTAAATGAATGTTTTCCCATTAGAAATTTGTGGTCGGCCAGATTGTTTAGCATCATTAATACTACCCGTTGTTTCAAACTTACGAAGAAGCTCCCTCAAATGAGTCCTCGAAGCAGGGCGATCAGAAAACCTCTCATTCTAAATGCATTTTCTGCAAGAAAATTTTGTCTAGATTCACCAAGTATTAGGATCGCTGGTGCTTTATCATCTACAGCACGTAACATTTCGCTTTTTAAAGCAACGTAGGGATCACAACAGTTTAACACATTATTAATTGTAAAAAAAAAATTTAAATTACCAAAAGCTACTATGTAACGGTTGAATGTGTCACTACGTCTATTGTATATAATAAGTATTTGTATATAGTAATTACCTGACGGATTTTGTCTCTATGTTTCTAACATCATTTGATCACTACGAAAGGACTTCAGTAGTTACTTAATTAATTTCTGTCAGCCCAGAGTTTTAGGGACTACTCTGCCATCATCCTTCCGGCGAAGTGGTGCAGGCTGTAACCAAACCTGTCTTCACATCATGACAACAATTTTATATTTTGTCGCTAGGTAATGTAAATAACAAAACGAGCGCCAATCTGGTAAATGCTAGTAGTTTTTTTTTGTTTGTTATAATTCATCATTAAGGGTAGTAAGGGGTTTTCTCTCTTGTGGATTTTACTATAGTTTTTAGTTACCGTGGGGCTACTGATTTTTTTCTGGCTTTGATTATATCACTTTTGGGGTGTAGCCACAGTAGTCCAAATACTTTGTCCGCTCCAGCTTGATAAAAGCTGAAGTTTATTAGGGTTCAGTTATAAATTACTGACTCCTTGACTTGAAGTCTAAAACATTTATAACAGTAATTAGGTTTGATAAAACTTATTGATCTATGTAGACATATTTCACTTTTGAGGTAGAGGTATATTTTCTTCATTTATCTACCATATTATGGCTTGAGCAAAGACATACTAGCTAGAAATCTTCTGTGTAAGATGGCATTCGAATATTTTCTGAACATCTACTCATAATATATTAGCTGTTTGTCGCCATGTGTTTTGTCTGTTAAATCCGAGTGTTTGAGTGTTTACGTTGGCAGGGGGTATTGTGGTACTATTATTGCTCAAATTTATTTGAATAATTTTTAATACACATTTTATTATTTCTGTTTCATTGTTTACAAAGTGAAATTATTTTTTGGTTGACATTGACAATTGGCCGTGACAGTCGTGTCTTGGATGAAAGCGTTCAGGGAAGTGTAGCACTTTATGACTTGATCTTTGCGGAACACGCTCGGAGAAGTAAGCAGTGTAGTTCGGATGTATGTTTCTGGTAGGTTTCTCTATGGTAGTATTCTGTACTGAAGTTGAGGAAGTGTCAGTCACTTTTTTTAGATGGTGCTTTCTACTAGATGGCTTAGTTCCCAAAAAAGCATCGAACGATAATCTGAATTTTGTTAATGACTGGAAAGTCATCCCTTGCTGGGTTTTATAGGTTCTCGTTCTGAATTAGTTGTGGAATATACGGTTTAGAATTTAGTTCTACGGGAGTTCGTATTGTTGGAGAATTCCGTCCTGTTCTGGAAGCCGTTTTCACAAACCCTTATAGGGGATATATTGCACTAAAACGATTGTAAGTATTTTCTCTACTTTCTGATTTCACTATGTATTTATCACTATTTAAAGGAAACCGCCAACGTTGAACTTTTGGCATTGGAGGTGTGCCATATGTTGTTGATGATGGTTAATTATTTGTTGGTTGCCATCCAGTAAGAATAAAATTTTGAGTACTGGACCTTTTTTGGGAAAGGTATATCTCATAGATTTGTAGCATTTTGTAGGTAGAACAGTTGGTGGTAAAATACTACATATTGATTGCAAATTTTTGATTAAGAAAGTTGTAAGACAGTCTATTCTGTTACCCTGTGTATACTTTTGGTTTTTCTTTGCCCGCTTTAGTCTAACGAATACTATAATTCGTGGGTGTTTTTTCAAACCTACCCTGGCAATGACCAAACAAGTTATTTTAGATGCTTATCATATTCTTATTATTTGATTTAAATTCAGTGTAGTATACTGTTGCTGACACTGTTGATTGTAAGTAGACCTTATAACTACTTTGGGGGTAGGATTCAGTAAATTTGGGTTGATTTTGATCTATACAGTACTTGTAAATTCTTATAAATTAGCTTCGGGTATAGGCCGAGAAAAGCTTAACTTGTTGAGGTGTTGGATAGTCAGACAAGTAGGATCTGTTCCTGTATAGGCTCAGTTTTCAGCTGACACCTGTTTTAATTTTCAAGGGTATACCTGTGGGGCCAGGGGATACTTAACACCCTCCGGATACACTCTTCGGGATGTCTGGAGTCTACCTGGTAGATAGATAGTGATTTCTTCTGGAGTTTGCTGCTACTTCTCCACAACTTCTTGAAGAAGACCACATTGAGGGTAACCCCCTTTTATAAACTGTACATTCTTTTTCAGGTTCGTTTATAGAACATATAATTATTACGTTCTTATTTAATCGCTACTAGTTCACTTGAACAGCCATATTAATTTCACACTACGTGGGTCGATTAACTGGTAAAGTTTGGAATTTTATTATTTGACTTTTGATGTGTAACCGATGTTCACGCTATTTTTTTAAGTGGGGGGCATTTATTAGGGTTTTTAGGTAGTTATTAATTATAAAACACCCCCTTGAGGGTATTAAATGTTTTCATTGATACATTATAAGGAACATAAGCTGAGGTTTGCCTTTTATTTTCATCCCTTGTTTTACTGAGTTATCGGGGAAAATTAGTCGTGCTAGGCCAAAGTGGAAAACTCAGTTGGCGCCCTTACAAGTTGCCTACTTTTTTTGTCCGGAAGATCAAGAAGAGGGATTCACCCCTAACTCCGTTCTGCGCGACGTCGAAGGCCTCAGGTTGTTACCGGAGAAACCGAAACTTATGTGACTGTGAAGACAAATAATTGATAATATTGCACTTGTTTTTTTTTTATTATCATTTAAATTTTATAAATAAATTCATATTTGGGCTCGAGCTCAATTCTTAAGGTTACAACTGAAACAGTTGAACGCTTGATCAACAATTAGAGAGACTTATAAAACGTGAGATTATTTGACTATCCAGAGGCGGGGCGTGAATTTCGAATTTTAGTATTAACTGATTTATTTCATCACAGCTCTGCTTTTTTTAGACTGCTGTCAGAACTGCCATGAACACAAAATAAGTATCATTGAATATGTTTTTTCGATACCTTTGAAAAGAGGTGTCGCTTGCCAAAGGGGTCCATTAAAAATTATTGGTCACAATGACCTTGTGACGTCATTTTTGACGAATACGTAATCTATCATCACTAGTAGAGAATATCACAGCCCTTAATATTCAGCCCTTAATATTTAGTTTCTAAATTTCACTAGTTTATGTATATAATATATATATAATAATAATAGTGTATAATGATAAGAGGTGGGGAGGGGACTTTTGAAGAGCACTGTATAACCTATGCGAATCCCCAAATGTGAGTATCTTGTACCCTTATACCTTATACCTAAAGAAGTCGGGTACATAATTTGAAAATGTTTTCATTGAATTTGGGCTGAAAGGAATGTTCTGCTGATAATTGAATATTTCATGTATAAACTATTTCATATACACACTTAACAGCCACATTATTTTCCCGTTACCATGAAAATAAAAATGACATGTTTGTTTCCAGACTCTCAAAGAATTTCCTGAGGAGCTTCGAGGAGACGTGTCAATGCATCTTCATCGAGAAATTCTACAACTTCCGATATTCGAAGCTGCCTCTCAAGGATGCTTGAAACTTCTGTCCTTGCACATCAGAACCAACTTCTGTGCTCCGGGAGAATATCTTATTCACAGAGGAGATGCGTTGAGCTACATTTACTATATTTGTAATGGATCAATGGAAGTGGTACAAAATAACATGGTGGTAGCAATCCTAGGTTAGTGAAATTCAAATTGAATGTTTCTCGTTATATTTTGAATTTAATATATTAATTTTCCCAAAGACTACTGCAGAATCAAGCTAGGTCTGCAAATATTGTTATTGTAAAATTTGACAATTTTTACTTATAAATCATTCGAAAAATTGAAGACGTTGTCGTGTGAAATAATAGAGGTTTTTAAAAAAAACGACAATACCTCCACGATAGCGGTGAGTATGGATATAGATATAGATATGGATAGCCTACGTTTACGTTATGCCAGGGAATGCAAGTCGTTCATTATGGACTATGGTCTACCAGTTCACTATTTTTGGAATGCAATTTAACTTCAGATAGGTTTTACCAGCCATTAAAAAAATACGGAACTGACTTTTGCAAGCATCAAGAAAAAAAATTAAGATTGGTGGAAAAGTGCACAAAGTAAAATTGCAGCGGGATCTATTCGGTTGGTTATTGGCTCTATCTTTTGACACGAGTATAGATGAAGTACTTTGTTTTCCTATAACTCCAATGCCATTATCTCTGTGCCATATAGATGGTTCTCTAAACAAGGCGGATGAGTCGGTACCAATTTACGAATGGGAAAGACAAGTTGAAGATATGAAAATATGAAGATATATGTATTTGTAGAAGGCTTCTTTTTGAAAAATACTTTTAAAGAAAAGCCCCGTAGTTTTGGAGAGGTGTGTCGAAGAAGATATTGCAATGTCTTGTCAATAACGCTGCAAATAGGATAACCATTGTATTTGATCGCTACTTCACACCCGCATGCTCTTCGAGGTAGTTTAGACGACAACGAATACTACATCTCCGGTCCTCAACAAACAAGAACAATAGATTTTATGAAATATTTGAGAAGTATAAAGTTTAAAGAAGCTTTTTTCAAGTTTTTTATCGATTACTGGGCTGATCAGGAGATGAAAACGATTATCGGTAGTAAGATTATTCACATAATTCATTATTTGTGTTATGAATATTCTGTAACTGATAACAAAGTCACACGCGTCATTTAATTGATGAGATGTCATGCCCTGATCATGAAGAGGCGCATACTAAAATAGCATTTCTTGCTTGACAACAAGAAAAATATTCTACTGTTACTATCAGAATTTCTGATACTGATATAAAGGTCATCATGTCGGCGAATATGGAACACGGTTGATATTTCAACCAGGCATTGTGACGACGAGGAAAAAATCCTTCAAAATTTCTGATGAATTTAAAATTTTTCCAAAAAGTATTCATGGATTTGGGATCAAAGGAGCATGATGTCAGATTATTGGATGAGAGGTTTTTTTTAGTTTCACTTAACATCCTGTTAGAATATCTGACACGCTAAACTAAATTTTTTTTCTCATTTTCAACCCTTACTTACGACCACCCCTTACACTGGAAGCCATCAGATTCACATACGTAGATTATTAAAAATACGTGGGACATAGATACTATCAATATCAGTTTTGTTTTTAGAACTTTTGAAAATATATAGACTCTCCCCCCCCCGATGAAGAAGAAAATCCTTATAAAAATAAAAGATGCCAAAATGGATGTGTAAGAAAATGCACAGAACAACAACGACATGACAAGGCTATTGGTTTATATCATGTATAAAGGATAAAGAAGTGAAGCAAAGACCAACAAATGTAAACTTTAATAGAAGAATCGCTCGAAGCTTTGGTTACATTATAAAATGGAATGAAGAATTAATTCAAGTGTCTTAGCAATTTATTTTAAAAACGCTTTGAGACCGATAAATGATGTTGAGTTTCCATCACTTCACAATTTGTTTAACCCCCCAAGAAAATAATAATTTTACAATAACAGGATTTACATCAAATCCTACTTAAAGGAATAACAAAAAAGTTTATTTCAATTAAATGTTTTACATTGAATTATATTTAAAGAAAGAAAAAGTTTATTTCACAATTAAATGTTTTACATTTCTAACTAAAGAAAAAAGTGAACAGACATACTCCTTGAAAGTTTTTGTTTTATAAATTTGGTTATCTTTGAATTCTGTACAAATATGTTAGGTAATAGAAATATGAGAATTTAGAAATTAAACAACAGGTGAGTGAATAGTAGTATCGTTTGCAAAATTCAATAGGAAGAACAGATATTCTTTTTTTATAAGCTTCTGCCATGTTGAAATATCATTATCTATGTCGTTCCATTCAAATCCAAACACATCTACAGTTTAGTTAATCTATATGTCTTTAATTAATGTAATTAAACTTACCAGAGATAAGAATTATCGTTTAAACCATTTATTTAACAACATTTATTGGTTTCAAATTCTAATTCTTCAATATCTCTGCGGCTTCAAAGGAATTTTATTTCGCCCTTTCTTAGCGAAAGATTCAGAGAGAGCAGACAGCAAACTGCCTTTCACTTTTCTCTCTCTTATCGCATAACCACAGCAGTGCAGGTCACATGTAAAAATCAATACTTCCCTGGAAATGTCTGCTACCACTCTAACGTTAACGTAAGAAACAATAATTACTGTTTCAGCTTCACAGATGATTCAACGATATACTAAGGAGAATACAGGTTCTCGTATATTCGCCAAAGTCACTGAAGAATCTACTAGCCGCATTATTAAAGCAACCTTGGATGGCACAACACCGAATTTATGGAAACAAGTCAATAGAATTAAAGATGAAGTGACAGCCGAAAACTTGGTACTAATGCAGCTGGCAAATGTAGTGTCAAACGACATCTTGAGGAAAATGTTGGAATATATCTTATACGGAACCACAATTAAGATGAAAATCTATGTTCCAAAAAGTAATGCGGACACGGTCAGATAAGAAAGGAACTCCTACGGAATAGTGGTAAATCAGGGCAACGAGAGTTTCGAAGACATCTTCACTACAGTCAAGAAGGCTGTAAAGACCACGGATCCAGGAACGAGTAACATAATTAGGAGTACAAGGGATGGCAAACTGTTGATTACGGTCGATAAGGACGAGGAAAAAATAACCAACCTGAAAAAGCTCCTGAAAGCGTCGGGGGCTGACATGAAGGTAAGGCAGCTGGGGTATGATAACGACAAAGAAACATTGTATATATGAGGCCTGGGTATCGAAACTACAATGAAAGAAGTGGTAAAGTCCCTTACACAGGCATTGGGTGTATGGGACAATGGAAATAGATAGCCGCCTCATGAAACTACGACAAGACAAAAACCGAGTTTATGAGTTTATCTAAAAGTAAGTTACCAGCAGTCGCCTCACATTATTGTAGACCAAGCTCCACCTGAAAATACCTATCCATGGACCTAAGGATTGTGTCTTTCTTATACTGGGTTTTTGCAAGAGAGCAACCGGAATTTCCTAAACTTAAAATTAAGGTGTTCCTTGAGGTATTTTGACAAATTTTCAATAACGACTTCAACAAAGGTTTAAGCCTCCCCAAAAAGGATTAAAGACGAAGAAAATAAATTCAGTGAAGCAGACGAACTGAAATACCAAATTCATATTAAAAATATAGATGAATGCATAACACAATTAATTGCTGACCAACAGATTGCGAAATAAGACGATAAACTAATATAAACTGAAAAAGTTTATATTAGAAAATGTCAGTACAAGAACATTGGTTATTATGGACATTTTATGTTATCTTAGCAGCACCATCTAATCAGGATGATTATAGTGAACAAAACAAGGTAATCGTATTTGCAATTGGACGGCATATGGAAGTTTATGCCAAATATCCAGCAGAACTGAAGGTCTCACATTCTCTATTAGGTATTCAATTGGAAGCTCTTGAATTTCTTCGTGAGTGAAATCATAAAACTATTTCTTGCTCAAAAACTTATTCATGTTGTAAAATGTGTAATTGTTGAAATCCCCCTACTTATATACCCAACACCATCATCAGAAAGTGGTGGGGAAAAGCTGTATAAATTTCGAGCAAATAAGACTCTGAAAGTTAAAACTGTTTACAAAATGGAAGAATTGAAAGCAGCAGTGTGAACGTTAGTATTTGATTTGAATAAACGAGAAGAAGTGTACGAGCGGGAAGCAGTATATGGAATGGAAAGAAAATACACATTCGAATGCTGCATGCGGATAGGTATAGACAAGGAGCTGACGCTTGCAAATATTTCGCGAAAGGTATGATTTGCATTGTATGTTTAATGCAAATATTAAGACACTTATTTTTGGATAGATGGATGTACGAATACATCACTTACTTCCGGAGCTACTTCGCTTGAAGAATGATGGGCAGGAAGAACAGGAAAAAATGTAATTATGAAATAAAAAAAATCAGGAAAATTTAATAGTTTTATTTATGCATTAAATAGTTACATTATACAAGAAATATACATTTGTCACTGCACATATACATGTATCATTCATATGGTGAAAACATGATGGATCCATACGTTCCAATGTCGGTCGTTCATCAAATTCATAAACGGGAACTGTCGAAAATGTTCTTAAATATTTTGCCTTTTCTTTACCTTTGACATAAACCGCTTTAACGTTAGTCAGCAAATCTTGAAACAAAATACCAATAGTGTGAATAGGTGTAAAGCCAGCGTCCAAATCAATGTAATGATGATTTGTCATTAACCAAGTAGCCTGTTTGTGTGAATCTGGAGATAACATCTTCAGCGGAAATGGCGGTTTGAAGATGTAATGACATAATTTTCAACTATCAAAAGCTGCAAACTCCTTTTTTACAATAAATTTGTTATTTCCGATCTTGAATCCTTGAATAGCTACAACAAATTTCATATTTTTAGCTTGATTAGTTCTTTTATGACTTGCTGAAGTTTCTCATAATAGCTTATATCGGATTGAAGTTGTTTTAGTTTTATGAAATAAATAGATAACCTCTTTCGATATTCTTTGACCATTATTGAACCGATTGTGGAAATATATATACAGAATATGAAGCATGTGCGCTATATTTGTCTTACAATTTTTGTTAGAGGGTTATACATAAACTCTTTTTCATGTAAAATTAAGCAATACGCCGTTACATTATTACCTACTGGCTTTTTCGTTTCAAATTTAATGCGAAGAACAACAGATCCACTTTGAATGATTTCCTTTTGCCGAGAACAATCGATATGCAAAATGGGAGCTTTTTGTTTAAATTCCTCAGGTGTGAATATTGGTTGATTTGTTTGGATGTGGTAATAGGATTTCTGAAAATTGGCAAACATTTCATACAACGTTGCAAAATGGTTAGTATCAAAGTCCAAATTTAAATCATGATAAGGATAACGTTCAGAATTAAGAAAGACGCGTATATTCGTTAATGTGCAATGATCAAATTGACTCATATCTTTCCCCCTTACGGCCAATCCAATAGCTCCTAATGCTCCTGGTAATGGTAATAGTAACGGTAAGAAACCTCCCTTTTTTGGAGTTCGAATGGTACGTTTTCATAGCTTTCATAGCTGTAGTAACAAACCAAGCAGCAGCTTTTTCGCCTTTTTAGCGACTTCTGCCTTCACACAAAATTCGTATCCAGGTAGATGCAGTTCAACAGGAAGCTTGTTGATGAGAGTATTAATAAAACCTCTTCCTACTTTTCTGGTTCGTTTCATTCTAAGTTCTTATATATAGTGACATGTGCTTATATACCCTCAGTCAATGAACAACAGCTTTCACTACCCATTAAAAATTACGATGATGGAGTGGTGGAACAAATTGGAAAACATTGTGCAATGTTTGGAGGAGATTCGAAAAGAGGGCTAATTATTGGTGCTAGAGGATGTGGAAAAACAAATGTTATGTTATCGTTAATTGATCATCCTAATGGATTGAGATTTGAAAATGTGTATATTCATTCGAAAAGTCTACAGCAACCAAAATATACTTATCTAAGGAATCCCATTCAGCCCATAAAAGATATTGGCTATGAAGAATATGATAATGCAGAAGATGTTATTTCTCCAGACTCAATTAAAGATAATTCTATAATAATTTTTGACGATGTAGCTACATGTAATCAGAACATAATGCAAAGTTATTTTTGTTTTGGTCGATGCAAATACACAGACTGCTTCTATTTATGTCGAACGTATTCGGCAATGCAGCTAATTAGAGATAATGCGAATCTTTTAATAGTCTCTCAACAACATATAATCAATTTAAAACACATTTATGATGATCACGTTAACGTTGATATGTCATTTCAAGATTTGAAAAATTTATGTTCCTTTTGTTGGCAAAATAAATTTGGATTTCTCACAATCGATAAAGATTGTACAATGACGTCTGATCGATATAGAAAAGGGTTTGACATTTTTGTTAGTACATAAATACTATTGATGGGAACATACACCTAGAAGTAACCATGGAGCGACAATTAGCAAAACAACTCGTAAAGGCACGCCAGGCTTTAAAGAAAAAATATAAGAGTTTGAAAAGTGATATAATTCAATCTCAATCTCAGTTAGAACAATCATACCAACTAATCACGCGACCACTTGAGGAATTGGAATCCGCTTTAAAGGGGCCAATTCAACAATCGATGGAAGGAGAAGGGAAGTCAATGTTACCTATAACACCTAAATCACCAAATATAATGAATTAACGTATCTAACTACTCCCCCTGCCCGGCCACTATTCAATAGCACTCAGCTAGAGAATATGGTACCTGCACCCGAAGAAGTGTTTCAATCTCAAATCGATCATAATGATGGTGATATTGATAGAAGTCTCGACGACCAATTCATTGATGATACCATTTCACAATTTTATCAAACTTTATCCAATCCTGAGGTGTATCGCAAATATTTTTATTCAAAAGTCCTCTACCTCGAGAGTATATGGAAGGTATGGTGCGTGACGTAAGTGGCAAATATGATCATGATTTAATTCCAGGATCATCTGAAGAAAAGTTTTATATCGGAGATTCTGAAGTAGATTTTGAAGGTGCAAATATTTCAATTAAAAATATTA
Organism: Lochmaea crataegi; assembly: GCA_947563755.1. NCBI lineage: Eukaryota > Metazoa > Arthropoda > Insecta > Coleoptera > Chrysomelidae > Lochmaea > Lochmaea crataegi. Next base: position 43,264,368 of record OX387425.1, on the reverse strand, counting down.
AATACCTTAGTACTGTAGGTCTGTAAGATTTACAGTTTTTGAAAAATCCTACATTACAGAATCAGAAAGATATTGACAATAACGTAGATATTATAAAGCGAACAAAGGCTACCCATCGAAATTATGATCCTGACTTGTCTATTAAGAAATTTGCCAATAACATCAAAGATAAATGTCTTTATATTATAAAACCGAAACTTAAGCCACATGATATCAAAGATACATATTTTTACATTATAAAACCGAAACTTAAGCCACCTCTAGGATCAAGATCTGGTACGCAAACTTCCGCTATGCTGAGAAATATAATTACTAGAAATATGGCAAGGAGGGGAAAGGGAATGACTATGATGAAATATTCATCAAAGCCCGTAGACTACAAATATTTTGATGACTACAATGAAATAGTTGGAAGACTGAAATTACTTTTGAGTTCAAAAAATGCTGGTAGTTCTGCTCAAAATAACGAAATAGTTTCGATTATAGAAGAATTAGGTGAAGGAAAAAATCCTATAAATGTATCATTTACTCCGCAACTGCTCATTTTATATATTGCATATCAACAAGTTTGATCAACATTTTCCCACTATCAACGAAAGTACACCTCAGGATGTTCCATTTTACATGTCAACCATCTAAGTATCATAGTGAATGTATACTTCACATTCATGGAAAAACAACCCAAATTTAAGTAAAGCTAATTATGTATTAGATGATTTGACCACTGTGTACACTTTTCCGATAACCGAAAAGGTTGAAAGTATTCAATACTATTCATTACCTTCATTTGTTTCATATAAAAATCATAACAACCCCATTAATCAGTTACTAGAAAATCAAATTGTAACTAAAGTAGATAGGATAGAGTTTGAACTTCATTCCCGAGGGTCGATGTTCAATTTGCTATTCAAGATCCTCTAGAAAAAAGTGTATAAATACACATGCCTCTCAACAAGTTCAATGAACATTATTTGAGTCCGGCTGAACCATCTGCTCCATTTTATATGTGCGACTCATTTGATTATCATGTTAAATGTCTAGTTCGTTTGCGAGGTGAGAAGAAACAAAGTGTGAACAAAGATTATTATGTATTAGATAATGGTGGTATTGCTCTCAAATTTCCGTTTGCTTGCATAATTGAAAGTATATCACATTATGCAGCAGACGGAGTGGTGCTAATAAATTATATTGAATCTAAATTCAATCAACTATCTACCAAAAATATTATAAAAGGAGATATAATTAAGTTTAAATTAGGAACGCCAGCTACTATCTGCATTGAACTAACGTTACAGTGTCCGATGGTAAAAAATGTCTAAAGCACAAGCAGTACAAGAATCACATGCTCCAGCTCGAATAAATTACAGAAGACGGCATGTTATAGTGAAGGGTCTACACGATTTGATACAGGCAGACTTTTTTCGGGTCGAGATGGGAAACTCATGTTCGAATGGGTCCAGGACCCAAACAGTGTTGGACTCATCCCCAAGGGGATGCCTACCAACCAAACCCCTAGCCAGTGAACACCTGTGTCAAGAAGTAGATCACCTTCCCGAATTTCTGGTCCATCCAATCTCTCCTATTCCCAATCGCTCCTTTTAGCGCACCCTCACACTCCTCCCACCTCTCAATTTCCTCCTCCATCCATTCCCGTACTTCCTCTCTAGTTGCACCGTTCCAGCGTTTGTTCCTAGCTCTAGTCATCACGTCCGATGGGTAGGACCTTGCCAGCACCGCTGCTTCCAGTCCACTCACTGTCCTGTACCCCTGCACCACCCTCAGCAGTATCCCTCTCTGCACCCGCAGGAGTGGCTTTACCCTCGCATTCACCCCCGCTCTTCCACCCCACACCTCCGCACCGTACATCATACTCTGCTCCACCGTCCTACCAATTACCCTCCTCTTCCGCTCTCCCGGCCTTTCCACATTACACATCAATCTCCCCAGCCATGCTGCACTCACTTTGCCCTTTTCCGCAGCCTTCAACATGTGAATTATGAAGAATAATTGACTATTCAACCACACCCCTAGGTATTTCATAGACTCCTCCATACGAATTCTCCTTCCCTTCGCCATCACCCCCACTTCCCTCATCTTGCTCCGTCCCTTCACTAGCAACCCCACCGTCTTATCTCCCGTCACTTCCAGTCCACACCGCTCTATCTTTTCCACAATCTTCCTACACATTCTATCTGCCTTTCTTTCTATCTCCGCCTCTCCCTTTGCCGTACATACCAGACACACATCGTCCGCATACATCGTAATCTCACATCCCTCTTCACATACTATTCCACAAACGTCGAAAAACACGAGTGGGGCCAATTTCTTGTTTCTCCAGCTGCCCTCCCTAGCTCTTTCAAGCAAGCCCAACACTCTGCCCAGTGCCGAGATGCAAGATTTCCCCTTCGTAAACCCGTGATGGTTTACCCTGAAACCCCCATTCCTACCAACTTCCTCCTCAATCCTATCCTTTATTATCCCCTCGATCAATTTACACATACCACACAGCATCCCCCGCCCGCTTCCCCTCTTTACCCGCCTTCTTCATCATTATCACCCTGGCCACCTTCCATCTTTCCGGGAACTCTTTCTCCCTCAGCACCCTGTTGAATAGCTCCCAGGAGTACTCCCCATTGTCATCCATGTCATCATATCCCCCTCAGGCCATCTATCCTTACTTTAATGTTTCTCCCCCCCCTCGTCTACTTCCCACTTCTCTACCTTATCTCCCTGATTTTGTGATGCCTTTTGGCCTAATATATTAAAAAATTAAATAAGAAATAATTTCCCTTGAAACTAATTTCAATAAATCATTAAACGTTGGAATATTACATAAATATAAGTAGCGAGGTCGACAGGTACAGAGTCAAGTTCATCACGTAAATAAACATTTAATAGTAAATAGTAAATAACATGGAACTGAACTTGAACCGTAGTAAAAATATACAGGTGACAACACAATCGAAAGAATCAGTAATCAAGAGTAATCGAAGGTAATCAATATTCGTTCTAATTCAGTTGTAGTCATTATGTTATCCAGTTAAACTATAAGTGTGCTATAAGGATAGATACTTATATAGATTTAGTAATCTTAGTAGTTACAATGTGTAATAGTAAAGTATGTTAATGAATTGAACTTATCCCAGTGCCAGAAGTAGTAGTTTTATTCAAGTAAGATGACCCTCCGAGGGACCAGCAATACCACCAATTAAAGAGGTCTATCCACATCAAATCTCCAACATAACATGGCGATCCTGCAAACAATTGGAATTCTGTGAAATATGGATGGTCGATCGACGAAACAAGAGGTCCAGGAGAATGGAGTGGTCAACAGCAATTTCATCGTCCAGGAGGAAGAAGTAAAGGCAGATTTAGAGGTGCAGACACTCATTTATATAATTGTGGTTGTTTTGGTGCTACAATTCGCATGGTAGGTATGTTTACAAGACGTATAGAAGACAGATGAAGAGAGGAATTAGAAGAAATCTGCAGCAAAGTACATTAAATATTTAGTATGGGTGAGACATTTTTTTTGTAAACTTCAAGTGTATATTCTGTTTTATGGTTATATTTGATATTTTATTCAATTTTTATTTTTCTCATACATTGATAATGAATCAATTAATTTTAAAAGTGATGGAAGTGATGGAACTCAGTAACTAACTCAATTTGAGAGTCGATTGAATTTAATTTCAGATGAAATACGTAAGCATAGTAAGAGAGTGTTAAAAAAGAAAGTTCCTAAAAGTCAAGAAAGTCAAATAGATGTTATAAATAATTTGAGTAATTCATTTAATACTTTCTCTAGTTTAATAAATAAAAATTGGCACAAGTTAGACGAGGTTCAGCAGAATACATGTGTTATATATTTTGATAAAATCAGAGATAAAGTAGTAAGATCATTTCAAGTGTTAGATTGTCGGTATAAAGTTTCGTCTCAGTTAATTACGCGTAATAATTTAATTAATAAGGAAGTATTACAGGAATTGGGCAAGAATGAAAGAGATAAAATGGCATTAACTATGAATGATTTTTTAAATTTAGCTGGTAAAATATTACCAAACGAGTTCAATGGCGATACGACTAAGCTACAGTCTTTTGTAGGTGCGGTTAGCTTACTGCAAGTGTACGCTAACTGGAAAAGCCAAGATTTTGATCACCACGGAGAATTCCTTGGTAGGAATCGTAGAAACACTAATGCCCGGTTTTATAAAGTAGTGTTAAATATCTCGAGTTAACCCGAGGGTTAGCTCTCGGGTTAAAATACAAAAATCACTGTAAGAATATATAAAAGTAGAAGAAGTCGGGCCACAAAACAGTTTTTTCTTCTATGAGTCGGGCACAATATAACCCATAACCCTATAAGTACTTGTAGTGTTATTGTAGTGTTATTTCAATTACCCACATCTACTATAGATATATATGACTACTTACCGGTCTGTAATGTGTCTAAGTTTATTACCCACAAGTTCAATATCTTCAGTTCATTGTTTAGATAAACGGAAACGCGCTATGAATACTTGATCATTCCAGGAATCTGAAGTCTCTTTTCTATCTCTAAAAACCCTAGGCTTTCGAGGTGCCTCAACTAATTGAATAATATCTTTCTCATCATCTGTTAGGAAGTCATCAAAAATTTCCCATATCCCATATCTAATTAATTTTTAAATGAAAAACAGTGCAACAAATATCAATACAGTTTTGGATAATATATAATATATTACTTTTTAAATTATACAATAAAAAACAGTGCAAAATAATTTTTGACCATAGAAAAAATAAACACTGTGTTTATTTGAAAAGGACCCACCCTTAATATTTCAAAAATGGGACATATTAGAAAGAAATGCCGAAATACATAAACTTTTAACTTTAGGGGGACACTTTTTGGCGCCAATGTCATAAACGTCAGATTGACCCCCTCCCTACTAGAGATACCCATTACATTTTTTCAAATGGTATTGAATACCAAGTCATACCTCATTTAAAAGATCTGGTGAAGCTCTATCTAATCATTTTGTTTTGCTTTTGATACCAGCCTTCCATTGTTATTTAATCGTTGTTTAAAATTGGCTCTTTTCCAGCTTTCATTGCCTGAGTTAACGGTGGTCACTTTGGACACATGATTAAATAGCAGTTTTTTCTTGTTAACAGTTGTCTTTTTACTATTTGTAAATTTTCATTATTTAAAGAGTCTTTCTGTCATAACATAATACGGGGGCATACGAAAAGTTGAAAGAGAGCCAATTTTAAACAACGATTAAATATCAATGGAAGGCTGGTATCAAAGGCAAAACAAAATTATTGAATAGAGATTTACCAGACCTTTTAAATGAGGTATAACTTGATACCTAATGCCATTTGAAAAAATGTAAGAGGTATCTCCAGTAGGGAGGGGGTGAATCTGACGTTTATGACATTAGCGCCAAAAAGTGTCCTCCTCAAGTTAAAAGTTGACGTGTTTCGGCATTTCTTTCTAATATGTCCCATTTTTGAAATATTAAGGGTGGATCCTTTTCAAACGAACACAGTGTATATCGGATATAATATGTACATATATTTTTGACATAAGCTTCCATTGCTTCACAATTTTACATTTTGCGCATGACAACCGCTAAACTCGAGAGTTAACCCGAGCCAAATGGTTAACTCTAACCCTGCTTTATAAAACGCTGTATCACCCACCGGTCACCGGGTTAACTCTCGGGGCAGGGGTAACCCGAGCTTGTAAAACCGGGCATAAAAAAAGGATTAAGTCGAGACAGTGCTAGTTTGGTAAGTGCTAAACTGAGCAAACTCAGGCAAAATAATAGAGATCTCGTCGGATATGCTTCCGAAATGGAGAAACTGACAGAACAATTACCAGCCACGTACTTGGCAGAAGGAATGCCAGTACACTTAGCAGTGAAATATACCACAGAAGCAGCGGTGAAATCCTTGATAAGCAACTCTGCAGTAGAACGAATGAAAACCGTTATAGCAGCGGGAAATTCAACGACGGCGCAAGAGGTATTGACTAAATTAGTTTCCATCGATATGGGAAACAACCAGTCAGCAGAAAGTGTTCTGTATTACAAAGCAGACAAGAATAGGTTTTCGTCGGGAAATAGATATTTCCCACAACATAAGCATTCTAATGCTAACAATAATGGAAGAAATAATTTTCATACGAAAGGTAACTACGATAATAGTAGGAAATTTCAGGAGAATCAAGGAGAAAGGGGATTTAATGGTTATGAAGGGAGACCAAAGGAATATAGAGACAGGCCTAACAATAGGTTCAATAATTATAGAAACGTAAGAATGTTCGAAAGCAAGGAAAAAAGAGACAAAAGAATAGGCCAGGAGCTAGATTATATTAAAAATGAACTCGATTTATTAAAATCAGAAAATACGGAGAGGAAACCCGAAAATTGAAAACTAAAAGCAGAAATACGCCTACAAAACAGAAAGGTAGAGATGCTCGAAGGAAATCTAAGAAATAAAAACCTAATAATATTTGGAATAGAGGAAACCGAGAAGGAAGACACAGAAATTTAGGAACAAAAGGTTAAAGAGATACTAGATAAGACTGGAATACGATGGGAAAAGAAACATGACATAGCGGAAATAAGAAGAGTAGGGAGAAAAGGTAAAAATAAAGACAGACCAATGATAATCGAGATGACAAACGGAAACAAAAGAATGGAAATCTTAAAACCAGCAAGGAATCTCAAAGATACAAATTGGAGAATTAGCGAAGATTATCGTTACAAAGTTACAAAGAAAACACTTGCTTTACCACATGAGGCAATCAAGAAAACAGGGACACTTAGCGACAATTAAATACAATAAACTTATAATAAACGGAACGGAATATTCTATAGAGGATGTAAAGCGATGGAAAACTGGAACACCCCAAACAGCCGGAGACAATGTTCAACAACCTCCAGGGGAAAGAAGAAAAACAAGATCAGCAAGAGAAAGAACAACAACGGAAAACAATAGAATGAGAGAAGAAAGGTATACAACGAGAAAAACAGAACGATATTTAGCCAAGCCTTATTAAATACAATAAATTTATAAGAAGTTGTGAAAAACTACATAGAACATGAGTATGTTAGACATTTCATAAATGAGAGCAAGAATGATTGGGATGAGTGGTGCAAATTATTTGCTTATTGCTATAATACGACTCCAAACTCTTATCATGGTTATACGCCACTTGAATTATTGTATGGAAGACGTTTTAACCTACCCGATAATCTTACGAATGAAATCGAACCATACTATAATATCGATGAATATCAGAACGAGTTTAAATATAAACATCAGATAGCTCATCATATTTATACTTATCGACTTGCTTTCATAATTTGTGTTCAAAATTCTGACATAAGGATTAGTTTTTGATATAAAAGATCTTGCTATAGATATTCCTGGTACTAATTCTTGTTGCTCAACAACTTTCTCTTGTCTCAAATTTTTAAAACTTTCTACTAACCGATATACTTCACATCTAGGCGGTATTGCTATAGTGTGATATTCTGGATTATCAAAGATTTCTAATGTTACTGGATTTCCAGATTTGCAATATATATATATATATATATATATATATATATATATATATATATATATATGTATGTAAATCGTAAAGATTGGGGACATTTTCAACCGCCCATTTTTTTTGTATACATGAGTATACATTTATGTTAGAATCAATATAAATATGAAAATTTTGGAAAATGTTTGTTTTTCTGGAAGTTTGCAATATACTGTGAAGTTTGGGGACTTTAGTTCTTTATAAGACATAATAGGATATAGAATTTTTTTTAGACAAATTTTCACACCAGAATTAAAATATACCTCGGGGTGATTGTTTATTTAAAAAAGGGAATGCAATATAACTATAGACTTGTAAAAATTCATGAAAGTCATTCAGTTGAAATTAATATAAGTGACAAATTCAATAAAATTATTATAACAGCATTATACAGATCCCCCCACTGTTGTCCAAAAAAATGCAATAAGCAACTAAATACTTACTTAAATAACACTGTGAAATCAGACGTACATATTGTTTTAGGAGACAAAAATATAGATCTTTTAATAGATAATGACTTTGTAGAGGATTGCAAAAATATACTGAATACAAATAATTTTGTATCGTATATAAATCAAGTCACTAGACCAAGTAGTAAAACATGCTTGGATCACTTCTTTGTGAAAAAAGCAAATTATAAGGAGGGTACATTTCAATAATATATTTTTAATTTTAAAATAACTGACCATTATCCGATATCTTCAACAATTCCTAATTCAAATGTTTCGTGGAAGGTTAGCATAAATAATACAACAAATTTAAAAAAATATATTGACTACAGCATCTTAAAAATACAGTTGCAAAACCAAACTTGGCAAAATGTACTTATACAATTCATTAGATATTGATTTAATGACAGATGAATTTATCAATATATTAAACACAGCTATAAACGCAAACACAAATTTTGTGAAGATTTCTAAGAGGGAATTAAAAAATAAAAAACCGTGGATTACAAAGGCTTTACTAAAATCAATCAATGAAAAAAATATGTTATATGTAAAAATGAAAAACAAACCAGAAGATATAAATCTAAGAAATACATATCGAAAATATAAAAATAATTTAACAAAACTGATACAAAAATCAAAAAAATCTTACATTAATGATATCATTGCTAAAAATGGAAATTCATCCTCAATTCATTGGACATGTGTAAATAAAATATATAGTCCATTACGTCCAAATAATGAAATTCAAAAAATCCAGAAAAATGATATAGTAATAGAAAATTGAGTTCAATGAATTTTTTGCTAGTATAGGAAAAAAATATGCCGACACCTAATTATAATGACAATATTGAAACATGTACATTTTCTCAACAAATGAAGAAGAAGTTAAAAGCATTATAAAATCGTTGAAAAACAAAAAATCACCTGCAATAGATGAAATAAGATCAAAAACACTATCCAATGAAATTGTAACTTTTTTAATAAATAAATGTTTAAGTGTTGGTGCTTTCCCAAAATCACTAAAAATAGGCTTAATTAAACCAATATATAAAAGTGAAGATAAGAAATTAACTATTAATTATAGACCTATAACATTAACATCATCTATTGGTAAAATTCTAGAAAAAATATTTAAAAATCGCTTAGTGAATTTTTTAGAAAAATATAATATAATTTCTACTAGCCAGAAAGGGAAAAACCACAGAGGACGCTAACATGTCTCTGGTGAAAAATGTCTACAATGCATTAGATAAACGAGAACCTTCATTGTGAGCCTTTGTTGATCACTCTTGAGCCTTTGAAATTTTGAATCACTCGAACTTCATAATAATATGAAAATACCTGAAACAGAGAGTATTAAGTATTTAGGTCTTATAATAGATCGTCATCTAAAATGGGAGCTGCATATTAAAAATGTAGTTTTAAAATTACGTGGTCTTCTGTCTAAATTTATATACTTGAGAGAATTCTTAGATATTCATAACTTAAAAATTATGTATTACTCACTAGTGCAATCCCAAATTAACTACGGAATTCTCTCATGGGGGGAGTTAATAACTGCCACCTACAAAGATTTAATGTTATTCAGAAATGGATGATGAAAATAATTTTTCGAAAAAATATCACTTTTCCTAGTAATGATATTTATTATCTAAGTGGTTTTATGGATGCTACACAAATTTATTGTATGAAAATGTTGTTGTACTTCCAGAAAAATAAAAATAACATGATTTGTCCAGAACACCTTGATGATACTCGTTATAAGAAAAATGTATATATCCTACCTAGAGAAAAAACTATACGGCAGCGTTGTTTTGACTACTTGGGTCCCAAACTCCCAAGTTCCTATATAGAGTTAAGAAATTTAAAAAATATTAAACATTTTAAATCAAAAATTAAAAATTGGATAATAGCTCTAGATAGAGGTATGTTAAAGAAAATTATAAATAACCAGTAGAAATTCAATACTAATAGCACACAAACTATTATTCTCTATATATTTAATATTTATACCTAAAAAAACTTGATTCACTTAACTGATAATAATCCAAAAAAAAAACCGATGATAAACTTAAAAACCCGATCATGTCCTAAAAAACCCGATGATGTCCTAAAACAACCCGATGATGTCCTAAAACAATCCGATGATGTCCAGTAAAATTAACCATTTATGTGCACATCACGTACAAGCTGTAAGAGGCGTCCAGCTCCTTACAACTTCAGTGATTTTGTTTTTTTGTTTACATTTTTTTATCTATACATTGTATTTTTTTCATATTTCGTAAATAAACATTACTATTATTATTACTTACGTAATATTATCCACTGCTGGAAATATTTGGTGAAAAAATAAACTTTCTCAGTTTCATTATTTTACTCTTATAATCGTAAATAAAAAACAACTTCCCAAACTTTTTGTACACTATAATACAGTAGATAATAAGCAAATGGTGGTTTTTAATTGGGCGCGGCTATTTTCCAGTTTTTTTCTCAAATAAAGTTCGAGTTCTAAATATAGTCATGATATTGTTAAATCAAATCATCATCAAATTATGAATATTTTGGATAGATATTACCCTAGATAATTTGTAACTTCTTACACATTTCTTATGAAAAAACGTCCATAAATAGCTAGTACTCTAGTTGGATAATAAAATAAACAATTCAAATAATTTGATAAAAGAATAAGAAATTGTAGCGAATGCTATTGTAGATGTTGGTTTTTCTAATTCTAGAAAATTACAAAAATCTACTATTATATTAAATAAAAAAGATAGACTGCGGCAATAATCATTTTATTTGATTCAAAATTTAAAATATAACCCATATGCATAACGTAAATGCAACTGGTGTCTAAGTAAGAGGTGTAACAATTATATCTCTAAGTCTTTTTATTGATCAGCTTTCGGGAAAAAAATCTATAAAATAAAAATGACTGAGAGAAATCCCTGGAAATTATTTTATTTCCAGGTTTATCACTCGACTAACAGGGGGCGTAATTGATGCACAAAATAGTAAAACGTGATATTTTCTATTTTTTTCCAGTAATGGTATAATAGTATGAATTTTTTGAAATATTAGTGAAGTTGTACATAATTTTTATCCAACACTTTTTACTCTGAAAGGACATATAAGAAAATGTGGAAAATAGTAATTTCCAAACAGTGATCCAAATAAACCTGCGTTAGGTTTATTATTACTCTATTATTAGATATTGAAATTAAATCTTCCCACTTGTCTGTATTTGTGCTTTCCTTGCCTATTATGTCTAATTTCGTATAAATAGATTTCAAATGACCTAATTTGGTTAACCATTTTTTTTCCAATAGATATGCTATAACGGATTTTTCAGAATATAAGTCAATAGCAATCTTAACATGATGCAACCATACTTTACTTTCCTGTACAGTAAAGTACGGCTTTTTATATAGCTTCATTCTGATCACGTGACACTACAAACTGCAGTTTCAACTTGTTGTCCTTTACCTTCACTTGATTACTTGTTATTAAGATTTACAGACTTAAACGATCAAATCGCTACCAATTATGTGGTAGCGAAAAGCACCAACGACTATAAACTGGAGGTCAGTCAATTTTTGTCTCGTTACCAATTGTTCAATTAGTGACATAAAAAACTTGTTTCAATCTTCCCCTGTTATCCTTTGAAAGCATATACTTGTTTATTTATGTCTAGCGAAATTGTATTTAAAGCTGACGCACTTTAATTTTCATCACATTCTAAACCATAGTGTTCTTTTAAACAAGATATAATTTCTCAACATGGTTTCAAAGCGCAAGATACATTTCAATAATACAATAGTATCATTCATTGAATCGATCAAGAATAGGACGCTGATAGTGAAGTGTTTGCAGTTTTCGAAGACAACCAAATATTATAAATTCATGTGAGAACAATAGACATTCATTCTGGCATAATTCTTAGTATAGTTAAATTCATAGTTGTAACATTAATATTTTATTTATTACTTTTTATACTTATCTTTAGTTTGAACTCGTATTATATTATTTGCATAAATAAATATTTTTTTTAAAAAGCAATTTTCGAAACTTAGAATATAATTGGCGCAGTCAGTAGGATCGCGAAAGAGTCCTAGTAATGTAAACTCGTCGTTTTTAAACGTTTATTCGCGATTTGAACTCAATTAAAAATAATATAAAGTGAAAATAAAAATTAAGTGAAAACGTGTGAAACAAAGAATAGAACTTTCCTGATAGACAGCAATGGCAGCTCAGCCTTCAGAGAAATAGAAAACATTCCTGGACGACAGCACTTGAAACTCCTCATCCAGATTATAAATACAGTCTCTTCAGTCTACAGGATATGAAGTTGATCATCGCCTTTTTTCTGTGAGTACTTACTTATGTCAGAATCCTTGCTCATAACCCTTCAAGTGATATATCCGCAGAGTTTTTAACAACCTTAATTGCTAGTTTGAATTTAAGTGAAAATATTTCTAATAATTTTAATATAATAAATAACGATAACGACAATACAATGGCAGTCCCACAATTTGATGTTAAGACTCTTTGTATTTTACCTACTTTTGATGGAAAACCTAGTGAATTATTCGATTTCATTGAAGTAACAACAACTTTATTAAATCATTATTATGATAGAACGCCCGGTAACGAAACATGCATTCAAAACATTTTATTATTACACGGTATAGTCTCAAAAATTGTTGGCAAAGCCAAAGAAGTTATTTTAATTTAGGGTTATAATGATTGGGATGATTTAAAAACAATTTTAATACAAAATTTTGGTGATCAAAGAGATGAAAACTCTCTGACACGAGATTTAGTTAATTTAAGGCAAAATTCTAATGAACAACCGCAACAATTTTATCATAGATGTCTTGAAATTTTAAATACAGTTTGTAATTATATAGATATTCATAATCATGATCCTGATATAATACAAAATAAAAAACAATTTTTTCAACAACAGGCTTTAACTTCTTCTCTCGCAGGTCTAAAAGAACCTTTAGGTTCTACAATTAGAGCTATGAGACCCCCCACTTTAGCAACCGCTATACAATATATACAGGAGGAAAATAATATTCGCTATTTACAAAAAGGTAATAATTCACCCCCACATCAACCTTCGTCTAATAAAAGACCTCAGTTTCCTGTGAGACGTCAACCTCAGTTTTCTCAACCATCTACATCTTTTCAAAATAATTATTCCAGAGCACAATAATGGCACTCTGACCAGCAGAAACCATTTCCTCAAGGTCCAGTTAATGTGAATCCTAGACAATTACCCCCACAACGATATTTTACAAATCAACAAGTTTTTGGAAAACCCCAAAACGTTTGGACAAATAAAAATTCACCTCAACAGAGACCCACACAAAATTCAGACATTCCTAAACCAACTCCTATGAGTATTTCAAGTACTCTTCCTATTCCACGCCACCCTCCTACAAATAACTTCAAGAGACAGATACCTCAGAGACAATCTCCTCAAAGAGCTTGGACATCTGAAGAACTTTTCAATTTTAACCAAGATAATTACAATGCCAATACTGACATAAACGAACATTATGAAAGTGAAGATATTGTTTATAGTACGGAAGATTATAATGAAAATTTTCAGTCGGACCCGAATCAAAAAACAAACAAATAACAGAAATCAATGCCCTCTGTGATAAAACAGAACTACCCTTCATTGTTATCCAAAACCCCCCATTAAAACTCCTCATTGATATTGGTTCAACAAAATCATTCTTAAATCCTGATATTTGCTTTAAACATTTTGAAAATAATATTAAACACGAACCATTTATAGTAAGTTCAGTTTTTCAGACTCATTCTCAGAAAAACACCTGAAACTTGAACAAAAGCCGTAAATGGAGATGTAAATTTAGAATTAATTAATGAAGTCAACAATCCAATATCAATAACTTTGAATAAACCAATCCCTGCTTCATCTTTTTCCCCCTTAATATGAAACATTCAAATTTGAATATTTTAACAAAAAGAAAAATAATAAAATAACTAACGAACTAAAAATTATAAGAAAAAATTGGAAAAAGTTTAGAAAAAAATGTTCATCGAAAAGGATTCATGATTACTGGAAACGGAGAAGAGAAAAGATAAAAAATAATAAAGTAGCTGACGCACTTTCCAGAATGCAAAATAATCCAAATTCAGATTTATATGCCCTTGAAACAGCATCTTTAGACGATATTGTCGACATAATAACTAAGGAATTATCAGAAATAAACAGTATATTAGAAGACCCAGACGACGAAAATGCGTCTTTATACAATAATCCACCCGAAGATAGATTATCAGATTTCGAAAATATAAATGTACCAGAAGCACCTGTATCCCTTGAAGATCTACTAGAATTAGCGAGTTAATTCAACCAACTGCAGAAACAAATCAAGGAGAAGATCAAAAAGAAAATCAAAAAGGAAATCAAGAAGAAATTCCAGAAGAAAATCAAGAAAATAATCAAGAAGAAAATCAACAACCAAATGATGAAAGAGAAATCTCTGATGACGAAACAATCCATAGTAGCCAAGAAAATCCTATACTAGAAATTCCTATATCCGCAAAACCCTTGAACTATTATAAAAATCAAATGATATTAGATTTTGTTTATTATCAACCAAATAAACCTGTAATAAAAGATATTTTTCCAGGCAGAAAAAGAATTCACGCTCAAATAGGATTAGACGATTAAGAAAACAATATTATAACATTTTTCAAAGAATTTATAGACCCCCAAAATAAAACTATTATGAATCCACTCATACTCTATTGCAAAGTACTTTCAAAAATAATGCTTACAATCTTATCAAATGTTCCACAATTCTTACAGACGTTACAGACAGAAGTGACATTTTAAAAAATTACCATGAAGGAAAAACAAATCATCGAGGTATTAATGAAACAGAACAACAAATTAGGAAAAGATTAAACTAAACAAAAACCTATCGAAATTCTTAACGGACACTTAGACACTCAAGCTCCTTTTGACATAGACATTAGTAGAACTTTAATAAATAATTATACAGAACCACACCGTGAAAAAACCAAATTAATGTATGACCAGCTTAATCACAAAATTACTCAAAGAAAAGAAAAAGTAATTCAAGTCAGAAACGAAAACAGAGATCCTCCAATTAATTACGAATCCAGTACTAGAGTATTTACCAAAACTACTGAGAAAAGAAACAAATTACTTCCCCGATTTGCACCAAAAACAGTCAAATCCAACAACAAAGTGACAATTACAACAGTACATAAAAAGAATGTCAAACATAAAAAGGAAACGAACTCTAATAGACAAAATTCCTTACAGGTTATCAACGACAACATGTCAGAAAATGAAAATCCAGAACCTGGAGGACCACCCCGGTATACTACCCCTGAACCTGGGCCCAGCCAAGGTCCAAATTAGTCAACATGACTTTATTCATTATTATAACTTAACCCCTATAGCATTAGAATTAGATACTTTATAATATTACTATACAAATATTACTAATACCATTTTTAAGTCACAAAATACAACTTTGAATTGGAATAGCCTAGAAAATTTAGGTAATGGAATTAATTATCAATTACAATTAGCACAACGAAAATTTCAAACCCTTTACCCTTCACATAGAATTAAACGAGGTTTGATTAACGGTCTCGGAAACATAATAAAAGCAATTTCTGAAAACCTCGATCAAGCAGACGCTGAAAGGTATGATAAAGCCATAGAGTCTCTCCAGAATAATCAAAAAAATATTATTTCAAAAGCAAATCAACAAATTTCATCAACTACACATTCAATTGATAATTATAATAAAACTACTACTTCATTAATTAATAATAAAAAAACAATAGCTATAGAAGTAGAAAAATTAAGTACGGTCCTAGACAAATTAGTATTTGAATTTGATAAGTTTATCTACATTCAAAATACCTTGAATCAACTAAATCTTTCTTTCCAATTAATTATTCAACTGTTGACTGATTTAGAAAACGCTATCACTTTTGCTCGAATCAGTACCTTACACAATAGTATTATTAAGGTAGACGAAATAAAATCAATTATTAATGAAATGCTCAAACATTATAACCCAAAACAAATATTATACGTTGGCAATGAACATTTACTAAAATATTATGACGTTATTCCAATTGACGCTTATTTTTCAAATTTTATGGTTGTATTTGTTCTGCATTTCCCAATTCTTCATCCTGAATCCTTTAATCATTATCACCTATATTCAATACCCAGAAAAAATGTAACCACAATTATACCCCCTTTGCCTTATCTGACAATAAGTAAGGAACTCTTCCAATATTCTAATAAAGCTTGCAAGAAGTTAGACATTACTTATCTGCGTCAAAAAGTTTCTCTACAACTTCATAGCAAATCTCCAGACTGTATTAGCCAAATCCTTCAAGTCTCAGAAGAAGAAGCCCGGTGCCTCCATGTTCCAGTTTCAATCCATAGTGTATTAATAGAAGCAATGACAACCTCACATTACATTGGCAAATTTCTGTCATCGACGAAAATTTCAACTCAGTGTTCAACAAGCAACATTCAAGCTCTACAAGGTGTTTATCTAATTGAAGTACCGCTAGGATGTGAATTCAGCACCCCTGATGAAAACTACTTCAATTCCAAAGAAATAGCAATAGCGGAACCACTCACTTTACCGAAAATTCGAATAATTGCTCATTTCTCCTCCACAAAAACCAAAACTATCAAATTAGAAAAAATTCATCTAGACGAACTACAACGCATTCATCAAGAACAACAGCTTCTACAACCATTTTCCTTTGAAGACAGCTCTTCCAACACCACTTACTTTTGGACGACCCCTGTATTCATCATTATAATAATTTGTATATTATGTATAAATATCGGAGATACTTCAAAAGAAGCACGAAACAAAACAAAAAAGAAGAACAAGAAACTCCGTCAACAAGCACTCAAAACTCTTCAGTTTTATTTGTCCCTCATAAAACTTCCTCAGGGGATGGACAAGTTACATCTCAATAATACAATAGTACCATTTATTGAATCGGTCAAGAATAGGACGCTGATAGTGCGGTGTTTGCATAAACATAAATATTTTCTTCATTACTTTTTATACTTATATTTAGTTCAAACTCGTATTATATTATTTTTATAAATAAATATTTTTTGTTTTAAAAAAGCAATTTTCGAAACTTAAAATATAATTTGCAGGACACCAAGTGAGCCCAAGAATCTTTTTCCCGTCACTTTCCCCCAAATGAATAATCTTAGTTAATGGATCGTTATTAGGTATACCGTCCAAAACACTTTGTTCGTTTGAAACGAATTTTCTTAAAAAAAAACAACCCTTTTTAAGTAAATTGAAAACTAATTCGGTTATACGTTTAACGTTTCGCGTCATAGACATTATCCGCTCCTGTCAACAAATGGTCTACGTAAAAATCATTCCGTATAATATTTGCATTATCCGGATATTCTGATTGGACCTGATCTGCAATTTCAAATAAACATCTAATCGCCAAGAAGGAGGCTGGAGTGGTTCCGTATGTTACGGTGTTCAACACGTAAGTGTCAGTGGGTTCATTGGTATTGGTCCGCCATCAAATTTTCTGAAACGATCTATCCTCTTTGTCAGCCAGTACGGATCTATACATTTTAGTGCAATCAGCGGCAATGGCAATTCCATGCTGCTTGAACCGAGTTAAAATCGAGAGCAAATCCTGCTGGATAGTTGGTCCAGTCATTAAAATATTGTTCAACGAAAAGCCTGTGTTACTTGGAAGCGATGCGTCGAAAACTACCCTTAATTAAATGGGTATAGCGTCCTCTCTGTAGACTCCATGAGGACTCATATAATAACTTGAAGATGCCTCGCTGTCTGGAATATTTACCTTGGACATATGACCTAACTGTATGTATTCCTCGATAAAATCACAATATAATCGTTTATAATCGCTATTAGCATTGAGCCTACGTTCAAGACTTACAAACCTCTTTTTTGCTTCACGAAATGAATTACCCAATTTTGATACTTCCATTCTTACTGGCAGCTTTACTACCTTCATAATTACGTTTGGTGTTTTCTGAAAAATGTTTTTCACAAGCCATTTCTTCTTCCGATAGGAGCTTGGTATTAAATTCGCAATTATCTAATTCCCAGAATTTTCTCACGTCGTCTTGAATCTGTTGCTCTACTGTTATACCCAGATTGCAGTTCAATCCAGTATTTCTCTTGTCTTCACACAAAGGTCGGGTAATAACCCATCCAAGTTTTGTTTTTTGCAATATTGGATTATTGCGGCCTAAAGTAAGCCTTTCGTTGTCGGTAATGTTCCAAAACAGATCAGCTCCAATCAGCATATCTACCTGTTGCGGTTTAAAAAACAAAGGATCCGCTAGTTTATGATTATTAGGAATAGACCAAGTGTTGACGTTTATTTCAGAAATGGGTAAAGTGCCCGTTATCTTTGATACAATGAAACACGAAATTGCGGTTGAGTATGTATTGTTTTTTGAATAAATTTTTGTGTTGAACTTGTAATTTATGGTTGACAAAGAACCATTTATACCGTTAAGTGAGATGTTGACATTTTCCTTTGACCAATTTCAATTTATTACACGCGTCCTCAGTTATAAAGCTTGACTGAGATCCACTGTCTAATAGTACACGAAGTGTCGTTTTGTTTTTAGGGTTATCAATAATTTCGACAAGCGCAGTGGAAAGCAAAACTTCATTCACTGTACAACTAGCTGAATTATTATTTGTTATTCGTTTAGCATGGCATTTTTCGCATGTAGAGCGTCTGCAACCCCTGTTAAAATGACCAATTTAATCATAACCTCAACGCAATAATACTTTCGGCGCGTTTTTCAACCGGTATTTTAAGAAATTTTGGGCAACTCTGTATATAATGTTCGCTGTTGCAAAATACGCACTTAGAACCACTTAGAATCCGATTGATTGTATGTGAAATTGTCGTCTCTAACAACTAAACCCCTAGTACTACTAATAACCTTTTCAACTCTATTTTGTTCCAAGTTTTCTAAAAGTTCTGCTTTTGACAATAAAAATGATTTAAGATCATCTTATTTAGGAAAACTTGTGCCCCTAGATTTAAATGATTCCCATTCTCTATTCGTCGATTTGTCCAATTTTGTACTAATAAGATAAAGACTGGGTACATCCCACTCACTTACCGACAACCCAATCTGGCTTGAAGCGCGTAAATTTTTTGTTAAATCATTCAAAATTCCTCGAATAGCTTTTGGAGATTCCTTACTCATTGGCTCTATACTAAAAATATTTTTAATGTGATTATGGATTAGCATTTTATTGTTGTTGTACCGTTTTCCCAATAATTCCCAGGCAATTTTGTAATTATTCGCGGAGAATTCTATAGAAGAATCCAGCTGAGCATGTTCAACCCTCAATGACGCCCGTAAATAGTGAAAGCGTTGAATATCAGAGATAGAGTCGTTACCGTGTATAAGAGACTCGAAAACATCCCTAAATTCCAACCAATTTCGTAACGAATCATCAAACTCCGGCATTATGCGATCTAGAATGCTGAGAGCCATTTCTACTATTTTTATCTTCAAAATATTCATTAACGTATTTTTTGGCAATAGATGTGATATTGTAATATTTGTTTTCAAAATCTGCTCTCTCTTTATATTCCCTTTCTAACTCCTTTTCATCGCAAATTACTTCGATACGGTCCAGTATTTCTATAAATTTTTGTAAAACCGTAACTTCCACTGTATTTAACCGATTTTCTAATTCGATTCCTATGTTACCAATGTCGGTATCCGTAATATTTTCTTCAATGAATTTAATAAAATTTGTTAAGCTGGCCCTTATATCGCCTCTTTGCCTGTTTAGGGCTTCCATTATTTATTATTTGTTTTTATTCAATAAGAATATGCATATACAAAAAATAAAAGTATTGACTCAATAATATGTGTAAATTAAATCGAACTGTGTTTTCTTTAAACATATATTCAACAGTAATCACCGCCTTCGGCGATGCATAGCGGGTACTCAAAATAATGACCAAAGCGACGTTGCCGCTTTGTTTACAAAATAATAATAATTCCTACAAAATTAAAATAACATTTGAAGCGTTAACAAACATATCTGTTACGGCCCAATCCGACCCTGTAGTGGTGGGGAGTTCGCCCCCCGAAATCTGAGAGCAGTCACAGCAGTCAGTCAAGAACCACCAGTCGAGAGGGTGGAATTTTAAAATTAAAATTATTATGTATGTATTATGTGTATTACGTTACAAGTCAATGTAAATAAATTCAACAAATTAAAACAGTATTATTCACACGAAAACATGGTCCTTCTGAGTCGAATAAATCGAAAAAACAATTAAAACATACATAAAAAAGCGAATTCACAAGCGTCACTCCGATCTTGGACATTCCATTGTGCGGTGGGACGGCTGAGTTACGACGGTGAAACATCGAACACAAGGGAGAAGCGTTCAGCTGGCCAACTCTACTCTTCAAATCAGGTACCTTTTTTTATTTTCCTTACACCCTTCCTTCGTTGAGTATTGCTACGAGATAAATACAAAACATTTGGGTTTTTTTTCATATAGGTATTTTTTATATTGCTGTTTGCTCATTAAGAAACGAGCCTCAGTTAAAGCCAAACTAACAAACTTTGATAAATATTTATGTAAGACATTTTTTTTCTCACCCTGTTATTCTTAAAATAGTTTTCGTTTCAAGTAAAATAAATTAAATCATGGGTACACCCTAATATTTCAGAAATGCATTTCTCGACAATTATCTGAAATAGATAAGTAAAATATCATAATGTCACGTAGCCTTCGAGGCCACGAAAGGGGAAAGAAAGGTTTTAAGAACGATTTGGGTATTAGTTGCTAGAAGATAACTAAAGTGTTCACTTGAGCCAGATAAATTTAAATATATAAAATATAGTGTGTATTGTGGTGCATATCAGGAGTTAAATAGGTGAGTCTATCTCACAGAGTAATTCAGTTTTGCCTGTTATTTGATATTTGATTTTAAAAGATATTTTATCACATAGAGTATAGTATATTTGCTAATTATTTTTAATAATTACTTTGTTTAAAGTTCTTTAATATTCAACGTTATTAAGAACATTAATTTGTTGTTGCATTTCCTATTCATCCAATCCTACTGTACTGTGGAGAGTTTGTGCCACTTGCAGTTCAACTCACATACCTATACTGTATTGTGGAGAGTTTGCGCCACTTGCGGTTTGTCCATTCCTGATACAGGGTGACTTCTCACGTCACCTATATCTCCTTCCACCCCCCTGTATTGTGGAGAGCTTGAGCCACTTGCAGTTTAACCTTATTTAGCTGTACTGTGGAGAGTTTGTGCCACTTGCAGTTTAACTCACATACCTATACTGTACTGTAGAGAGTTTGCGCCACTTGCGGTTTGTCCATTCCTGATACAGGGTGACTTCTCACGTCACCTATATCTCCTTCACCCCCCTGTATTGTGGAGAGCTTGAGCCACTTGCAGTGTAACCTTATTTTGCTGTACTGTGGAGAGTTTGTGCCACTTGCAGTGTATTATTATTTTGCTGTACTGTGGAGGGTTTGTGCCACTTGCAGTGTATTATTATTTTGCTGTACTGTGGAGAGTTTGTGCCACTTGCAGTGTATTATTATTTTGCTGTACTGTGGAGAGTTTGTGCCACTTGCAGTGTATTATTATTTTGCTGTACTGTGGAGAGTTTGTGCCACTTGCAGTGTATTATTATTTTGCTGTACTCTGGAGAGTTTGTGCCACTTGCAGTAGTTATAATATTGTTTGTGGAGAGTTTGTGCCACATATTCCTTACATGCACTGGGGAGAGTTTGTGCCCCTTGCACCTTTCCTAATAACCCTAAATATTTACTATTAGGCATTTATTTTTGATCAAGTGAAGTTTTAACTTTACTTTAGTACTGATATGCATAATCACAGTTCAAACACATAAGATGCACCTTGTATATTATTAATATTCATTAATTTTGGGGATTTCAACTATACTAATCGTTAGTTAAATAATTAATCATTACTTATGGCAAATTGAATACTCAGAGTGTTTTTCTATCTAATTCCAGGTACGTCATCTCGGTTGTTCAACCTACTTGGACCATGTCCATAGTGACTGTTCAATTAAATCCAGGCATCACGTCCAGTGTCTTGTAAATAGTTATTTTCAACATTTAGATTTGTTTTATTATCTATATTATAAAAAAAATATAATGTAAGTACACAGTAAGTAATTAAAAGTTAAATTCTAATTAAATATATCAATCTTTACAAATCACTCATTCTCCTCAAGTCAAGTTTTTCCCTCATTACATTTAAAAGCGTTTGAAGACTTGCAGGTTACTAAAATAGAACGTTCAAAAAAAATCGAGCTTGATCAAAGAATAAATAATGTAGAATTGTTGTTAAATCATTTTGATGTTATTCAAAACGAAATCGAATGCGATGCCGAGGTACCCGAAGAACATTTCAGTGATCGGGAAGACTTTGAAAATAGATTTTACGCGATTTTGGCCAAAGCAAAAACTTTATCTGAAAAATTCGAAAACAGAGATAACGACGAACAGTCTCATGTTAGTCATCGCCCTTCCGGTTTGGGCTCATTTGACGGAGTAAAACGGCCGGAAATAAAGCTGCCCAAATTCGATGGTACTTACAATACGTGGATGGAATTCAGGGACATTTTTGAATCCTTGATCAACCAAAATTCACAAATCAATAACATTCAGAAATTTCATTACCTTCGGGCGTCTTTGATTGGTCAAGCACCTTTAGTAATTCAATCATTAGAATTCAATGCCGGCAATTATATTGTAGCTTGGAACACTCTATGCGATCGTTTTAATAATAAGCATTTACTTATTCAGAATCATTTGAAATCAATATTTACTATAGAAAACATAGGAAGTGCGTGTGCTTCCAAAATTCGACATTTATACGAAAACCTATTTAAACATTTGAGTAGTCTAAAACAATTGGGTGAACCAACCGATTCCTTTATTAATTTTCATTATGAGCAATAAGCTAGATTCAAGTACGGCCCACGAATGGGAAAAACAAAAAACGAAACACGACATCATAACTTTGGACATTTTTAAAGACTTTTTGAAAAAGCGTGCTAATATATTAGAAACGATAGAAATGAAATCCGAAAACATATACGATAAACGAAGCGATACGAAAACAGACATGCGTAAAAACTACAATAAAATCTCAGATAATAAATCTCGTGGTTTTCTGAGTTGTACTGACGATAATAATGCGAAATCGGACCAAATACGAGGTAAATACAATTGTTTCAATTGTAAACAAAATCATAGTTTATTCTACTGTCCTGACTTTTTAAAATTAGGTATTAAAGAACGAATATCCAAAGCAAGGGACTTAAAATTATGCTCTAATTGTTTGAAACGGAATCATACGCCTAGGGAGTGTAAGTGGTCAGGGTGTAAAATATGCAGAGCCAAGCATAACACTATTTTACACGAGGGAACGAACACACCAGCGTCTACGTCACAAATCGGTACTTCCCAAGAAAACAATTTTACTTCTAACGTTCCAAATAATGTTTCTAATTGCACACTAGCTACATCTCGCCATGCGATTTTATCGACAGTGAAGGTTAATGTACATAATACCTTAGAAAATAGGTACACTGTGGCACGGGCCTTATTGGACTGCGGCTCACAATCGAGCTTCATTTCAACAGATTTATGTAACAAATTAAATTTAGTAAAAACCAAGTTTAAGCTAGCCGTTTCGGGAATAGGCGACAAAACGTCATTTTCAAACTATAAATGCGAAATAAAAATGCAGTCCACAGTTAATACGTATACGGTTAATTTGTCTTGTTTCGTTTTGGACAAAATTACTAATGATCTTCCTGAAAATCTAATCGATTTGCAGAATTTAAATATACCAACGGATATAAAATTAGCTGACCCCGACTTCTATATCCCCCAATCAATAGATATTTTAATAGGTGCGGATGCCTTTTGGCAAATATTAAGCGTAGGACGAATACATTTGGGCATACCTAATCCTATATTACAAAACACGCGTTTTGGATGGGTCGTCGCCGGTTGTTTAGAGGTACCTACTGGCAAAACAAGTTGTAATTTAAGCGTTGACTCCAATTCTTCAATTCAGACTCAATTGACGAAATTTTGGGAAGTCGAAGAAATCGAAATCAAAAATCTGTGGACACTCGAAGAGCAAGCATGTGAAAAACATTTTTTGAACAATTTGAAAATAAACGATGATGGCAGATACGTCGTGTCACTGCCCTTCAAACTACCGCCGGAGAAACTAGGAGAATCACGTGACATCGCGGTAAAACGATTTTTAGCCCTCGAGAGAAAACTAATGTCCAATAAAACTTTATACGACATGTACGCGGATTTTCTGTCGACGTACGAACAATTAGGTCACATGACAGAAGTAAAAGACACTAATAACGGATTACCTGAATACTATATGCCGCATCACGGCGTCATAAAGGAGTCGAGCACATCAACCAAATTACGCGTAGTTTTTAATGCATCGTCTCCAACATCAACGGGCTTGTCCTTGAATGATCTTCAAATGACAGGACCCACTATCCAACACGACCTTTTGTCAATTATATTACGTTTTCGAGAACGCGCTATTGCACTTTCCAGCGATATTAAAATGATGTATCGACAAGTATTGGTTAATCCCGAGCATAGCAAACTACAAAAAATCATATGGCGTTCTAATCCGAACGAAACTCTAAAAACGTACGAACTAAATACGGTAACATACGGGACAACCGCGGCATCATTTTTAGCCATACGTTGCTTACACCAGATCGCCAACGAATGCGAAGCTGAGTTTCCCGATGTTGCTAGAATTATTCGAGATGACATGTATGTAGACGACTTACTAACGTGTGTGGACACTCCTCAAGAAGCAGCATATATTTGTAAAAACATTTCAAACATTTTATTAAAACGCGGTTTTGATTTAAGAAAGTGGAAGTCAAACGATGAAAATATTATACGCGGATTATCTTGTGAAAATGCAAGTGATTCATTCGAATTTTCCATTAACAAAGGTCACGAAATAGACAAGACATTGGGCCTTGCGTGGAAACACCAGTCTGATGTCCTAACCTATAAAATACGGCCGAAAACCGATATTTATACGAACGCGATCACGAAACGACAAATACTCTCCAAAGTCGCGACTGTTTTTGACCCGTTGGGCTTGGTGAGCCCATGTATAGTAATCGCCAAAGTGCTCCTGCAAAAACTATGGTCTCAAAACATTGGATGGGATCAAAGGGTACCAGATGAAATTCACACAGCGTGGAATAATTGGTATTCACAATTACATGAATTAAATTCTCTAAACATACCTCGTAGAATCGTGTGTGACAACCCGGTATATGTAAGCTTACATGGGTTTTCTGATGCCTCCGAATCTAGTTATGGAGCTTGCGTTTATGTCATCTCTAGAAATGCATCAGGAAACCATACATCGAACCTTTTATGCGCCAAGTCGAAAGTTGCACCCGTAAAATCGTTAAGTACACCGCGATTAGAGTTTTGCGCGGCGTTAGTATTAGCTCAACTCATTACTAAGGTGATTAAATCACTCAATATGACATTTAGGAAAGTGTTTTGTTGGACAGACTCGACAATTGTGTTGGGTTGGTTGCGGACACCCCCAAACACTTTAAAACCGTTTGTTGCCAATCGTGTGTCCGAAATTCAGAAATTGACAGAAACTTTCCATTGGAAACACGTACCTACAAACGAAAACCCAGCGGACATAGTCTCACGCGGTCTAAGTCCATACCAGTTGAAAGCGTCCACATTGTGGTTTCACGGCCCAGTTTGGTTAACAGAAAACTCGAGCGAATGGCCACAAACTCCAATTTATAAAGCGGATATATCAGAATGTAAAAAAATCTGTTTAGCCTCTACATGTACTCGTACACATTTCTCTTTTGAGAATTTCTCTAATTTTAATAAAACAAAACGAATTTTTGCGTATATCCTGAGATTTCTCAAAAATTGTAAACTTAAACCGGAAGCTCGTCAACTGTCTTATTTGACTGTTGATGAACTCACAGAAGGCTTCAACGTCATAATAAAACTCGTTCAACAAGAATCATTTCCCGATGACTATACGGCCCTTCAAAACAATCGACAATTACATTCTAGCAGCAACATACTAAGTCTACATCCATTCATGGATAATCAAGGAATTTTAAGAGTCGGCGGACGTCTTACTAATTCCGATTATCCTTACTCAAAGAAACACCCCATTTTGATGTCGCCCAAGCATCATATAACGAAGATTATTTTCCAGCAGCAGCACGAAAAATTACTGCATGCGGGACCTCAAATACTTTTATCTAGTTTAAGGGACACATTTTGGCCAATTTCCGGCCGCAATTTATCTAGAATAACCGTACAAAAATGCGTAAAGTGTGCCAGATATCGTGCACAATCGTTTCAACCAATTATGGGTGACTTGCCAGAGGGTCGCGTTCGACCATCAACTCCATTTAGTATAGTAGGAGTGGACTACGCTGGTCCATTCACGATGAAAGACAAACGCGGTCGTGGTTGTAAGCCCATTAAATGTTCGACAGCTTTATTTGTTTGTTTTAGCACACGCGCCATTCATTTAGAGATCGTACTATCTTTAAGCTCTGACGATTTCCTGCAAGCCTTCAATCGTTTCATAAGTCGTCGCGGAAAACCAAGTGAAGTGTTCTCCGACAACGGCACAAATTTCGTTAAGGCTAACCGAGAATTAAAGGAATTTGGCACCTTTTTACAAAATAACCATGCTATTATCGGCAGTTCAATAGCAAATCAAGGTATAAAGTGGCACTTCATACCGACAAATTCACCTCATTTTGGAGGAATTTGGGAAGCGGGAGTAAAAAGCTTAAAGTATCATTTGAAACGTATTCTAGGTAACAATATAATTTTCTTTTTTGATTTTCAAACTTTACTAATCCGCATTGAAGCCATACTCCACTCTCGTCCCATCACTCCTCTAAGCTCCAATCCTGACGATCTAACCTGCCTTTCTCCGTCTCACTTCCTTATCGGCAAGTCAATCACATCAGCACCCGAACCCTCATGCATCGACATTCCAGACAACCGCTTAAATAATTATCAGATGCTAAGCAAACTATACGAACACTTCTGGCGCCGTTGGAGCAGAGAATATATATCCGAACTACAACAGCGTTGTAAGTGGAAAACAACTAAAGGAAATTTGACCATAGGACAACTAGTGTTGGTAAAAGACGACAACTTGCCACCTACCAAATGGCGTTTGGGAAGAGTCGTCGAATTTATCCGTGGAAGAGACGACATTCCTCGCGTAGCGTCGATTCAAACGTCAGACGGAATTTTATCCAGAGCCGTTCATAGGCTTTGCGTGCTACCAGTTGCCAGTCCAGACTGCCAAGGCCGGGAGCATGTTACGGCCCAATCCGACCCTGTAGTGGTGGGGAGTTCGCCCCCCGAAATCTGAGAGCAGTCACAGCAGTCAGTCAAGAACCACCAGTCGAGAGGGTGGAATTTTAAAATTAAAATTATTATGTATGTATTATGTGTATTACGTTACAAGTCAATGTAAATAAATTCAACAAATTAAAACAGTATTATTCACACGAAAACAATATCATTACAAATAATTGTCGAACCCAACGTGGAATTTCATAAAGACAACTTGCTAATAAAGTTATAATTAATTTAATTTAATAATAAAATTATTTTATTACACAAAATTGATAAAAAAATCACACATGATAATAAATTGGCAACCAACGTGGGGCGTTTTTGAAGGATTGCACTGTTTTAGCTACTGTTGAACAATAAATTTAAAAAAATTAATTAAACATGGAAGGAATAAAAACTTTAAATGAATTAAAAACTAGTGAATTAAAAACAATACTAGAAAAAAGAGGACTTGATAAAACTGGAATCAAAGCAACACTTAAAAGATTACAAGAGGCTATTATTTAAGAAGGAAAGGATCCGGCAACATATTGTTTCAATCTAGAAGAAAATAGTGAAGAACAGGAAAGTGGAATAATAAGAATAGAGAAAGAGAGTTCAGAATATGTAATAGAATCAACAGAAAATTTTCAAACAAGTGAAGAAAATATACCACAAGCACATTGAGAAGAAAGAAGTAGGAACGATAGGGATAATCAACTATTCATGATACCACAAAGTATGCGGGAAGAACAAAAGGATAATAAGAAAATGATGAAAAAAATAGAAGAACAAAAAGAATTAATTGGAAAGAAAATGGACGAACAAACAAAAAAATAGAAAATATGAATAACTCCATGAAATTAAAATTGGAAAAACAAGATGAAAAAATAGAAGAAGTTAAAAAAAGACAAAAAGAGATGAAAAAGAGTTTGGAAACCCAGGAAGAAAATTTTGTATACCTGGAGAAAAACCTTATAGAAAAATCTACGAGAGTCACAGAAGTAAACATAACGAGAGCTGTGGAAATTATAGAGAAAAATGGGAAAAAGGATATAGAAGATGTGAAAAGAAGCATAATAAAACATGGAAGGGATATGGAGGCAATTAGAAGTGATGTGAAGCTAAAAGTACATGAAGTAAGAGAAGAAACCGAAAGAGAGATATACAAAGCGAAGAGAGAAATGAAGGAGCAATGTATAACAAAAAGGAATGACGGAAACATGGATAACATAAAAAATATAAAAGAAGAATTGGAACAAATGAAGACACAAATGATGAATGAGCAAGGAAAGGTTATTTATATGTGCCATAGTTGGTATGAAGAAAATATAAAATTCGATGGGAACATTAGAAAACTACATCCAAGGATATTTTTAAGGATATTGACGAATAAAATAAAATTTATGAAAATTTTCTAGGATATTAGAGAAATGTTAAGAAAACATTCAATTGGACAAGCTTTATAGTGGTTTACTAGTAATGAAACTGATTTTAACAATTTTAAAGAATTTGAAACTGTATTTTTAAAATTATATTGGGGTGAAATAACCCAAGGAGAAGGAGATCCTGTTTCTCTGCTCAAAATAATTCGTTTTGCTTATATATTACCTATTATAGTACCTCTAGAGCCATTTAACGGTGAGACCTAGGAACGCATTTAACTATAAGGTCGACGCACGTTAGATTCCTTACTTATGTTCTCATATCTTTTCTGAGAGGGCACTGTTAAAGATTTAAAACATCCGAAAATTGTCAGAAATGATGTGCGCAGAAAAGTTTGTTGGTAATAAGAAACTATTTTGGAGACAAGCCTGACCGGCGTTCTCTTGATTGTCTAAAAAGAAAGACAATTATAATGTGAGTTGTGTCGAAGGAAATTCTAAGTGTGTCAATACCTTCTTATAAATTAATAATGATTGTCGTGTATATATCTTTGAAATGTTGTGGGATGACTCTGTCATTCTAAATTAATTGCTTTCGCCGACAGCACTTGTTCTTTGTAGAAGCTTCTAAAAATTCCTGTGTCTACTTAGATTGCAACAACTTACATTCTACATTCTACATTCTACATTCTACATTCTACATTCTACATTCTACATTCTACATTCTACATTCTACATTCTACATTCTACATTCTACATTCTACATTCTACATTCTACATTCTACATTCTACATTCTACATTCTACATTCTACATTCTACATTCTACATTCTACATTCTACATTCTACATTCTACATTCTACATTCTACATTCTACATTCTACATTCTACATTCTACATTCTACATTCTACATTCTACATTCTACATTCTACATTCTACATTCTACATTCTACATTCTACATTCTACATTCTACATTCTACATTCTACATTCTACATTCTACATTCTACATTCTACATTCTACATTCTACATTCTACATTCTACATTCTACATTCTACATTCTACATTCTACATTCTACATTCTACATTCTACATTCTACATTCTACATTCTACATTCTACATTCTACATTCTACATTCTACATTCTACATTCTACATTCTACATTCTACATTCTACATTCTACATTCTACATTCTACATTCTACATTCTACATTCTACATTCTACATTCTACATTCTACATTCTACATTCTACATTCTACATTCTACATTCTACATTCTTCATTCTACATTCTACATTCTACATTCTACATTCTACATTCTACATTCTACATTCTGCATTCTACATTCTACATTCTACATTCTACATTCTACATTCTACATTCTACATTCTACATTCTACATTCTACATTCTACATTCTACATTCTACATTCTACATTCTACATTCTACATTCTACATTCTACATTCTACATTCTACATTCTACATTCTACATTCTACATTCTACATTCTACATTCTACATTCTACATTCTACATTCTACATTCTACATTCTACATTCTACATTCTACATTCTACATTCTACATTCTACATTCTACATTCTACATTCTACATTCTACATTCTACATTCTACATTCTACATTCTACATTCTACATTCTACATTCTACCTTCTACCTTCTACCTTCTACCTTCTACCTTCTACCTTCTACCTTCTACCTTCTACCTTCTACCTTCTACCTTCTACCTTCTACCTTCTACCTTCTACCTTCTACCTTCTACCTTCTACCTTCTACCTTCTACCTTCTACCTTCTACCTTCTACCTTCTACCTTCTACCTTCTACCTTCTACCTTCTACATTCTACCTTCTACATTCTACAATCAACCTGATTCGGGTTTACATTCTACAATCAACCTTTCACTTTCCCTGCAAAAGAAAGTTACCGCGTATCTTTGTTTTTTTGTTAAGGGCTGAGATCGCATTGGGCGCGGTCCTGGTTGTTCTGCCACCCTTAGGGTAAAATTGTTGAATCTATTGTCGTATGATGCGTGAAGCGGTGTCGACGGACACGCCGTATGGGAACCGTCACATAGACACTAGGCGGATGTAGTATACGGGATGGAGGAGATAAGACAGTACAGCATTGGGGCGCGGTGCTGCGATTTCAGAGATCCAGTCATTTGTATCTTTAGGATTAAACTCCTTTTTACCTAGTTATAAGTTAGTTTTAAGGCCCATATTTTTTCTTTGCTTATCGTATCTTACCTTATCTTATTTTTTAATTTTTTCAATTACTCTTATATCTTATATTTCTGGAAAATTTTCTTTTCTTTACTGGTTTGGTTGAGAATGATTGCTTGGATCATAAATACTAGGAAGTTAGCCACGACGCGAACGAACATCTCTAGCGAGGCCTTTCACATTGTGTTGTCGTTCCAATGATCATTCACAGCAACCGCCTTCGTATCTTTATCTTATGTCTCCAATCATTTAGCTCTCTTATAGTGCCTGAACATATTATCTCCCTTATCATTTTCTAATTACATTTAATACTTTAGAGTTATCGTTTTATTTTTCTGATGATTTAGAGGTTTGGAAAATCTTCATGGAAAAGCTCCCAAGTGCTAGGTGGACGCACGATAGGCAACCTTCTAGGTGTGATTGACCTTTTCTAATGATCATTAGAGTATCTTTGTCTTATCTAGTTTTAGTTCTTTACTCTTGGAGGAGAGGGGGAGAATGTGCTTAGCACATGTTGCATCAAAACATTTTTTCTTATCTATACTATACCTTTATTATTCCTTTACATTTACCTTTACTGTGACATACTTACATAACGTTAACTTTTGCCTACTGTTATTGATGATGATGTCAGTTACAAAATACCGTGTATAATACCATTGTATAAAGATAGGCATAGTAAAACAGTAACAATGTTAAAACCGTTTGAGGCAATTTTGCACGCCATCTAGTTACTTTTACGCTCGTTCTTCATAAAAATGATCCGTAACGTACTGCCCTCTGAAATAAACTGCACTATTTTCAATAACTAAATTATTTTTGAAAAGTTCCCTACTAAATGTGAAGTTTTCTTCATCTTCGAATTCCGAACAATAAAATGATTACCAAGACCGACGATACACTGTTGCCGATTTTACTTTTTATTACGAAAGTTACATAAATTACCTATTTGATGGGAAACTATAATAGATAGATAGCGAGTATTTTCGTATTTTGAAATATGTTGTTCATAATAATGTTATAGCAGGTATTCATCTTGATCCGAAAATAAACTTAATCTCAGTACCATTATTTGTCACCAATTTCAGTATACAAAATAGTGATTTTTATGCAATGAGTTTGTATAGCACTAGCATTAATCTGTTTATCACTTCAAAAATATGGGATAAAAAGAAGAATCCTCGTACAAAGGTACATAAAATATATTCATTGGGTGACTGAAATAATGTAAATTTGCGATTTCTGAACTTCGTTTGTGAATGTAAATTAATTCAAAGGATATTTTTTTAAACATTCGTATTTTGATGATCTCTTAAGGAGACGAAAAAATAAGTCTCGGTTATTTTGTATGCGTTTTTTAAGCTTTCAGTTGAAAATTTATTCATTTTACGCTTTCCATTCTGGTAAAAGTATTTTTGATTTTGTTTCGCTTTCTTACTGTATTGATATGTAGCGACTGAAGAAATATATAAAATTAAAAACAATAACTTCAAAAAAGTGCTAACTATACTAATACATTAAAAATAATGAGATGAAATTTACTAAATATATCATAATACAATATATAATCGTACTAATAATTAAATTAATGACATTGTAGAATTCTGCAATTGTGCAATATGGCCTTTCTTGAAGAAATGCCCTTGTCGATCTATTTGCGGCTTATTATTCTAAAGGTAGATACTAAATTTTTGGCATTGAAGTTTTTAACAGGTCAGAGGTCGGTAGTGTGAGTGTGAATCACGGATTTTTGCTCTGAATATAAAAATATGGCTAGGGTCGAATTCCTCAAAACTACCTGAAACTACCGGAAAGAGGGATTGTCGTATCATTAGCAAGTGGGACCATATAGTTTGGTGATTTCCAAAAATAGAGTATTCAGGTAAACAGAAGCTCCTAATTTATTGACAAAGGCAAGAAAAATCATTGAAGAATGTATACAGTGTTGAAAAAATGGCTGCGTAAGTTGAAAAAGCTCTCGTAATTTATTGAGAAGGGCAAGGAAAATGATTGAAGAGACTATACAGTGTTAGAAAACTGGCATTTAGCTGTTAGCCGTATTCTAATCCTCCCGCGACTTTTTGAGGAACTCGACCTAGTATTAAAGACGCAGGTAGGTTTTTGCGGAATTGGGCACAGTCCAAAAATCTGATATGGTAAACATTTTTTGTGTTTTATATTCAGTGATAAGTCTACACTACATTGGTGGCTAATAGTTTATTTGCAATAAGTAAACCATTATTGAAAAAATTTGACTCTTGACGTAAGTCCAACTTATTTTTGGTCAGTTGTTGCCGTCATTAGACACATGGAAAGTATCTTCATAGGTACTTACCTCCCAAGCGAGGTCATTGCATTCGACAAATTAGATAATAAAATAAAACATCTAAAGTTTTGATAAATGAATTTATTAGAAAATATCGAACAAAAATATTAAATTAGGTAAATAATAAATACATTTTTTTAAAAATTATTGATTCAAAAATTATAATAATTATAAACCGTGAGTGTCCAGCGCGTTTAAAAAAATGATCAGAAACTACAAGTAGGACGGTCCTGTATATATACTTGGTGCACTTTACAGCTTCGACAACATACACAAATCCAAGTAGTAACAATTTAATCGTTTAAAAATTATTGATTTTCATAATTTATCACTTGAAGATGATAAGATTTCTTTCTTTATCAAAACAAGTACAAATTGTTAGTGGGAAATTCGAATGGCCAACAAATTGAGTAAACTATTTATTGTAGTTTTAAAACTTCTTCAAATTCGTAAAATGTTTTTTGCAAACTTTGATATACAGGGTGCTGCTTGTTCGGAAAGCATATTTTTATATTTTGCAGTGAATATAATACTTTTGTTTTGATGTGGCAATGCCGCATCTCTAGCAGGTGTAAGCCGTTGAAAAATACGGCGCCCTTCTCAAGGTGATTCGTGATCAACACGTTGTAATAGCCGGTTGCCGGTAGTAAAATAAACCCAAATGTTTCTTTATTCTTATATTTTAATCCATTCATTTGTATAACAATAATATTGATCGAAGGAAAGTAAAAGTGTTTGTGTTTGTACCAAATCGTTTTTTCATTTTACGCCGTCCAATTCGAGAAGTACAAAAAGTGTATTCAATCAGAACATTTTGGTAGCAGAGCGTGGTTTTGTTGAGTTGTCCAGTCCCGGTCGATCTATTACAGCGGCCCAGTGGAAGGAAGAATTGGAAAGTGAATTGGAAACGCACTCATCTGGTACTATCAATTTGACCAAGCACATAGGATCAATAAATGTGAGTTCCCATTACTTATCCATATCGTATTTTGTCTTGAGTTTTATTGTCTCGATTTGTGTTGATTTTGAACTTAATTGCAATTAATTATAATGTCAGATACTAGACGAAGGGGAATAGTTAAATCTAAGTTAACTATATTTAAAAAATATATCGAAAATTTACCGCAAAACGTATCGGATTTAGAAATATTACAGTTAAAAACACGACTTTTAGACTTAAATACTTTAAAAACGGAATTTGAGGAATTGCAGTCGCGTATAGAACTAGATACTGACAATGACGAGGCACTTGAAATTCAATTAACTGAGAGGGAAACATTTGAAACGGCTTATTACACGCAAGTATCTATATCCAAAAAAATTATATCAGATTATGAAACGGTAGATCTCTCTAGTTCCGACAATCATTCACATACGCAAAACATAATTCAAGGTTTTGATCAAGGCTCGGGAATAAAGTTGCCGACAATTAATCTGCCTAAATTTCACGGTTCACTTCAGGAATGGCTGGAATTTAGAGACACATACAAATCACTTATTCATGATAATAATGCGATAAGTACTATACAAAAATTTCACTATTTACGGGCGTCCCTAGAGGGTACAGCGGCCGAATTAATACAATCTCTAGAAATATCCACTGCAAATTATGATGTGGCTTGGAAGATACTTTCTGAATGTTACGATAACGACCAGTTGTTAATTCATAATCACGTGAAATCTTTATTTAATTGTGAACCAGTGGCTAAGGAGTCGGCTGCGGCCCTTCGAAAATTACTAGGCGTTATAACTAAAAATTTGAGGGCTCTTGAGCAATTGAACCAACCTATTGGCGAATAGGATACATTACTTATATACCTAATTTCCACTAAACTAGATTCAGTTACCCTTCGCGAATGGGAAGGTTTTAAAGAAAATCTAAAAAACCCCACGTTTGAAAATTTTAAACAATTCCTAAAATCACGAGCTAATCTTCTAGAAGTAGTATCCGAGACTCATCCGGATAAAAGAAAATTTACGAATAATAATACTCGCGGATTTATTGTTACAGGGGGTGAACAAAAAGTTACGAAATGCACATTCTGCAAAAAAGACCATTACATTCAGAATTGTAATGATTTTTTAGCGTTAAGCATTAAAGACCGTATCGATAAGGTAAAAAATATCAGATTATGTATTAATTGCTTAAAGCCAGGGCATAATAGTAAATTTTGCCGCCGTGGTAATTGCAGTAAATGCGGCTTAAAGCATAATACTCTTTTACATTTAGAATATCGTAATCCACATAACGCCAATATACAATTTAATAATAGTTCTTCACAAAGCTCGATACCAGTGGAAATCGCGCCAGCACATCCAACAGAGGTAGCTCTTTCAGCGTACAGCTCCGTAGAGCATGTTTTCCTGTCTACCGTACTCGTTGAAATTCTGGATAAAAGTAATAAATCTCATACAGTAAGGGCACTGCTTGACTCAGGCGCCCAGTCTAGTTTTATTTCAAAAGAACTATTCACTCGCCTCAAATTAGAAAACATACCGACAAACATAATCGTAAGAGGCATAAATGGTATCGCGACCAATATTACTGCTAAATGCGAATTAACGGTTCAAGCCATGCACAGTGCATTTAAATTCACAAACAAGTTTTTTGTCATAGACACAATATCTCAGGGTCTACAAGTGGCTGATGTTAATCTGTCAGAGTTACGAATACCCAGTCATTTAAAACTAGCTGATCCGTCATTTTTTAAACCAGACAAGCTCCAAATGATTATTGGGTCAGATGTATTTTGGAACCTCATTTGTGTCGGGCAAATTTCGCTAGGTCCTAATAAACCTTTATTGCAAAAAACTAGATTTGGTTGGGTAGTATCCGGACCAATCGGTCAAAAAACGAATAGCGTATCGTGTAATTTAATGTTAAAAAGTGACGAAATCGATATAAATAAAACGCTGAGCCGGTTTTGGGAAATTGAAGAAGCCGACTCAAATCGGGTCTATACGGTGGACGAATCTAAATGCGAAAAACATTTCGTTGACCACTTTAAGCGCGATCCTGATGGAAGATTCGTAGTAACTTTACCGCTGAAAGAAAATGTTGAAAAGCTAGGGGATTCTTACGACATTGCACACAAGCGATTTTTAAACCTAGAGCGTAAATTAAATTCTAAACCAGAGCTTAAAAATTTATATACCGAGTTTATAGAGGAATACTTGCATTTAGGACACATGCAAAAGATAGAAAACTTGAACACCGCGAATGTATCGTATTATATGCCCCATCGCTGCGTTCTTCGACAAGATAGTCTTACTTCAAAAATTCGTGTCGTCTTCGACGCTTCTTGCCCTACTTCTTCGGGCTACTCATTGAATCATTTACAATACATCGGACCAACGTTGCAACAGGATCTATTCTCCATCTTGCTTCGGTTCAGACAATATAAATATGTTTTTTCCGCTGATATTGCCAAAATGTATCGGCAAGTGTTGATAATTCCCGAACAAAGAAGTTTACAGCGCATTTTATGGCGAGCTAATTCAAGCGACCCAATAAGTGCATTTGAGTTGAAAACTGTTACGTACGGCACAGCGGCAGCATCTTATTTGGCTATCAGGTGTCTTTTTGAATTAGCAGCTGAGAATGAATCGGAGCATCCTATTTTGGCGAACGTAATAAGATCAGATTTTTACGTCGATGATCTTTTAAGCGGAGCAGATACCATTGAGGAAGCAGCCTGCGTATGCAGAGGAGTCGCAAATATTTTAAAACAAGGTCGTTTTGAGTTGAGAAAGTTCTATTCCAACGACACCAACGTGCTAAAATACGTTGAATCCGACGATAAAGAAGCTCTCTTTATAGATTTTGGGGAAAACGAAAATGCTAAAACGCTGGGCGTAACTTGGAGCCCCAGCTCAGATCAATTGACTTACAAAATCAATGACAATAATTGTAACCGTTCTAAAATAACTAAAAGGTTAATACTTTCTGAGGTCGCTCAAATCTTCGATCCGTTAGGTCTTCTATCACCATGTATAATCATAGCTAAAGTATTGTTACAAAAACTCTGGCTGGAAAAGTTGTCTT
Source organism: Lochmaea crataegi (assembly GCA_947563755.1). Classification (NCBI taxonomy): domain Eukaryota; kingdom Metazoa; phylum Arthropoda; class Insecta; order Coleoptera; family Chrysomelidae; genus Lochmaea; species Lochmaea crataegi. The sequence continues at coordinate 43,226,784 of OX387425.1, read as the reverse complement.
GGGACGAATCGGTCCCAACTCACGTACATACATCGTATCGAGAATTCAGAACACAACTAATTCTTTTAAATGAGCTTCGTCTCCCGAGACATGTAGTTTGTGAAAACGCAGTGCAAGTAGAAATACATGGATTTGCAGATGCATCAGAAACAGCATACGGCGCAAGCATTTACGTAAGGTCAGTAAATGCAGAAGGTCACATTTTTACACAGTTATTATGCGCGAAATCGAAAGTGGCCCCATTGAAAACAATATCTATCCCTAGACTCGAGCTCTCTTCTGCGCTAGTACTGGCAAGATTATCTAAAAAGGTTAGAACGTCTTTAAGGATTAGCCCAATCCGTTGTGTTTTTTGGTCAGACTCTACAATAGTATTGGGGTGGCTGAAGTCACCTCCAAACAAATTCAAAACTTTTGTCAGCAATCGCGTGTCCGAGATCCAAAACTTAACTTGTTCGGACTCGTGGAGGCATGTCAGCTCCAATCAAAATCCCGCAGACATTGTATCAAGAGGAAGTATGCCCTCTTTACTTTTGTCTAATGATTTGTGGTGGCATGGGCCGTCTTGGCTTAGGAAAAACGAAAATTCATGGCCTAAAAAGGAAATACCTAATCAAAAATTACCTGATATAAAAAAGGGAAATGAATGCGTATCCTTTGCAGCAGTAACAGAAAATTGTATTATAAACCGATTCTCTAATTTGAATAAATTGAAACGGGTGACAGCGTGGACTTTGAGATTTATCAATAATTGTAAAGAAAAGAATGAGCGATTACGTTTTAAAACACCCTATATTAGTATTCCTGAAATTGAACAAGCCTTCAAAGTTCTTATAAAAATTGAACAGTATATGTTTTTTAATGCGGATATTAGCGATTTGTCTTCCGAAAAGCAGTTAAACCGAAATAGCCGCATTCTAAGTTTGAACCCCTTCGTAGATGAAGCAGGTTTTTTAAGAGTCGGTGGTAGATTAAACAATTCTAAATTTGCATTCGAGAAAAAGCACCCTTTAATTTTGCACTCAAAATCTCATTTAATGATGCTAATTGCTAATCAAGCGCATATTAATTTACTACACGCAGGACCACAGCTGATGCTTGCCACGATTCGCGAGACCTTTTGGCCTATCGGTGGTCGACTATTAGTCAAATCGGTTGTAAGAAAGTGTCTCTCATGCTTTAGATTCAATCCTAAAATAACTAAACCTATTATGGCCGCTTTACCCAAAGATCGTTTAAATCCACGTCAACCTTTCGATACAACTGGTGTGGATTACGCAGGCCCATTGTTAATAAAAGACAGACCCGGTCGCGGTTGCAAAGTCTCTAAGGCGTATATATGTTTATTTATTTGCGCCGCTACGAAAGCAATTCACATTGAGTTGGTCAGTGACCTAAGTAAAGAATATTTTTTATTAGCTCTAAAGCGCTTCGTTTCTAGGAGAGGAACTCCCTCCCAAATACTAAGCGACAATGGTTCTAACTTTATCGCAGCGAGAAATGAGCTTCGCGAATTAGGTATATTCTTATCTCAACACGAAGATGAGATTTGCGAACGTTGTCAGAAAGACAACATAAACTGGAAGTTTAACCCCCCGTATGCACCACATTTCGGCGGTTTGTGGGAAGCTGGGGTTAAAAGTGTCAAATACCATTTGCGTCGTGTCACTAAGGGGGTATCATTAACTTTCGAGCAATTGTCTTCATTGTTGACGCAGGTCGAGGCCATTCTAAACTCTAGACCCCTTTCTCCTCTCTCCGATTCCCCTCACGATTTTGCTCCACTTACCCCCTCACATTTTTTAATTGGCCGAACTAGCAGCATGATTCCGGAGCCTAATCTGTCCGATTTGCCCAAAAATCGATTAACTTTATTTCAACACTTATCTCAACTTAAACAGCATTTGTGGAGCCGCTGGAGTAAGGAATATGTCAGCGAATTACAGGCTCGGACTAAGTGGAAGCAGCACTATAATTCATTGCAGAAAGGAGCATTAGTTCTAATCAAGGACGACAATCTTCCTCCCATGAAGTGGAAGCTTGGGAGAATTCAAGATGATATCAAGGGACCCGACGGTATAAGCAGAGTAGCCGTAGTCTTGACTGATCAGGGTCTTGTGAAAAGGCCATTTCCCAAGATTTGCCCTTTACCACTGGGAGAAAATTTAGAGACAATTTGAAAAGATAGACATTTTTGTGTGTTTTACTTTACATTCTGAACTTTTTACTTATTTGAAAATTTACCTGTAGAGTTTTAATTTTATCTATTGTTTCACATTTTAATGCTTTCCATTTTGTTTATTATTGTTTCTTGAAAGCCGCCCTCTTTCAAGGCGGGGCCCATGTTCGGAAAGCATATTTTTATATTTTGCAGTGAATATAATACTTTTGTTTTGATGTGGCAATGCCGCATCTCTAGCAGGTGTAAGCCGTTGAAAAATACGGCGCCCTTCTCAAGGTGATTCGTGATCAACACGTTGTAATAGCCGGTTGCCGGTAGTAAAATAAACCCAAATGTTTCTTTATTCTTATATTTTAATCCATTCATTTGTATAACAATAATATTGATCGAAGGAAAGTAAAAGTGTTTGTGTTTGTACCAAATCGTTTTTTCATTTTACGCCGTCCAATTCGAGAAGTACAAAAAGTGTATTCAATCAGAACACTGCTTCGGATCGCATCACATTATATTCACGTTCTAGTTTTTTATTGTTTTTCGTAAATTATTTTTTTTTATAACCAGTACCCGACTCGTTTGGGCCATGATATAAACTGTGTGTTATCAAGAAAATATACAGAGTAGCTCATTAGTTTTGACCTTAGGAAGAAATGGACTTGAAAAAGTTTTACAATATTTGAAAGTTTGAGTCCGCAACAATAAATTGAAAATATATTGCCTATGACTACAACAGATTGCACATTTTCTCATTTTATAGTTATATACTTGGGCTTACCACACGTGGTAAAAAATCATTCAATCATCATCAATCGTTTTTCGGAACTCTGCATGAACAGATTTTCAGCGCGTCACAGTTTTGGCAGCAATTTGACCTCTAAATTGTTGATTTCTACTCGTTGTAGTTGCACGAAAATACCATCTCAAGACACAACACAGTATATTCTTTAATTTTACATAAGTTTTGAGTTACTACAAGTGGTAGAAAATTGCTTTTTTGCGAATAGAAACCAGACTGTCACTAAAATATTCTGTCAATATAAACGTCAAAAAAATTTCCAGTATAATTCGCTGTTGGGAACCCCCGAGGAAAAAATTTCCGCTACAATTCATTCGTTGCCATGGTGATCTGTCAAAAAAACACGTTTTGATTGGTTAAAAATTACAGGTGTGGAATGTTCACTGAAATGTTTGCTACAAATCAGCTTATTTCTTAGCGATTTCTGGCTTAGGTCTGCCAAAACAGCATTACCTGAAATAATGATCATGAATGTTAACATACATATTTATTGTAATGGTTATGGTAAAGTAAGTATTTTTTTGTGTTTGAAAAACTTGAATTTATTTCATTTCTGTAACGAGCATCTGCATAACTAAACACAACTACAATAAAACCCTTGTTTGGAATTTCCCGAATTGTATTAAGATAATCCCATACCTGTGTATCATTCCCAAAAACAACTACTCATCATTGAAATTTCTTGGTAGGTACCCAGGTTTAATAAGGGGTTTTAAAATCAAACAAAACCATTCACAGGAATCGTAACAAAACCGGAAATAAAAAAAATAACAAATATTTATGTACAAAAGATATTTGAATAATCTGAATTTAATATAAATATTATATTTATTTGCCTGGTGTTGAAAGTTACCGGTCAACGTGAAAATTTCGATAAGCCCGATAAACAAAAAATTCTTTATAGGCGATTTCGGCACGCTTTAGTACCTAACTTTGGTCTGTCAAATACATACCAATCAATTTCGTTCCAAAAAACGATGACGTCAAGCTAACTTTTGTACCCTTTTTGGTCTGTCAAATCACATACCGAGATCTGCAGCACGGTTACTGAAATTGGTAGCTTTCTATCATTGTCTAAAGTAGTTTTTGACTTGCTTTTTATTTGTAAAAAAAAAACAAATTCGGTGGAACGGATTGTATTTTTGGTCAATATTATACAATTCTTCATGTTTTGTCTGTTTTTTTCTTTATTTTTGTCTAGTAATAATGGAATCTGTTCCGAGCGCAATGCATAAATGTCAATTCCATCAAACATCTGTACCAACTGAGAACCAAACGATTTCGCCTATAATTGGTACTTTACATCATACCGGTGACGTAGGACCTACCAATTGGTTAACCAAAGTTCATACCAACCAAAGCGTGCCGAAATCGCCTTATATTAAAGAAAAAAATTATTCTAGGAACTACTACGCAAAATACCTACCTGCATGACATCCTTTTGAAAGCTTTATCACTTTCTGATAAGTGTACACAACCAACCCAATACCAAGGACCGGTCTTAAATGTTTCACAATAGACTGCCGAAAATTATAATCATTGAAAATATTATTTATTGTGTTATCTATTTATACTTATTGGATTGAGCACACAATAATATGATAGAAAACGCTCATTGTTGAATTATATATATATTTATATTACTGCATCTACTAATTTAACAAAATGATTGTTATAAATCAAGCAAGAGTCTTATATATTTTTGAAATCATCACCTATTAAATTGAAATAAAAAATATATATACCATTAAAAATTCTATCAAGGGCGTTATATTTAATAAAGTCATAACGTTATAAACACATAAACTACTATAGTTGAAAATAAAAATTGATTTTCTCGAGGATTCTTTTAAATGTTTCATTTTTTAAAAATAATTAATTTGTTCCATAATTTCATACAGGCTGTTTCTATTATCATAATATAGTAGCATTACTATATTCTAAACCGTAATAGATACTAAGACAATTAAATGTATTATGGAGGGACATTATAATTGTTGAAAAAAATCTTATTTTATATCAAAACACTAGGTAAGGTCCAAAATAAGGCTCTTGGTACATTTTTTTGACAAAATAAAAACAAGTTTATAAAATATAACTACGACAAGAACGTATTTAAGAATTGTTCTCATTAATGATATTACCTATTTGAGATAAAACGTCATAAAAATCTGAAGTGTGATATATCGCCTAATTTGAATATTTAACATTGACTATAGTTCTTTCGCCATCAGAAGAGAGTAATAAAACCTAATTATGTATGCAAACTACAGCAGCAGTGGCCCAAACAATATCAGTATATTTGCAAATTTTTACCAAAAAGCACCAACAAAATTTCTTTTAGTTTAGCGGTGCCGACCAGTATACCTGTTATAACAATAGACGACCCTTTTGTAATCGCCGAGAAACTGGTCAATAATCCTTGCATAAGCGTGGTTCTGGGTTTAATAAAAGGGGTAAGATAAAACTACATTAAGTAGTTATATGTATATTGATAAATTACTTTATTTGGCATAATCAAACCAACAGATTTTAATGGCTAAAGAAGTTATTGATAGTGACATCAAATTAACCTGAATATTTCAGAAACTTTAGAATATTTTTTAACAAAAAAAGTTTTCAAATAACTTAAAGTTAATACCTAATATTTGTAACCGGCGGCGACATGGGGTCTAAAGTAAATATTTATAGACTATCATTATAAATATAATTCTATAAATGTACGCCCATGGTTTACTGGTATCCGATAATTTTAATACTCTCTTCTGAAGGCGAAACAACTATAATAATTACAATAAATAGGCATATCCATATTTTAAAAAAATTATGTTAGCCTCGTGAAGACACGAAACGTCGTATTGAAGACTTGTTGGTAGATGTCTATAGTAAATTCGTGTTCAAATAAAATTTTGCTGTTCTCTGAAATTTTTTTATTAAAAAAATTCTATTCTGAAAAAACCAAAAGCAGCCTTTTTAGTTCTCCCAGTATAACTCGAGAATGGAGGAAATCGTTGTAAATTTTTCAACATATTATAATGTTCTCCATAATAGTTACCATTTTGTCAATATTACGGCCTAGAATATAGAGTATAATAACCATATAAGATATGATAAAAGAAACAGTATACATTTTAACAGGTAAATTTTTTATCTTATTGACGTGGTAGCTCCCATTTATAAACTCACAGATTCACTATACCTTATTATTACGTGCTTAGTTCATAAACATAAAATAAATAACAAAAAATACTATTTCCAATTATTTCAATTTTCGTGGAATATTTTAATGTCCAACCCTTTGTATTCGGTTAGTTGTGTTTACCTATATAAGTTGGAAATATTTTCAATAATGTTTTATTCTGTTACTTTACCATAAAGGTAGATGCAAAATTTAAATTTAGGCATGATTCAAATACTTTTGATAAATTTAAGATTTAACGGATATGGAATTTCTACTAGTTAAATTCTTGTACTCGTATAACATGCAATGCAACCATAAAACAAATAAGCTCATTATCAGAAAAAACTATTGGACGAATTGTCTTTTATTTAACTATAATCAAATACACACATCAAAAATGTCTAAGGAACACGACTAATATTTTACCTTTTTCAACAAAAACTTTAACAAGTTTTTGTAAATACATACCAATCGATTCGTAAATTTGTTATCTACAATTCAAGATAGGGGGTGACAATTATTCGGTTAATTGTATTGTTTTATTAAGCCAGAAGTGACAGCGCTTCATCTAACAAGGTTTATTGTTTCTAGTTGTATAGACAAATTTCTTCCAATTTTAAAGATAGGCTCTAGTAATCTTCAAATTTATACTCAAACAAGATTGTTAAGAGCAACGGTGGTCATGGAGCGTGGGCATTTATCACGTGTTCAAATGGTAATTGCTGTGAATATGATTGAGGTTGGTGTTTCGCAAGCTGATGTTGCACGTCATTTTAACGTCTCTCGGGGCGTGATTTCGCGATTATGGCATCGATATGAACAATTTGGTGATGTCTCTGAAAGACGTGGAGGTCGTCAAAGTGCAACTACGCCTCGACATGATCGATATGTGGTAGGATTGGCTCGCCGAAATGTGAGTGCCACTGCACGCTAACTTTGTGGGGCCTAAGCAAATGCCCACAACATTAATGTGTGTGGCCAAACTTTGAGGAATAGACTACATGATGCTGGCCTACACGCCAGACGTCCATTTAGGGTTCCCATGTCACGTCATGGAAATCGTGGACTAAGGTTAATGTGGGCACAAGAACATGTTCATTGGGGCTTACAAGAATGGAGTTCTGTGTTATTCACGGATGAATCTAGGTTTTGTCTCTATCCTGACTCAAGAAGAGTGAGAGTCTAGAGAGGACCTGGTCAACAAGAAAGACTCAGACGTGTAAAGGGTGTTCGTCCGTATGGTGGTCTACAAGTTATGATGTGCGCTGGAATAATTTTTCATCATCGAACTGTTCCCGTTTTTGTGGAAGGCTCTTTGAATCAGTTTCAATATATTGACCGTATCTTAGAACCTGTTGTCCATCCATTTGCCACTGCTGCAGGCGCTGATTTGCTTTACATGCAGGACAATGCAAGGCCACATACTGCAGCAACAGTAAGAGTGTAACGAGTTATTTTTTTTTGCTTTTTGCAAGTTTAATTTTTATTTTATTTTGTTCCGTAATATATTTTATTTTGCCACTAGGGTGTATATAACTCGTTACTTTACAACCCTTTCGACTACCGCATTGATTTATTTTTTTTTGTTGTTATTACCGTTGTATATTTTAGTATAAGTCCGAGTTACGCAAATCCAAATTCTACCATACACAATTTATTCATTTCCGATATTTAAATTTTTCAACTGAAAGGACGCCCGGTATATACAACATTTTAATTTAAACGAAAGCCGTCTAGTATAGATACAAGTTTTTGTCGAAACTAGATAGATTTCACGTTTTAATTCCCACACCAGAATTACGGCCGAAAAATGTGACTAAAATTTTGGATATAAATTCGGAAACAATTCATTTTTGGTCTCTGATTATTCGCGCTCCGATTTTCATTCCGTCTGGCTTCTTATTCGCGCTCTCATTTATTCCGGCTCTAAAAGTAGTGATTCTCCGTTCAACGTTCTTCCGAAAAACCGAAAAACCGTAGTGCGAAAATTTTGAGTATTCCGTATTCCGATTGTGTGTAAGCTGTATTTCACAAGGTAAATCATTTTTACAAATAAACTGTGTATTCGAAACTTTCCGTATCGCCGCTTATTATTAAATTGTTGAATGTATTCTTTGAAAATTTTCCGACCGGCTATTTTTTTCTTTTGTTGTTGAACTGAAATTGGGTTTTTTTTTATTTGTTTCTCTTATCTGGAAATAAAGATTTGTCAACCGTAATTTGATTTCGAATTTTATTTACTGCGTTTATTATATATTAATTAACTGTTATGAGTTATTAGTGGATTCTCGAATTATTTTATGCTTTTGGTTATCAGTAGTTTTATATTAAATTGATATCCAAGTGGATTATAATATTCTAATTTTATGCTAGTACAAATATTTTTACTCTGTGTGTCGATAGTTGGGTACCGTTTAACTCGTGGGAAAATATTTTTTTTCGAATAATTGTTACCGGCTTTAGTAGATTCAAGGGTTAATCAGACTTGGAAGAGGCTTAGCCACAATTTGTTTGATTTCCCGGCAGATCTAACTCGTTCTTAAATTTTATTTTTTTGGAATAATAGTTACCGGCTTTAGTAGATTCAAGGGTTAATCAGACTTGGAAGAGGCTTAGCCACAATTTGTTTGATTTCCCGGCAGATCTAATTAGTCTTAATTTTTATTTTTTTCGGAATAATAGTTATCGGTTTCCTTTAGATTCAAGGGTTAATCAGACTTGGAAGAGGCTTAGCCACAATTTGTTTGATTTCCCGGCAGATCTAATTAGTCTTATTTTTTATTTTTTCCGGAATAATAGTTATCGGTTTCCTTAGATTCAAGGGTTAATCAGACTTGGAAGAGGCTTAGCCACAATTTGTTTGATTTCCCGGCAGATCTAAATCGTTCTTTTCCCGTTTCGTAGAATCATTATTTATATATTTTTTTCCCCCGTCGGAATAATAGTTGCCGGTTTCATTTGGATTCAAGGGTTAATCAGACTTGGAAGAGGCTTAGCCACAATTTGTCTGATTACCCGGCAGATCTGAATCGTGCATTAGGGACCCCGTTAAACCCGGTAGATTTGAACCGTATTTGATAACCTGACCGTTAAGTACGTTAAAATCCCAGATATAGGTAATACATACCTCATTTTCTTTTCCCGGTTAATTTGTTTGTCACTCAAAAGAATTATTCGTAAAATAGACCACAGAGTATTAATAGATCAAAGTTTTGAATTCCTATTATTTTCATTATTAACCGCAATTTATTGATTGGAGAACCAAGATTTGGCTTTGCCGGATTTTCACTAGTTAGTTAAATTTAATTCAACAAGACCCCTGGAATTTTCCGTAACCTCCATCTGAGGCTATCTGGAACTCTTGACGCTAAGGGTCAAGGGGCCGTGGAGCAAACCACGTTAATAATCTGGCGCCCGAGATATAAAACCCGAATTTTGCATCAAGGGTGTCCATAGTGACGTGTTCTTGTGGAAGGAGCCACGTGTAAGAAGGCAGGCACGTTACAAGAGATTGGTTTGATACTGAGGAAATTACCCTTCTACCTTGGCCAGCACAGTCACCAGACCTTAATCCCATCGAACATGTATGGGATATGCTCCAGACATGGATCGCTCCTCATTTGCATAATGTTAATACTCGTCAAGGTCTCCAAGATCTTCTTACACAAGAATGGGCATTATTACCACAAAACGAAATTGATAATTTAATTTTAAGTATGCCAAGACGGTGTCAAGCTGTAATTAGTGCTCTTGGAGGAAATACAGATTATTAAGAACATTTTGTGTTTAGATTTTCATGTTTTACATTCATGGATGTGTTAGGAATTTCAATTAAATTAGTGCACCTTTTAATTTTTGTTGAATTATTTCATCAAAGAGAAAATTAATTTCACTGAAATTAAGATGAATTCATTACTGACTAATCAGTCATCATAACGATATGTCACTTTTGAAAATCCGATTAAAATTCATGTATATACGAGGAAAAATATTTGTGTTCCTTAGACATTTTTGATGTGTGTACTTATTGTATGCTTAGTTTTGGAAATTTGCATACACACTTATTTATTCACATTCACTATTTTTTACTCCTCTATGAAAAATAATCGTCGGAAGAATAACTCACCCAAGTGTATGATCCATCCACTTATTTTCAGCCATTTCTGAAATATCGAAAATAAGATTTAAATTATAATCAGGTAAAAATGTCGACATTCATTCATATTATAATAAAGTTATAGAATTTATTAATTCTCTACTGACTGAGCACACAACGATAGCTGATTGATAAAAGTAATTATTTGTTATATTAATACATTTCAGTAAGTATAGGTCGCTAAATATACAGTTTTTATTTTGGAAATTGTAAGCTGTAGCATTTATATACTTAACGTCCTGTTAATATAATTTAGATATATTAACCAAGATAGGTATTGATGTATAAACGCAACTGAGCTAAGAATACTTATCAAAATTAATAATTAAAATTTGAATCCTAGAAATTAATTTATAACAATATTTACGGTGATTAACTAAGCTCAACTTAATTAAGATTATTAAGAATTTACTGTTAAATGAATAATTTTTAAAAGCTGATTGGTTCATTTCACTAATGCAACCAATCAGTATCCAAAATTCTAAATATAATTGTTAATTCTTAGTTTATAGATTTTCTGGTTTTACTAAAAGAAGAGATAGGTATATTAATTGTAATAATGTCTACTTACCTTTAAAATGAAATGTATATCAACGTTCAGAGATTCTCAAATAAAACAATAATCCAAATACACAGCCAACGAAACACAACAATGACACAACGAACACAATTAATACAATATTAATCAGAGATAATATACACAATATTAATAATGAACTTCAAATTGCAACTTTGCCATAGGTACCTATCCAAAATAAGAAACTTTGCAACACAGCTCTTATGGATGTATATAACATTCTGAATAATTTTGGCGCCATCTGTTATTGGGGTAATTCGGCGACCAAAGCTAAGGAAATTCGTGATTCAAGCTACGACGTACAGTAAGAAAAGACGTGCCGTGGACGCTAACTCCCCACTGCCATCTATTGGTGGCGTCCACCTCGTCAAATGATATCCTCGTAAGATTAACCTACTATGCCTATCTTTATACAATGATAATACCTTTTGTTTACGCTCCTTGCTTATTTTATATCTTTCCGCTGATACCTATACCGTTATTATTTTTGTAATTGTCTAATCTGATTTCTCTTTTAGCTAGTCTATTAGTTAATGGTTATTTATGTATTTACTAATCTATTATGTCTCTCTTTTAGCTAGTCTATAAGATATGTTTTATATATTTATATATTTTTTGTATATTTTGTATATTTGATTATTTTAATGAAAAAGGTTCTTCATAAAGAAAATTTCTTTCAAATTTTCGAAAAATTTCTTCCAAATTTTCGAAAAATGTCTTCCAAATTTTCGAAAATTTCTTCAAAATTTTTTACCGAGGAGAGGGAATGTAACAGGAGATCCTGTTTCTCTGCTCAAAATAATTCGTTTTGCTTATATATTACCTATTATAGTACCTCTCGAGCCATCTAACGGTGAGACCTAGGAACGCATTTAACTATAAGGTCGACGCACGTTAGATTCCTTACTTATGTTCTCATATCTTTTCTGAGAGGGCACTGTTAAAGATTTAAAACATCCGAAAATTGTCAGAAATGATGTGCGCAGAAAAGTTTGTTGGTAATAAGAAACCATTTTGGAGACAAGCCTGACCGGCGTTCTCTTGATTGTCTAAAAAGAAAGACAATTATAATGTGAGTTGTGTCGAAGGAAATTCTAAGTAAGTCAATACCTTCTTATAAATTAATAATGATTGTCGTGTATATATCTTTGAAATGTTGTGGGATGACTCTGTCATTCTAAATTAATTGCTTTCGCCGACAGCACTTGTTGTTTGTAGAAGCTTCTAAAAATTCCTGTGTCTTTTTAGATTGCAACAACTCTACATTCTACATTCTACCTTCTACATTCTACCTTCTACATTCTACAATCAACCTGATTCGGATTTACATTCTACAATCAACCTGATTCAACTAGCAACTTGATTTGAAAATCAATTCAGCTCGATTCTCTACTTCCGACACTACGTTATACTTGCTTTTACAAGTATGGATCATATTATGTCCAGTACTTTATTGACATAAAATTCGTTTCTCTTCTCCATTGGAGAATACGAAAACCATTGATAGATGCATAAGCCGATATATATTTCTAATATTTGATTAATCATACCATGGTAGAACCTTTAGCATTGAACTAATTTCCCTCGAAATCTTATTAATTTGTATACTTAATGTACGAAGGCCAAGGGCCATATTTCTTTGATTCATCATATTGTTGTAGAACCTTTAGCATTGAACTAATTTCCCTAGGAACCTAATTAATTTGTATATTTAATGTACGACGGCCAAGGGCCATATTTGTAAAATAGTAGGGACCAAAGTCGACTTTAAGTAGGATATTCTTCATTAGATTGTTAAGTTACTTTCCCGATTTTTATTTAATGATCATCTAAGTACCTATAAAAAACCATATTCTCTGTTTTTCGTCATTTGATCAGGGTAAATTATATTATTTCATTTTACAAATGACGTGGCGTTCAAATAAGTTATATGCCAGACACATTTTTATTATCTAAGTGTTATACAACATTTAGGCGAAAATTCACCACCCATTGTTTTACCTAGAGCTTAGTCGAAGACATACCGTAAGTAACACTAGAATTATTATCTTTTTTACTTAGAGCTTACCTAGAGGTTACAAATAATAAAAGAAGAAGAAATTATAATGTTTATATCTAGACATTTTAAATCCCAGATTGCCGAGACTATAGCAATACAAAACATAAAAACTTTTGAACAACTTTCTAATTAACTTTTGAGGATAGAAAGGAATTTGACGAGCAATCGCAGCAAACAAAATGAACAAAATAAAAATACAAACTATAATCAAAATAGAGTAAACTCAAATAGAAATAGTCCGGAGAATAACCATTATAATTCAAATTATAATCAAAATAATGCAAATTACAATAATAGACCTATCAATAGACCATACAATGCAGGAATGTGTAATTATCCAAATAATTATGGTGATTACGACAATAATAGGAGAAATAACAATAATTACAACATTACAAATAACAATTATAATAATAATAGAAGATACAATCAAAATTCAAATTTTACAAATAACAATAATGAGACAAATACTAATCCTAATAACAATAACAATGACAATACTCGTCAAAACAATAACAGACCAGAACGTAGATACTCTGAAGGAGACTACTATCAAATTAGAAAAAAACGTTTCACAAGGTAACACTAATGGTAATGATAGACGTGTACATTTCCAAAGGGGAACGAATAGCCAAAATAGGGCAAGTTCTCAAAACCATAATCGAACAAGCATAGATCAGGATAACGCTCATACAAATGATCATTATTCATCCACGAATTCGTCAGATACTGATGCTGGTGTGCAAGACACTGGTAATCAGAATTTTCATTGAAGGATGGCGTAGCACGCAGCCGATATAGTTATGTCCATCCTAGAAAATTCCTCAAAGATGTAGATTGCCTAGAAAATAAAGAAAAGAATATGTTAGTATCTGTTACAGGTGAAATAATAGATTTTAATGTAAATATTTTATTTGATACAGGTTCAGAAACGTCTTTGATAAGTGAAAGTATTATAAATAAGTCAAATTTACAAAAATATCTCATGAAAGTGTCAAAAGTAAATTTGATAGGTATAAACGCGGGAAAATTTAGCGAAGTTAATAAATCCATTATTATTAAATAAAATTTACGAAATATTAATTTGGAAGTACAATTACTAGTCATACAACAAATTTTTTATTGGGTTCGGATGAATTGCAATAACATAAAATGCAGTAGAATTTAATAACGGAGAAGAACAAACACAAGAAAAGAAAATTCTGAAGATTGTAAAAGAAGAGAATATCGAACAAAACTTGGGAGAAAATATAATAAATAATGATTGTTACTTATGATAAGGAAAATGATTATGGAGAAGGAAAATTAGAAGAGATAGTTGTAGGTAATGAGAGTGATATTAATGGTTATTTGGAGTATAATATGGAATGTGATGGAGATGGTATATGGAATGAAGTATGTTTGGATTGTGGGAGAGGAAGAAAAGAAGATGTTCGAGAATTGTTTAAAAAATAAGAAGTTTTATTTAATAGACAACCAAGGGTTGCAAAATATTTTATATATAGTGTGAAGGTGGAAGAAATGGAAAGTTTTCGTATAATAAGCTACCCAATTCCATCCAAATATAAAGATGAGATGCAAGAGGCAATTAGGAAATTGATAGAAGATGAAATTATAGAGCATAGTACTACCCCGTAATAAACCCAATAGTAATTGTAAAAAAGAGAGATGGAGATATAAAAATTTGTTTACACGGTAGATATTTGAATAAACATTGTAAACCTGAATATGAAGCACCCCTCAACATAGAAGCAATACTTGGCATAATTTCAAAAACAAAAATTTTTACGAAACTGGACCTGAAGCATAGTTTTTGGTTGATACCATTGGATATAGACAGTAGAGACTATACTGGATTCATGGTAGATGGAGTAGTTTACCGGTTTAAAGTAGTACCATTTGGAACACAATCAGCAGCAACAGCATCATTACATGATGTCGATGACATTTTAATATTTTCAGAAGATGAAGATGAACACATTAAACACATAGAAATAATTTTAAAAGCTCTGGATGAAGCTGGTCTAAAATTAAATTTAAACAAATGTCAATTTTTCAAAGAAGAAGTAGTATACCTCGGCTACAGAATTGATAAAGATGGTGTAAGAATGGATCAAGATAGGGTAAAAATAATAAAGGAATACAAGAGACCTACCAATTTAAAATCTGAGAGGTTTTTACATTACTTCAAGAGACTGGTACCGGATCTAACGGAAAAGGAAATACCACTTATAGAACTTCTCAGGAAAAATGTAAAGTGGAAATGGACGTACGAGAGAGAGATGGCCTTTATAAAAATCAAGGAAGAGTTCACAGAAAACATATCATCCTGACTACACGAATACATTCATTTTAAGGACAGATGCCTCACAAAACAGATTTGCTGGAAGTTTAGTACAAAATCAAGAACATGGAGAAGTTCCTATTTCATTTGTATCCAGAATCACCAAGAAAGCTGAGAAGAACTATACTTTTTTGTGTAAACAAATTAAGATTTTTTTATTAGGAAATAAATTTGTGATAGAAACGGATAATCAATCTCTCACAACCATTTGAAAAAAAAAACAAATATGGAAACAACAGGATACACAGATGGGCTCTACTTCTACAGGAATATTATAATAAATTATGTACCTGGTGTCAAGAACATAGTTCCAGACGCTTTAACTAGAATGGATGGTGAAGATAGAACAAAAAGAAACAAACACGTAGGGGTAAGCCTCATGAAGGAAGAAGTAGGTGTATTTTCAATACGAACAATAATAGAAGATCAGAAAAATTTAACAGTAAAGGAAAACCATAACTGCCAATCAAAGGACAATATTATATTTAAAATTATAAATCAAAAAGAATTATATATGATATCAGAAAATTTAACAAGAAAAATAATCAAGGAATTAAATCTACATTATAATCATGTAGGGATTAGGAAATTACATAATATTTTCAGGGAAAACTACATTTCAAAGAAAGATCTGTCAATAATAAAGGTCATAGTCACAAGATGTGAACTTTGTCGGTTTGGAAAAGAAAAGAATCACCATAACGAAAATATACTAGTCATTAGTGACAAAGCATCCTCTAGAATTTATAACGGTTGATTTCATTTCAAACCTAATACCCAGCGAAGAGGGTAACCAAAACATATTTGTAGTTGTAGATGCATTCAATATTTTGGACATTAAAAACTAAACATAAACTTTATCATTGATTTGAATGACTAATTTTATTTGTGACTGTTATTATAAATTTATAATAGAGTGTGTATATTTTTATGTATTTGATTGCAAAGATCTATCTATTCCTTCGTTTATAGACTAAACAAGTTTCTATTTTTTTTATAAATAAAGATTAATTCTCACTTACCTTGTTAGTTCAATAAGCACTTTCACCGTTGATTTCGTATATAATAGCCATTGTGTTGTAGATATTTCTCATTAGCTAACTGATTTCTTGAATTTAGCAATTATTTTTACTATTCTTCAAGTGTAGAAGGTATGGTAATACATTATACATAGTTTTGCCACCGTGTTAAAATTTGTTTTTCAATAAAGATATGATATTTCTTGGTTAATTTATCAAATTTGTCTTTCATTGAGTTGCTAGGCAGAGACAATAAGTAGAAGTGCGCAGGTCGGTGCCTCCAACACAATTATTGAATCCGACTGAGAGAACAATAGTTTTATGCTTTCAAAGTAAGTTACAGGGTTGTACTGAGATAAAAGGTCAGGTAAATAAAATAAAACTTTAATAGGTTGAATTATACTAAATCAAATATCATTAACTGCATTCAATACTTACATATTTATTTTTTTTACAAATAAATATTGGCGCCCAGCTATATAATAAAATCACAATTAATTACACAATAATAAAAAATTACTTCACTACATAAACATATCATTACAAATAATTGTCGAACCCAACGTGGGATTTCTTAAAGACAACTTGCTAATAAAGTTATAATTAGTTTAATTTGATAATAAAATTATTTTATTACACAAAAATACAATTGATAAAAAAATCACACATTACAATATACAGATTGCGAAAATCCCTTTCTTACAATGCAACTTAAACAAGTACGACAAGGAAAATATGAGCAAAACTACGTGAAAGAGAGAGAAGACTTGTTAGCCCAGCGATAAGTCCCCTCTACCAAAACAGTTGGGCGTGTATTCATTCCCCTCCTATTTATTTTAACTGTTGTGTTGTCAAATGTACTTATCTGTAAAAATGATTCCTACTTTTCGTCTATCGTTGTTTTAAAATTTTCAACGGCATTTCAAGCGGCAACAATGTTAAATAACAATAATTGTTAAATCGAAAGCAGTGTACGGATTTTATTTATTGCAGATTGTAATTTGTCCACATTTTTTCTTGAACTCCATTATTTTATTCTTATTTGTGTTGATCTCACTTATTTTTCAAGAGTCAATAATATTACCAAACTCGATTTTCTCCCACTTGATACACCGTTATCCGGTGTTACAAGTCAAATGCAAAATAAGTTATTTATTACTTAGAAAGTACCAAACATTCTAAACTGGCAACGCTGCAGCAGAGACTGACTTTCCCCACTCTGTGAGTAGGTTCACAGATTCACTGTGGTTCAGTACTTCCCCAACATGGAAGGAGTGAGGTTGTTAAAGAAATAAAAAAATACACTCGTTATTACGTAACCTGTACATCTTAAAATTCATTTTTGTCAACCAAGCTGACAATTAATTTCTAACTACAATAGGATATTATTTTAGCCATTGTAACTTGAAAATAAAACATTTTTTCTTGAGATAAAAATAATAAAGTAATTGGGTATAAAAAACTAAAGATCCATTCGATTAATAAATTGAATTGAAAAAATAAAATAAGTACTTATTCTAAACATAAAATATCAACTTCTTGAAAAAATTAAACTAAAAATCCGTTCTAAAGGTAAACATAATTTTAATGAATTAAGTGCTCAAATAAACCTCCTTGCTGTGCCAGGCAATAACCAAATATGTCATAAAGATTTGATCTCATATCTCTAAGATTATTAGGCGTAATTCTGGCACAAACGTGCTCTATTTTCACCCTCTATTCATTTAAATTATTAGCTCTTTCAAATTCATGTTGATAAATGCTACTTTTCAAAAATCCCCAAAGAAAAAAATCATTTGGAGATAGTTCAGGTGATCTTGGAGGCCATTTAATTGTACCATTAGTACTAATAATTCTGTCGGGAATGTAAACCTTAAAAATTCCATTACTATCCTTGAATTATGGACTGGACAACCATCTTGTTGAAACCAAATTCTGTTGAGATCAACATCGGGTATAAGGAGAACTGCAGGAATTACATGATTTTGTAATAAGCCTAAATATTTGGCGGAATTTAAGTTCCCCTCAATAAAAAAAGGACCTATAATGTGGTCACCTAAAATACCCGTCCAATCATTTAGCTTGTGCGGATACTGTGTTCGGATTGGAATGCTTAGATGTTTATTTTCCCGAGACCAATATCTTGTGACGGATGGATTGTCTTTTTGATGTAATGAAAAGGTTGACTCATCCGTAAATAAAATATATTTTAAAAAGTTCTCGTCAGCATTTTGACGTTCCATCATTTCTTCACAGAAATCCATTCGTCTGATATTGTCCTCGGGAAAAACTTCCTGCGTTGTCTGAACCTTGTAACAATGGTACCCGTTCCGTTTTAAAATATTCTGAACAGTTCTCTTATCCACGTTGACCTCTTCAGCAATTTGTCTTGAAGACCATGGTTGTGCTGTTTCAACCGCTAAACAAACATTCAATTATCTAGTTTGCCTTTCGTCGTTTATCGGACGTTCGATTGGATCTTCCGGCGCTTGGCATTTTCTACAGTATGAAACACATCCATATTTCTCGAAATTATTAACTATGTTCAAAATTGTTGTTCGTGAAGGAATTGGGCGATCTTCAAATGCCACAATAAACAAATTAACTATTGCATCAGCCGAATGACCTCCAAAATACCTTTTTATAATTTGCACTTTTTCGCAGGTTTCGTATTTTAATGTGGGCATTGTAAAATGTTTTATTTTCAAATACAACGGCGTGCGCTACCAACGTGTGAAATATTTGTAGCGAAAAGATCACATAAGTTTAAATGTGAGTTCTCTATGTAAAGGACACTGTTGCCGGATGAAATTGTTCAATTTTACCTAATAGTGCATGAGCTCGAAAAAAAGTTAACGATCACGAGACAAAAATATAATTTGTACAAATTAATCTGAGCTTCTGGTAACAGCGGTTGAAATAGTGGGGCGATGAACACACGCCCCTCTGTTTTGGTAGAGGGGACTGATCGCTGGGCTAACAAGTCTTATCTCTCTTTCACTTAGTTTTGCTCATATTTTCCTTGTCGTACTTGTATAAGTCGTATTGTAAGAAAGGGATTTTCGCAATCTGTATATACAGACATTTTAACAACTTTCTCTCAAAAAGGGATTTGCCTTCACAAACATGGAACCCTAAGCTCGATTATGTGACACTGAAAACGTTTATTCACTTATTGAGTAGTTTGTCTGGGAATTTTATGTCTGACCTTATTGAAGGTGGTTTTTATCACAAAATAGTATTCATACGACGTGATTTCTTCTTAACTTCCTGTTTATTTTTTAAATCGCAATGTTAATGCAATGATTTTGATTTTTCTGTAGTGTTAACCGAGAGTTCCTATGCAGAAAATGTTGAAAGAAACTCCAGTAAGTATGTGTTTTAATTGCAAAATTTGAATTCGCATATACAAAGCCTCATATTGTTATCACAGTCACAATATATTTTTAATAATAAAATAATAAAAGGTCGGATGAAAACTACTACTCCAACAAGGGGAATTTTCAAAACTACCAAAAACAATACTACAATAATAACAATGACAATTTTAACAGAATTCAAGCAAATAATAATAATTTTAATGATAGAATTCATAATAACAGACACAATCAGAACAATAATACACAATTTAACAATAGGGAATAACATAACGGAATTTACCTAATTACAGTTACCTGTAAAAAATTGTCATATTTTAGTAAAGCGTGATCTATAACATTACACGAACTAATTGGGCAAGATCTAGTAGTGACAATAAAAGAAGTAGCGGAAATTCTCCTGTTAGAGTTACAAATCGTCACGAAGTGGTGACAGAGGCCATAGTGCATGCGGATTTTTAAAACCAGATGACACAGTTGATTTGCGGTTTAGCTATGTTCATCCTATTGAGTTTCTCAAACCGTGTCAGGACCTGAAAGAAAAAGAAAACATAGGATTAATAAATATTCAAGGAG
Source organism: Lochmaea crataegi (assembly GCA_947563755.1). Classification (NCBI taxonomy): domain Eukaryota; kingdom Metazoa; phylum Arthropoda; class Insecta; order Coleoptera; family Chrysomelidae; genus Lochmaea; species Lochmaea crataegi. Next base: position 43,206,520 of record OX387425.1, on the reverse strand, counting down.
TAATTGATCAAATAAATATTAAAGTCATAATTGATAATGGTAGTGAAACCTCAATAATTGAAGAATCACTAGTTACTAAACTACCTAATTTGAAAAATAATATAGTAAGAGTGCCTAAAATAATATTAGTTGCGGTTAACTCTAAAAAAAATAACTAATAAAGCTATTTGTGTGAATTTAAGTTTAAGTAATAATATTAACAATATACAAGCTTTAATAATACCTAATATGGAGTGTGACATATTAATTGGATCAGACGAGTTAGGAAAACATGCAGCTATAATTAATTACCCTAATAAAACAATAACTTTAGGAGGAAACATCATTGAATTCAACTCAACTAAGGATGCAGGAATAGAAAAGGAAGAAACAGAAGACATAAATTATGAAAAATATAACGGGAAATGCAAAAGAAACAATGTAAATGAATGGTAAAAAGCAAATGAATGACATTTCAATTAAATGAAGAAAATAAAGGAAGAGAAGGCGATTTAAAGAAGCAAGGATTAAAGAATAAAGGAATGGATTTTTATTGTGATAAGAAGGAAAGGAAAGGTGTAGAAGGATTGACGAAAAAGTACATAGGATTAGTGAACAAAGGGTCGGAAGTTGCAAAAGATTATGTACATGAAATAAAAATAAGAGACCCAAAACAATTCAAACCAAAAACATACCCCATTCCATACAAATTAAAAGATAAAGTACAAGAAGCTGTAAGAAAATTTCTTAAAGACGGTTTCAGAATATAGTGAAACACCATACATAAATCCAGTAATCATAGTTCCTAAACGTGATGGATATTTAAGAATATGTGTCGATGCGAGAAACCTGAATAAGTGTACCATACCACAATATGAAATTAACTGTTCATCGTTAGTTAGGACGAGATCTAAAGAAGGTTGGCTGCTAATTCTGAATCTTATAGGTTCTGTAGTAAGCTGAGTGAGATTTGAGTTTGCGACAAAAATCTTAAACAAATTATGGGAATTTATCGCATCGCAACCGATAATGTGATTATAGGCCAGGCGATCTCTGAAAAGTTGAAGTCTCCAGCAATGATCAGATTTTCGAGGGACGACAGCTCCTCAAGTTTCTCAGATAAAATGGTGTCCTGAACTAGTTGGGTATGAGAAGGGCGATAAAGACATACTTGATTAAGAGAAAAGGTCTTTTTGTGAACATATGGATAAATTGCGTCTATTTCTAGCATGTCGATTGGTTTAGTTGTGATGGAAAAATTATTGATAATATTATCAGATAAATACATACATACGCCTTCACCGACACTATTGTTTCTATCTTTACGATATATTGTATATACATTAACTTTAGCCAGAGAGTGCGGAATTAGAGGTTCAAGTCAAGTTTCTGCCATTAAATTAATATTAGGTATTATTAGGATTTCTATACAGAAAGAGCCAATCAATAAAATTGTCCTTAGAAAAGTAAGAAAACGAAATTTAGTGATTTTGGGAGTTCCATTGATGTACCTGACAGTCAATCATCATTTCCGTTATTTTTTCGGGTGTCCAGCTCACTGCGAAGCACTTCTAGTCGTTGTTGTTGAATAGGGGTCTTATCATCAATCATGGAGACATTTTCGGTTGCCCTATTTTCCAAAAGTTTTGCTTTATTCCTAAGAATATCTTCAATGTGGTGTTCAGATACCATTACCACCCTCATCACTGAGGGGAATCTACTCTCCCAATACTCAGTCCCCGATAAAGTCCCTTGCTAAATCCATGTGACTGGACAGTACAGGAACGGATTCAGTTTCCGGTACAAACATCCAGTTCCATAAAAGTTCCAGGAGGAATATTGCATTAAGGAGGGGGCGTAACGCGAACCATTTTGATGAATCTTCAGAAATATGCCCCTATCTCCTCTACGAACGTTGCTGGAAGTAAACACCAACGAATTCCTAGAATTTCAACTAGCGATAGGTGACAGCGCCTAGAGTCTCCTAGTATGGCAGCGTTTACACATACGAAAGGCATAAAAGATTCCGGAAGTCTCAAGAATTGAGAAAGACTATACATACGCGAGTTTTTGGAAGTGATGGGACAGAAAGTTTCCAGTAATTATTTAATAGAATTAGTGTGATATTTGGGCTGCAAAAATAAATTAGAGTTGATATACCGTATTTGAATAAATTAGTATTCATAATATACAGTGTGTATTATTGGACCTGTGTCCTATATTCCATCCCTTATTACATCACTTGAAATTTATTGTCTAGCATAATCTAACATAGACTATCCTTCTACTTACTCAATATTTTTCAACAAAACAACACTTAACAATTTCTATTTAATATTCAGGCAAAGGTGATTTGGTTGGGAGTGACATCAATATCCACCTTCAGTATTCATCTAACGGCCCTTCAAACGAAAATCAACGGGAACGTACGGCTGATATTGTGATAAAATCAAGTAGCGACGTGCGGGCTTTGACATACTGTGATCTGAAATGTATACACATGCAAGGATTGGTGGATGTACTGAGATTATATCCGGAATATCAACAGCAGTTTGCTAATGACATTCAACACGACCTGACGTTTAATGTAAGAGAAGGATATGAAGCTGAGGTGAGTATAAGAGGACATAAAGAAGTTCTATCTATTAAACAAAAAAAAAGTTGAGATGTTGATATTTCCTTCATAGTATTTCATATATTTAAAAATGATAATATAAGTTATAGTCTCTGTTTAATTATAATCACTCACCAAGTTTAGCATAATATTCATTGCTTGCTCAAGTCCTAGTTACCAGATATTCTCCTTCATTTGCTTTCGAATAAGTGAACTCGCTGAAAAAACTGATGGAAAAATGGTATTTTTTTTCGTACATGATATATATCACTGACTGAAAGATTATTGGGTCAATATAACAATACACTGAAAAATCTGAATCAATTTCTCGTATTTGAGGTATTTTGTTCGGTGATTCTCTTGAGACAATTTACCCAGACGACCTGCTTTTCCAATAATTATCAGGCAGCTTCAATAATATTAGAATGATATATTGATTACTCTTTCGTTAGGATGAAAACCAATCAGTAAAACATGAAAGACGAAAAAACAACCATTTAAATCAACGAGACCCAAAATTTGCCCTATTTATTGTTAAAAATTATACATACACTTTCTTGCATGGAATATTATCTACGATGACTGCATCATCAAACTCTTCAGTTGGCTCATTGAAACAGCAATTTTCTTAAAAAAATCAGAAAAATCTTGAATTCGATTTCTGAGTCTAACAGGAATGAGAAAAAAATAAGTTAGAACTACTTAATTACAGTTACCTGTAAATAATTGTCATATAAGTAAAGCGTGATCTAAAGACGTCAAAAAATAATAGTTCAATACTATTAAACGCTTTACAAAATTAGAAAAATAAATTTCCAAAGAGCAGACCGTCCACTAAGAAGCAACAACTACTTCTCGGGCTATATGCCCCGACAGACATTGAATTACACTTCTAAAGTAAACGGGGTTGGTATATCTGTTAAGATAGAACCAACCATTCTGGTTTGCGATCAGAAGGAATAACATCACTTGTGGACCGGTTTCGGCGTTTTTGCGCCTCATCAGCACAAGGTAGATGCCACTCGTCCAAGAGCTCTGAGAGCATAATCCTGGACTAAAGACTACGTTGATACCACACTAATACATTAGCCTTAGTAAAGGAAATGTTAAGAGTGCGATATCGGCGACATCTCTACATCTAATCACAAACCAAAATTCTATATCGACAAAAAACCATCTCGGTTTTGTAGGTATTTACTTAATTACAGTTACCTGTAAATAATTGTCATATAAGTAAAGCGTGATCTAAAGACGTCAAAAAATAATAGTTCAATACTATTAAACGCTTTACAAAATTAGAAAAATAAATTTCCAAAGAGCAGACCGTCCACTAAGAAGCAACAACTACTTCTCGGGCTATATGCCCCGACAGACATTGAATTACACTTCTAAAGTAAACGGGGTTGGTATATCTGTTAAGATAGAACCAACCATTCTGGTTTGCGATCAGAAGGAATAACATCACTTGTGGACCGGTTTCGGCGTTTTTGCGCCTCATCAGCACAAGGTAGATGCCACTCGTCCAAGAGCTCTGAGAGCATAATCCTGGACTAAAGACTACGTTGATACCACACTAATACATTAGCCTTAGTAAAGGAAATGTTAAGAGTGCGATATCGGCGACATCTCTACATCTAATCACAAACCAAAATTCTATATCGACAAAAAACCATCTCGGTTTTGTAGGTATTTACTTAATTACAGTTACCTGTAAATAATTGTCATATAAGTAAAGCGTGATCTAAAGACGTCAAAAAATAATAGTTCAATACTATTAAACGCTTTACAAAATTAGAAAAATAAATTTCCAAAGAGCAGACCGTCCACTAAGAAGCAACAACTACTTCTCGGGCTATATGCCCCGACAGACATTGAATTACACTTCTAAAGTAAACGGGGTTGGTATATCTGTTAAGATAGAACCAACCATTCTGGTTTGCGATCAGAAGGAATAACATCACTTGTGGACCGGTTTCGGCGTTTTTGCGCCTCATCAGCACAAGGTAGATGCCACTCGTCCAAGAGCTCTGAGAGCATAATCCTGGACTAAAGACTACGTTGATACCACACTAATACATTAGCCTTAGTAAAGGAAATGTTAAGAGTGCGATATCGGCGACATCTCTACATCTAATCACAAACCAAAATTCTATATCGACAAAAAACCATCTCGGTTTTGTAGGTATTTACTTAATTACAGTTACCTGTAAATAATTGTCATATAAGTAAAGCGTGATCTAAAGACGTCAAAAAATAATAGTTCAATACTATTAAACGCTTTACAAAATTAGAAAAATAAATTTCCAAAGAGCAGACCGTCCACTAAGAAGCAACAACTACTTCTCGGGCTATATGCCCCGACAGACATTGAATTACACTTCTAAAGTAAACGGGGTTGGTATATCTGTTAAGATAGAACCAACCATTCTGGTTTGCGATCAGAAGGAATAACATCACTTGTGGACCGGTTTCGGCGTTTTTGCGCCTCATCAGCACAAGGTAGATGCCACTCGTCCAAGAGCTCTGAGAGCATAATCCTGGACTAAAGACTACGTTGATACCACACTAATACATTAGCCTTAGTAAAGGAAATGTTAAGAGTGCGATATCGGCGACATCTCTACATCTAATCACAAACCAAAATTCTATATCGACAAAAAACCATCTCGGTTTTGTAGGTATTTACTTAATTACAGTTACCTGTAAATAATTGTCATATAAGTAAAGCGTGATCTAAAGACGTCAAAAAATAATAGTTCAATACTATTAAACGCTTTACAAAATTAGAAAAATAAATTTCCAAAGAGCAGACCGTCCACTAAGAAGCAACAACTACTTCTCGGGCTATATGCCCCGACAGACATTGAATTACACTTCTAAAGTAAACGGGGTTGGTATATCTGTTAAGATAGAACCAACCATTCTGGTTTGCGATCAGAAGGAATAACATCACTTGTGGACCGGTTTCGGCGTTTTTGCGCCTCATCAGCACAAGGTAGATGCCACTCGTCCAAGAGCTCTGAGAGCATAATCCTGGACTAAAGACTACGTTGATACCACACTAATACATTAGCCTTAGTAAAGGAAATGTATTAGTATGTATTAGTATGTATTAATGAGGCGCAAAAACGCCGAAACCGGTCCACAAGTGATGTTATTCCTTCTGATCGCAAACCAGAATGGTTGGTTCTATCTTAACAGATATACCAACCCCGTTTACTTTAGAAGTGTAATTCAATGTCTGTCGGGGCATATAGCCCGAGAAGTAGTTGTTGCTTCTTAGTGGACGGTCTGCTCTTTGGAAATTTATTTTTCTAATTTTGTAAAGCGTTTAATAGTATTGAACTATTATTTTTTGACGTCTTTAGATCACGCTTTACTTATATGACAATTATTTACAGGTAACTGTAATTAAGTAAATACCTACAAAACCGAGATGGTTTTTTGTCGATATAGAATTTTGGTTTGTGATTAGATGTAGAGATGTCGCCGATATCGCACTCTTAACATTTCCTTTACTAAGGCTAATGTATTAGTGTGGTATCAACGTAGTCTTTAGTCCAGGATTATGCTCTCAGAGCTCTTGGACGAGTGGCATCTACCTTGTGCTGATGAGGCGCAAAAACGCCGAAACCGGTCCACAAGTGATGTTATTCCTTCTGATCGCAAACCAGAATGGTTGGTTCTATCTTAACAGATATACCAACCCCGTTTACTTTAGAAGTGTAATTCAATGTCTGTCGGGGCATATAGCCCGAGAAGTAGTTGTTGCTTCTTAGTGGACGGTCTGCTCTTTGGAAATTTATTTTTCTAATTTTGTAAAGCGTTTAATAGTATTGAACTATTATTTTTTGACGTCTTTAGATCACGCTTTACTTATATGACAATTATTTACAGGTAACTGTAATTAAGTAAATACCTACAAAACCGAGATGGTTTTTTGTCGATATAGAATTTTGGTTTGTGATTAGATGTAGAGATGTCGCCGATATCGCACTCTTAACATTTCCTTTACTAAGGCTAATGTATTAGTGTGGTATCAACGTAGTCTTTAGTCCAGGATTATGCTCTCAGAGCTCTTGGACGAGTGGCATCTACCTTGTGCTGATGAGGCGCAAAAACGCCGAAACCGGTCCACAAGTGATGTTATTCCTTCTGATCGCAAACCAGAATGGTTGGTTCTATCTTAACAGATATACCAACCCCGTTTACTTTAGAAGTGTAATTCAATGTCTGTCGGGGCATATAGCCCGAGAAGTAGTTGTTGCTTCTTAGTGGACGGTCTGCTCTTTGGAAATTTATTTTTCTAATTTTGTAAAGCGTTTAATAGTATTGAACTATTATTTTTTGACGTCTTTAGATCACGCTTTACTTATATGACAATTATTTACAGGTAACTGTAATTAAGTAAATACCTACAAAACCGAGATGGTTTTTTGTCGATATAGAATTTTGGTTTGTGATTAGATGTAGAGATGTCGCCGATATCGCACTCTTAACATTTCCTTTACTAAGGCTAATGTATTAGTGTGGTATCAACGTAGTCTTTAGTCCAGGATTATGCTCTCAGAGCTCTTGGACGAGTGGCATCTACCTTGTGCTGATGAGGCGCAAAAACGCCGAAACCGGTCCACAAGTGATGTTATTCCTTCTGATCGCAAACCAGAATGGTTGGTTCTATCTTAACAGATATACCAACCCCGTTTACTTTAGAAGTGTAATTCAATGTCTGTCGGGGCATATAGCCCGAGAAGTAGTTGTTGCTTCTTAGTGGACGGTCTGCTCTTTGGAAATTTATTTTTCTAATTTTGTAAAGCGTTTAATAGTATTGAACTATTATTTTTTGACGTCTTTAGATCACGCTTTACTTATATGACAATTATTTACAGGTAACTGTAATTAAGTAAATACCTACAAAACCGAGATGGTTTTTTGTCGATATAGAATTTTGGTTTGTGATTAGATGTAGAGATGTCGCCGATATCGCACTCTTAACATTTCCTTTACTAAGGCTAATGTATTAGTGTGGTATCAACGTAGTCTTTAGTCCAGGATTATGCTCTCAGAGCTCTTGGACGAGTGGCATCTACCTTGTGCTGATGAGGCGCAAAAACGCCGAAACCGGTCCACAAGTGATGTTATTCCTTCTGATCGCAAACCAGAATGGTTGGTTCTATCTTAACAGATATACCAACCCCGTTTACTTTAGAAGTGTAATTCAATGTCTGTCGGGGCATATAGCCCGAGAAGTAGTTGTTGCTTCTTAGTGGACGGTCTGCTCTTTGGAAATTTATTTTTCTAATTTTGTAAAGCGTTTAATAGTATTGAACTATTATTTTTTGACGTCTTTAGATCACGCTTTACTTATATGACAATTATTTACAGGTAACTGTAATTAAGTAAATACCTACAAAACCGAGATGGTTTTTTGTCGATATAGAATTTTGGTTTGTGATTAGATGTAGAGATGTCGCCGATATCGCACTCTTAACATTTCCTTTACTAAGGCTAATGTATTAGTGTGGTATCAACGTAGTCTTTAGTCCAGGATTATGCTCTCAGAGCTCTTGGACGAGTGGCATCTACCTTGTGCTGATGAGGCGCAAAAACGCCGAAACCGGTCCACAAGTGATGTTATTCCTTCTGATCGCAAACCAGAATGGTTGGTTCTATCTTAACAGATATACCAACCCCGTTTACTTTAGAAGTGTAATTCAATGTCTGTCGGGGCATATAGCCCGAGAAGTAGTTGTTGCTTCTTAGTGGACGGTCTGCTCTTTGGAAATTTATTTTTCTAATTTTGTAAAGCGTTTAATAGTATTGAACTATTATTTTTTGAAGTTAGAACTACATAATTGAAAATCATGAGTTTTTCACGCCAATATTTATTCCCAATCTAAATTTGGCTATTTTAAATAGTTTTATCTCAACGAGAAAAATACCGGCAACCTCGCCGCTTGGGTGCCCTAAGCGATATTACTTTGGAAGTTTTTTGATTTCATCCCCTAATATAAATAACTACTCCAGATATTGAGGTTAGTTTTTCATTTGTTCTATATATTGAAACCGAAATACCGGGTATAATCGGTATGTTTTTTTTTAAACGTAGGTATCAATTGTTCGCTGGCAAATTTTTTTATTGTTTTTTATTTAAAACGTATGTGTCAGACATCTTTATCTAATAAAGAATTATCATTTAACACCAAATAACTTACTCATTTTTCATCTAAACTTCAACAAATTATATATTTTCGGAACGGGGAAGAGCTCAGCTTTCAGATCGGTGTTCCCATAAAGAAATAGACGATATTTGCATTTAAAAAATACCATTTTTTTGAAACACCCTATATAAGATTTCACTAATTAAACATTTATACTGAAACAACTTTATATAAAAAGAAACTGTTCATCGAAAACCGCATCTCCCTATCGTTTCTTTGTTCCGAGATCTTTGCAGTTAAAATGGGTCAGAAACTTCTAAAATAGTTTTTTTTACTGGCAGTTACGTGTTTTGACATCTATTGTCATTGACACAGGTACAATAATGGTCGCGCTCATCCCAACGTAGCGCTACCGGAGCGATTAGCAGTTTCCTGCTATACGCGTGTTTTGTCAACTGATAGGTCTGAGCGCTGTAGTAGCAGTGGCCATGTTTTTCATCAGAATTGAAATACGCAAATATTATGTTAATGAACATATAAAATATATAAAATGACAACTTTGGTTGGTTTTTGACATTTGTATCTTGAAAATAATTATTGAAGTCATATATCAAATAATACTAGATAGATAGATCAGAAAAATTAAAAAACGATGGATCACTTTGAAAATTACCTGATCAACTTTGTTGGGATGAACGCGACCAATGATACACTTATTATATACAATGAAAGAGATTACAGTCTTTTATGAACCTTATCATAGAACTAAACATTAGGTGAACTTAGTACATCTTTAAGGGTGCCATTGAGCTTGTGATGATGCCGAACAACACTATATCGATCACAGTGAATTAGAATATGTTCCACATATAGTTGTTGAGAGTTGCTACATAATTCGCAAATAGGTGGAGTTTTTGAGGATATGAGGTAGTCGTGAGAGAATCGAAAGCGACCTATTCTCAATCTTCATATTTTCTAATAATCTTTGGCATGATAGGGAATATACGGTAGGTTGTATAGTATGTTGTTTTGAAGTTATGCTGCTCCATTGATTTCACCATGATTTTATTGTCATTCGTTTTATTTCGGATTGGACATCTTGGTGTAGTTGTACATTTTGAATGGTTCCAATGAAGTAACATGCTCATTTGGCTGCCATGTCAGCGCTCTTATTTCCGATAATACCAGCATGGGATGGTACCCAAACTATTGTTATTGTAATGTTTTTGTTATTTATTTAAATAGTTTTCACTGGTGGGATAAAATTATACACACTTCTATAGCTAATTACTATTGATTTATTTATTAAACTTTATTTATATACACACTCTACTTAATGTCTACTAATTTATTTACACTCGGTATAATAGTTCTAATTTATTTTTACCACTTGAATATTACACTATTTATCTTCCCTATTCCATTCACTGTCCGATTACTAATAACTTCTGTAAACTGTCTGTGAACTAATTCTTTGTCTTCGTTTCACTAACTGTCAACTCACTCAAAAATCCGCGTATATAGTCTTTATCAACTCTCGAAAATGCTACAGTTTTCTACGCTCGTCGTATGCGTAAACAAAACCTTATTTCAGAATGTTCTCGAAAGGAGCGCAGCCACCAAAATTTACAGTCGAGTGACAGGGCCGGCTTTGAGTTGGTGACCTCGCAACATTGCCCCCTCCTTAATAGAAAGTTCCTTCTGGAACTTCTGTGTAGCCAGGTCTGGATGTTTTAATCGGTAACTGGATCCATTCCTACACTTACCGGTCGTATGGAAATAACAGCGCACTGTCTTCATCGCACACTGATATCGGACGATATGTTTGTTCAACTTCTTAGCCTTGCATGGGGTCCTTAGTGATTGATTGGAAGGAGGCATTTCTGAACTGGTAGACTGGTTTTCTTCGATGGTTTGGTCACTTTGGGTCGGTACTTTCAAATGGCTTCTTTTTTGTGTAAGCTCTTGATACGGTTGGTCGTTTGAAGGTTGGTTGACTGAACGTTTGTGGAAAGTAAGATATCATTTCTGTGAGGGTTTGGAGCAGCTAAAGGCGATGTGTCCTGCCTGTTTGCAGATGAAGTAGTGCATTTTATCAGTGGATGAAAATAATTCTCGGAAAGCAGAAAGACGTCAGCTTGACGTCTGAAGCTCAGGATATGTCAGCTTTAATATTCGAAATGGAAGAAGCTGACAGCAGACCAAGGTTTTTTATAGCGTTTTCGATTTCTTCGTGAGGAATACATGGTGAGATTATAGATATTATTATCCTTTCTGTAGGAGACTAATCTGCGAATTTTTCGGATAGTATTTCCAACTTGTAGGAAGAGACGTGAGTTTTTCAGATTGTTAACTAAATCAGTATTAGACAGATAAATACAGATCATATTCTTTGATAAATATTCTGTATGCCTGACAAATTTGCTTTGGACTGATTATCACCTAAAGCATTTACATAGTCATAAAGCTTAAGATTGTTATCAGTGTGAAATACAATGGATTGATCTCTTTCCGGAAAAATGGGTTTGGGTACGGTACGGTACGGTACGGTACGGTACGGTACGGAACTGCTCTTACGTATGATAATGATTGGTTTTGGTTGATTGAACTTTATGTTTTTTGTGACATTGTTGGATTGATATTAGTCATGGAGCTGTTTGACATATTTATGTTTTTGCCCGTGTACTCACAAGCAAAGAGATTATAATAATAAAAGTTTTTTTGAGAAGGGGGGGGGGACCATCAGTGGTTATGCAACACCGGTGTGTGGAAACGTACCTTACTTGTACGACCCACTAAAACCCTTTTTCCGTTTTCGCATTACAAAGTCAAAGTTCAGTGCTGATTGGGCATTTGCACTGTTCTGTTTGTTGTCCTTCCTACACGTCCGCCTCCTGCTTTACGTGGTTCTTTTAGTCTGGGATCTCGGCGTATCAGGTGTCCCAGATGCCGTCCACCAACTTTTACCGTTTCTTTGCGCGTAAGACCGTTTCGACAGAAGCGGATAGGTGTTTTCAGTTCTCTGCCTTCTCCAGCATCAGTTTCACGATATTGTCGAGAGTAAAATGTCCGATCTTCTCAGTCAGTGCTCGTCGTTCTGATTTCCACCGTTGACAGGTGAACAACGTTTGTTCCGCGTTGTATCGAATGTCTTCGCATGCCAGGAAGTTCGAATCTACGACCTTTCCTTGTTTACACAGGTAAGATTGGAAGTATCCAGGTCCAGACAGTAGCTATGTGAGGTAGTAATTTACTTCTCCATGCTCTCTTTCGATCCAAGCTTTGACACTCGGTAAAAGGTGTGTCAGACTCGTATCTCTGCTGCCATTTTTCTACTGTTGCGCTTCTCTCTTCAGCTATTTTTTTCTGCTTATTACTAGTTCCATCCTTTCTACTTCCGTAAGCAGTCTTTTCTTCGAGCCCAAATAGATCTATGGGAACTACACCGGCAATAACTAGATTTTGAAGGTGCAAATATTTCAATTAAAAATAATAAATTCCCTAGTACTGTAGGTCTGTACGATTTACTGTTTTTGAAAAATTCTACACTACAGAATCAGAAAGATATTGACAATTACGTGTATAATATAAAGCAAACAAAGGCTATCCATCGAAATTATGATCCTGACTTGCCTATTAAGAAATTTGCCAATGATATCAAAGATAAATATCCTTACATTATAAAACCGAAACTTAAGCCACATGATATCAAAGATAAATATCTTTCCATTATAAAACCGAAACAAGCCACCTGTAGGAGCAAGATCTGGTACGCAAACTTCCGCTATGCTGAGAAATGTAATCACTAGAAATATGGTAAGGAGGGGAAAGGGAATGACAATGATGAAATATTCATCAAAGCACGTAGACTACAAATATTTTGATGACTACAATGAAATAGTTGAAAGATTGAAATTACTTTTGAGTTCAAAGAATGCTGGTAGTTCTGCTCATAATAACGATATAATCCTATAAATGTAGCATTTACTCCGCAACTACTCAGTTTATATCATGCCTATCAACAAGCTTAATCAACATTTTCTCACTATCGTCGAAACTACACCTCAGGATGTTCCATTTTACATATGTCAACCATCTAAGTATCATAGTAAATGTAAACTTTACAATCATGGAAAAAACAACTCAAATTTAAGTAAAACTAATTATGTATTAGATGTTTTGACCTCTGTGTACACTTTTCCGATAACCGGAAAGGTTGAAAGTATTCAATGCTATCCATCACCTTTATTTGTTTCATATGAAAATCATAACAACCCCATTAATCAGTTACTAGAAAATCAAATTGTAACTAAAGGAGATAGAATAGGGTTTGAACTTCATTCCCGAGGGTCGATTAGCTATGTCCAATTTGTTATTCAAGTTCCTCTAGAAACAAAGTGTATAAATACACATTTATTCAGTGTTAGTTTTATTTTAAATATGCCTCTCAACAAGTTCAATGAACATTATTTGAGTCTGGCTGAACTAACTGCTCCATTTTATATTTGCGACTCATTTGATTATTACGTTGAATGTCTAGTTCGTTTGAGAGGTGAGAAGAAACAAAGTTTGAATAAAGAGTATTATGTATTAAATAATAGGGGTATTGCTTTCAAATTTCCGTTTGCTTGCATAATTGAAAGTGTATCACATTATACAGCAGACGCAGTGGTGCTAATAAATAATATTGAATCTAAATTCAATCAACTATCTACCTAAAATATTATAAAAGGAGATATAATGAAGTTTAAATTGGGAACGCCACCTACTATCTGCATTGAACTAATGTTACAGTGTCCGTTGGTAAAAAATGTCTAAAGCACTAGCAGTACAAGAATTACATGCTCCAGCTCGAATTAATTACAGAAAACGACATGTTATTGTGAAGGGTCTACACGATTTGATACAGGCAGACTTGGCCATTATGGCACCACATGCCAAAGAAAACAAGGGATATAATTATATTTTAGTTCTAATCAATGCATTTAGTAAATATGTTTGGGTGGAACCTGTCTACAACTCTACAACGGGTGAAATACCCAGTAAAATAATTGATAAAAATTCCAATTATATTGTTGCATTCAACAACAATAAAACCTATAAAATTATTACAGTTTCCTGTAAAATTTTCGTATTTAGTAAAGCGTGTTACCAACAGATATCAAAGAATATATATTATTCTACGCTTCACAACTAAGTTTTGAAAAATATTTTTCAAAAACAGTGTGACCGTTCAACGAAGAAATAACAACTACTTCCCGGGCTACATGCCCCGACAGACATTGAATTACACTTCTAAGTCAAACGGGGTTGGTAAATCTACAAGATTTAAACCAACCATTCTGGTTTGCAACTAGAATAGACAACATAACTTGTAGACCGATTTCGGCGTATTGCGCCTCATCAGTACAAGGTATATGGTATCGTCCGAGAGTTAATCCCGGACTGAAATGACTCTATAATCAACAACTATACATATCTTCCAGTTACGGAAATGTTTTAGTTGCGATAATAGCGACACCTCACCTCCAAGTCACAAACCAAAATTCCAAATTTGACAACAAGCCCGATAGCTTGAAACATATAGAATTATCACAGTTTCCTGTAAAATTGTCGTATTTAGTAAAGCGTGTTACCAACAGATATCAAAGAATATATATTACTCTACGCTTCACAACTAAGTTTTGAAAGATATTTTTCAAAAACAGTGACCGTTCAACGAAGAAGAAACAACTACTTCCCGGGCTACATGCCCCGACAGACATTGAATTACACTTCTAAGTCAAACGGGGTTGGTAAATCTACAAGATTTAAACCAACCATTCTGGTTTGCAACTAGAAGAGACAACATAACTTGTAGACCGGTTTCGGCGTATTGCGCCTCATCAGTACAAGGTATATGTTATCGTCCGAGAGTTAATCCCGGACTGAAATGACTCTATAATCAACAACTATACATATCTTCCAGTTACGGAAATGTTTTAGTTGCGATAATAGCGACACCTCACCTCCAAGTCACAAACCAAAATTCCAAATTTGACAACAAGCCCGATAGCTTGAAACATATAGAATTATTACAGTTTCCTGTAAAATTGTCGTATTTAGTAAAGCGTGTTACCAACAGATATCAAAGAATATATATTACTCTACGCTTCACAACTAAGTTTTGAAAGATATTTTTCAAAAACAGTGACCGTTCAACGAAGAAGAAACAACTAATTCCCGGGCTACATGCCCCGACAGACATTGAATTACACTTCTAAGTCAAACGGGGTTGGTAAATCTACAGGATTTAAACCAACCATTCTGGTTTGCAACTAGAAGGGACAACATAACTTGTAGACCGGTTTCGGCGCATTGCGCCTCATCAGTACAAGGTATATGTTATCGTCCGAGAGTTAATCCCGGACTGAAATGACTCTATAATCAACAACTTTACATATCTTCCAGTTACGGAAATGTTTTAGTTGCGATAATAGCGACACCTCACCTCCAAGTCACAAACCAAAATTCCAAATTTGACAACAAGCCCGTTAGCTTGAAACATATAGAATTATTACAGTTTCCTGTAAAATTGTCGTATTTAATAAAGCGTGTTACCAACAGATATCAAAGAATATATATTATTATACGCTTCACAACTAAGTTTTGAAAAATATTTTTCAAAAACAGTGACCGTTCAATGAAGAAGAAACAACTACTTTCCGGGCTACATGCCCCGACAGACATTGAATTACACTTCTAAGTCAAACGGGGTTGGTAAATCTACAAGATTTAAACCAACCATTCTGGTTTGCAGCTAGAAGGGACAACATAACTTGTAGACCGGTTTCGGCGTATTCCGCCTCATCAGTACAAGGTATGTGTTATCGTCCGAGAGATAATCCCCGACTGAAATGACTCTATAATCAACAACTATACATATCTTCCAGTTAAGGAAATGTTTTAGTTGCGATAATAGCGACACCTCACCTCCAAGTCACAAGTGTAATTCAATGTCTGTTGGGGCATGTAGCCCGGGAAGAAGTTGTTTCTTCTTCGTTGAACAGTTACTGTTTTTGAAAAATATTTCTCAAAACTTAGTTGTGAAGCGTAGAATAATATATACTCTTTGATATCTGTTGGTAACACGCTTCACTAAATACGACAATTTTACAGGAAACTGTAATAATTCTATGTGTTTCAAGCTAACGGGCTTGTTGTCAAATTTGGAATTTTGGTTTGTGACTTGGAGGTGAGGTGTCGCTATTATCGCAACTAAAACATTTCCGTAACTGGAAGATATGTATAGTTGTTGATTATACAGTCATTTCAGTCCGGGATTAACTCTCGGACGATAACATATACCTTGTACTGATGAGACGCAATACGCCGAAACCGGTCCACAAGTTATGTTGTCCCTTCTAGTTGTAACCAGAAAGATTGGTTTTAATCTTGTAGATTTACCAGCCCCGTTTGACTTAGAAGTTGAATTCAATGTCTGTCGGGGCATGTAGCCTGGGAAGTAGTTGTTTCTTCTTCGTTGAACGGTCACTGTTTTTGAAAAATATTTTTGAAAACTCAGTTGTGAAGCGTAGAATAACATTAAAACCATCGATCCCAAACCAGGAGAATTTAAAAAAGGTGAGTATGATCGCATCAGCAAATATCGACAAGTGTTTAAAAAATGATACACTCCCAACTGGACTACTGAGGTTTTCAACGTTAAATTTGTTAAACTCACCAATCCCACTACTCACATTTTGGAAGATGCGAAAAAAGAAGATACTCGAGGGGCATTCTATTCAGTAGAGCTACAAAAAGTGAAATATCCGGACGTTTTTCTAATTGAAAAAGTGTTGAGAAAAAAAGGTGATCAGTTATTAGTTAAGTGGCTTGGAATGAACTCTCAATCATGGATAAATAAAAATAATATTGTATAAATTGTAATATTTTTGAATAAAAACGTATACGTTATACTTTTGTTTCATTGGGAGATAAAACAGAGTCAATTTACATTATTTATTCGTTGATGTACTATAATATTTCTGTGACTTACATATAATATAGGATTAATAATAATAGCAGCTTCCTGTATTCTTCGTTGAAATCTCAAGTCATCGTGATATCTCACTTCGCATTTCCGGGTGCTTTTGTAAGCAAAAGCCCAGGTGATCAATATTGAACCTCATTCTCCAACATATGAGGATATTTATAAATCAATTCCAGAGCCAAGCTGTATGTATATATTTATATTTATATTTATATTTATATTTATATTTATATTTATATTTATATTTATATTTATATTTATATTTATATTTATATTTATATTTATATTTATATTTATATTTATATTTATATTTATATTTATATTTATATTTATATTTATATTTATATTTATATTTATATTTATATTTATATTTATATTTATATTTATATTTATATTTATATTTATATTTATATTTATATTTATATTTATATTTATATTTATATTTATATTTATATTTATATTTATATTTATATTTATATTTATATTTATATTTATATTTATATTTATATATTTCACAGTCCATTATATGGAGAGCTGAGTTCACAATGTTCTCACTATCCACACCAAGTTTTAAAATTTTAAAACAACTATAAAATTGTTGATTCTTCAGTAGCTCCAAGTGATACGTTATTAACGAATGCAATTTCCATTGTTCTATTATACAATTCTACAATCGCATAGGACTATCGCGTGAAATACTAGAATTTTCGAGAGTTGAGAAAGACTCTAGAGGGTGTCAATTTGAAAACGAACGGCAGTATTGCAGTATTGGAGATAGATTCCTTCTGACGTGTTGCATTGGAGTTAGTATATATTAAAAATGTACATAGACTAGTTCCGATATCACATTTTTGGAGATAGTATAGTGTGCGTGAGGACATATGTTTTTTCTGATCTGGAATCTATAAGTTAGTACACCGCGAGTGAAAATAGACTTGTTCTGACGAGTGAATCGTGAGATAGAATCCTAGTAAAGTGGATATAAGTTTGTTCTGACTTGAAAAATGCCAATTAGTATATGGTGCTTGTGGACATAGACTTTTTCTGTCGTGATTTATTGTGACGTTAAGCCAAAATGAATAGACCAAGATCCCATAAGATTGTGGAAATGGTTCTGAATAAAAGTGTAAACACTATAAACCACTTATCATGTAAGTAAAACTGCCAAACAATTTCATAAATACGTGACACACTGACGTGACATGACTAAAAAATATTGGCTCTCAGCACATTTTAGAGAAAACTTATTTTTTGTAACCTTCGATGTGATAGACCGATGTGCCAAGTTAAAATAAATGTTATTCTATCAAATGGGATGGCAAAATTATGGTATTTTCATTGTTTAAGTAATAATACATCAAACACCGACAAATTATTTTTTCCTTGGCGATTTTACCAAAAATTAACATAAGCCGGATTTAATACTGTTGGTACATTAAGTATTTAAATAATGGAAATATCCTAATATACTCACACATGGGCGTAAGGCAAATTAATACTTATAATCCCAAAGATAAATCCGCTCATGTAGCAGCTGATGTAGCAACTTCAACACTACGTCAGTCAAACAGTTTTAGATTAATAAAATAAAATAAATTTATTTAAAGGTGATATTACGAACCTAGATTGGATAAATGAAGCTGGAACTCGAGTCGAAAAGAAGAATGAAGATCTTCATTTCAAGATAAACTCTATTGTGAATTGTGCCGATTTGGAGATTCCCTCTTATTTGTTGTGTTCAGAAACCTCAACTTCTAGAAATGAGAAAACTTTTCTATCTTCAATTGATTTTAGTTGTATTAACCTTTTTTTCTCCGGAAGTTTGGTTACCAACTTGGAAGATCAAACACGTACTTCGAAAGTGACCTTTTCAGCGAATAAGTACTTTGAAACAAGGATGTTATGTGAACCCGAATGTGAACCTAGTACATCTGGTATAATAGCAGAAAGGTCAAAAATATTTAAGGTTTCAAGTGTACCTTCTCAAACGCTATTAGAGGATTTAAAAATTAGTTCGTCCGAGTCCGATCCATTTGGTGGAGACGATGAAGATGGTGACCCTGATTTTCAGTTACCAGAAGGTTCCAGAAACAAAAATATTTCAATAAAAATATTTCTAACGATCGGGAATCTGATTCTGAAAGCACGACCTCAGAAGGAGTACAGAAGAAAAAATCAAGAAAACGGGAAAGAGAACCAGAACTCTTGAAGAGAAATATGATTAAAACGTCTAGAAACAGCGTCAAGTCCTATGTAAATTGGAAAGGTAATCGAGTGGCTGAAAGAAAAGTAAAAGATCCTTGTGGTTGCAAATTGAAATGTTTTAAGGAAATCTCTTAACGATGCAGTCCAAGATTTCAATCTCAAACGGCTTTATTTAAGCCTGATTCCACTATCTAAAAAAAAAGTACGACCATTCAAAATTTCTTTGTGATAAAAAGGTTATACTTAATGTTTATCATGATTTTTTCAAATATTTGCCGTTTAGTGAAAATAAGCAAAGATCATACAATGAAACTGACGACGAGTGAGTGACGACCAAATAAGATTTCGGGAAATATTTCATATTTTACTTTTTTGTTAGTTTAATGTTCGCTTGTTTCTTCGTGAACAAACATCACATAAGGTGTTATTATATTTGATGACAAAAGGTAGCGACCAAAAATATGATTTTTAGAAATATTTTAGTTTTTGAATATGTTTTATTGTTTTGTTCTTATTGTTTAAGTGTTTAAGTTCCAAGAATACTATTTGTTATCTTTTTTAAACTAACTTCTTGTTCCACTTTAATAAATCCGAACTATACTATGTCACAAAAAACAAAATCATTGCATTCTATCTTTGCACATAGCATAGTTTAAATTTAAGTAAGTATACTATGTCCACCATTTTCTGTAACTTGAAGAACGCCGCAATCCTAAGTAGTGCACTATATAATCAATCATCTTGCAAGACGTTATAAATTTTATTAACTTAAATATCAACTATCAATTTTTCTAGAACCAAAAAAATCTTCTCCTGTAAAAATTATAAATAGAAAGAATTTTATTAGCAAGATTCACAAAATCAATATATGCAAGTGCAAAATAAAATTCTCTGAAAGATTCTAAACATATAAAAAATTAAAAAGCAAAAGTAGTTTTGTTGTCCTTCCTACAGGTCGACCTGAAGACATAGTTCAACTGTGAAAGATTCTAAATTTAGAGCTTAATCTAGGTCTTATTGAACTGAACTTCTTTATATATTCTTCTATTTAGAAATTAACTGGTAATTTGTTGAAAGGTCTAATATAAGCATAATCTGTTGAGTATGTTATTGACTCTATGGATATGTTTGAGCTCATTTCTTCAACTACTAATGTAAATTGAATATTTGTATGTATATTATTGATACGATTGACATATTAACTTGTTTCGTAGGTAGTGAATGACAATAAGATATATTTTTCAATTATATTAATGCTTTATAATTATTCATAATTACGACACAAGCTACGCGATACGTTTCGTACCATTAATGTCTTAATTACACGTTTCACAAAATAATCTCGAAAATAATAAATGTGATGTGAGATTGTACAACAAACTACAGAAATACATCAATTGTGATTTCAATAAGTATACACGGAGGAGATTGCATTCGTTTGTGAAAGATTTCTTTAAGACTTATTGTTTTTACAGGGTCTTTAAGTTCATTAGTATTATTATTCAGTTTTGTTCATTAGTTTTATTTAAGTTCATTGGTTTGTTAATAATTGAGTAACATGAATTTAAGTTGATATATCACATTTTCTTCTATATATTTTGTTTGTTACAAAATTAACACATATAATTATTTGTATTTTGGAAGTTTTCATACTGGGGATTGTGGATTTTATGTCATATTATTCTCAATGTGGAATTGTGAAATTCTGACCGTGAAATTCATGTAAGGACGTCAATAAAGCTATCTGGGTGTCTCAGTGGGTATTTAACTTTTCGTATGCGCTCTGTACCGACCTTGTACAAGCTAAGCAGCGCATGTCACGACGATTAGGGAGCAGACGAATGCGGATTTTAGTCACCATGGAGCAGTGGTCGGGATGCGCATCCTGCTGTCATGCTGGAGGCATATTTTAAGGCGAACGAGTCCTATATCCTAGCTCGACGTCGGTTTTTTGCTCACTTCAACATTCGGCGCATAGCATATGCCCCATCGATTAATCTTGTTAAATCGTGGGTGCAACGATTTCGAGAAACAGGAAGTGCAAGAAATAAACAATACCGCCCCATACCGCAGCAATATCTATGCATGCCGTTCGGGAGTTGTTTCCAGGCACGCTTATTTCGCTGACAGGTGACATTCCTTTTCCGGATCTCACACCTCTGGATTTTTTTCGTGGGGATACCTAAAGTCTGTCGTGTACACAAACACTCCTGTCAACTTCCAAGAATTAAAGGATCTCATTCGCTAAGAAATTAACAACATTCCAGCGGCAATGTGTCAACGCGTCTATGCAAATTTCAGGGCCAGATTGGAGGAGTGCTACGTACGCGACGGTCAGCATTTAGACGATGTTGAGTTAAAAAAATGAAATCCGCATATATTGTTTGTATTTTGGTGATAATAAAAGTAGTACATCACTTTCATTCGCCGAGTATTATTCATTCAAAAACTGAAATACACACTGAGACACCCTTTATGTATACTTATACATTGGTGCTGATACCGCAAAAGAATGTTTCAGCCCTTCCTTGCCGGTTCATCTGATATTCCATTTCCTTATATTCCAGTGTGTCCTGGGAACCGCAGTAATGCTGCAGTTAAAGTAGCTCTATCATCGGCACCAGTTTGCGAAGGATAGTGAGACAAACTGGCAAAAATATCACCATTCTGTCAGCAATGGACTTCAGTACCCTACAGAAAATAATATTATTCGAAAACGAAAAATATTTCTGTACTTTCACAAAGAAAGATGACCAATTTCACAATATATTTCATCGGTTGTTGGAATAGTCTGTTAAGTGTTTTGAATATTTCAGAATGAAATCTGAGACATTTTGTATCTATTCCTTCCACAACGCGTTTCTTCTGAACACCAATTTCATTACATTAACAGTATCGGCCATATTGACTAAATATGAAACAGCAGGCATGACCTGGCGTGCACTTTCGGAAAAAAACAAATTTATTTGTTTTCGTCATCTGTCTTCCAATGTAATATTTATTCGGCAGAGTACTACGGTGATACTGTGACCACCTCCACAACAAAACACCTTTTTGTTATTTGGCTGACCTTGGGCGTATACGATGATACTGTTCTCGCCCAGTTTGTTGAGTTTTTCTAGGTATACCATTTTAGAACTGATCACCCAAGAACGCAGTGCTTTGATGGCTGCTTGACAACCCGACATGATGATATTCATTCGCCTTCAATCTATTTCATCAATATTGAAAAGTGCACTTCTCCATGGCATGCATTCCCGATTGCAATGTGCTTGGGGTTTTTCCTGTTTGGTTCCTGGCCCGTACATTCACATATCATTTCCTCCCATTGCTTTAATGCCTTCTGCATACAATTGTATGGAATTCTGCCCAAGTCTGGCAATCAACCACGCATGTGTAGAAGCTGCCAGCAGACCACAAGGGACATACTTTATATTCGTTGAAAACACACTATCCATACAGATAAAATAAACTATGAACATTTTTTTAAAGAAGCTGGCCAACAAATTTGGATTTGTTACCACCCACACTTTTCACTACAACTACCATCTGTATACTAATTACGAATATTGATTCTAGACTCCGCTACTATGGTCCTATGATACGCCCAGTGTCGCTGATAGTTATGGGTTAAGAAGCCAATTTCGATTATTCCCATGAATGTTGTAGTCTCGAATAACGAAAATATCACAGACTAATCAATAATACATGCTATCAACTCATCTGCAGGTTCAATTCCCAAAAATCTGAAAGGTAGCTTCAAACAATCGTATTTATGGAGAATAGCTTCATCTACAACTCGATATTGTTGAAAACTGAGAAAGATAAAAAGTTTATCCTGATACTGCATTGAGTCAGTCTTCTTTGAGGTGGGGTTGATTGGGGATATAAAATGGCCTGCAATTGAGAAGAGATTATTGGAGGAAAGGCTGGAGTGAATTGAAGAGCGTAATATTAGAATGTGATCCGAAAAATTTGCCGGAAGTGTAATTAATTAGAGTGTGTTCATACCAATAGTGAAGTTGTCCAAAATGGATTATTCAAGGGTATCCATGAACAAACAATACATATTTATGTCCTGATTTTAAATGCTGGTAAACTACGGTCCGTACGCAATAACATATTTCGTAGAATTCTGATTTGTTCATGTCACCCGATTTGAAATGAAAGGTCGCGAGCAAAAAAAGAAACGACGCTGGCAGTTTTTCGAGGATAAATAGAACTGATCAAGATGTGATACAGTATGAAATTAACAAGATATATGAAGAGCAAAGCGTGCCCACAACGAATAGTTTAATGAAGAGGCTCCAAACTGATTGAATTCAATATAGAGGTTTCAGATCCAGAGATATTTACAAAAGACAAGTCTCAATGGAATCCAGTATAGTAATGGAGTTGCGACTGAAATATTTGCAGTGATAATGGCCGAACAGAAACGACACCATACAAATGTAAAAAAGTTATGACTTTACAGGCTGGATCATTTCCGACAAAGGCATATTAGCCCTCAATCCTTTTATCAATGATCAAGGACTTTGCGTCGGAGGCCATTTGCGACATGCAAACGTTCCCGAGCCTCATAAGGTCATAAGCATCCCATACTCCTCCCTGCTAAAACCCACATAGTTTTTCCCTCCTGCTCAAGAGAGAGCACGTCAAATTGGGACACGCTGGTGCCCAATCAGTTCTTGCTAACGTTCGTTTGCAATATTGGCCCCTGAATGGAATCTGGGACGTAAAAAGAGTAGTTCATGAATGTATGACTTGTTTCCGTTTCCGAGCTGTTTCTGCTCAACAAATTATGTCCGATTTGCCATCAGACCGAGTCACTCCTTCCAGACCCTTTGAAAGGGTAGGCATTGACTATGGTGGCCCTTTTTTTATAAAATCCTCACGCCTTCGAAAAGCTCCTACCACAGTCCTCCCTATCCACCAAAGCATTCCTTTCAACTCTGAAGCGTTTCATTTCACGCAGGGGCGTTCCTACCGTCATCTACAGTGACAACGCTACCAATTATGTAGGCGCAAGAAATCATTTGAAAGAGTTGCGTGAAATCTTCGATGATTCCGATTTGTCCGATCACATCAAAAGTTTTCGCTTCTGAAACCAGTTTCGAATGGAAATTCATTCCTCCTCGCAGCCCCCATTGGGGAGGTCTATGGGAATCCGCTGTCTGTGGTGCCAAAAGACACCTATACCGTACCGTTGGAAACGCTCAGCTCACCTTCGAGGAGTTGAGTACCGTTCTCGCCCAAATTATAGATAGAAAATGGCCTGTTGGAAAAAGGAAAGGTTGGAGTGAATTTAAGAGCGTAATATTAGTATGTGATCCGAAAAATTTGCCGAAAGTGTGCTTAATTAGAGTGTGTTCATACCAATAGTGAAGTTGTCCAAAATGGATTATTCAAGGGTATCCATAAACAAACAATACATATTATTTATGTCCTGATTTTAAATGCTGGTAAACTACGGTCCGTACTCAATAACATATTTCGTTGAATTCTGATTTGGTCATTTAACCCGATTTGAAATGGAAGGGCACGATAGGAAACATTACTTTTGAATAATTAAAACTGGAAAATTGAAATTGTTGAAAGTATATTATGTACGTTGGTGAAAATCATTGCAATAGTGGTTGGTAGTGAAGATTATTTAAAACGGAGACGTGAATTGAATTCAATTTAAGAAAACCTTTTTTTTCAGTTACCAAAAGTAATCAAAAATATTCACATATAAATAAAGTAGGAAAATATATTTATAGTCAGTCTAGAAAGTATCCGGAATTTAATCTTTCTCCTAATTTTAACATATTTATTTTTTGTAACATCTTAAGACGAAAGAAATAAAAGTAGATTGTGTCGATAGAGGGCCAAGGCCAAAATTACATGACAATATCTGCTATCACATATTGTTGATTGCAAGCAGGCTTAAGTTTTGTGTAATAATGGCACAACTAGAAAAAAGGAAATTGGTGGAATATTTGTATACTAAAGGTGTTGAAAACGTTAAAGAATTAATGGTCTTGACCGAACTCGGAAAAAGTGCAGTATATGAGACAATAAAGTGGATAAAGCATGGGAGAGATATGAGGCATGGTCCAGTTTCGGGAAGACACTGTAAGATTAGCGGAAACAATTTAAATGCTTTAGGACGACAAAATCCGCGCCTAGGTTTTTTTGAAAATTGGCTAACAGATTTAAAAATCAACGAAGAATAAACGTGTGTCCAGAAACTGTCCGCTAGTCACTGAAAAGACAAGGCTGCATATCAAGGCAACCAAAGAAAGTCCCTGCAATGACACATTCACAAACGCAACGAAGAATAGATTTTTGTAAATGTCTTCGAGAAGATAACTTTGGTAATGTTTTTATATCAGACGAAAGTTGTTTTCAGCTTGGTGCAAATCACCTAAAAATCCTATCAAGAGAACAAGTTACTGTTCAAATTTCCCACTAAAAAAATGGTTTGGGGAGCAATATCTGTACGTGGTGCCACACTTCTTTGTATAGTTTGATGGTACCGTTAATGGTGAAATTCTAAATGGTTTCCTTCTAGAAACGGCTCATGCTTTATATCGAGAGGGCTGGCGGTTACAGCAGGATAATGCAAGATGCCATATTTCTGCATATACTGCAGCTTGGATGCAAGAACAAAACTTGACAACAATTCCATGGTCAGCAGCTTCACCAGATCCCAGTCCCATTGATACATATGGGGACTAATGAAGAACGAGCAGCGCCACGAAATAAAAAAGATTTGATTCGATAAGTTTTACAAGCCTGAACCACCATCACCGAACATTATAGCGTTGATCTAGTTTCGGGTTTGCCTGAACGTTTAATTGAGTGTTTAGAGTTAAATGGAGGTCGTATAAGTAAATGAGATGAATTATCTGTTATAATTGCTTTAATTTAAATAATAAAATTATATACCGAAAAATTATAATTGTGCTTTCTGTTTTCCGGATACTTTCTAGACGAACTATATTATGATAGACTAGAATTATATATCTTACTTGTAAGAAGTATAGAAAAAGCACAATTGCTTTACTTTTGCTGATGACACCATTCTGTTCTATACAAGTACAATTTAAGGGAACTGGTTGATAAGGAATAAGCTGTAAAAATTTGAAAAATTAATGATATGCTGTCTATACAGAAATATATGAATTCAGTTGATTTTCACATAAAAATAGGAAATGAAAATATAAATAAGGTGAGAACATACATTGAAGCCAACATATACAACAATTAGAAAAAATCATTGGTGTACTTTACCAATGTAGGGATTACTAAGACCATAAGACATTGAAACTAATCGGTGACACTTATACAGTAATAGATAAAACACAGATGATTCAAAATAGTGTAGTGAAAGTTTTGTGCAAGTTCAGTTACAGAGCGTCAACAGATATATATTTTGTGTACTTATGTATTTCACTATTTCTGACTTTGCACCGTGTTTGCTTTAGGAAATAAACTTTTGTAAATTGAAATTTTTGTATTGATGAAATAAAGTACTTAAAAAAATGATTTTCTCGTATGATAGGAATTATTTAAATGTGTGAAGTCCTCGAATGTTTAGCATAAAACTGTGATTCACTTTTACTTGTCTTCTCACTAATGTAGTTGTAAAGATTAATAGCAAGTATTTAGGACACATCATTTCATATAGTTTGTAAAACATACCACAGTTCCAAACACCATCAAACGCTTTAGTAATGTCTAGAAAAATAGCAGCACTATGTTTTCATCATAGTCTAGAAGTTTGCATATTTGATGAAAGGTTCAATAGTGAATGTATAGTTGAGCATTTTCTATAAAACCAATCTGGTATCAAGATATATATGTATTTTCTGATATCCTTCAGTTATAATTGTTTTGTTTTCGAAATTTTTTGCCAGAATAGACAAAATTTACTCATAGTCCTATAAAGCCTATTGGTAAATCAAGCAGTACATATTAAGTATCCTAACTACCTTATTTTAACTTTAACAGTGAACTTATTACTCATAGTACCTAAGCTAGGATTACAGGCCATAGGATAGGTAGGTATCAAGTTAGAGACAAAATACTGATTGTACCTCCCAACAATGTTTAATGATCGACGGATTGTACACTTTATATTCAGGTGAAAGAAGTTAGATAGTGTGTAGTAAATAACTTCTCGTGCAACTCTCTGTATATTTAATATTTTCATAATTTCTTCTTGTAAAGGCTTGAACAGTTCGGAAGCAATAATCTTTTCGTTCATTTCATGGAAAATAACCCAAAATATTAGATATTATTAATTTTGTAATTGTTTTATTACTTCTTATTAATAGGACCAAATTTGTGTTTAATGGACCCTGTTATTAGGGCTTATAACTATTGGTTATTTATCTATACATACCTATGTTTTCAAACTGTATTTCTGCTAGTTGCAAAATATGATGCTTTAATTTTAAATTATTCGAACGCCATTTAATATAGTACATTTGGAGTGGCACGTCCTCTGCCATGACCAGAAAGTGAAATACTTGGAGTTCGATCTCCTTGTATAGTAGGAACCTACTGAAACTTATTGAAACCAATGGTTTTAATATAGTGTAAAAATCATATATTATTTATGTCGCAAATAATATAGAACTAATGCTTAGTTCACACGATAGCGACAGTGATATTGATATAATAAGTGAGTAAATATAAATAATAGCTGCTTCGTATTTGTGTATTTATAATGATAGTTTGTAGTTGCGCATTTGAAAATAAATAAAATTTGTTTATGTTTTCATTTAATGATAGTCATTCACGTCACCTTAGGTATGAACGGATTTTACTGTTACAGTGGAAGCAGTGTTATATGGAATGTACACCAAAAACTATTCTTCTCAACAACCCGCTGTAGAAGAAGGTGTAGGATAGGATCGCTGGTTTTATCGTAAATGATATGTTGAAAAATTATCTTCTCTCTACATTTGGTAGCGACTAGAAGTATCTAGTGAGAACTGTCAAAATAAGTTACTAAATTTTTAATGAAAGCTCGAAGGACCAGTGACTAATATCACGAAACTGTGGAAGTAAAATAGTTACAATGAAAAACATTTTCCTGCAAAAATATTTTTATTATAATGAATTGAATCGATGGAGCAGGCAGGAATCATTGCAATTAATACTACCGTTAGAACCGCACGTGCTGGTAAACGTCACATACAATGGTTCTTGGACTATAATGTAAACTTTCAATATATATACAATGTGAAACTATACAATTATAAATGTTCAGAATCGAATACACACAATATACACAACAGTTGGGAAAAAGTTGGGAAATGTACACTAACAACCATCCAGGGGATAGGTAGGGGAGCTAATTGTATTATAGGTCGAACATATTCACCATCTGCCGTTTTTACACGTGCAGCGCGGACTTGCCAGTTAACAACTCTATTATCCTGGAAAGTGGCCAATTTAAAGGAGGGCGATCCTCAGATTGAATAAGGACTAACTGATTGACAGCTAAGTTTTTTTTTCGGTTGATGCCATTTGCGTCTATGCTGCAGGCGGTGCAGATAGTCTACAGACCATTTTCTCCAAAATTCCTGTTGCAGCTTGGAACATACATTCCAGTGCGAAAGTCTATTTAAGGCTGTATTAAAAAGATTCTTTTCAGGATAAGAAGTGAGGGGAGCACCGATCAGAAAGTGTCCTGGAGTAAGCGGCAACAGATCATTAGGGTCGTCAGAAAGGCGGTACAAAGGGCGGCTATTTAATAGAGCTTCGATTTGGATTAGCAAAGTAGACAGCTCTTCAAAGGTCAGACAAGTGTTTCCAGCAGTCTGTTTAAATGGGACTTGGCACTTTTCACGACCGCCTCCCACAGACCACTCCAGTGTGGAGATCTGGGAGGAATAAGTTTCCAATCAATTTCAATGGAAGGAAGAAAAGCCTGAATTTCATGGCGATTATCTTCAGACTTTAAGAATTTAGACCAGTCTCGTAATTGGTTACGAGCTCCAATAAAGTTGGTGCCGTTGTCTGAATAAATCAGAAGCATTTCCTCGACGTCCAATGAACCTTCTAAGGGATGCAATAAATGCTTCGGTAGACAAATCGGAGACTAGTTCGATATGAATGGCCTTTGTCACTATGCATACGAATATAGCAATATATGCTTTAGTAGTGGGGGCTTTCCTTTGCCTGGAGGAGCGAATCAGGATTGGCCCGACGAAACATATCCTGGTTTTAGAAAATGTACGAGCTACTTTAAGTCTATCAACTGGAAGAGGAGCCATGATCTGAGATGCAAACTGAGCGTTGAATCTATAGCAAATAATACATTTTTTAATGATAGTTTTAATTCTTCGAGTGCCGTTTAATGGCCAATATCGAAGACGAAGGTTTCCAAGAACATTTTGAGCTCCGCTATGACCCAGACGCCTATGTTCTTGATCAATTAGTGGATCAACGACGTGATCATTCTCTGGGAGTAAAATGGGGAATTTCTTGTCAAAATGTAAATTGGAGAATTCAAGACGACCTCCTACTCGGAGTATACCGTCCTTATCAAGGAAAATGTTAGGTGGAAGCAATTGAGGATTGGAAATTGACTTTTTATTTTGTAGCAGTTTGATTTCTTCAGAAAAAGAATAAGACTGGACTTGTCTTATAATAAAGTCATGGGCATTACGAAGCTCCTCTACAGACAAAAAACTTTCTATAGTAGAGACTTTCATTTGAAATTTGCGGACCCATTTAAACATAAAAGCAATTTTCGAGAATACGGTTTTCCAGGATTCCTCTGGCAATTTAGTAATTGGAAGAGATACTTTGGGACGCTCGGGTACCTCGTCTAGGAGTTCGAAAGAATCAATAGAGCTGAAATCATTATCATTATTATTTTTCCTTTAACTATTAAGGGATTAACTACACCCAGAGGGTCAAAACAAAAGAAATAAAAGCTAAGATACTACGTTTAGTTAGAACAGTAGGTTCTTGTACATTCGAAGTACGAATAAGCAGAAGATCAAAAATAGGACTCCATTTTAACCCCAGTGTTTTACTTGGAGAGTCATCTATATTGAGGTCTATTTCATTGGAAACAGATTGAGAAATAGAGGATAAAAATTCGGCGGAGTTGGATTGCCATTTATATAGCTTGAATCCATGTTTATTTAAAACAGTGTCAAGTTCAGAATAGATTGCTTTCAAATCTGAAAAGGTATTAGTACCGGATAAAATATCGTCCATATAGGTTTGCTTGAGAAGCGCGACCTGAGCTTTCGGAAACTCAGGATTTTTCTCTGCTATGTCTTTTAGGACACGCGTGGCCAAATATGGGGCACAGTTTTGCCCAAAGCTAAGACTTGACAGTTGGATACAAGTGGAGGGATCAGGAGGGTTATCTCTCCAGAAGAAATTTTGAAAATGGCGTTGTGATGGATTTATATCTATGAATCTGTAAATCATTTGAATATCTGCACAAAGAACAAATTTAAAACAACGGAATCTGCATAATATATCGAAAAGGTTATCCTGTACTTGATAGCCTTTTGAGGTTAGGTCATTCAAGGACACCCCGGTATCAGTACGAGCACTAAAATCGAAAACTACTCCAACAGGGGTTGAACTGTGTTCGCGTATCACAGCTCTATGAGGAATGAAATATTTAAATTCATTAGTAGGATGATTATAAAAACATAAAGGAATCACTTGCGCGTGATTTAAAGTAGGGTATTTAACTATAACATTTCTATAGTCCCGTAAGAGAGTAGAGTTAGAATTAAATTTTTTTTCTAGTGTAGAAAATCGTTGACGTGCCATACAAAATGACTGACCCAATTTTGTAGGTTTGTTTTCAAGAAAGGGCATATCGACCTGATAGCGACCTGAAGGTAAGATGATAGTAGTAGATTGGAATATTTGACCTGCAAATTCTTGCCTAGAGCAATGTTGTTTAGATTCAGGAATAGTTTCTAGTTCCCAGAATCTTCCCATTAGGCGGTTCAAATTATCTTCTAGATTCGATTGAACATCATGAGTGATTAAAAAAGAATGAGAAATATTTTGGTTAGATACAAAATTAACTGGGTTCCTAGGTATAGCGTATTGGTATAGCTAGGTATACCAGCAATGACGTAGCCTAGATAGGTTTCAACAAGAGAGGGGGAATTAGGCCCCATATTAATAACGTTCGATATAAGTAAATTAAAATAAATGTCTGCACCAAGCAGTAAATTTACAGGACCGGTTTTAAGGAAAGAAGGGTCCGCGAGTTCAAGTTTTATATGCTCTGGTAATTTTAGAGCTTCAGGAGATATAGAGAATAGCGGAAGATTGTTAGTAATTTGATTTATAATAGAACAAGAAACATTAAAACTGGCAGATGGCCTGACAAGAGAACTGATTTGGACATCTAGTATTTCTCCACTTTTAGTACAAGTGGTACTACCTAATCCAGAAATATTCACAATTTGTGTTCGAGAAGGTAAGTGTAAATTTTTTGCAAAAGAACTTTCAATCAAGCTCATTTGGCTACCGGAATCCAAGAGAGCTCTTGCTACAATTTGTGGCATCGGATGTTTACAAGAGCTGTGTGGGTAGAAGAACTATTTTTTTTTAGATATAGACACAGTATGAAGCGAGGTTTGCTGAGATGTGGAATTTGAATATTCAAAAAATTCATTGACTACAGGATTCCTATTTGAGGATAAAGGACTATTTACAATATGGACATTTGATTGCTGAGATTCAGTAATATTTGTCCTGAATTAAGAGGCCACGTTCCGACCTTGAACATTAACAGAAGGATTATGATCTCGATTATGATTTTGAGGTATGTTTACTGACCTCGATTGATTATCAAAGTGAAGATAAGAGTGATGTGATTTCCCACAAGTACCTGTCGTTGGGATTTAAAGATATAAATTTGGAACATCCATAAATGGAATGGCGAGAGTCTTTGCAATAGCAACAATTTGAACGAGCGCTAAACGATTGTTGTGGAGACTGATTTACACTAGCAAATAACGACATCCTATTTTTTCGGCTGTCTGTTTGTCAAGAATTAGGCTTGGAAGTATTGGGATCAAAAAGATTTAAATTTTCTAAAACGGATTGTCTCTTGTATAGAAAGTCAAAGAATTCTTCAGCGGAAGGAATGGTCCCGGAACTTCGATCATTCTCGAGTGCTTTTCGCGAATTGAAGTCAAGTTTCTGTTCGAGCAAAAATATAATCAAAGATTCAAATTTAATTTCAGACGAATGACCTGTATTATTTATTAAATCAAAAGTTTTCCGAGAGGTTATATAAAATTCTTTTGAATCGCCAGCGGTGCTTTTTGATAAGCTTTTTTGTTCTACCAATGTTTAGTACAAATAATTTAACATTTTAAAATTGTCATCATAGTTCTTTTTTAAAATATCTAAGGCTACGCTTAAATTCTGATAAGTTAGGCTTAGACTGGAAATTAAATCTAAAGGAGTGCCACGCTTTTCAAATAATAAAATTTTTCCCCATCAGATTTCAATTTTGAGTAATTGTGTACAACTGAAGAAAATAGGTCAAAAAATGCGGGCCTTTCTTGAGCGGACCCTGATAATGGTTTAATATTTATTCTTGTCAGAACCACTTTAGAAGATTGAATGTCAGAATCGTTAACCATTTTTTTCTGACGGCTTTCATTAATGGATTCAAGTTTAGCGATGGCATTTTCGAACCTATCAGCTACTATATTTTCCGAAACAGTATCGGAGTCGGTAAGATCTTCAGAAGCAAGAGAGCATATGTCAAGTTGAATTTTTTGATAGCATTCATAATTACCCGAAATATTACCAAGTTTTACATTTAACAGATAAACTTCCTCAGACCCATCAAGGCCTCTAAGAAACGTTTCGATTCTAGAAAGTTGATTTTTGCAACCTTTGCGTTTATTTTTCAAAGTAGTTAAATCCATTTCAAAGAGTTGAGACTATTATAGCACCACTAATCAGAAAATAAGATTATATTATAAAAGTTGAGCGATACCTATGTTTAGTGTAGTTATGCAAAGGATCAAATAAATGCGTAAGTATGCACACATACATATATATATATATATATATACTATATATACTAAATATTTCTAAATATCGGGGATTGCAGCCAGTAGTTATAAATGTACACTCTTCAAAGGCTTAGTGAAAGCTTTCGGTAAATTTTTTTACCTTCTTCAGTCACTTCTGAAATGAATAAAATAACAACATCTTTATGAATTAGTTGAAAAATATTAAATTAGTATTACCTTTTTTGAGATTTAAATGAAAAGCTAGCTCTTGAATAGTGTAAAAAATATAAAAAATCTTGAAACCTTCATATAAAATTATATAATATATTTAAAATTACAGACATATGTCACTTATGAGACAAGAGTTGACTTTGATATTTAATAATTTTTTTCTAATAATACATTATGTCTCTTGTCTATGTATTAAATAGTCAACTTTAATATAGATTTGTTCAATTTAGATATCTTATTATTTAAAAATAATAATTTATAGAGAAATATTTTAGGGATTATTAATTAATAACATTCATGGATAATTTCGTAGATATATGAAGATTTTTTATATATTAAAATGAATTTAAAGTAAAATTTTTTGTAAAATCGTTGTTTGTTTTATTTTTTTGTTCAAAATCTAAAATATTAGCATAAATAGTACTTCAGTTTTGAATTTCTGTTTTTTTATTCATAGACAAAGGTTCATTGTGTATATGTATCATTTCTAAAAAGCGACGTTTGTATTGATTTTTTTCACGGTCTAATAT
This sequence comes from Lochmaea crataegi, assembly GCA_947563755.1. NCBI lineage: Eukaryota > Metazoa > Arthropoda > Insecta > Coleoptera > Chrysomelidae > Lochmaea > Lochmaea crataegi. The sequence goes on along the minus strand of OX387425.1, from coordinate 43,172,744 downwards.
TTTTGTGTTTTCGAAATCTGCAATATGTCCATTATTTATACAATGATTTGCTAATGCACATGATTCTTTTCCTAGTCTTATATCACTTTTATGAGATACAATGCGGTCTTTTAGTCTTCTTTTACTTTGGCCTATATATTTATTATCAGAATTATTACGTTTTATTTCATATATTATATTAGTTTGTTCATCAGTTTTCACTTTATCTTTAGTTTCACTGAAAATTTGGCTAATAGTTTTCATAGGTTTATTAGCAACCACCCATTATCAATAATATTAACAACAATAATATAATTGAACAGCCTAAAATTAATGATAATAATAATGGAAGTTTCATTTTTTATAGTAGTATTCCATTTATTAAAGAAATAACTCCAAAAATACAAAAGATTTTAAAAGAAGAAAAGAACATAAAAATTGCTAATAAACCTATAAAAACTATTAGCCAAATTTTCAGTAAAACTAAAGATAAAGTGAAAACTGATGAACAAACTATATATATATATATATATATATATATATATATAAAAATATTAAAGAACGTTAGAAACTCCAGATCAATTAGTAATCCTGTAGGACAATGTTATTCTTAAAATAGTTTTCGTTCCAAGTAAAATGAATTGAATCATGGGTATACCCTAATATTTCAGAAATGCATTTCTCGACCAAACAACCAATTGTCTGAAACAGATAAGTAAAGTATCAAAATGTCACGTAGTCTTCGAGGCCACGAAAGGGGAAAGAAAATTTTATGAACGATTTGAGATTTAGTTTCTAGAAAATAGCTGAAGTATTCACTTGAGCCAAATAAATCTATTAAAATATAGTGTGTATTGTGGTGCATATCAGGAGTTAAATAGGTGAGTCTCTCTCACAGAGTAATTCATTTCTGCCTGTTATTTGATAATTGATTTTAAAAGATATTTTATCGCATAGAGTATATATATTTGCTTATTATTTTTAATAATTACTTTGTTTAAAGTTCTTCAATATTCAACGTTATTAAGAACATTAATTTGTTGTTGCTAATTTCCTATTCATCCAATCCTACTGTACTGTGGAGAGTTTGTGCCACTTGCAGTTTAACTCACGTACCTATACTGTATTGTGGAGAGTTTGCGCCACTTACGGTTTGTCCATTCCTGATACAGGGTGACTTCTCACGTCACCCATATCTCCTTCCACCCCCCTGTATTGTGGAGAGTTTGAGCAACTTGCAGTGTAACCTTATTTAGCTGTACTGTGGAGAGTTTGTGCCACTTGCAGTTTAACTCACGTACCTATACTGTATTGTGGAGAGTTTGCGCCACTTGCGGTTTGTCCATTCCTGATACTGGGTGACTTCTCACGTCACCCATATCTCCTTCCACCCCCCTGTAGTGTGTAGAGTTTGAGCCACTTGCAGTGTAACCTTATTTAGCTGTACTGTGGAGAGTTTGTGCCACTTGCAGTGTATTATTATTTTGCTGTACTGTGGAGAGTTTGTGCCACTTGCAGTGTATTATTATTTTGCTGTACTGTGGAGAGTTTGTGCCACTTACGGTAGTTATAATATTGTTTGTGGAGAGTTTGTGCCACATATTCCTTACATCCATTGGGGAGAGTTTGCGCCCCTTGCACCTTTCCTAATAACCCTAAATATTTACTATTAGGCATTTATTTTTGACCAAGTGAAGTTTTAACTTTACTTTAGTACTGATATGCATAATCACAGTTCAAACACATAAGATGCACCTTGTATATTATTAATACTTTTATTAATTTTGGGGATTTCAACTATACTAATCGTTAGTTAAATAATTAATCATTATTTATGGCAAATTGAATACTCAGAGAGTTTTTCTATCTAATTCCAGGTACGTCATCTCGGTTGTTCAACCTACTTGGACCATGTCCACATGGACTGTTCAATTAAATCCAGGCATCACGTCCAGTGTCTTGTAAATAGTTATTTTCAACATTTAGATTTGTTTTATTATCTATATTATAAACAATATAATGTAAGTACACAGTAAGTAATTAAAAGTTAAATTCTAATTAAATATATCAATCTTTACAAATCACTCATTCTCCTCAAGTCAAGTTTTTACCTCCTTACAATCCTTAAAATCTAAAAATGTTTATAGAAAATCAATAATACCTAATAAAGTTATAAATATTAGAATAGGTCCTATTTAGGCAAAGTAAGCATAAACGGATTGTAATCAAAATAATAAAAATATTCAATACCTATAAACTAAACGGTAAATATCAAACAGTATACAGAAATAACACTATGTAAGACATTTTTTTTTTCTCACCCTGTTATTCTTAAAATAGTTTTCGTTCCAAGTAAAATAAATTAAATCATGGGTACACCCTAATATTTCAGAAATGCATTTCTCGACAGTTATCTGAAATAGATAAGTAAAACAACATATTGTCACGTAGTCGAGGTCACGAAAGGGGAAAGAAAGGTTTTAAGAACGATTTGGGTTTTAGTTGCTAGAAGATAACTAAAGTGTTCACTTGAGCCAGATAAATTTAAATATATAAAATATAGTGTGTATTGTGGTGCATGTCAGAAATTAAATAGGTGAGTCTATCTCACAGAGTAATTCAGTTTTGCCTGTTATTTGATATTTGAATTTAAAAGATATTTTATCACATAGGGTATGTATATTTGCTAATTATTTTTAATAATAACTTTGTTTAAAGTTCTTTAATATTCAACGTTATCAAGCACATTAATTTATTGTTGCATTTCCTATTCATCCAATCCTACTGTACTGTGGAGAGTTTGTGCCACTTGCAGTTTAACTCACATACCTATACTGTATTGTGGAGAGTTTGCGCCACTTGCGGTTTGTCCATTCCTGATACAGGGTGACTTCTCACGTCACCTTTATCTCCTTCCACCCCCCTGTATTGTGGAGAGCTTGAGCCACTTGCAGTGTAACCTTATTTAGCTGTACTGTGGAGAGTTTGTGCCACTTGCAGTCTAACTCATATACCTATACTGTATTGTGGAGAGTTTGCGCCACTTGCGGTTTGTCCATTCCTGATACAGGGTGACTTCTCACGTCACCTTTATCTCCTTCCACCCCCCTGTATTGTGGAGAGCTTGAGCCACTTGCAGTGTAACCTTATTTAGCTGTACTGTGGAGAGTTTGTGCCACTTGCAGTCTAACTCATATACCTATACTGTACTGTGGAGAGTTTGCGCCACTTGCGGTTTGTCCATTCCTGATACAGGGTGACTTCTCACGTCACCCATATCTCCTTCCACCCCCCTGTATTGTGGAGAGCTTGAGCCACTTGCAGTGTAACCTTATTTAGCTGTACTGTGGAGAGTTTGTGCCACTTGCAGTGTATTATTATTTTGCTGTACTGTGGAGAGTTTGTGCCACTTGCAGTGTTTTATTATTTTGCTGTACTGTGGAGAGTTTGTGCCACTTGCAGTTTAACTCACATACCTATACTGTATTGTGGAGAGTTTGCGCCACTTGCGGTTTGTCCATTCCTGATACAGGGTGACTTCTCACGTCACCTTTATCTCCTTCCACCCCCCTGTATTGTGGAGAGCTTGAGCCACTTGCAGTGTAACCTTATTTAGCTGTACTGTGGAGAGTTTGTGCCACTTGCAGTCTAACTCATATACCTATACTGTACTGTGGAGAGTTTGCGCCACTTGCGGTTTGTCCATTCCTGATACAGGGTGACTTCTCACGTCACCCATATCTCCTTCCACCCCCCTGTATTGTGGAGAGCTTGAGCCACTTGCAGTGTAACCTTATTTAGCTGTACTGTGGAGAGTTTGTGCCACTTGCAGTGTATTATTATTTTGCTGTACTGTGGAGAGTTTGTGCCACTTGCAGTGCTTTATTATTTTGCTGTACTGTGGAGAGTTTGTGCCACTTGCAGTGTTTTATTATTTTGCTGTACTGTGGAGAGTTTGTGCCACTTGCAGTGTATTATTATTTTGCTGTACTGTGGAGAGTTTGTGCCACTTGCAGTAGTTATAATATTGTTTGTGGAGAGTTTGTGCCACATATTCCTTACATGCACTGGGGAGAGTTTGCGCCCCTTGCACCTTTCCTAATAACCCTAAATGTTTACAACTAGGCATTTATTTTTGATCAAGTGAAGTTTTAACTTTACTTTAGTACTGATATACATAATCACAGTTCAAACACATAAGATGCACCTTGTATATTATTAATACTTTCATTAATTTTGGGGATTTCATCTATACTAATCGTTAGTTAAATAATTAATCATTATTTATGGCAAATTGAATACTCAGAGTGTTTTTCTATCTAATTCCAGGTACGTCATCTCGGTTGTTCAACCTACTTGGACCATGTCCACATGGACTGTTCAATTAAATCCAGGCATCACGTCCAGTGTCTTGTAAATAGTTATTTTCAACATTTAGATTTGTTTTATTATCTATATTATAAACAATATAATGTAAGTACACAGTAAGTAATTAAAAGTTAAATTCTAATTAAATATATCAATCGTTACAAATCACTCATTCTCCTCAAGTCAAGAGTTTTTCATTCTTTACAATTTATCAGAAGTGGGATAGAGATGACCTGGATTTATTAATTCAATGGCATAAAATTACAATGCCGAGATGACACTATTTTTTTTTAAATGTTATTCTAGATTTGTGTCTTTTTTTTTTTTTTTAATTAAATATTTATTTACCGTATTTCTACCATAAATCGCAAAAGTATTAATAATCAACTGAAATGGGTCCCCAACGACGCAATAAAATACCGCTACCAATTGAAACCCAAGAGGCTTCGGGCTTCGGGTTCGAGTGAATCTGTTACCCCAAGAAGAAACCGTATTGATTCTTTGACACCGAATGACTATTGAACGATTGACCACTGTAATGACCACTTTTCTCGAAAATACTGCCGAACGAGAACGGCCTATCAAGACGGTCCGAGGGGATGTGGTACCGTACCTGTATTTGACCTCGAGGATAGGGTGCAATCGATTTCGGTTTGGCCTCAAAAGGTCGATGAACTTCGTGATATTTTTCGATGTTTAGGGGAAGCCACTATCTATTACGCTACTACAACGTTCCGAAGGTTGGCAATGGTTTGGTATAAGAGTTTGCTAATGTGTCAAGTCCAAGGCACCTCAGCTTTTAAGTTTTTTTTTGTTTTTTTTGCTCTTGGCTGCTCTGTTTATGTGAAGAGATTAGTTGCCCTTATTATGCTTAATAATATTTCCACAATATTCTCCTCAGAGAAATCCTCCCTTGGGTACTATAGCCCTAGAATCCTATGTCTCCAATGAGTGGTATTCTCTAAGACAATTTCATATGCAGAGGCCGGGCATCTCGGGACAAGCTGTGCAGTGGTACACAGTATCTTTCCGTATTTTTTGTCCATAGCTCAAACCCTACATTTTATTTTCTAAGCGTTTGTCCAAGTTCATTGAGAATTTCGATTTCTACAGGTAAATGGTTTACATTTACAGGTACATCTGCTTGTTGCGACTGTTTTTGGCAATAGTTTTTCTAATACGGACATTCGAAAGTTGTAAAATGTCACTTTCTAACCAGAGTACTTATTATAAAGTTTATGGGCATTGTGCAAATACAACTGGATCACATGTATTATAATTTTCTAATATCAACGTAACGGCGTGCCGTTGGATAATAAGCCATCATTTGATCACGAATGCCTTATGTCTATTCCACTATTTATTATACTTGACTTTTGCTTTTAGTTACCACTTCATTTTTTTTATTCAGTAGATATGTCTAAGACGTCTCTTTTATCGGTCCACTTGCCAATCATCATATTGCAGTTATACATAGCTTTGGTCTCACCTTTTCTTAATTTTGTAGCTACAACGTTTTTGGGGAAATCTTTTCGGCTTTTCTGAGAGTACCTGTACAAAAGGTATTTGATCAAGAAATTTTTTTTTTTGCCAATGAATAACTATTGTCAAAGTTGTCCATGTATAAGCTATGTACGGTATTCAGACATTCGCGCATCAGATACATCACTGTCTTTTGTGCATGATCTTTTCCGCCAGTTATATCGCTCGAGCCAGTATGTACCATCATATCTAAAATTGTTCCGTCCCCTTCTATTACCATATACAACTTTATCCCATATTTCTGCCGCTTCTTTGGTAGATATTGCTTGAAGTAAAGTCCCCCTTTTCACAAGACCATAGATTCATCCACTGACAAGTTTTTTGTTTTTTTTTATGGGTAATATATTATCTTCATTTTATTAGTAAAATGATCCAGTATAGGCCTGATTTCGATCATCTGGGGACAGCTCATTGGTTTTAACTTCAGGAACATAGGGGCATCTCATTATTAGCAAGTGATTCCTACCCATTAAATGTGAGAAACAGCTGGAGAATAGTCTTATGTTTTTTTTTTCTCAATAGTCCTGCAAGGTAGGTAACTTTAAAGTACCTGTATGTAAGGTAAGTCCAAAAAAAAAAAATTAACAGTTCCGATTTTGTCAAATATTGCCATAGAGAAATTCTTGAGTAGTCACTTCTCGCACTGGTACATAAAACTTGTACTGCTTAATTGTTGATTTGCGAAATAATATACCTGATTTAATAATGGATTACGTTCCCTAATGGCACGGCAAAATTCTGGTTCATGCACGATGGTTCTCCTGTTCATTTTGGTCGAGTAGTTCGTCAATATACTCACAGTTCGTACGGGAATCGATGTATTCGAGGGCGAGGGCGAGGGCCAGTCAATTGGCCTGCAAGATTACTCGATTTCATTTCATGGGATTTTTGTTTTTAGGGCTACTTAAAATTGTCAGTATATGCTGTCCCAATTCAAAATCGTATTCAGCTTTGGGAAATAATAAGTGTACCCAATTTTAATTCTAATGTTCTGTTTTTGATCCGTATGTTCATCCTTAGCGAAACACGGTTATTTTCAAATTGCAGTATTGGTAATGGCTGGTTAAATCTTGTAGATATACCAACCCCGTTTGACTTAGGAGTGTAATTCAATGTATGTCGAGGCAGATAGCCCGGGAAGTAGTTGTTTCATCTTAGTTGCACGGTCACTGTTTTTGAAAAATATTTTTCAAAACTTAGTTGTAAAGCGTTGAATAACGTATATTCATTTTTCGATATCTAATTTATGCGCCTCTAAATTATTCAGTACTTAAATACTGATGGTTTGCGAACATCTGTTTTTACTTTTGCAGAAACTATTTTATTTTCTTCTGTAGGTTGAGTTTTATTTTGTCGAGTTTTTGACCTCGTTATAGCTAAGACGTGAAAATTATCTATGTACAAGTATTTTAATTCATTTATGGATATCCTTGAAATACTGTCTGCATAATTTGAATTTCCTTCCATATACTGTATTTCAAAATTATATTCTTCTGTCTAGTCTAATTCTTGTGAGTCTTGAAGTGGGTTCTGTCATTGAGATAGATGTGTTTACGGCTTATGATCCGTTTTTACTATAAACTGTGAAGAACCATACAAGTAACTATTGAAGTCATTAATTCTCCAATGGGTAGCTAACAATTCTTCCATAAACATAGGTTTGTTTATTTCACTTTTCTTGAAAGTTTGCGATGCATAAGATATAGGTAAATCTATACCTTCGTATTTCTAAGAATTGCATGCAGACGCGTAATTTGAAGCATCTGTAGTCAGTATAAATTGTTTACTGAAATCAGGATATTTTAATGAAGGTGGCTCTATTGATGTTGTTTTTAATATTTGGGATAATTTTTCGGAGTCTTCCGACCACTCGAATTTTACATGTTTCCTGGATAATTTTTCGAGAGGTATGCATATTTCAGCGAAGTTCCGAATGAAACGTCTGTAATCATTACAGAATGCTACGAACCTTTTAGTTTCTTCCGAGTTTTTGGGCACTGGATATTGTTCAATGACTAAACATTTTACTTTATAGGGGAGTACTCCCTCACTAGACAAATTGTGCTCTAAATAAGTGTCTTCACGCCTGAAGAATTGGCAATTTTGTGGATTTAATTTTCGACACAGTAATAAAGACAGGAGCCACAGCAGGGAGTCATATGTCTACTGAAAGCTTGTATGGATAGTTTAGTTCATTGGTAAACATGTCAAAGATTTCTGAAATCCATTTTCAGTCCAGTCAAAAAAAAAAAAAAATAACCAGTCAGGATGGGAACAGAACTAGTAGATATCTCGGGACGAGATGCTCGCAGGATGGCCGACTGTAAGACATTTTTTTTTTCTCACCCTGTTATTCTTAAAATAGTTTTCGTTCCAAGTAAAATAAATTAAATCATGGGTACACCCTAATATTTCAGAAATGCATTTCTCGACAGTTATCTGAAATAGATAAGTAAAACAACATATTGTCACGTAGTCGAGGTCACGAAAGGGGAAAGAAAGGTTTTAAGAACGATTTGGGTTTTAGTTGCTAGAAGATAACTAAAGTGTTCACTTGAGCCAGATAAATTTAAATATATAAAATATAGTGTGTATTGTGGTGCATGTCAGAAATTAAATAGGTGAGTCTATCTCACAGAGTAATTCAGTTTTGCCTGTTATTTGATATTTGAATTTAAAAGATATTTTATCACATAGGGTATGTATATTTGCTAATTATTTTTAATAATAACTTTGTTTAAAGTTCTTTAATATTCAACGTTATCAAGCACATTAATTTATTGTTGCATTTCCTATTCATCCAATCCTACTGTACTGTGGAGAGTTTGTGCCACTTGCAGTTTAACTCACATACCTATACTGTATTGTGGAGAGTTTGCGCCACTTGCGGTTTGTCCATTCCTGATACAGGGTGACTTCTCACGTCACCTTTATCTCCTTCCACCCCCCTGTATTGTGGAGAGCTTGAGCCACTTGCAGTGTAACCTTATTTAGCTGTACTGTGGAGAGTTTGTGCCACTTGCAGTCTAACTCATATACCTATACTGTATTGTGGAGAGTTTGCGCCACTTGCGGTTTGTCCATTCCTGATACAGGGTGACTTCTCACGTCACCTTTATCTCCTTCCACCCCCCTGTATTGTGGAGAGCTTGAGCCACTTGCAGTGTAACCTTATTTAGCTGTACTGTGGAGAGTTTGTGCCACTTGCAGTCTAACTCATATACCTATACTGTACTGTGGAGAGTTTGCGCCACTTGCGGTTTGTCCATTCCTGATACAGGGTGACTTCTCACGTCACCCATATCTCCTTCCACCCCCCTGTATTGTGGAGAGCTTGAGCCACTTGCAGTGTAACCTTATTTAGCTGTACTGTGGAGAGTTTGTGCCACTTGCAGTGTATTATTATTTTGCTGTACTGTGGAGAGTTTGTGCCACTTGCAGTGTTTTATTATTTTGCTGTACTGTGGAGAGTTTGTGCCACTTGCAGTTTAACTCACATACCTATACTGTATTGTGGAGAGTTTGCGCCACTTGCGGTTTGTCCATTCCTGATACAGGGTGACTTCTCACGTCACCTTTATCTCCTTCCACCCCCCTGTATTGTGGAGAGCTTGAGCCACTTGCAGTGTAACCTTATTTAGCTGTACTGTGGAGAGTTTGTGCCACTTGCAGTCTAACTCATATACCTATACTGTACTGTGGAGAGTTTGCGCCACTTGCGGTTTGTCCATTCCTGATACAGGGTGACTTCTCACGTCACCCATATCTCCTTCCACCCCCCTGTATTGTGGAGAGCTTGAGCCACTTGCAGTGTAACCTTATTTAGCTGTACTGTGGGGAGTTTGTGCCACTTGCAGTGTATTATTATTTTGCTGTACTGTGGAGAGTTTGTGCCACTTGCAGTGCTTTATTATTTTGCTGTACTGTGGAGAGTTTGTGCCACTTGCAGTGTTTTATTATTTTGCTGTACTGTGGAGAGTTTGTGCCACTTGCAGTGTATTATTATTTTGCTGTACTGTGGAGAGTTTGTGCCACTTGCAGTAGTTATAATATTGTTTGTGGAGAGTTTGTGCCACATATTCCTTACATGCACTGGGGAGAGTTTGCGCCCCTTGCACCTTTCCTAATAACCCTAAATGTTTACAACTAGGCATTTATTTTTGATCAAGTGAAGTTTTAACTTTACTTTAGTACTGATATACATAATCACAGTTCAAACACATAAGATGCACCTTGTATATTATTAATACTTTCATTAATTTTGGGGATTTCATCTATACTAATCGTTAGTTAAATAATTAATCATTATTTATGGCAAATTGAATACTCAGAGTGTTTTTCTATCTAATTCCAGGTACGTCATCTCGGTTGTTCAACCTACTTGGACCATGTCCACATGGACTGTTCAATTAAATCCAGGCATCACGTCCAGTGTCTTGTAAATAGTTATTTTCAACATTTAGATTTGTTTTATTATCTATATTATAAACAATATAATGTAAGTACACAGTAAGTAATTAAAAGTTAAATTCTAATTAAATATATCAATCGTTACAAATCACTCATTCTCCTCAAGTCAAGAGTTTTTCATTCTTTACAACTATAAGATTTTACTAAAAGCGCTGATAAAATAGAGTTAGAGAAACTAAAAATATCTAGTAACAATTATTTAAAACGTTCATAAAATACATAAGGGATCGAAAATATGCACAGCAGGTAGCCTTGAAGGACGAAATAGGAAACCGAAAACAAGTACTTGTTTTTGTTTCCCTAGACTTCGTCTCCGTCTTGGGGCAGCAGGTGCCTACCCGTCGCCGTCGGTCAGAAGATTTAGACAGGGTTGCCGGCTCGCGGCGCTCGCGCAGAATTTCTGGAGGCCGAACACCGATAATATATGCGAAACCTTTAAAGTTCGTGGTAAAGTCACTATCACTGTTTTTTTATTGTTAAAAAATACTGTCCAATTGGTAACGGAAGTTGATTATTGTTTTTGGCACTGGCAGAGCCAACAGGCCAGCTATATTTTAGGTTGTTTTGTCAATTTTTCATTTAAAAAGTCATGTTATTTATTGTTAGTAATTGCCTGATAAATTTTTTATTTTTATATGGATACTAATTATTTTTTTCCATCTTTATTTTGCTTTATACATATATATATATATATATATATATATATTCATCTTTACGCCTTTGTGCGTCCGTACATTGTCCTTTTACATTTAATCGTGCGTCCGATATACGGACGCACAATTATTTTCCAATTTAAACTACTTTTTCGATAGTTTTACATCATAACAAGCATTCCCGCAAATTTTATGGTGGACGTCAAAATACGACAAAATGGGTGAAGTATATAATATGTGAATTCCATAAATTTCCGCACTGGCGCACTTGTATATACACGATGTGAATATACTAAAATATTTTTTAGCCAAACCAAGCGACTTGTGCGTCCGCTGGTGGCAACACCGCAATTTTGAGAATTGAGTGACTATATTTCTGAATATTTCTTCGGTGGTGGTTTCATAGGTAACTTTTATAAACTTACATAATTTACTAGGACTCTGGGCCCATAGCAGAATTATGACATAAGTTTGTTTTCTTGTTGATTGACGCAGTTTCATTCAGCTTATGTCGCTAGGAAGACAAAACACTGCAAATTTTACGATCCATAAAAGATAAAAACGTAAACGTAAGTCAACTAATGACAATACAATGAAATAGTAAGTAATGTCATATATATAAAAATTTTACAGGTAGAAAAAAATTTCATTCTGATCTTTGATTTTATCACTAAGCGCTTACCCAATAATTCTCAAAATATACAGGAAGTGTCATTTAAAATTTGAAAGTTGAGACACGTGACCAAAAATTACGTCATTAAATTAAAGATGTTTATCGTGGTTGTATGGCTGGTCTAATTTTTCATCTACCCGCAAAATCTCATTTTATTATTTTGGAGATAAAGGATGCATGAACTTCGTGACCAGTGATTTTAAAGAAGCCATCGTTAAAGTTAGACACCAGGTATTATAGCATTTTTTAATTGGTTATTTTTGTATAATTTAAAATTTTTAAATTGCACAGCTTGTATCATTAAATGTTTGACAGTAACTGAAAACGATGTGAACGCTATGGTCGGTACTTTATAGCCCTTCTCATTATTAGACAAGTTTTGTTGACGCCGCAACTTATAATGTTAACAAACATTTATTTTCCCTTGAAATAGTTATTTTCCTAACTTCACGCATATGTTAGAAACAACATTTTTTCTACGAGCGGACGGATACAAAGTAACAGGTTTATTAGTTACCTTCTGGGTATTGATGTAATCAATAATACTTATCAACGCAAAATTAAACAAAATTTCAATAAAACGAAAAAAATTATTATAAAATGCAATAAATGACCTTGCGTGCGGTAACGTAGAAACGTGCGCCGTAGTATACTTTTCCGCGCGCTCTTAGAAAAAAATATTGGATAGTTTTTTCAAGTTAAGAAAACTGAAAATTGAACTATTAGCATTTAGAAAGATTATGTAAATTGAAGTATATTCAGTACAATATCCGTTATACGTAACCAAACACAAACTTCACTTCGTCATATTTGCACCTCGCTACCAAATAGATAAAATAATCATAATGTAATATTTAAGTGAGAAACTAATTATCTATTAGAATTTCCATTTTTCACCTATTAGGGGTCTTAACATTACCGTGTTACCTTGGGTTTTGTAGTGAATATATTTTTGTGTGAAATTGGAGATTGTCCTTAAATTAATTAGTTTATTGAGAAAAATAAAGTACCCCGTACATAATGTTAAAAGATTGGTCCTCGGTGAAAGCAGATGCAAATTGTTTACAGGGTAATTCATTACTACCATAGAGTCTAATATATTGTAAATCATCGAAGATATTCGAATAAAAGTTTAACCGGTGCCAGCCACCCTGAAGGTTCATATTTTAAAATTGGTTGCAATTGTACAGTGTGTTCCAGAACGCCGTGCTAGATGAAAGCTGCAGTTTTTTTAAATGGGACACCCTGTATTCTTCTAATTTGAATTCTGCTTGATTTCTCTATTGCAATGATATGAGATTGTACTAGGTTATACAATGTATTTAAGAAGTTCTGACTACTTGTTCCTGAAAATCATGACGATTACGATTACGAGTTGAATGCCCATTTATACTTTAAACTGCACAATTTGAAATTAATATGTTACAGCCATACGTCTGTGATTGTCTTCTATAGTTTATTCCAACAAGTACATAGAGTATTGGAATGCAGTAATCCCCTAACCAACAGGTGTTTATCGGAGTTTTACTTAAAACTGACGAATTATTTTACAACAATTTAATAGTAACTGTTTGAAAATATATTATTTTACTAAAATTATTGAGTGATAAATGTAATCGCTTAATAATGTAAAAAAACAACATAGATACTGTAGGAAAAATTTCTTTATTAAAAAACGAAAAATACACACTATTTAAGCAGAAAGTTACTGGTCGTCATCGTTATCAGTGTTACTCGTACTTGATTCACTATCACTTGTGTTAGAACTAACCAGGATTTACTTTCACACTTTTAATAACATTATGATCCATATTCCACATGTCACTTTTTTCAACTTGACTAATGCACTTTTTCCACGTTTCTTCGGTAATATTTCCAACTGCACTTAATAATTTCTTTACATATTCTAATTTGTATGTAAGATTGTTTCTCGCAACGAACTTTTTAATTTTTGCCCAAACCAACTCTATTGGGTTTAACTCGCAGTGGTGAGTGGGGAGCCGTGAAACACTGACAAGTCCATCTATCATATATTTTTTATATTTGCACTTATGTTGCTTATCAATCTCATAGAGACAGGCTTTGGTAACGTTGTGATTAAATGATAAACCTTTATTATTTTGTAGCCATTTCATTAATTCAGCGTTTCTCCATGAGCAGGTTGGTAATTTTTCTTGCAGGGCACTATTATCAAGAGCTATGAGAGATGGTGGTATATTTTCCAAAACGACTTGAACCAATTTTAACATTTGTGCGTTCATATCTTTATGATAGTCGCCGTCAGTTTTTGAAGTAAATAGTAACAAACCATTTTCAGTAAAATCAGACGCGGAACCAATATGTCCAATAATCAAACGGCTACCTTTCCCACAAGGACCTTTTTAATTCCGGTTGAGCATCCATCCATAAATGCTAGTTTACAGCTTGTAATATAAGAATCCTTTCAAATCTTAGAAGGGGCATGTCCTTCGTTAACCCAAGTTTCATCAACATAAAAAATTTGTTTTCCCCATCGTCTTGCTAACATTATCTCGCGAAGATAATCTGATTACACGTTTTCCAGTAAGACAACTATTCCTACTCCGTTGCTTACACTTAAAACCTATTTTATGCAAGTGCAACACAACGTTCCTTTACTTATAAGCGACAAATTCGCATCAGTTTTTAATAATTGAAATATTTTATTCAATGTTCGTACTTCATTTTTCATATAAAATGAATGGATGTATCTTCTAATTGCGTTGTTTATAAATTCATTGGTTTTCTTCACTTTTCGTCCTGGTTTCTCCTTAGGTTCAACTATTCCTACTCCGTTGCTTACACTTAAAACCTATTTTATGCAAGTGCAACACAACGTTGCTTTACTTATAAGCGACAAATTCGCATCATTTTTTAATAATTGAAATATTTTATTCAATGTTCGTACTTCATTTTTCATATAAAATGAATGGATGTATCTTCTAATTGCGTTGTTTATAAATTCATTGGTTTTCTTCACTTTTCGTCCTGGTTTCTCCTTAGGTTCGCTTAAAACCTGATTTGTTTTTTGATCACGTATTACTTTGTAAATAGTCGATATCCCCACTCCAGTAATTTGTGCACATTTTTCTATAGTGCTGTCAACACTGTTTTGCAAACAGTTAGCAGTAGAAGAAGGCGTGTTTAAGAACATGCGATTTTGTTTCTGTATATACCGAAATACGTTTAAAATCATGGTTTGTTCGTTTAGACCGAATTGTTCAAACTTTTACAAATAGGTACAACCCTTCTCAAAGATGGTTCTTATACAAAACTAAAACCATAATTACAACTAATATGAAAACCTATAGGTCATAATGACGAAATTGTACATTAACATTTCTCAAAATACGTAACCAGTTTTTTGTTTTTCTACCTGCGAATTGGAGAACAATAGATAATATTTCTGTGTTTATTCATAACATGTCAAATCGATAGTGAAAGTTTGTTTACAATGGGTACGGAAGCTATAATATTTTATAGTACTTAATTTTTTATTCGAAGTGATCCACCACAAGTTTTCTTTTATAAACTTAAAAATTGTGACACCTATAAATATTTATTTTTCAATAGTACCTACAAGTTACCATTAAATTGTTGCAAAATATTTCGTCAATTTTGAGTACAACTCTGTGATATCCGATCAACATCTGTTAGTTAGGGGAGTATTGCATTCCAAAACTCTATGTACCTTCCTACTTGTTGAAGTAAACTAGGAGTAATATCATAATTCACTAGACCTGCTTCCATACTTAGAAATCCGTATACAGGGCGAGTTCAAACTCGAATACATCGGCTTCACAATTTTTTTAAACGGATCACCTTGTAATTTATATCCGTAATTGAAAGTTACTTCACTAAACTTCAAATTTGAAGTATTCCCTATACCGAAACTGAATGGTTTCTGTGATATTTCAATTTTATGATCAAAAATTTTATTTCCAACTAGGGCTTCACACGAGAGCGATATTTTTCTCGTATGGTCTCGTTCTCGTCTCGACGAGACCACATACAGCGCAAACCGAGAGTCTCGTTTTTGGTTTTTATTATAAACATTAGAAAAGGTCTACATAGAGAACAATACATTTTACAATATATAAAATTTGGTGACCATCTGTGAAATATTGTATTCTAATTTTTGGAGAATACATATTAATATATCGTAGCTTATCAATACAAAACATCATGACATCCTTAACCGAGTACCTATGATTTTTCCATATTTTTACTTTAATTTGTTAACCTATCATAAATACTTATCCTTGCAGATTATTATATTTTAGATTTAATATCGAATGATTCCTTTCAAAAGATCGACGGGTTAACTTAATTTCAGTTGTGTATGTGTATCTACGAGTTAGAGAGTCATAAACGTGTGTACTATTAAAGGGGTTCTTTGGCTCGAAAGTTTCTTCCTTACTAAACAGGCATACAGTAAACACTTTTTATATTTGACGCGTCCTTTTTCAACACCTATATGAAATAATTAAATATAGAGAAATTCCACAATAATCGCCAGTGTGTTTTGTCTATATTATACATCGATTGTTTCACAAATACTCGTTTTTTGGAAGAATATTAATTATTATGTTTGTTATAAACTTGCGATAATTAAGATTATCTTTCAAGAAAGAATAGAATTTACAAATATAAAAACTATACTATTTATTTTATTTTCCGAAGGAGCAAAGTGCCTCATTATTTATTCAAAAGTACTATAAAAATAGGGTGAGTCTTTATTTTTTTCTGTGGAATAAAATGATAAAGCAGATCGGTTTTATCAAAATTAAATCGTCACCTCTTGTATCGCGTCAAATACAATAGGGTCGTAAAATTCAGCAGAATGGTTAAGCTCTTGAGATAAATAAAAAAAAATTCTGGTAATCTTCTTAAGGACCGAATAGATATCAACCATTCTCCCTTATTAAACTTATTTACCCAAAAGATAGGTCAGGAGTAATTGTTTTGAATTAATGAATTTCTAGGTAAACTTGTTCAATAATTTTGTTAATATTCGTTGAATTCCGTATTTAGGAATTTTTTGTACTTACTTTATTTCCATGTAAACATTTTGTAATACTTTGTCAATATTCTTAAAATTCCGTATTTATGCACTGTATAAATTAAAATTTTCTTATTATACCTTCAGTCGTGTAATTTAAGAGAAAAAATTAAGAGTGTAAAATTAAAAAAAATTATGTCCTATATGTAAAAATAATTTTGTATAATAGCGTTATAAATATAGTTTTAAAAAATTATTTATGGAATTTATTATCAATACTTAGAATTAAGCGAGACGAGACAACACAACCGGTAACGAGACGAGACCGAGACTTGAACGAGACGAGACAACTGGCAACGAGACGAAAGCGAGACTCAATTTCTTCGGAATTGACGAGAACGAGACGAGATTTTTGATACTCTCGCCCAGTCTCGTCTCGTGCCAAGCCCTATTTCCAACAAAAAATCAATGAAAAACAGCTGTATAAAATTCATTCACAACAATTAACGAGTTAGAATTTTAGAAAAATCTTTCAAAACATTGACAACAGTGCCACATTTTCCAAATAGTAAAATTAGATCCACACTATTATTGTCGCACTTAGTAATTAGGTAGGTTCCGAAATATCAACAAACATTTACCTAATTCGTTTGTCAACAAATGAGGTATCTACATGGCGAAGCTCCTACTCATCATAATGCACTTATTCAGTCAATTGAATGATGTTTCCTGAAAGTTGGATTGGACGATAAGGACCAGTTTTCTGGGCACCAAGATCGCCAGAATTGAATGAAGTGATTTGTTCTTTAGAGGTTATGCTAAAGATCAGGGGTACAAAGTATACCAGACGATAGGAAATATAGAATAAGGCAGGCTTTCCGAAATGATAATGCGCAAATGCTTATTGTTTATCAACCTTGTCACTGTAGATCTACTTATAGGAGGGCATTCAGGATTTAAATCGTTAAAAATATGAGCTGCTTCGTCATGGGAACGTTTGCGATCACCATATTCAACTAACATTAAGATTTCGATTCGTTGTTTTTCCGATAAATGTGCCGTTTTTCTTAATTTACTTTTAAACTTTATGCTAATTTGAAATTGGTATCAGTTTTCACAATTTGTACATAAACGTGGTTCACGTTTTTAATGTCTACTATTGTCTTTTGTTTAATTTTAAAAACCTTCCAAGTCATATCATTAGTACAGTACAATTCAACTTAGAAAAATAAAACAGATATTTTACTAGATATTTTGTATTAAGGTGATACATTGCTATTATTTCTCGAAAGAAAAAAATTTGCATCTTTGTGATACGTCACTCGACCTAGGTTACCATTTCAAAAAATTCAAGATGGCAGCCGTACGCAAAACGCTGACGTCAAAAACATTTGACATTTGCTCTAAAATATGCAGAATGACGTCTCATTCAAATTTTGCCAAACAAATTAAATTTCTTAACAAAGCCGATTAACATGGTCTTAAATCAATAATTAAATGATTGAAATTCGTGACGGTTGAAGCAGAACGGTTTTATCAAAAATGCATACATGGTCCTGTCCTAATTTTTTAAGCACTATATAATGATATAATATAAAACAATACTCAAAAGTTTAGAGTTTTTGACCACTTTGCATTATAGTTTTTCTTATAGCATTAGATTGTGCTTGAAAAATTAATATAGGTCAATATAAGCCATTAAACTTTGAACAGCTGTTACTTGAAGTTCAAAACATACGAATATAAACTGTCTAAAGATCGTAAATTATTGACTATAAATATACCCTATGTGTTAATTTTCAAATCTTCTATTTATACCCTTCCAAATGAAGTGTTACTTACTTGACCCCTTTTGCTATTTAAAAACATTGAAGGGATGAATATTACCTGAAAGGGGTTCAACAAAATATCGAAACTTATAGTGACGGATATTTAAAGAAATTCGAAAGTCGACGATAAGATTTAATCTTATCACTGTATATCTACATTTTTTTCGAAATAAATATTTCAGCAAAAATCAGTGCTAATAATACATAGTTCAACATTTAACTTAGAGAATCATTTTATTTATACTGGCTAGTCAGTGTAGTGCAGTAAGAGTAAATATGAACAACAAAAATAAATAAAAAATTGTAAAAAGATTCTCTAGAATTTTTTTTACATGCGTCACAATAATAATATCGTGTTTTTATTTATGAGAATGCTTGAAAAAAATTCAACCAATAATTTCTTAATTTATACTCATTAATTAACTACATTAAATTTTAAAACATTTTCAGTTGGACCACTACACACTTTTATACGCGATTTATCCTGTATGGACATAATCTACAATTTCTCAAATTATGTTATGCTTTGAACGGACGCAGAATAGTGTATCACTGAAATAATTGGTGTATAGGTATGTGAAAAACTTGGCAACCTTGCATGGACGTATGATTGAATGCAAATCAGACAAAAACGTATATATTGGAAGTTCAAATACTTACGGCTGGGAGTAGCTAGAAGTACTTTGGAATGTCAAAAATGCAAATTTTTTTTTGTATATATAAAGTAATTTAAACCGACAGTGGTATTCTAGATGCACAAAAGAGTAAATATTCGCAACCAAAATATTCAAAAATTTAGTCTTTCTAGTGGACGCACAAAAACATTTCATTGTACGGATGCACAATAGATAGCGGGATGTATATATATATATATAAATTACTAGAAATATTTGCCAACTCAGTAACGGAGACGATTTATTTGGGGATGTGGCAATAAAATACCAGAGAGTACTCTTTTTAAAATATATTCCAAGCTTTCGAATATAACATATTCATTCTCAAGGACTGAAAATTATTAGGATGGTCAAATTATAAAATAAATTAATGTTAAAATTTACTTACATTATTTAAACGAGGATGTCGGTATAATTGTAAAAATAGATAAAAATTAAATTTTATAATTGACATAAACGTTCATTACATATTAAACTCAAAAAACAATATGACATTCAATATGACATTAAACAAAAATTTTAAACAAAAATTTTAATCTATAAAGGTCTGTTCGAATAAAGTTAATTTTGATTGGAATTTGAATTTTGTAAAGATTGTTTTTCAAAATCTAAGAGATAGGCATACATCACACTAAGGTTATTCAGGTCTGTTTTTTTATTAATGCAATTATTTTCTTGTGAAATAAATGCGGTTTCTAAAAATAGACGTTTTTTATAATTTTTTTCTGTGATTAATACTTTGGCTGATTGATAATCAATTGAATGGTCTTCATAAAATGCGTGTTCAGCGAGGGCACATCTATCAGGATACAATTTACTATCGCTTTTGTGAGAGGAAATTCGATTGGTTAATGTCCTTTTAGTATGACCAATGTATTTTTTATCACAGTTCAAGCAAGGAATTTCATAAACTATGTTAGTTAATTTATTTATCGGTGTTTTATCTTTGATTTTACTGAAAATTGATTTGATTGTGAGGTGTTGTTTGTTTGCAATTTTGATATTATGTTTCTTAAAGATTCCTGAAAGTTTAGGTGTGACTGTTTTTATATATGGTAAAGACAAATAAATTGGTGGGTTAATATTGTCAGTTCTAATATTTTGTGATATATTATCAGTAATGTCAGAATTTTTGTCAAATGTATTATATAATATTCGTTTCAGAAGATATGGAGGATATGAGTTTTCGTGAAAAAGATTATACAATATTTTTAGATTTTTTTGGTGGAACTTTTGATCTGAAATTTGAAGAACTCTACTTTTCATCTGTTTGATCAAGTTAATTTTGGTGTTGCGTGGATGATATGAATGATAATTAATATATCTTCCCGAACTTATCGGTTTTCTATACCAGTCGATTGAAATTTTATTATTATTGTCTCTTATGAATTTGGTGTCAAGAAAAGGTAAATATTGTTCTGAATTTTCTTTTTCAATAGTGAATTGTATATAAGGATCAAATGTATTAAAGTAGAATAGTATATTATCTATTTCATTGCATGGAAGAGATAAAATTATATCATCGACGTACTTTTTAATGAAAAACAACTTGAATGGTAAAACAGATATAACAAAGTCTAAGATATAATTCATTACATAGTCTGCTAGTATAGGTGATATTGAAGATCCCATGGGTGTTCCAAAAGTCTGTTGGTAATTTTTATTATTATAAGAAAAATATGTACTATTAAAGATAAATGATATTAATTCTAAAAAAGTTTCTTTGTTTAGTTTGCAGTTTTTACTTATATCATTCCATTTGTAATCAAGAGCTGTTAAGCATATACTTAAGTGAATATTACTGAAAAGTGATACTACATCTAAACTTAAAAGAACATAGTTCGGTGGTAATATTATGTTATTGTATGTTTTGTTAATTTCGAAGGAGTCTTTAATATAATATTCATTATCATAGTCATAAGATTTTGTTAATATTTCAGTTAACCAAAGAGTAAGAGGCTCAATTGGAGTATTTATAGAAGCTACAATTGGTCTAGCTGATAATGTGGGTTTATGAATTTTTGGTAAACAATAAAATTTGGCTGAAATACCGTTATAGTTTGTTAGTTTTTCTTTCGTATTTTTGTCTATTTGTTTTTTATTGAATAATTTTTTAATCAATTTATTACAATTACTAGTTATTTTTGCAGTTGGGTCATTAGTAAGTTCTTTATATGACGTGTTATTATCAATTAGTTCTTTAGATAATTCTAAATATTGTTGATTTTCCATTATAACTGTAACATTTCCTTTGTCAGATGGTATGACTATTAAATTTGGATTTTCTCTTAAAAATTTTTTTGTTTTATGTAGTAGTTCTCTAAAAATAGAAGATTGTTTAGGTTCGTGAATATGATTAGTTAAAACATTTGTAGTTTTAGCTATAACGATATTTCTTTCTTGCTCGTTTTGTATGAAAGATGATATATAATCAATATTAGCTAACATAGTTTTTATAGAAATATCTTTTGTTATTATAGGTTCAATGCTAAATTTTGGGCCTAGTGATAAAAACTGTAGAATATCCTTAGGTATCTCTGTATCTGAAATATTTTTAATCCAATTATTTTGAGTTTTAAGGATCGAGTTTATTTTTTTGTTAATCAGATTATTAAGTTTCTTTTTTTGCTTATTTTTAATTTCGAAAAATAATTTATTATATATAATTTGCTGTCTACTAGAAAAGTTTTCAAAAACGAATTCATTATTGATGTTAATTATTTGATTTTTCATTTCAATTATATCATTTTCAAGCCTAAATATTGTTTTTTGATTACATATAATTTCATTATTTAAAAGTTTTTTTACTAACCTATTATAGATAAAATAACTATTATTAGTTTCTTCTTCTTGACGTATCAGAATTTTTTCTATATGTTTGATATTGTTTTGTAAAAAGGTGGGAAGAATGTTCTTTTTTCTACACTGTAGGAGAAAGCATCTTCTATTGTATTCTTTCGCTAATTTGAGTTTAATTTTAGACCATGATTTCAATTTTTTAACTGCTGTTTGACCATAAGTTATTAAGATGGTTTGGTAATACCCCATATTTGTATGTAAATTACTAGAAATATTTGCCAACTCAGTAACGGAGACGATTTATTTGGGGATGTGGCAATAAAATACCAGAGAGTACTCTTTTTAAAATATATTCCAAGCTTTCGAATATAACATATTCATTCTCAAGGACTGAAAATTATTAGGATGGTCAAATTATAAAATAAATTAATGTTAAAATTTACTTACATTATTTAAACGAGGATGTCGGTATAATTGTAAAAATAGATAAAAATTAAATTTTATAATTGACATAAACGTTCATTACATATTAAACTCAAAAAACAATATGACATTCAATATGACATTAAACAAAAATTTTAATCTATAAAGGTCTGTTCGAATAAAGTTAATTTTGATTGGAATTTGAATTTTGTAAAGATTGTTTTTCAAAATCTAAGAGATAGGCATACATCACACTAAGGTTATTCAGGTCTGTTTTTTTATTAATGCAATTATTTTCTTGTGAAATAAATGCGGTTTCTAAAAATAGACGTTTTTTATAATTTTTTTATGTGATTAATACTTTGGCTGATTGATAATCAATTGAATGGTCTTCATAAAATGCGTGTTCAGCGAGGGCACATCTATCAGGATACAATTTACTATCGCTTTTGTGAGAGGAAATTCGATTGGTTAATGTCCTTTTAGTATGACCAATGTATTTTTTATCACAGTTCAAGCAAGGAATATATATATATATATATGTTACTTTTTTCATATTTTGTTTTATTATTATTATTATTTTTTTTTTCGTTTCAGACTTACAATACTTTGTTATGGGGTAGCACTGCTACTTACATATAAAATAATATATTATAAATACTATTGTCCTCCAATGTCAGCAGATTTTCTATATTTATGGGCAATTTAATATTTTGACATAATAAAGTTTGATATAATTTGTCTATTTCTAGTTTTTTCATACTACACCCTAGTAGAGTGTGTTGTAAATCGGCAATTTCATCACAAACACATTTATTACTTTTTATTAAACCAATTTTGTTTTTATATACAGGATACATTGCATGCTTGCTTC
Organism: Lochmaea crataegi; assembly: GCA_947563755.1. Lineage (NCBI taxonomy): Eukaryota > Metazoa > Arthropoda > Insecta > Coleoptera > Chrysomelidae > Lochmaea > Lochmaea crataegi. Next base: position 43,149,440 of record OX387425.1, on the reverse strand, counting down.
GCATTCGACAAATCGTTCTTATAAAGGATCTGTTATATTCTTGATGAAACCATGGTTTTTGACGCACCCTAGGCTGAATCCGTTTGTAGAATTTCCCACTTTCTCCTTGAATATATTTTTGTTGCCATGCTTTTTCCATTTGTTTTTTAAAAATCTTATTGTAGTCTGTTATTGGAATTTTATTATTCATATTAGTCCCATTTCTTGCAGACTTCTTTGCCAGTTCATCCACTATCTCGTTGTCTGGAATGCCAACGTGTGCTTTCACCCAAGCTATATAGATTTCTTTTCCTTTGTCAATAGCTTCATTATATAAATTCAAGATATCTATAACTATGTGGTTTAAATTAGGTTCTATATGTAATGTTCCAAGTTTTTCTACCGAGCTTCTGGAATCACTAAAAATAACAAAATTCTCCTCTTCATGGTATAAGCACATGTTAATTGCTTCTTTGATTGCCATTAGTTTTGCGTTATATATTGATAGGATGTTAGGTAATTTGTATAGTAGTCTGATATTTTGTCTCGGTAATATATTGCGCACCCTACACTATTTTCAGATTTTGATCCATCGGTATATATTTTCTCATGTAAATTCCACCTCGTGTTACATTCTTGAAGATGAGCTCCTCTTACAATTATTTAGTTTTCGGTATTATATTCAAAATTAATGTGCGTTTTGATCGTTACAGAGTAATTTTGGTATGGATATGACCATAATGGTATACCATCTGATTCGAAAATATCTTTTATAGTTTCTGTATTTGTAATAAAGCTATCGACTAATAAAGGATCCTTTTTCTTTGCCCAATATCTGTTATTTAAACAAAGTACTGCCAAGTTTGATATTTTTATAATTAAATTAGATTTTTTACTAATTTGAGCTGTCAAAAACTTTTCACTCATATATGTTCTTCGTAAGGATAACGGCGGTTCACACGTTTCGACTTCCATAACATCTACTGGAGTACTGGGTAGATAACCTATACTAAATCGCAAACATTTATTTTCAACTACTTCTATTTTGTTTAGGTGTGTTTCTGCGGCTGAGTGGTATAAAATTGATGCATAATCTAAAATGATCGAACATAAGATTTATAAAATATAAGCATAATATTTGGATCTGCACCCCATTCGTGATGCTTAAAAGCTCTCATTATATTTATCCCATTTTCAGCTCTTTTTATTAAATAGTTTATGTGTTCATTCCAATTTAATTTTGAGTCCATTACACCTAAGAACTTTGTAGATGTTATATTAGAGAATACGTAGTCCGCTAAATTAATCGTATTTGGGTGACTATATCGTTTCCTTGTGAATGTTACTATTACCGATTTTTCTTCAGATATTGTAAGTCCATTACTGAACATCCAGTTATCGAGTTTTCCTACTGTAGATGTAAGATGTAAATGACAATTGTCTATTTATTTATGTTTAGTATAAACGACTATATCATCCGCATATTGAAGAACAGAAGAACGGCTGGGTATAGTTGATTCCAAATCATAGATATATACAGGGTGTCTCAAAATTGACGCCCGTCCTTTCAGAATATGAATCGGGGGGCTAAAACGAATTAAAACGTAAGAATAAAAAAATTGCGTTATGTCCATGGTTACAGAGTTATTGACAAAAAACAAAGATCTAACATTCAATGTTTACACTTTATTAAAAACGAAGTCAGCTAAAAACAAATGAGTAGCATAGGTTGCTATGGTAATGTTAAATGTTCATCGACTGTTGGATTGGAAGAGGTGGACCCGTACTATGGCCTCCTAGATCTCCAGATCTAAATCCATTAGATTTTTTCTTCTGGGGATTCTTGAAAGAAAAAATTTACTTTGAACCTGTTGAGAGTGCGGAAGATGTAGTAGCTCGTATTCACGCTGCTGTGACATTTATAGACGAAAACATGCTACTGAGGGTTCGTGATTCAATGATAAATCGTGCAAATATTTGCATTGAAGTAGGAGGCGATTTGTTTGAACACCTTTTATAAATTAATTTCTCATTTTGTAACAAATATTCGTTTTTAATAAAGTTTAAACATTGAATGTTAGATCTTTGTTTTTTGTCAATAACTCTGTAACCATGGACATAACGCAATTTTTTTATTCTTACGTTTTAATTCGTTTTAGCCCCCCGATTCATATTCTGAAAGGACGGGCGTCAATTTTGAGACACCCTGTATATAATATACAATATAGGGCTTAAAATCCCTCCATGTGGTAAGCCTATCGAGGTTTCACGGGGTTGTGAATATGTATTGTTATTTCTTACTACTAGATTTCGATTGGTATATAACTTACATTATATGTTTTGATATATTAACCGGAATCCCAATTTTACACATTTTCTGAAACAGTATATTTAAGTTCACAGTGTCGTAGGCTTGTGTAATGTCTAAAACCAGAGCAGAAGTAGACTGATTATTTGATAAAGCTATTTGTATATCAGTTACTAAATTAGTTATGCTTTTTAAAGTTGATTGTTTTTCCTGAATCCAAACTGAGAATCTGGAATTAACTTATTATGTTCCAAGAAATATTCTAACCGAGATTTAATTAACCTCTCGTAAGTCTTCAATATACAAGATGCTAACGAAATAGCTCTGTAGGAAGAAGCGTGGTTTGGAGGTTTGCCCGGTTTGGGTATGGGTATCACAATATAATTTTTCCATTCTAATGGTGGATTTGTATTGTTATTCCAGATATTATTTAGAATGTTCAATAGAGAATTTTTAGCCATATCTGGAAGCTTGGATAACATCAAATAGTGAATGTTATCGCTACCTGGAGCTGTATTATTAGTTTTCTTAAGCGCAAAATGTAATTCTTGTGTATAAATGGGTTGGTGAAATATTGATCTGTTAAATCTGAAGTTGAAATTGTACTTGAATTTGGTAGTTCATAATTAATATTTACATAAGGAGGAGTCAAGTTGTTGTGAAATTGTGTGACCCAATCCTCATTATCGGGCAGCACTCGATTACCCGTTTTTCGATTTTTAAAGTTATTAACTTTCTTCCATAGTTTGCTAATGGGTATAGTTCTATTAATAGACGAACAGAATTGTTTCCAGTTTTCCTTTTTTAGATATTTAAAGGTTTTTTTTGGCAATGGCGTCATTTCTTTTATATTCTAATAAGTTGACCAGAGTTGGGTCATTCACATACTTAGCAAAACAATGTTTTCTGATATTCACAAGTTCTTGACATTTGTCATTTCACCATGGTACATTAAAATGAGATACTTCACCAGACTTGAACTTAGGGATAGTCATGTCAGCTATGGTATTTAAATTTTGAATAAAATTATCATATTGCTCTATCCTATGACTACTGAATATTTCCTGAGCTTCCGAGTAGAATGAAACCCAGTTAGCATTTTTCAAATTCCACTTTAAATATGATGAATTGATGTGAACTCTAGGACATATTGAAATATTTGAAATACAAGGTAAATGGTCAGAGCCATACAGGTCTTTCAAAGTGGACCAGTTCAGCAAGTGTACTATATCAGCTGAGCAAATTGTTAGATCTATAGCTGATGGGGTATGTTTGTAATTCCCTATAAAAGTAGGAGACCCATTATTCAAATAAATCAAGTTGTTCAATTCCATTGCATCTAATAGTGTTTTACCATATTTATCGGTATTGGGACCTCCCCAGACTATATAATGACCATTTAAATCTCCTGTAATTATAACTGGATGACTGAGCGATTGAAAAAATCTGTTCCACTCATTTATTGATATTTTGGTTCTTGGTGGAATATATAAGGATACAATAGTTATTTTTACATCATTATTACAGATTAATGAAATATATTTGGGGTTAGAATTTGGAAGTTGTACATTATTTTGTAATTCTTCAAATACTAACTTTGTTTTAATCATTATAGCCGTACCTCCGTCTGAGCGATCAGTACGATGATCTCTGACAATATTATAACCGGGAATAATAAAATATCTATTGGAATTAATTTAGTTTCAGATAAGCGAGCAATATCTACATGATTGTCGTCTAACAAATATAACAGATTTTCTTTATTTGAAATTGCCGATTTAATATTCCACTGACACAGAGTTATTTGATCCATCAATTTCGGAAAAAATAGTTAAATTATTCTTAATTAGGTTTATAATTTCGGATTCTTGAATATCAAAATGATTTTCGTTTTTAAGAGCTTTTATAATTGACAAAACAATATCTAAAATAACACTAGTAACTTCTGTTTGTTCTTTCGTCTCAGTGAACATTTTATGTTATTACTATACGTTGGATTTAATGATATTCCTCCCTTTTTCAGAGGGAAATTTATTAGAGTAACTAGTGACTTATGTGCTACTAATGTCGGGTCCGGAGTGGTGGGAAGTGGTCTTTTTAGTCTTTTAGCGTCAGAATTAATGTGTGCTATAGGTGTTGTTTTTGAGTAATTCTGTTGTCCAGATGTGGATGGAAGTGTCGTAGTTTGTGTGTAGTTGTTATCGTTGTAGGTTTGAGAATTTAAGTTTTGAGAAGTAGCTTCCGCATAAGACTTTTTAGGTACCAGTTTATTGGCGTCTTTGTAGGAACAGGACATCTTTTACCACTTCGACATTGCCGGCTCATATGACCATATCTATAACAGTTATCGCACATTACTACTCTTTGATTATAGACTTCCACGTCATAGAGTACTTTATTGATTAGAATTTTTTTGGCAATGTTTGGCATTTGAACGATATTTAAACTGTTCCAGTAGGTTTAAATTCGATTTCGTTAGAATAATTTTTTTTTATTTTACGATTCATCCTTTTTACATAATCAATTTCGAATTTGGAGTTAAAATCATAAGCTACAATTCTATTTTTCAAATATTCCTCACCTAATTCAAAATCGATTTGTTTAATAACACCTAAACGGAAAATTAAAAATTTTGGAATGTATGCGGAGGTATTATACTTCCCTAAAGCTGTTGATTTAATTAATATATTCGCACTTAGGTAATCTTTATATATGAACCTGATTCTATTTTCTCCAATGGACTGAATTTGTTATATTTTTTTAACTATTTCCGAGTCTGAACTGAGAATAATCTCTCCTACTTTTATTGCGTTTAATTTTCCAAGAAAGCCCGGACTATTATTTTCGTGTAAACGTGAAAAGGTCCAAAATCAGCTGCTTTATAATAATAAATATTTCTTTGTTTTTGTTCTAATTGTTAATTTGGAGTGCCACTTTTTCCATCATCTGATATCATATCAACATTTAAACTTGTACTTACCGGACGTTGTTGTTTACTTAATTGTACTTTACCCTCAGATTTATTAGCTTTTTCTAAATCCTTGTTCATTGCCGTTATATCCAAAATTGAATTTAATTTATTATGTGTTTTTCGTGGTGGTAATGGGTCTGGTGGATCAGGGGGATCATCCTCGCTATGCCAATCCATAATTGCTTAACTAATTTATTGGTTTTGAGTTCTTTATTATACAAAAACTCACTAGAATTTCGCAAAAACTTAAAAATATTTGACCGGTTATTTCTCTTCGATTAGTAGCTGATATCACACCTATTCGTACGGGAGCTGGTATCGAACTGTGCCGCAGTTATTTGAAATGGTGAAATTTTAGATGGAAAATAATGAGAATGTCAATTTGACAGGAGTATCCGGCTCGAAGGACCAAAACAAATGTAGAAAAGGTGTAGGATAGGATCGCTGGTTTTATCGTAAATGATATGTTGAAAAATTATCTCCTCTCTACATTTGGTAGCGACTAGAAGTATCTAGTGAGAACTGTCAAAATAAGTTACTAAATTTGTAATGAAAGCTCCGAAGGACTAGTGACTAATGTCACGAAACTGTGTAAGTAAAATAGTTACAATGAAAAACATTTTCCTGCAAAAATATTTTTATTATAATGAATTGAATCAATGGAGCAGGCAGGAATTATTGCAATTAATACTACCGTTAGAACCGCACGTGCTGGTAAATGTCACATACAATGGTTCTTGGACTATAATGTTTATATATATACAATGTGAAACTATACAATTAAAAATGTTCAGAATCGAATACACACAATATATACAACAGTTAAATAATTACAAATATGTAATATAAATTCAAACAAAAGGTAGAACAAATAGAACCGGCAACCCTGAAATTGTTGGGGCTGATGGTGATATTAAAGTTGCTTCGGCACGTGGATGTAGAAAGTAGAAATTTTTCCCCAGTAATTTTAACTTTGGAGATGGTTGAATTTTTATACAGTAAATATAATGTACTCACAGTTTAAATAGCACTGAGTTTAGGGTGATAGGTTTACGTTTCACTAATTATAAGTATACAAAATACCCACTTTACCGGGTGTAAATTTGTAAAGAACTGTAGAGTGCAGATTCTCCGTCTGCTCTAGTCGACAATTGGATAGAAAAGAGAGGGCGATGAGAGCGAGCTGCTCTTAAATAAGACATAGCGGGCTTATGAGAATGATCGACGATTGGGCAGGGTTGATATTTAAACTATTGTAGAAGTTTTGTGAATTTCTACACCCGCCTTTCAGTTGAAAAAGAAAAAACAACCTTGTGTGTATATAAAATCATAAACCTAAAGTGTCTTCAAAAAAGGCAGAGAATCTCATTTACTATCCCACAACTTCGTATTCAAAAATGAATGTATTGGTCCCAAGAATAAAATCTTATTGTAAGATTTTTTCCTAACTAATTTATCTCGATGACATTTAAATTTGGAAATAATGAACAGTAGAAACCTAAATAAGAACTAGTAATCTCGTCTTGAAGCATGAAACAGTAATTATTGTTTCTTACATTAACGTTAGAGTGGTAGCAGACATTTCCAGGGAAGTATTGATTTTTACATGTCACATATGCGCATTAGCGGTTCTGCGCTAAGACTGAGAGAGGAAAGTGTAGAGGCAATTTGCTGTAGGGTCTCTCTGAATCTTTCGCTAAGAAAAGGCGAAATAAAATTACTTTGAAGCCGCAGCGATATTGAAGAATTAGAATTTGAAAACCATAAATGTTGTTAAATAAATGGTTTAAACGATAATTCTTATCTCTGCGGCTTCTATCTTCTATGGGCTTCTATGACTTCTATGGGCTTCTATGACTTCTATGGGCTTCTACGGTTTTTATGGGGTTTTAAAGAGGTTTCTACAAAGCCTGCTGATGATTATACGAGGCTTGCCTGAAGTGTATACCTCTTAGTGTTCCTGTTCCTTATTTTTTAAGCTTGCCTGAACTTACCGGAATATATTTACAATTTATCGGAAGACTTATCTAACTAAACAGAAGACTTATTAAACGGTTACCTGGAGGTTCATCTGACCTGACACTTACCTACAGCTTACTCACCACTCACCATCCATCGAGGGACCTCAACTATAAGCATCACTACAGATAAGTAGCTCAAGAGCGGATAGTGTTTTTACTTGTACGGCATTTATATTGTTCTCATATCTTTCCTAGTATTAAATAACACTAACTTAACTAACACTAACTAAAAGCAGTCAAGATAATTTTCGTATTTTTTGTATAACTATTGTATTTTTTGTATAACTATTCACTATTCATCACAGATTTTCATTAGACTTAGTAATCATTGAGACTGTTTTTTATTTTTAAATTCAACTACCTACCTGCAGTAACCAAGTAAACTCCAAAATAGCTACTACCTAGAGTCTTTGTAGGTCTTTTCAAAGTTTTTGAGAAAACTTTGTGGCGCCCATGGTCTTTCCTTACAAGGTATTATTATTACAATAGCTCTAAATCATGTTATACGATTAGACTATTCTCTACAATTTACTCTAGGTTCATAAGAACCCACGTTCATAAAGTTTACCCTGAGAAGTGCAGAAATATATTTTTCAGTGTCTCATAGTTTTGGCACCCAACTTTGAGATAATTTTTTTGGGAGTCTCATATTTTGGCGCTCAACATCTTTTTTTATTGGTCTCATATTTTGACGCCCAACGTGTTAAAAGTAGCTATAACTTCTCTTCTCCTTAACTTAACTTAGCTTTTCCTTATGTTCTACCTATTTTTTGAATTATTTCTCTTGCTTAATAGGCAAAATTACAAATATTTTTAGGTTTGCTTGATTACGCAGTAGGTGAAAAATATTTGATAGCTAAATTTTAACAGATTGTAAAGGGAAAAAGTGAATATATCTTTTCCTACGACCATATAGGAAATTAACATATATCGCACTCCCTACTCTGGCGGAAAGTTTATCATATCATCATAGTGACGCGAACCGTGCGCTATGATATCACCCTAGGGTGATACCATATCGCACGGTTCGCATGAATTCGTTTAACGTGGTTTTCTTATTTAAATTTACCTACGTAATAACTACAAATATAGCACAAAACACAAAATCTGTTCAAAAATTATTAAAATTCGCCAAATTCTGTGATAAAAAAAACAACTACGGCCGGGAATCGAACCGCGGTCTACTCCAGCATTCTCCGCATTGTCATGACGCGTTAACCACTGAGCTACTATAGGACAGCTGTCAAATGTTCTTATTTTAGGTATATCCATAGTATAGCTGTAGGAATTTTCAAAAATCAAACTATTAAGAATTAAAATGTCTTCTGCGTTATTTTGAAAATATTTTGCACTACAAACTGATTATTTTAAAAATAATTATATGTTGTAGGTACAGTTATTGATGTTTTCAAATAAATAAAACCATCATATTTCGTAAATTTATCGCGTGATCGTAAAAAAGATATACTAATTATAAAAGTGAAAAATAATGAAGTAGGCTTATGTCAAAATTCTCAAATTATAACACAAAGCATAGAAATAGTTTTTGTGAAGTGTAAGTGCAATATTTATTACATAAAAGTGTAAACGAATTATAAATGTGAGATAAACTAAAAATAGAAAGTGTTAGTCTCGGTTTTTTATTATAATGGAAGTTGATACTGATAGAAGCGAATGTACACCACCAGAAATTATCTAAGCGGCTCAAGCAACATCATTAAAAATACTCCCTCCAAAATCAAGAAAAAGATATGAAGGCGCGTTTGACCAGTTTTTGGCTTGGAGAAGAAACAAAGAAATAAAATCTTCATTTTCAGAAAATGTCCTATTGGCCTATATTGATGAATTATCAAAAAATAAAAATAAACCTTCCACATTATGGACGCAATCTTCAATGCTGCGTAGTACGATCTACGTTAACCATAATGTACACATCTCAAAATACCTTAAATTAAGAGCATTTCTGAAGATGTTATCTGATGGATATAAGCCAAAAAAAGCCAAAACTTTGAGCAGTGAAGAAATAAATGAGTTTATTAACATCGCACCCGACGAAAAGTTTTTGTTTGCTAAGGTAAATTTCAATAAAAAAATAGCTTATATAATACCTATTCAAAAAATATTTTTCAAATTTTTTAGGTGGCGCTAATTATGGGGATATCAGAAGCATGCCGCAAGCAAGAACTCGTTCAACTGACAGTGGATGATATAGAAGATTTAAAAACGGCAGCTATTGTAAAAATAGAAAACACTGAAAACAAAGTTAACCGAAAATTCACTATTTCCGGTTTATTTTATAATATATACAGGGTTGGGATAAAGTATGGAACCAAGTGAATATCTTTTAAACGAAAAGAACGATATTTATGAAAATATGCAGGTAAGTGCAAGGGGACATAATGAATCTGATGTACATTTTTTTGTTAATAATATACTTCCGGTTTAACCGGAAATGCCATCAACTTCTTTAATTTAAATGGGACACCCTATATATTTTTACAGATTTTGAAAGAGCTTGTTATTTTGAATTCATACATACTGAGTTTAGTGTAAAAAATTTGTAAAAACGAGGAATATAGCACTTTAATCAACCTCCTTTGAGTTGTTTGCATTAGAGCAAAAAACTATTTAGATAAACTATTTGATGTTGTTTGTATGCATAGTAATAAATAAACGAGTACTGTTTAGTACGTCTTTTGTTCTCCAAATGTCAAATCTTAATTGACGAAAATAAATTTTACAATTTAGAATGGTTCAATTAAGTGAAAAAGAGCGTATTGAAATTTTAATGATGATCGGTTATGGCGATCGTGTTAGAACTCATGAAGAAGTGTGTCATATTTTTGATAATTTGCATCCGGAGAGAAATCCTATATCACGGTCAACAGTAACTAAAACATTACAACGTTTTAATACAACTGGGATGGTAAAAAATTTGCTAAAACCTGGAAGACCGCGGACTGCAACGAACAAAACTGTTAAACAAAATATTGCAATCGATTTAGAAGAATCACCTCAAACTTCCACCACAAATTTGGCACTAAACCATGATATCAGTCGACGTTCTGAAGGAAAGATATTAAAAAGTGAAAAGTATCATCCGTATAAGGTACAGTTGGTTCAAGAATTGTCAGACGATGATTTTGACCGACGGCTAGAATTTTGAGAACGGCTAATGGACATCTGTAATGTTGACGATAATTTTGCTTCTAACATAGTTTTTTCCGATGAGGCAACTTTTTGTTTAAATGGAACAGTTAATCGCCATAACTCAAGGTATTGGTCAAATGAGAATCCTCATTGGATTCGTAAAGCACATACCCAGCATCCACAGAAGTTAGATGTTTGGATGGGAATTGTCGAAAATAGGCTTATAGGCCCATTTTTCATCGACGGAAACTTGAATGGTGACAAGTATTTGGATCTACTAAATACCGAAATTATTCCTGCACTTCAACAGAATGGGCAATTACCACAAAATGTTTGGTTTCAACAAGATGGAGCACCTCTCCTCTATGATAGACTGGTTAGGGATTTTCTGGATGCGAATTTTCCAAATCGATGGATTGGACGCAGAGGATTCATAGAGTGGCCTGCTCGTTCTCCGGATCTTAGCCCGTTAGATTTTTTTCTTTGTGGTTATCTAAAATCACGTGTTTACGCTAGACGACCAACAAACTTACAGGAATTGAGACATAGAATTATTGATGAATGTGAACTAATACGTGGAGAAGTCTTGGAAAGAGGGACTCAAGAATTTGTTAATAGGATGGCATATTGTCAGCAAGTAAACGGTGAGCATTTTGAACATTTGAAGTAATTTTGTTTCTCATTATTCTAAAATAATGAAATGTTCACCTATTGTACAACTAACAGTGAGTTATTCCTCGTTTTTACAAATTTTTTTACACTAAACTCAGTATGTATGAATTCAAAATAACAAGCTCTTTCAAAATCTGTGAAAATATATAGGGTGTCCCATTTGAATTAAAGAAGTTGATGACATTTCCGGTTAAACCGGAAGTATTTTATTAACAAAAAAATGTACATCAGATGCATTTTGTTCCATTGCACTTACCTGCAAATTTTTATAAATATCGTTCTTTTCGTTTAAAAGATATTTACTTAGTTCCATACTTTATCCCAACCCTGTATAAGAAATATGTAATTTTGAGACCGCAAACGAACCAAGAAAGATTTTTTTTATGAATTTTCGAAACGGAAAATGTACCCAACAGGTGGTCGGAATTAATAAAATAGGTAGCTTAGCGAAAACGGTGGCCACTTTTTTAAAATTGGATAATCCAGAATTATATACCGGTCACTGTTTTCGCAGGTCATGAGCAACTATTTTAGTAGATACAGGAGCAGACGTGACAACCCTTAAAAGACACGGAGGGAGGAAGTCCTCAACTGTTGCAGAGGGATACGTTGATGACTCTGCCACAAACTGATTACATATTGCCAATAAAATAATGGGTGCGATAGCGTCTTCATCTAAAGAAAATATTCAACCAAGAAACAATTCCTTTACAGATTTGTCATATGACACTGAAATTCCATCATCAACAAAAATATTAAACCAACCACAATTAAACCAACCAATAGAAACAATTTTAAACCAACTACCAACAACAATATTGACCAGTAGCAGCATTCAAAACATCGATGGAAATATTGCCAGTAATATCACATCGTCATCTATGCAATCGCCTATAACTTTTACAAACTGCTAGGGTAATTATTTCACGTTTAATTTTTATGCTGCTCCAGAAAAAAAATAACATGCTTAATATCGATTTCATGAGTTTAATTTTTATATTATTGCAATAAGTTCACATCGTTTGTGCTTAGTTTTGTTTCTAATAAATTTCTCGTTCCGTTACTCTAGTTTTTATTTCATTATACTATTATTAGATATGATTTGACTCTAGTGTCATATGCGAACACAAAAACCTAAGGTACTTTTTGAATATTTATGGCCGTAGGAAAAATAGTGTACATAACTCGTTGGAAAGTGAATTTCATTTCCGCACTCACCGATGTCAACATTATTTTTTTTACACCATCTCATTAAACAATATTTGTTACAATTATCGCATGGTCGTAGGAAAAATAGTGTACATTACTTGTGCGAAAGTGATATTTCCCACTCGTGTGAAAAATGTCACTCTCCGCACTCGTTACATAATATACTATTTCTTTTCGAGTAAATTTAAAAGTATTTATATCTATTCGGTGAAGCTTATAGATTCTTGAAATATGTGTGTATGTGTGTATGTGTGTATGTGTGTATGTGTGTATGTGTGTATGTGTGTATGTGTGTATGTGTGTGTGTGCGTATGTGTGTATGTGTGTATGTGTGTATGTGTGTATGTGTGTATGTGTGTGTGTGTGTATGTGTGTGTGTGTGTGTATGTGTGTATGTGTGTATGTGTGTATGTGTGTATGTGTGTATGTGTGTATGTGTGTATGTGTGTATGTGTGTATGTGTGTATGTGTGTATGTGTGTATGTGTGTATGTGTGTATGTGTGTATGTGTGTATGTGTGTATGTGTGTATGTGTGTATGTGTGTATGTGTGTATGTGTGTATGTGTGTATGTGTGTATGTGTGTATGTGTGTATGTTTGTATGTGTGTATGTGTGTATGTGTGTATGTGTGTGTGTATGTGTGTGTGTATGTGCGTATGTGCGTAAAATTGGGAACACACATCAAGAATTTCTTTCTGGGTCGACGGCATCTTAATTTCTTCTTGCCCTAACAGTGCAATATAGTTTGTAACTCTTTTAATTATTCGTGACACTGATGGCTGCGAAATATTGACATTGTCTCCAATACAATTTTGAAATGCACCAGTTGCATAAAACCTCAATGTAAGAAGTAGTTGGGACATTGGTTCTATGGAACGGTTTCCATGAACTTTTGGCTCCAGATGAATACCAATTCCATCTAAAATATTAAGTACAATGTCTTCACGAAAACGAAATCTGGCCTTAAAATCAACATCTTCATATTTCTCAAAGGCATTAATTCGAGGTCTTATGAATCGAATTCTTCGATATCTTGGGAAGACTTCTCCCTTTCTTAGGACGAAATAAGACTGGTAGCGAGGAATCAAATAACTTTCATCAAGCTAAAGTAAAATTAGTTTCACTTTTTTATTGTATTCTGTTTGATAATTTATTTCAAAGTCGTTCTTGAGAAAATTTAAAAATATTTAAATGAAATGTCAAATTTGAATAAAAATATTTTTTGGAAAATAAAGGTCTCATTTTAATAAAAAAAAGATAGAAAGTTATTAATTTGTTTATTTACCTTTAAATTGTTTTAAACAATATTATAAACCTTTTATTAGCAAGAATTATTAACAGTTTGACAATAATGACAATTTAACCAATCGTTGAGTACTGATTATATTTTAGCTTGATTATGTCAAGTATAACGGAACCGTTAAACAAAAAGTTGGTTTCTGAATACTATTTGGCGTTAAACGGTCCCGTTTTATCATATAACGGCTGGTTATATTTACGGTTCCGTTATAAGCATTTAACCGAGAGAACTGTCAAAAATAACGCCTCCGTTGAAATCATAATAATCGAGTGTTCTGAATACGGGTGTTGGTGTATTATGTTTGTGTCATATCGTATCTTTTTTTTGTTTTTGAGTATTTGAAATACCTAAAACGCTGTTCTATAGAGAACAACCTTCCGTGAATGTTTCAAATTTTCTGGAATTATCTGGCTTTTGTGCACCTTTGGAGTTCAGTACATTTTGGAACAACTATTTCGCACAAACATTTTCTGAAATCTCTGCTTTTTGCAAAATTCGATTCAGTTATGGTTGTTGCAGTCCCTTATTATGAGTATATTGAGAAATTATCTTTGTCTGCTTGGTAGCACTCTTATTCTCAATATATGATTTATCTTGTCCCTTTATTTTTTGATACCAGTACAAATAATATCACAATGTTTTTTTTTGGATGACAAATGAACGTACATTTATCTTTACCTGAGTACTGGATGATACTGACTATAATATTTCATCGTGGCATATTTCTCTACTTTAGTTGATGACAAAAACTATATTTTTTTCCGTAAAATCTTTATATCTGACCTGATCTTTACATCTTGAAATTTCGTTGCATATCGTAACACATTTAAATATCCTTAATTCAGTTTTTCGACAATAAGTTCGTTTGTCTTCATATCTATATCGTTAAGATGTTTAGCATCTCAGGTTATTGTCTCATATCTTGTCAAAATATTTGCTATGTTTGGTTGATGATTTTTTTTCGAATGATCTGCTTGCGCGATGATCAATGGTTACTGTGGATACTAAATGTTAACCTCTCTGGTATGAACTTAAAAAAAGTTGAATAGTGTCCAGTTACACAAACTGAGATATCTTGCTTTATCTTTTTCAGTTGAATTGTGTCAAGTTACACAAACTGAAATATCTTATCTTTTTCAGTTGAATTGTGTCAAGTTGCACAAACTGAAATATCTTATCTTACCTTTTTCAGTTGAATTGTGTCAAGTTACACAAACTGAAATATCTCAACTTATCTGTTTTTTTATGAGCCAAAGGAAATGGCACATGTAAAATTATCTTTATATGTTATATTATCTTAGAAGACGTGTATCTTATGTCATTAGACATATAGCTAGTGTTACACATGACGACATGTAAATAGAATATCAGCTTTGCTAGCTAGTTATTCATTCCTGGATGTTGACTCTTACCACTTGTGGCACAACAGGATAAAAATTACCGATGATCTATCTATGTTACTTAATATCTTTTTTTTATTATTTTAAATCTATTACCTTTTCGTCATATATTACCTCTATCGTTTCTAGTTTATGGATTCTTAGTGAATCCAGTTCATTATGACTATGTAATTTAAATTTCAGTGTTCAGATTTTAAAATGTTTATCTATATCTAACAAATAGTTATTATCACTAGTTCAAATATCTATAATAATCTTGATATATCTGAAATTTTTACTTGACAAAAACTTGTTTTTTATATCTTAGAATTACGTATGTTAGTACAGAACATGTGTGAGAGTGTTTTCGTGGGTTTCTATCTTTTTCTTTGTCTTTTTAGTATTTTTCTGGTTTAAGAAAGCTGAGTTGCTAAGCTAGCTAGACTCCCTTAGAATCAGTGCTTGAATTCAGAAAAATACATATATGTGTTCTTTGTGGTATTCTGTTCATGAAATATCTTATCCCGATGATGACGGTCTGATATAAGATCTCTAATTACGACATATATTTTGTTATGTATAAATAATTTTGGTCCCGATTTTGAATCCATATATCTGCAATAGTATTCCATGACGGAATTTTTGGAGGTTTTTCCTATTTTCCTGAAGAAAAATAGTTACCGTGTTTTCTTATGTATGAATAATTTTAGTCCCGATTTTGACGCCATGTATCTGCAATAGCATTCCCATGACGGAATTTTTGGAGGTTTTTCCTATTTTCCGTGTTTTTTAGTTTCTTTTGTTACGGCCTGAGTTCATTATGGGTGCGAGTCTTGTTGTGTTGTCAGTCTTAGAGATAATTATTGAACCAGTTTTTCTTGTATGAGTTTCGCTTTACATGGATGGACACGCCAGATTTAAGGGAACCATCGCCTTCGAGGAAGTAGGGTGTTCCAAGTACTTGAGAAATTGGGGAGATAAGACTTCACAGGATTGAGTCACAGTGTAATGATTTCAGACAACCATTCAATATATCTTCCTGGGCGTAGTTCCATTTCACTTAGGATTGAAGTTTTTTTAGATATCTTAGTAAGGTGTAATGTCGGGGTGAAAGATCTTCCCGGATCATAACTACCAGGGAAGTTAACCACGACGCTGACGAACATCTTGTATGTATGTATGTGTGTAAATTGGGGTGACATTCACTGAGACCTGAAAGATCTATTGTACCCCCTTACTTCTAACTTAGTTCCTGAAGAAAGTCAGAGACTAGTAGCTCCTTTAGTCCTATTTCCCGGAGAAATTTTATCTGCAGGCTTTAACTTAGGTAAATGTCCCTCTTCTATCCAGTCGTCTCCAAGGTGTTGTGCCCTAGGATTCTGAATTGCTGTGCAGTTCGCAAGTATGTGGATGGAGGTTTCTTCTTCCATGTCACAGAATCTACATTCTTCTTCCTCCACTATTTTGAGCTTTTTCAGGTGCCCATTTAGGCGACAATGTCCCGTAAGGATGCCTGTTAAAACTCTTAGTGCTGTTTTATTTTGACTTATGCATTCATTTGATCTCAACAGGTTGTAATCACCCAGAAGAATCTTTGATTGCCTAAGTCCTACTAGATCTTTCCAATGGTCAGATCTTCTATTTTCTTCGGCTTTGCCTATTTCTTCCAATATTACATTGGAGCTGATACCGCAAAAGGGTTCCGGCCCCCAAAAGGGTGTTCCAGTCCCCCTCTTTGCTAGTTCATCTGCTATTTCATTTCCTTATATCCCTGTGTGTCCTGGAATCCACAGTAAGGTGACTATATTGTTCTCGCCTAGTTCATTTAGTTTGCCTAGGCATTCCCACACCATTTTGGAACTGATAACACAAGAGCTCAGTGCTTTAATGGCTGTTTGACTATCCGACATTATGATAATCCTTGGCCTCCTATATCCTCTATCAATATTGAACTGGGCACACTTTATTATGGTGTGAATTTCCGCTTGAAAGATACTCGGGGTTTTTTCCAATCTTTCAGAGTGTTTGGTTCCTGGCCCGTACACTCCTATCCCAGTTCCTTCTATTGCTTTTGAGCCATCTGTGTACCATTGAATGGCATTCTTTCCAAGTCTGGTAATGGTATTTGGATCCCATTCCTTCTTGTTGCTCAATTCCGTAACGAATTTCTTTGAAAAGTTATAATTTTTCATCATACCATCTTGTGGCATGTTCCAGGTTTTCTGATTTCTAAGAAGTAAGGAGGTGGTTTTTTTAATGATTCCCTCTCTACTTAGTCTTTTTCTTGTTCTTTCTGCAACACTTTCCAACACCATATGTAGTGGTGTGACGTTGAGAATAACTCCCATGGTTGCCATTGGGCACGCTCTCATTGCTCCTGTAATGCACATACAGGCTAGTCTTTGAATTTTGCAGTGTATATCCAGCTCAGGTTTTTGGGGTTGCTTCCCCAATTTCTCCTTGTCAGATTCAGACCATTAGAGCCATTTTTGCTTTGTATATAATCTCCTTTCCATGTTTGTTTCACAGGAGTTTACTGTCTAGAGTCAAACCTAGATACTTGACTTCTTGTCTCCATTCAACCTCGCTATCATCAAGTGTAATGGTTTTGAGGTTGATTTTTCTTTTCTTAGTGAAGGCTATTAAGATGGTTTTGGTGGGGTTGATGTTAAGTCCCACTTGTCTACACCAGTTATTTGTATAGTTCAGACCCTTTTGTACGATGTCACAAGGGGTATTTTCGAATTTTCCCCTGGCTGTTATGACAATATCATCAGAATATCCTTGGCAGGATATTCCGAGGTCAGTCAAACCACACAGGAGTTCGTCAACCGTCAGGCTCCACATTAATGGGGATGCTACTCCTCATTGTGGACATCCTCTGGTTGTACAGATGGAGACAATGTCTTTGCTCGTCCTCATCTCTGCTACTCTAGTGGTGAGCAGTTCCGACATCCATTTGGATGTTGTGCTGTCTTCACCTCTTCTATTCAATGCTTTTTTGACAGCCTCATGAGGAGTATTGTCAAAAGCTCATTCTATATTCAAAAAGGCGCAAACTACGGCTTCTTAGTTGTCTAGAGCACCTCGGATATCCTCCGTAAGTTGTACCAGTGCAGTCTCCGCAGATCTGCCTGCCCGGTAAGCATGCTCATGCGGGTGGAGAGGTAGTCTCTCTAGGATTTCCGCTCTAATGTAATTGTCAATATCTTTTTCCATCGTTTTGAGCACAAACGATGTTAGGCTAATTGGTCTGAAGGATTTGGGGTTTGTTGTGTCCCTTTTTCCAGCTTTTCGAATGAAGGATACTATTGCCCTTCTCCATGCTTCTGGTATATAGCCCAGTCCTAAGCTGCTTCGACTGATCCTAACCAAATGTGGTAGAATTTCGTCTTGTCCTTGCTGGAACAAGGCTGGGAAAATTCCATCAGCTCCCGGTGCCTTGAATGGTGAAAATGTGTTCATAGCCATAACCTTTCGTTACTACAAATGTGCTTAGCCATTGTAGTACTTTCTCTCGAAGGTCTGTTATGACCTTCGAGAGGACTATCTCCCCTATTTGGGCTACTCCCAGGAAAATGAGTTTCTATTAAGAGTTTCACTCTTTCTTCCTCATTTTCGGTATATTTACCGCCTGGCTTCCTCGAAGCCATATCTGTGTTGACCCTACTTTTTGCCATGACTTTGTAGAGTCTTGCCGCAGCAGGTGTTCTGTTTATATCTTCACAGAATTTTCTGAAGCTATTTCTTTTAGCTTTTCTAATTTCCTTATAATAGGTGTTTTTCACCTCGGTGTATCTCTGCCAGTCTCCGTTGAGTTTTGATCTATTAAAAAGGTCCTGGGTTTGAGATCTTAATTCTGAAAGATGTTTATTCCACCAGGGTGAATCTCTGCTGCTTCGTTGTTCTTGAAGAGGGCAGCTCGATTCAAATGCATCGATTATTGCCCTCTTCAGGTCCTCAAGCTCATTTTCCAGATCGAGATGGTGCTAAGCCCTCCCTTTTCTCTGGATATGTGCTAGGTTTTCTTTCAGACAGTTGTTATAGTTGTCCCAATCTGTTTTTCTTGGTTTTTTTCTGGGGCTCACCTCAGGTTTGCCTAGTTCTAACTTGAATGTTATGATGCTATGATCGGAGAGAGATGGTTCGCCCGAAACTCTCCCATCTTTTACTATAAGTTTTAGATCATGTGTTACCAGTGTGACATCTAAAACTTCTTGCTTTACCCTTGTTACAAATGGGGGAATATTCCCTATATTGTCAATATTAAGGTTTTTATTAAGGATATATTCTAAAAGTTGCTCACCTCTCTGGTTGGTATTGCTACTGACCCAAACAGTATTGTGTGCATTGGCATCACATGCTAAGAGTAGAGGTAGTCATGATGCTATTACTATCTCCTTGCCCTCCTTCTTGTGTTCAAAGAGTGCTCGAACTGGAACGAGGTCTCGAGTCATGTATTCTGAAAGACAAAAATAGTTAATATTGTTCCTTATCATAATACATGTTCTTGGTATATCACTACCTGTGTGATATACTATTTTAGCATCTTCACATGCTAATCCTCTTACCTGGTTATTATTGACCCAAGGTTCTTGGATCAAACACATCCCCCATTGGTCCTTATTGAACAATCTTGTGATCACCGCCGAAGCTCCTTTGGCATGGTGAGCATTAACCTGAGCTAAGTTAATTCCCTCCATCCTGTTGGTTTTCAGGTTGGGTATCACCCACCTTCATCAGGGTGATGTCCCCTTCTGTAAGAGTGCTCTCCCCTCCCTCCGACCCAAACTCCATTCCCTCCTCGGACAGCGGCGACTCCTCCCCAAGGAGTTTATTGATGTGTAGGCTTTCTACACTACTCGAGTCGTCGCTGGCCTTGGAGGAGATAGAAACCTTCTCAGGGTTTCTTTCCTCTCCTTTTCTGAGGCCATGTACGGGGATTCAGTTCGATACCAGCTCCCGTACGAATAGTGAGTTTGTGTATAATAAAGAACTCAAAACCAATAAATAAGTTAAACAATTATGGATTGGCATAGCGGGGATGATCCCCCTGATCCACCACCACCACGAAAAACACTTAATAAATTAAATTCAATTTTGGATATAACGGCACTGAACAAGGATTTAGAAAAAGCTAATAAATCTGAGGGTAAAGTACAATTAAGTAAACAACAAAGTCCGGTAAGTACAAGTTTAAATGTTGATATGATATCAGATGATGGAAAAAGTGGCACTACAAATCAACAATTAGAACAAAAACAACGAAATAATTATTATTATCAAGCAACTGATTTTGGACCTTTCCACGTTTACATCGAAAATAATAGTCCGGGCTTTGCTGGAAAATTAAACGCAATAAAAGTAGGAGAGATTATTCTCAGTTCACACTCGGAAATAGATAAAAAAATAAAACAAATTCAGTCCATTGGAAAAAATAGAATTAGGGTCATATGTAAAGATTACCCAAGTGCGAATATATTAATTAAATCAACAGCTTTAGGAAAGTATAATCTCTCCGCATACATTCCAAAAATTTTAATTTTCCGTATAGGAGTTATTAAACAAATCGATTTTGAATTAAGTCAGGAATATTTGAAAAATAGAATTGTAGCTTATGATTTTAACTCCAAATTCGAAATTGATTATGTAAAAAGGATGAATCGTAAAATTAAAAAAAATGATTCTAACGAAATCGAATTTAAACCTACTGGAACAGTTTTAGTATCTTTCAAATGCCAAACATTACCAAAAAAAAATCTAATCAATAAAGTACTCTATGACGTGGAAGTCTATAATCAAAGAGTAGTAATGTGCAATAACTGTTATAGATATGGTCATATGAGCCGGCAATGTCGAAGTGGTGAAAGATGTCTGAAATGTGGACAGAATCGCGATATGAGTACTTGTGAAAACGAAAATAAGGTTTGCTTTTCATGCGGTGGAGAGCATCTAACAAATGATTTCAAGGGATGTCCGGAATTCACCAGACAGGAACAAACAAAAAAGTATATGTCACAAACAAATTGTTCCTACAAAGATGCCAATAATTTGGTACCTAAAAAGTCTTATGCGGAAGCTACTTCTCAAAACTTAAATTCTAAAACCTACAACGATAACAACTACACACAAATTACGACACTTCCATCCACATCTGGACAACAGAATTACTCAAAAACAACACCTATAGCACACATTAATTCTGACGCTAAAAGACTAAAAAGACCAATTCCCACCACTCCGGACCCGACATTAGTAGCACATAAGTCACTAGTTACTCCAATAAATTTCCCTCTGAAAAAGGGAGGAATATCATTAAATCCAAGGTATAGTAATAACATAAAATGTTCACTGAGACGAAAGAACAAACAGAAGTTACTAGTGTTATTTTAGATATTGTTTTGTCAATTATAAAAACTCTTAAAAACAAAAATCATTTTGATATTCAAGAATCCGAAATTGTAAACCTAATTAAGAATAATTTAACTAACTTTTCCGAAATTGATGGATCAAATAACTCTGTGTCAGTGGAATATTAAATCGGCAATTTCAAATAAAGAAAATCTGTTATATTTGTTAGACGACAATCATGTAGATATTGCTTGCTTATCTGAAACTAAATTTAATTCCAATTAATATTTCAATATTCCCGGTTATAATATTGTCAGAGATGATCGTACTGATCGCTCAGGCGGAGGTACGCCTATAATGATTAAAACAAAGTTGGTATTTGAAGAATTACAAAATAATGTACAACTTCCAAATTCTAACCTCAAATCTATTTCATTAATCTGTAATAATGATGTAAAAATAACTATTGTATCCTTATATATTCCCCCAAGAACAAAAATATCAATAAATGAGTGGAACAGATTTTTTCAATCGCTCAGTCATCCAGTCATAATTACAGGAGATTTAAATTGTCATAATATAGTCTGGGGAGGTCCCAATACCGATACATATGGTAAAACACTATTAGATGCAATGAAATTGAACAACTTGATTTATTTGAATAATGGGTCTCCTACTTTTATAGGAAATTACAAACAAACCCCATCAGCTATAGATCTAACAATTTGCTCAGCTGATATAGTACACTTGCTGAACTGGTCCACTTTGAAAGACCTGTATGGCTCTGACCATTCACCTAGTATTTCAAATATGTCAATATGTCCTAGAGTTCACATCAATTCATCATATTTAAAGTGGAATTTAAAAAATGCTAACTGGGTTTTTTTCTACTCGGAAGCCCAGGAAAAATTCAGTAGTCATAGGATAGAGCAATATGATAATTTTATTCAAAATTTAAATACCATAGCTGACATGACTATCCCTAAGTTCAAGTCTGGTAAAGTATCTCATTTTAATGTACCATGGTGGAATGACAAATGTCCAGAACTTGTAAATATCAGAAAAAATAGTTTTGCTAAGTATGTAAATGACCCAACTCTGGTCAACTTATTAGAACATAAAAGAAATGACGCCATTGCCAAAAAAACCTTCAAATATCTAAAAAAGGAAAACTGGAAACAATTCTGTTCATCTATTAATAGAACTATACCCATTAGCAAAGTATGGAAGAAAGTTAATAACTCTAAAAATCGAAAAACGGGTAATCGAGTGCTGCCCGATAATGAGGATTGGGTCACACAATTTCACAACAACTTGACTCCTCCTTATGTAAATATTAATTATGAACTACCAAATTCAAGTACAATTTCAACTTCAGATTTAACAACAGATCAATATTTCACCAACCCATTTACTCCACAAGAATTACATTTTGCGCTTAATAAAACTAATAATACAGCTCCAGGTAGCGATAACATTCACTATTTGATGTTATCCAAGCTTCCAGATATAGCTAAAAATTCTCTATTGAACATTCTAAATAATATCTGGAATGACAATACAAATCCACCATTAGAATGGAAAAATGGCAAACCTCCAAACCACGCTTCTTCCTACAGAGCTATTTCGTTAGCATCTTGTATATTGAAGACTTACGAGAGGTTAATTAAATCTCGGTTAGAATATTTCTTGGAACATAATAAGTTAATTCCAGATTCTCAGTTTGGATTCAGAAAAAAAAAATCAATTTTAGAGAGCATAACTAATTTAGTAACTGATATACAAATAGCTTTTTCAAATAATCTGTCTACTTCTGCTCTGTTTTTAGACATTTCACAAGCCTACGACACTGTGAACTTAAATATACTGTTTCAGAAAATGTGTAAAATTGGGATTCCGGTTAATATATCAGAACATATATGTAAGTTATATACCAATCGAAATCTAGTAGTAAGAAATAACAATACATATTCACAACCCCGTTGCAATTGTTGACAATTGTCATTTACAACTTTCATCTACAGTAGGAAAACTCGATAACTAGATGTTTAGTAATGGACTTACAATATCTGAAGAAAAATCGGCAATAGTAACATTCACAAGGAAACGATATAGTCACCCTAATACGATTAATTTAGCGGACTACGTATTCTCTAATAAAACATCTACAAAGTTCTTAGGTGTAATGTTGGACTCAAAATTAAATTGGAAAGAACACATAAACTATTTAATAAAAAGAACTGAAAATGGAATAAATATAATGAGAGCTTTTAAGCATCACGAATGGGGTGCAGATCCAAATGTTATGCTTATATTTTATAAATCTTATGTTCGATCCATTTTAGATTATGCATCAATTTTATACCACTCAGCAGCAGAAACACACCTAAAAAAATAGAAGTAGTTAAAAATAAATGTTTGCGATTTAGTGTAGGTTATCTACCCAGTACTCCAGTAGATGTTATGGAAGTCGAAACTTGTGAACCGCCGTTATCCTTACGAAGAACATATATGAGTGAAAAGTTTTTGACAGCTCAAATTAGTTAAAAATCTAATTTAATTATAAAAATATCAAACTTGGCAGTACTTTGTTTAACTAACAGATATTGGGCAAAGAAAAAGAATCCTTTATTAGTCGATAGCCTTATTACAAATACAGAAACTATAAAGGATATCTTCGAATCAGATGGTATACCATTATGGTCATATCCATACCAAAATTACTCTGTAACGATCAAAACGCACATTAATTTTGAATATAATACCGAAAACAAAATAATTGTAAAAGGAGCTCATTTTCAAGAATGTAACACGAGGTGGAATTTACATGAGAAAATATATACCGATGGATCAAAATCTGAAAATAGTGTGGGGTGCGCAATATATCACCCTAGAAAAAATATCAGACTACTATACGAATTACCTAACATCCTATCAATATATAACGCAGAACTAATGGCAATCAAAGAAGCAATTAACATGTGCTTATACCAAGAAGAGGAGAATTTTGTTATTTTTAGTGATTCCAGAAGCTCGGTAGAAAAACTTGGAACATTACATATAGATCCTAATTTAAACCACATAGTTTTAGATATCTTGAATTTATATAAGGAAGCTATTGACAAAGGAAAAGAAATCTATATAGCTTGGGTGAAAGCCCACGTTGGCATTCCAGACAACGAGATAGTGGATGAACAGGCAAAGAAGGCTGCAAGAAGTGGGACTAATATGAATAATAAAATTCCAATAACAGACTACAATAAGATTTTTAAAATACAAATGGTAAAAGCATGGCAACAAACATATATTCAAGGAGAAAGTGGAAAATTCTACAAACGGATTCAGCCTAGGGTGCGTCAAAAACCATGGTTTCATCAAGAATATAACAGATTCTTTATAAGAACGATTTATCGAATGCGAAGCAATCATGCAATGTATCCTGTATATAAAAACAAAATTGGTTTAATAAATAGTAATAAATGTGTTTATGATGAAATTGCCGATTCACAACACACTCTACTAGGGTGTAGTTTGAAAAAACTAGAAATAGACAAATTATATCAAACTTTATTATGTCAAAATATTAAATTGCCCATAAATATAGAAAATCTGCTGACATTGGAGGACAATAGTATTTATGTGTCCGTAAAGTATGGAACAAATTCATTTTTAGCTAAACAGACCATTTTAAGAAATAATCCTGAAACACGTCGATTTTTGATTTTAATTTACCGTATTTTAAAATAATAATCTAATATACAGGGTGAATTACTTTCGAGTAATGACGTCACCGTCATTTTTTTTAAATGGAACACCCCCATTTTGTTTCAATTTTCGGATTACTCTAGCTGAGCTGATTCCAAAAATGTATCACATGTTGATTCCAATTGGTACAGGGTGAACAAAAATACAATAGTTTTGTGTGTGCTCATAAAGTAACGCGTAACATTCTTTATTAGTTAAATTAACAATATTATCAAAAATACTTATGAAATACATGACTTTATAAATGTTCGAACTGCAGCCCTTGCTGTATTTGACAGTAACCCAAACGGTGTACAAATTCTTGTTGAACCTTGTTTATTGTGTCTTGAGAAATATTGTTTATTGCTGTCCGAATTCTCTCTTTTAATTCTTGAATATTTGCTGGTTTCGTTTGATACACAACATTCTTCAGATGGCCCCACATAAAATAATCCAAAGGATTGAAATCTGGTGACCTCGCTGGCCATTCAATAGGTCCACGTCTACCAATCCACCTGTTCGGAAAAATTTCATCTAGGTACCTTCTAACATCTACAGCATAATGTGGAGGTGCACCATCCTGTTGAAACCATAAACTTTCATCAAAACCTCCAGGATTACGTCTGCTGGGAAACAAATTACGTAAAGTAGGTACGAATACCCCCTTAAAAACTCAAGGTACGTTGCCCCGTTTAAATTACCTTCGATAAAGTAGGGTCCGATGATTCGATTTCTTACAATTCCAGCCCATACATTTACCTTTTGCGGGTATTGTCTATGATGCTCACGCATCCATTGGAGGTTTTCTTTTGCCCAGTATCTACAATTCTGACGGTTAACCTCGCCATTTAACGTGAAAGTGGCCTCATCAGAAAAAATAATGTTTTGTATCAAGAGAGGGTCTCGGTGACATTTATCCATCATTTTTTCGCAAAATTGGATTCTTCTATCGGGATCATCTTCGTTTAATTCCTGCACAAGTTTGATTTTATAAGGATGCCATTTTTCAAGCTTTAATAGTTTGTGTACCGTTGTTTTGCTAACACCGATATCGCGACTAACTTTACGCGCAGAAGTGTGCGCATCTTCTTCAAAACTAAGTAAAACTTCTAATGCTGTATCAGCATTTGCAGAGGGACGACCTGATTTGCGTACATTTTCAACCGTACCAGTTTCTCGAAATTTCTTTTCAATCTTACTGACTGTTGAACGCGTTATAGGTCTTTCTGGATATTAACCATTAAACAAATTGCACACTTCCATCTGAGTTCGCGATCTGTCTCCATACCCAATCATCATAAGTATTTCAATTTTTTGTTTTACACTTAACTCCATTTCTACTTCTAATTAAATCTAAGCAATAATTGAAACATTCACGAATACCAAAAATATTGTAGTACTTAACTGTCACTGAACATCAATAAATTAATAAACAAATAATGACATTTCACAAAAAATTAGACGACTATGTTTTTTTTAAATTGATGAGAAATAATTTCTTTCATATTCTGTCTGCTAGACCACAAGTACCAAACATGTTTGGAAACAGCTCATTTTTATTAATCTAAAAATGTAACAAACTACAGGGTGTTACATTTAAACCAATTGCCGCTAGAGAGTAAGTATTTTTGATAATATTGTTAATTTAACTAATAAAGAATGTTACGCGTTACTTTATGAGCACACACAAAACTATTGTATTTTTGTCCACCCTGTACCAATTGGAATCAACATGTGATACATTTTTGGAATCAGCTCAGCTAGAGTAATCCGAAAATTGAGACAAAATGGGGGTGTTCCATTTAAAAAAAATAACGGTGACGTCATTACTCGAAAGTAATTCACCCTGTATATAAGATTATTATTTCAAAATACGGTAAATTAAAATCAAAAATCGACGTGTTTCAGGATTATTTCTTAAAATGGTCTGTTTAGCTAAAAATGAATTTGTTCCATACTTTACGGACACAGTGTATATTATATCACTATGTAAAAACTAATAATATAAATATGTAAGTAGCAGTGCTACCCCAAAACAAATTATTGTAAGCCTGAAACGAAAAAAAAAAATAAAAAAAAAAAAATTAAAAAATAATAATAATAATAAAAAAATATATATAAAAAAGTAACAAAAAAATATATATATATGTATAAAGCAAAATAAAGATGGAAAAAAATAATTAGAATCCATATAAAAATAAAAAATTTATCAGGCAAATACTAACAATAACTAACATGACTTTTTAAATGAAAAATTGACAAAACAACCTAAAATATAGCTGGCCTGTTGGCTCTGCCAGTGCCAAAAACTTGGAAAAAAAAATGTACGGGGATTTTCCCAAACTGGTAATGAAATGTGAACCCGTTGTTCTTGGTTTTTTGACAGGATAGATTGTCTATTCCTGCCCTCAAGACTAGGCCTTTGCCCTCTTGTTTAAGGTTGAGGACCTTCCACTGGTCTGTTACCAAACCTTCATTCTGCGCCTTTATCAAGCGAAGAAGTTTTCCTTCCTCTACGCCTTTGCTTCTTGGGAGAAAGATCGTAGTGGTATGCATTTTTGGGATGTTTTCTCCCTGGCACACCATCAGTTCTACTCCCTTCCAGCTTTTCAGCTGTGGTATTATCAACTGGAGCCACTCTGCAGTCTGTGGTGTTTCACAGTCGATTAGAACGACACCTGATCTAAAATGTATGCCAGTAAACTGGAGCTTATGCTCCCATCCAGCAACATTTCTTCTATCATTGCGTTCTCCAGCAAGGTTTGGTCGTCCGCACTGAGAGTGGTCTCAGGGTACGCCCTAGGGAGAACCGCCATTCTTATTATTTTAGCTGCATCTGCATAGCTGCCAACTGAAGAAGGGATGGCTATTTTGCCCTCATTTTTCTTCTTCACCTGTACTTGCGGTGACTGGGCTGTCGCCTCTTCC
This sequence comes from Lochmaea crataegi, assembly GCA_947563755.1. NCBI lineage: Eukaryota > Metazoa > Arthropoda > Insecta > Coleoptera > Chrysomelidae > Lochmaea > Lochmaea crataegi. The sequence continues at coordinate 43,121,427 of OX387425.1, read as the reverse complement.
CGCTCTCGTTTTTCTTCTTTAGGAGGGATGCTCTTCTCCTCTCCTTGTTTTTTACGCTCTGCGGCTTTCTTTCTTGCTTCTTCCGGTGCAAGTCCCTGATTAAGAAAGCGAAAATACCATCTTACCCCCGCTCCACTAAGTCCACGCCTCAGTGGATCGTCCCTTCCTCCGGGTTCACCCAGTTCAGGAAGGATGGGGGTTTTTCTACTTTTTTTCCAGGATTTTTCCCGAAAACTCTCAGCAGTTGAGGAGGTTGAGGGTATGGGTGCCCCTGACGTTCTCCTCTCCTGTTTGTCTATAGTCTCCTCTACACGACGGTTGCTCGCGCGTGAGGGAGGTTATATGGTTTTTTTGGGCACTGCGGATACATTGCTCCGACTTGTGCCCGGTTGCGGTGCTTGTCCGCTCAACTTTTTCTTTTTTTTCTTATCCATGGATGATCCCACGAATAGCTGGGGAAGTATAAGGTGACGAACATCTTACGCGAGGTCTTTCCAAGGGTGGTTGTAGTTCTGGTTGGTTTTTCCCACCAAGATCTTAACCTTGACTAAAAATGATATCGGGAGACATTGGTGTCTTTGTTTTCCTTTTTTTCTTCCATGTGTAGGTGAGGTTAGTGTTCTGCGTATATTAATTTTGCGGGGGGTTTTTTTGTTGTTAAAATTTTTATTTTCTTCTCACTTGAAAATTTTTTTTTCCGGCTATTAGGGGGATGAAACAGTGATTATTGTTTCTCACATTAACGTTAGAGTGGTAGCAGACATTTCCAGGGAAGTATTGATTTTTACATGTGACATAAGCGCATTAGCGGTACTGAGCTAAGACAGAGAGGAAAGTGTAAAGGCAATTTGGTGTCGGGTCTCCCTGAATCTTTCGCTAAGGAAGGGCGAAATAAAATTCCTTTGAAGCCGCAGAGATATTGAAGAATTAGAATTGGAAAACAATAAATGTTGTTAAATAAATGGTTAAAACGATAATTCTTATCTCTGCGGCTTCTATCTTCTATGGGCTTCTACGGTTTACTATGGTTTTCTGAGAGGTTTTCTATGAGGTTTTTATGGGGTTTTTAAGAGGTTTCTACAAAGCCTGCCGATGATTATACGAGGCTTTCCTGAAGTGCATCTCTTAGTGTTCCTGTTCCTTAGTTCACAGCTTGCCTGAACTTACCGGAATATATTTACAATTTACCGAAAGATTTATCTAACTAAACAGAAGAATTATTAAACGCTTACCTGGAGGTTCATCTGACCTGACACTTACCTACAGGTTACTCACCATCCATCGAGGGACCTCAACTATAAGCATCACTACAGATAAGTAGCTTAAGAGCGGATAGTGTTTTTACTTGTAGGGCATTTATATTGTTCTCATATCTTTCCTAGTATTAAATAACACTAACTTAACTAACACTAACTAAAAGCAGTCAAGATAATTTTTGTATTTTTTGTATAACTATTGTATTTTTTGTATAACTATTCACTATTCACTATTCATCACAGATTTTCATTAGACTTAGTAATCATTGAGACTGTCTTTTATTTTTAACTTCAACTACCTACCTACAGTATCCAAGTAAACTTCAAAATAGCTACTACCTAGAGTCTTTGTAGGTCTTTTCAAAGTTTTTGAGAAAACTTTGTGGCGCCCATGGTCTTTCCTCACAAGGTATTATTATTACAATAGCTCTAAATCATGTTATCCGAATAGACTAATCTCTACAATTTACTCTAGGTTCATAAGAACCCACGTCCATAAAGTTTACCCTGAGAAGTGAATAAATATATTTTTTATGTCTCATAGTTTTGGCACCCAACTTTAAGTTAATTTTTTTGGGGGTCTCATATTTTGGCGCTCAACATCTTTTTTTATTGGTCTCAAGCACTGATGAAAAATTATATCGCAAAGAGTGTTGCATAAGGTTTCATGTGATTTTTTATGGTATTTCACAATTTCCAAACTATAACAATAAGAGTAACTTTTTTCTTTATTGCAGGTCGAGTCTGAAGGAAACGGTCTTCCTTCTCTCACTCTTCCGAGCATAAGCGAGGACGATGAAAATGTCCATGAAGACGGCGAAACGTCGCCTTTGTCACCCAATAGATCTCCTGTACATACCTTGACTAATAGTCCCAGGCACGCTAAATTCAATATGAGGTAGGGAAGTATTCACTTATAATCTCCCTAGTGCTTGAATTATTGCTGGACATTTTTTGAGTACATAAATTTTCTTCAAAAATTCATGTACGAGACAAATTTCCCGCAATCAATTCAAGCACGTGGGGATTCGGTAAGAAAATTTTATACCATAGTTATTTGAAAGAAAAACATCAGGCTAATATCTATTTAGATGTCATCCATACATAAATAGAAGCCTGTGCGCAACGCGAGTTTCGACTTTTTTTGTTATTTGAACTGTCATTAACGCTGTGTGGGTTTTCTACTTTGGAAAGAAATTTCGCGATTTGGAAAGGAAACGACAGATTTAATAGGAAAATTTAACTTCATCAAATACTAAGAAGTTTAAGGCAACAGTGTGATGATTTATTGTGGAAGATGATAGCTGTGATGTGCCAGGAAATTTCCACCTACAAATTCACGTCTACATGCTCATGTGGATGAAAAATTTTCGGATCATTGGTATAATGATGACTGGTATAAATTTTCATTGCAAAATATATTTCTTCAGTGCTTATACATTTTGTAATACAAGTACTCATGTACTTACGACACACGATGGCACATTGGGATTTCAATATAATCACATCTTTAACTGAATATGTTATGTACACACTACTGCAAACTTGTAATTTGCTCATCAAACTATGATCGTGGTAAAAAAGTGTACTCCTCCCCTTTTATTTGTATTGAATGGAAAAATGAATTATAATTTAAATTTAATTTATTGACGGGATAATGTTTTCACTCTTTTTTATAGTCGAACTCGAAGCATTTATTTCAAATAAAAAGTTATTTGAAGTTATTATCAGGCTAACAGTATTTTCTGAGTTGTGGAACATACAATTTAAAAATAATAAGAAGTGAATTTGCCCAGTCGATAGTGGCCTGAATATAAGTTATTTTGCTTTCCAGGATAGTACATCTCTGATTTCAATTTATAATTCGAAAATGTTAGAGATAACGGAAAATGCCATCATAATGCCAATGTGGTACATAATATCCAAAAAATTTGAACTTGCATCCGAATTACATTAAAATCTTAGATTTCATGTACAATTTGGAAAAATATAGTTTTCATACAAAAAATCTGTTAACTCAAGAAAAGTTGACGGTATGTAGAGGGAACATAAATATTCCTTTAATGAAAAAATATACAGGATGATCTATTAAAGAAACTCTCAGCACGTAGTTTATTGTTTAATAAGGAATTAAATCATGACATTGATTTTATTTTTCTTCTCCGAATCTATTAGTTCTGGCAAAAAAGATTAAAAAAATGTTTCAAGACAACAGAGATTTCAGATATTAAATTTAATATTAAATAGAGTTAGGATTGATAATTTCACTCTTGCAAGTGCACGACAGTTACAAAATTTCGTCATCGTCACCACTTAATTAAAAAATAATAATAAATAAAAATTCAACTATACCTAGCTCCATTTAGGGATGATATCTCGGAAGGGGGTGGGCTGAGGAAATTTTGACTCAGGCAAGAACCATTATAATTTCATTCGGTCAATCACTTCCTGAATTTTTTTGCATGAACTCAGAATAGTCTAAGGATTAGTGCGCTCATCGGTTTTTTGCTAAAATCCAAATTTTTATTTATATTTATAATTAGGAGAATATAGATCTACCAGGTTGCCTATCAAAATTTGGCCACTAGTATTTTTAATTAAGTTATTTTTAATTTATTTTTGGGCAACAATTTCATTCACTTGCTTTTGAAATAAAAGCTCTCCTACATCACGGCAATTTATATAAATATTCTAAAAAATCACGGTTGCCGTTAGGCACCTGGCCGCACCTCTTCGCAGCCAGGTGTAAACAGGTATGATTTCGATACATTTATACGTTCATAACGTACATCTATTAATTATTTATCAAATTAAAGCTAATTTTTTTTTATTAATTATCATAATATATGGTTGCCTAATTAAATCCGGCCGCAAATAAGGGTTGCTGGCTGTTAAAGATGATAAATATTTTAGGTAGAGTGAAAGAGAGTTAGCGCGTAACATCATTTGTCAGACGAAGACAGCGATTGCCCACTGTGCGACGCTTTTAAGCCATTAGGCATGCGTTGAATGCAAGTGTTCTCAACCACTGGGGAGTAATAGAGACGACTTAATAAATACTCCAAATGAAATGTCTTCCTTTTCAAAATGACAAATTTAAAAATTACAAAAAAAAATTAATATTGAATTAATATATTTAATATTGTATTTACTGTTTGGACCCTTACTTTATGGAATCTACTCATATTAATGTTATACATGAAACTGACTGTTTCTAATTAATTCTGACGATGATATGTCAATATCGAAATAATTATCAATATCCTTTCATAATTTTCATAATTTTTTCATTAAATAGTGGAATTAATTAGAAACAGTCAGTTTCATTTATAACACTAATATTTAATATTGATTTAAAAAATAAATAAATAAAACCAAGGTTACTTATGCAAAAGAAAATTTTATTGTGAGGTACAGTTTGAATGATGCATTGCCAAAGTCGAGTACATTGCTTTTTTAGTTACACAGAAAACACGCCTTCATCTTTATCAATTTTATTTTACATTAATTAATTGAATAATTTTCAGATGCACAAATAAAGTAGCAATGTAAATATAAAACGTTGTGTATTGCGAACTCCAAAACAGCGTGGTGAGGTTTTTATGTTAGAATAAAAATTCCACAGCGGTTCAGTTGAGAACACTAACATTCGACGCATGCGCAATGGCTTAAAAGCGTCGCACAGTGGGCAATCGCTGTCTTCGTCTGACAAATGACTAACTCTCTTTCACTCTACCTAAAATATTCATCATCTTTAACAGCCAGCAACCCTTATTTGCGGCCGGATTTAATTAGGCAACCATATATGATAATTAATGGAAAAAATTAACCTTAATTTGATATATAATTAATAGATGTACGTTATGAACCTATCTAAAGGGTCCATCGACATCTAACTTTAAAATGCTATATCTCCACAACGGAACGTTTCCGCGCAAAATGTTATACATCATTGAGAAGGTCTTTACATGATCTAACTAAATGCCGAGTTTCATCAAAAAATTCAGATGCTCGGATACGGAGCTCTTACCACGGACGCAAGCCATTATAGCCTAGGTGAGTTTCAAAATTAATGTTCTAATTGGAACGTCCTTGTACTCAATCTTCAGGACTTTGGAAAAATAGTTGTAAAAGTGGGAAAAATCGAATATTAAATTGCCAGATTGGCCATACTGATGTTTTAAACTTAAACCTGCAAGTAAGTGCAGTTAGGCGAAATTATTACCTTTTTAAAATATAAATATACCTTAACCAGAAATCAATAAAAACTGGTATTTTATAGTTTTTATTCCTTAGAATAGAAATACGAACATTACTTAGCATAGTTGCCAGACCGTTTTTAGAATATGGATGGATTAAGACAAGAAAGTAAGAAAGAGCTACAAAATAGTATAGCGAAGTAAATATATTATTGAGAATTGAAAGAATCCTGAATGAAAAAATAAGAAGACTAGAAAGAGAAAATTTGGAACTCAAAGATAAAATAGAAAGGTTAGGTAGAAATAGTAGAAAAAATATCATAATCATATTTGGATTTCCGATAGCAGACAATAATATTCCTATTGACGACGTGTGTAGTAAATTGGATAGCTTATCAGATATAAAGAATAATACACAAAATATTAGCAACATTTACAAACTTGGAAAAAGCGAAAAAGCTCCGATTAAGGTAGAATCAACATCTACTCTTACGAAAATTGACATTTTAAAGAGCTGCAAAAAGCTCAAAGGTAGTAACATTTCAATAGTGCCTGATTTGACTAAAATTCAGCAGCAGAGAAATAAAATACTCAAGAATTATCTGAAAACATTAAGAGACACAACCCAAGATCGTTGCTATATAAAGGGCGAAAAACTATAGAAAAAACATACCGTACACAGTTGAGGATTTTATTGGATTTGAAGAAGATCATGCAGCTGTTAAAATAAAACAAACGCACAGCGAGCCGGAAACTCCAAGAAAAAATTACCCTGATAATTTTGAAATAGCTGAAAATACAACAGACTTAGATGATAATATAATAAAACAGACCGAAGAAAAAAAGGAAGTACGAAAGAAAGTAGGAGCTGAACTGAGAAAAAGAAAGAAGATAAACTAAAAAATGAAGGTAAAACTAAAAACACCCCGCCTACACCAGTTAGAGAGAGAAAGCCTTCATTAAGAAATAGGAATAATTAATTTTAAAACTGGATCCTTTTATTCCAAACTATGAAAATGAGGAAATATTAGGAAAAATCATATATGACATACAAAATTTTAACCAAAGCTATGTTACTCATGATCATGAACATCCAAATTTCAAAATCTCACATCTGAATATCAGAAGTGTTGTAAAAAATTACGATGAGTGTCTAATATTTCTTAATCAGTTTTCTGAGCAATATAAAATAATAAGTTTAACGGAAACTTTCACTATTTTCGATAAAGATGTATACACTATTCCAGGTTACAGCAATGTCTACAGTGAAGGAACATTAAACAAAAATGATGGGATCTTAGTTTTTATTAAATCTAATATAAAGTACAATTATAATATTGTTCAGATTGCTCAGAGTACTGCCATTGAACTACGTATTATTGTTAACAAAATTAAATTAGTCTTAACAGCTTTTTACAGATCACCCAGTACAGATAAAAATAAATTCATTACAGAGCTATATGATTATCTTCAGTTAAGGAAACAAAATAAATTCCTTATTGTCATTGGAGATATGAATATCGATCTACTGGAAAACAATAATGATACTGATGATTATAAGAATGTGTTTAACTCATTCAATTTCATTCCTTATATAAATCAAATCACAAGACCTATTAGTAAAACATGTATAGACCACATATTTGTTAAAAATAATTACATTCGAAATCAATTTATGTCATACGTTTTCAATTATGATATAACTGATCATTTTCCGATCGCAGTTATTTACAAATTATGAGTCAATTTCTACCGACAAGATTCAGCATGTGATATACTTTACTTATATTCAAAGTATATCTTCAGGTTCTTTTTATTCTAACTTTTATTACTATCAATCATACTTAGAATAACTCGACAACTTACTCGTTTCATATATCTTTATTGAATAATCATCAAAAGTGATATGTACATATCTATAACCCAACAAAAGTGCTTACACTACAATACAACAAATAGGTACCTAGCAGCAGTAGAGACGTGTACTGAATTCTTGTAGTTCATTCAACTACGTAATTCGCGCATTCCTAAGTATTGACCAACTATCAATTAGTGAAATATTAAAACAATATATTTTACGAAATATATCTTTGTCTATCCACTACACCTCCCTCGCTGACCAAAAAAAAAATTTTTCTATAGTAAATTTTTTTTCTCTAATTACACAATAATATGTTATTAAAATTAACATAGACATTGAACATTATCTATAAACAAATTCAAGGTATAATATTACTTAAGTAAACAATAAAGTATAAAGAGACTGATTTTGCAAATTTATACATATTTAATTTAATAATGCAGAGGTTTTGAAAATTACCTAGTTTATTCCTATTTGCTATACATAATACAAAAATATAATAATACATGTTTAAACAATAAATAAAATATATCAGATAAAAAAATCATGAATTATATAACTTAATATTATTTTTATGAACTTCAACATCTTCACCTCCAATTTTTACAACTACGTTACTATTTTTATTTTCTATGACCTCATAGGGACCTTTGCATAGAGGATCATCTTTTGTAGAACTACCCATGTTTTTAATTAGTACCTTATCTCCTACTTTAACATTAACAATATTTATTTTTGTATCGTATTTCGCTTTACGATGTATTTTTGATGCCAACAAATTATTTCTCGCGTCATTCCAAGCGACTTGCAATGAATTAATACAGTTTCCTGTAAAATTGTCGTATTTAGTAAAGCGTTTTAACAATAGATGTCGAAGAATAAAAATATATTATTCTACGCTTCACAACTAGTTTTGAAAAATATTTTTCAAAAACAGTGACCGTTCAACGAAGAAGAAACAACTACTTCCCGGACTACATGCCCCGACAGATATTGAATTACACTTCTAAGTCAAACGGGGTTGGTAAATCTACAAGACCATTCTGGTTTGCAACTAGAAGGGATAACACAACTTGTAGACCGGTTTCGGCGTATTGCGCCTCATCAGTACAAGGTATATGTTATCGTCCGAGAGTTAATCTCGGACTGAAATGTGACTATAATCAACAACGGTACATATTGTCCAGTTACGGAAATATTTTTGTTGCGAAAATAGCGACATCTCACCTCTAAGTCACAAACCAAAATTCGTTTAAAATGGAATTGAGAAATACAAAATGTAGAAAATTTTTTTTATTGAATCTATAATTTTTTATTTTGTTTGTATAATGTGCGGTCTCCCGCTCTTCTCAACCATGACTGGATTGATGATTCCGTTTCCTTCTGATCTTTGAAAACTTTTGTCATTTCACTGGCACCTAGAACAATAATAAATTTAAAAACTGTAGAATAAAAAAAACGAAAACTTCAATTTCTTGTGAAGACATTTTGAGAATTAAGACCTGCAGTTAAACTAGAGAGGTGTAGACTTACTTCAGAGTACTGTGCAAAACTTTTTATTACTGCTACTTTTAAAGTACTTATTTGAGATTTGCTTCCTCCTCTAAGGGTGGACTGGCTAGAAAGGTTGTTTCGTGAGAAGCTGTTAGACTACCAAAGTTGTCCTGAAAGAGGCTATCTTAGAAGTGTCATTGGGCTAGACTTCAAAAAATATCCTCGGGTGTCCTAAACGTGAACTCTGTAACAGAATAGAAAGGAAATTTCTTTCTATATTCGGAAATGTCTTGTAAAGTTGCTCCATATGTGTATTCGGAGACTTTCGAGAAGTTCCGTCTGAAAGGATCTTTCTATACATATTCATCCCGTTTTGCCATTGTTTACGTTGTTTATTGAGTATGATGAGGTTCCGAATATTGTTTATTTTTAGTTTAAAATGAATATGTATTTTTTTTTTCATTTTGTTTAACTTTCAAGATGGTATCTAATTAAATAAACTTAGGTAATGGATTTTTTCGTCTACTTCCCATCTTTGAGGTATATTAAAGTACACAAAATGATTCATTACTGACTACCTTCTGGCTTTTGACTACATATCGCTTTTATTATATTACTGATCACAAGATATAAAAATTCTGGAAATATTTTCAAGTTAGGTAGTATTCGTTTTTTTCTACCCGAGCTCGCCCAAAATTTTCAGGAAAAAGTCATAGAGGGTAGCATTTTCGATAGAAATAAATTTCTTTTCTATAATATTTCTATCAAGTAACAGAGTTTGCGTGCTGGTAACTGTGCTTATCTGGAAATTCAAGTGGATTGGGGATATGTGGGAAATTTGAATGTCATGGGCCAAAAGATGTTGGTTCAGCTTTTGAGGTTAAAAGAATACAGTTATTTAAAATTAATAACTAATTATTAAAGATTTAAATCTACTGAAAGCTCTCCAATATATATGTCCCATATCAAGACGATAGAAAATGAATGATGTTAACAATTTTAAGAAGAAGTATACTAATCGTTCGAGAATAATCTAAATTATGATGAAGAATTATGTTATAATAGTAAAATAATAGATTATTACTAAAAAATATAACACTATTCTAATCAGTAAGGCCGGCACTGGCTCTGGCTGAATATGTTTTAGGTTAAAATGAATTACGCTAATAACACCAATTTGTCCAATGGATATTCATTGGATGAACTACTCCGGACAATCTGGACATCCATTGGACAACCAGATTGCATTCACTGGATAGCACATGGACGTCCATAGAACATTCACTTTCCACCAATTTGGACATCCACCGGAGGTCTCTTATGTACATCTATAGGATGTCCCTTCTGTACATCCATAGGATGTCTCTTCTGTACATCCATAGGATGTCTCTTCTGTACATCCATAGGATGTCCCTTCTGTACATCCATAGGATGTTCCTTTTATACATCTAAAGGACATCAATTGGACAACCAGATTGTGTTCACTAGATGAACGTCCCATAGAACATTAACTTTCCACCCATTTGGACATCCACTGGACGTCGATTATGTACATTCATAGGATGTCCTTTCTGTATATCCATGGAATGTACCCAATGACCCAATATCGGATGTTCATTATCTACATCCATAAAAATGTCAATGAACATCCATGGACTATGGATGATTATGAAATATCATGACAATATAATGAAACATTGTTCAGAAAGCAAGCATATATTTAATTGCCTTTCAATTGTTCCTGTAATATGGCAATATTCATAAAATCGTCAAACTGAATTTTGAAAATAGAAATTTGTGCCCTCTTCTAGAACACTCCTTGTCCTACATCTGAAATAAAAACATTTTATGTCAAGAATAAATATATAATGAAAAAGTAGAAAAACAATCAGGTACAAAAAAAACGACAAATTCAGTCACATCCCAAATAAGATCATGGGGAAGTTGTTTCAAGTAAATTAAAAGAAACTCTGGTGCAATAACAAAAGGAAAACATCAATTTAGTGTCCTAGCTGACGATGATTTTCAGATACACTCCGCTCTTTAGCCCTTCTTAGATATTTTCTGATTGCCTCTTCCACCATCTTTCTGTCACAGTCTAAGTTAGATATTTCAGCAGCTCCTATGAAATGAATAAAAATCAATCCATGTAAACTTGGATTAACACATTTTTTCAAATATTTTGCTGATAGCAACCAACAGGTTTAGCAACTATTGTACTTACTTAATAATAGTTCTGCTAGTTTTGATTTCATGAGTGATTCCTTTGCTTTGGTACCAAACCAGGTGAATTTGGATGCCAAATTGTTGGTTATTATTATAATCATCACTCTTTTGTTAAATTCATATATAGAATTCCCACCAAGTTTGGAAAATTCATGGACCTAGAAAATTGATAAAACAGCTTCTTACTCATCTTAAACTAAAAGCAATATTCAATTGTTAAGAAGAACAAAACAAACAAGGCAAGGTGAATTTAATTTTAATTTCAGTTTAAAGTGTGATTTGATACTCACAGATGATTTGAAATTTAAGTCATTTGACCAGAACTGTTCTGCCTCTTTGAATTTTCCGATTGTGTCTATGGGAAATGGAAATTTGTTGACTATGGACTCATATTCATTATGAGAATCAACCATTTTCATTTTTTGTACTCCTTCTTAGATCATATGTAATTCCCCAATAACATCTGTAATCATGTTGGTCAGAATATTCTGTTTTCTGATAAGTGTTTTAACATTCTCTGAAATATTATTCTGTGAAAAACTCCCTAAAAGTCTTCCCAACTGTTCCATTTCTGAAAAAATATTTATAACATCCAGTTCTTATCAACATTTTGAGAGTAATACCAATTTTATGTATAGGGCAACAAATACATTTATCATTGCTGTTATTATTTGAACTAACGGATGGAATTTCAGATTCCAAATTCTTCTAGCGTCTAGTCGTCTAATTCCACTCGTTCTTCGAACTCGTAGAATTATTAACAACAAGCTTTCATGGAAATTATCGCTAATTTTTAAGCACTCGTGGTATTACCCCCGAAAATACTGGAAAAACTTATAAAGTATAGATTGTATGAATTTCTTGTAAAGTTTCAGGTACTCTCTAATAACAAATAATTTATTGCATTTCCAAACATCAGGAAAAACAGTCAGTTTTGCAGATGATATGGGCATAATATATGAGGGTGAGAGCTGGAAAGACCTCAAAGTATTAGCAGAACAAGATTTAAGACAAATATGCAACTGGTTCAAATATAACAAATTGACTCTAAACAGACAGAAAACAAATTACTTACCGTTCACATCCTACTCCAATCACCTTCCTGATCTGGGACCATTAACAGTTGATGACCAAATACAAATTTTTGAAAAAGATCGAATCAAATACTTAGGAATCGTAATAGATAGACATTTAAGATGGGACTTACAAGTTAACAACGTCAAGAATAAATTGAGAGGTCTGCTGACTAAATTCAGATTCTTAGTTGATTTCTTGACATTGAAAAACCTTAAAATTTTGTATTTCTCGTTGGTGCAATCTCAGCTGCAATATGGTATCCTAGGTTGGGGAGGTGTAACAGAAAACAATTTGCAGGGTCTTAATGTATTACAAAAGTGGATACTGAGAATGAAAATAAAATATTTGATGTGAGACAAATTTTCTGTGAAAAGATTTTCACAAATATACATATAAATAAACTAAAATTATAACCAGTCCAACATTGTCACAACACGAGAGCAAAAGAAAACTTCAATATTCCAATATGTGAGAAAACAATCGGTCAACGCTCTGTGGAATTTCTGTCAGCAAAAATTTATAATATTTCACCTCTCAACTTAAGAAACATTATAATCATAGAACATTTAAACACTGTGTGAAGGAATGGATGTACAATACTGACAGAACAATATTCAATAATCTAGTCGACCTTAAATTTTGTATTTTTTTTTTATTTATTTATTTATTTGTATTTGATGTTATGAACCTAATTGATCCTGCCATTTTGAATTATAAAGTAAATATTTCCTGATTATGTCAATTCACTATTCACCTATTGTGACTACTCCACCGATTTTTGATTATTACCTAATTCAGACAATTATATTTCCAATAATTATATATGCTGAAATTATAAGTATATGTTTTTTTATCGTTTTAGTAAAATAGTTATATTTGAATTTTATATATATATATATATATATATATATATATATATATATATATATATATGTCAAACTTTTATTGTGGGGGATGCGGCAATGTGAAAAAGTGAACTCTTTTTAGTTTGTTCTAAGCTTTCGATAATTTATTAAAACCATTGTCAAAGAAAACTAAGTGAGGTTATTCACAATATCTATAAATCTGTATAAAATGGAGAAAAAACATGTTATATAATTTCCTTTTTCAAAGAAATTAAATAAAAAATAAAACTTTCAAAATTGACATTACGACATCGATAAAAGTTTGACCTAACTAGTATCGGCAACGAACTATTTCCTATATATATATATATATATATATATATATATATTATTACAATATTTTGTAATTTTAATTTTAGAAAGAGTTATGGTGACAATTGTAACAATCTTTTGAATTAAAAAAAATTAAATCAGGGTTGCTATTAGTTCAGTTATTGATAAAGTTTAATGCTTCTACTTTAAATGAAATTATTAATTTTTGTTTCGGTCTAGCTCAGATACACAATAGTGAAAAAGAATATGAGAATTATATTTCTATCAGGGTGAACAGGTGGTAATATTATAATCTTCAAATTCGAGCAATTTTTCTTAAAAATCCTTTATACTATTTATGGTAATAGAATCTCCAGCATAAATAAAATACCAACAAAACTTCAAATGACAATTTATTTTTTTAGTTGCTCTCTAAATGAATATAATGACGTCAGACGTGACGTAAACAAATTAAAAGTAAAATTGAACAATAAACGTAATATATAAACAGAACTAAATACTACTATATCTTAATTTAAATAAAACATACTTTATACTCGTGAAACAAATATGAAATGAATAATAAAAACATTTTAAAACATAGAATCAGTATTTTTTTTATCTATGGTGCTTCTCAATAACACACTAATATTGGTTCTATGGTTTATGTCATATGTCAATTAAATTCTGTGGTTAGACACACAACAAATACCTTTTTTTAAAAAATTAAATACAATCACCGACGAAAATGTACCCACGGAGCACTATTCAAACCTTCCAAGGGCTTAGTGAGAAAAACTTCACCAGCAACAACACACGAAGTACAGGGAAAATTGTGAAAAGACCTTCAAGCCTCACAACAAGAAGACGACCCTTATATCTACTTTGGCATCAAGTAGATAACCCAATGTTATTTTTTCTTAACTGGAACAACCAACTGCAGACGACGGCACTTCTTTTGAAATGGATACAAATTACCAAAAATATAATAATGAGAGGTATATTTACCAAACACAAGTTTGTTCAAACTCGTAGAATTTTATTTATCACGAACTCTGCTACATTTCCTTGATAATACCAAGGAAAACTCGCTGAGGAATCTTTTCTTTTCAAGATTCACCAACCTCACCAGTTTTTTGCTTTTCGCAAAATTCAACAACCCTCTTTTTTTTATTTTCTCCATGGTAACAACACTAAAAAGTTCTAGATTGGATTACAACAATTTCCATTGGTAAGTTTTTTACTCTTAATGTTTAACTTCTGCCCTTTCACAGATTTCAATAGAACCCTCAAATTCCATGTTTTATTATAAAATTAATTTAAAAAAATTGTTACTTGTGACAGAATGCTACAGGATGTTATAAACTTGTGAATAAATTTAACTGTTGTACTAAGTACAATCATACTTTTACAATCCAATTCCATCAAATGTAGTCTATTATGAATTTGTATAGTTAGAGTTGTCTTAACAATCAATTCCATACAGTTACTTATTTAAAATTTAGGTTGTAGATACATTCTGTTACAATATATATATATATATACAGGGTGTTTTCAAATGACACTTACAACGTTTGCATGTAGATACCTCTCGTAAAATTGGACAAAATGATATAAGGATTGAGGGGTCTAGCCTATTTACTTTTCGAAATACAGGGTGTTAAAGTTATGAAAAATTAAATGTTTTAATTTGATAACTTTAAAATGGTTGAATATATTGATTTGACATTTGGCAGGTTGTTTTCAAATGTAAAAGGGCATATTCTGATGGAAAAACATGTTTCAATTCTTGTTCCAGTGGTGTACGTTTGGAAGAATCTGTTATCTTTCCCCTCCCATTTTTTACGCCACTGGCATTTGAAGCTATTTCCATTTTATTTTGTATTCCTCAATGGTTTTCACGTGAAAAACGCATAACCTTTACATATCAAAAAATTTGTAGTTTCCAAGATATTTAATGTTTTTATGAAGTCTGCAAGATCACTTTTTAATAATGAAATTAAAAAAATATTTTTCTTGAATTTTTTTTAATAACTACCAAACTACTAATGGTTAGAATATGTTACAGGAACTAATTTCTGAAACAGCAATGCATTTAAAACATTGAGAGAAGATTGTTGAAAATACTTTTCCTAACTTGTGATTTTATTAACAAAAGAATTAATGACAATAAAAAATAAGATAAGTAATTACAAAGTTGAATAGTATCCCATTCAAACATAATTTTTCACCAACAAATTACATAAGATGTTCAAAATTTTTACCATTCACATTTTTACATAATCTGCAACGTTTTCTCATTGAAAATCGCATTCCTTGGAAGGACTGGCGATTGTCGGAAATAATTTCAGTAGCTGCATGGATTCTTATATATATTCTTATTCGTATACATATTTTATGGTATTTTTATTTATGTGAAAATATCACGTACAAGCGTCTTTGGCGCTTCAGTGATTTTAATTTTATCCATGTATTTTCAACATTAATTACTTTTTAAATTATTTATTATATTGTATTATATTCCTTGAATAAGCATTATTATTATTATAGATGATAAATTAAAAAAATGCCATCCTTCCTCGGCGCAATTCGATCTCGAATGCAGATCACGTTATTGCTTACCTCAGTACAAAAAATGAGAGGAAATACTCGACGACTGAGAAGGAATGTTCAGCTGTACTCTTCGCAGTTGAGAAATTGTGGCCACAAATTTTGTGGTCATAACAGATCATTCTAGCCTGAAATGGCTATTCGGGGTCAAGGACCTTGAGGGTCAAATCGCAAGGTGGGCTTTACGTCTACAGGCTTATAATTGTGATATCGTACACAGAAAAAGAAAAGGAGCATCCTGTTCCAGATGCTCTGTTCCATGTGTAGATCTTATAAATACCTTGCCTGTTGATCGATGGTATTCTGATATGCTGGAGAAGGTTAAGGTTTTGCCACATAGTTATCCTCTATGGATGGTGGAAGGTGACAAATTTAATAGGAATACAAAATCTAGCTACCCTGATTCAAACTTTCCAGAGTGGTTGGTTATTGTATCAAGGGTTCAAAGATCTGAAATAATTGAGGTTCATAATGACCCCCCGAAATTCGACACTTAGGAGTGACGAAAACGTTTGCTAGGATCAACCAAAAGTTTTATTGGCCTGAAATGCGCATGGATATAGTCCGCTACACTAGAAAATATTCTGTTTGCCAGCGCAGTAAGCCTGAACAAAAATGTGCGAGTGGGCATCTGTTATCCTCTCAACCAACAGCAACACGCCCTGGGCTTTAATAAGTCTTGATCTTGTCGGACCTTTACCTCGAACTACATCTGGATTTTCCTATATTTTGACTAAGCTGGATTTCTTTAGTAAATATATTCAAGCATTTCCACTTAGAAAAGCTACTTCACCTAACATCGTTAAAATGATCGAAGATCAAGTATTCCTTGTATATGGCGTACCGAAGAGAATAATCGCCGACAATGGAGTTCACTTCCGTGGGAATCTTTTCATGGATCTAATGGCAAAATATGACGTACAAATAAAATTTATTTCTAGACATCACCTTTCAGCAAACCCGGTAGAGCGCGTACATAGAGTCATTAAAACAATGTTGACGGCTTACGTGTCTCAAGATCAGCATCATTGGGATCTGGTTTCACCCAAGTTCACATGTGCTTCGAGATATTCTAAGCATGAGGTGATAGGCGTCTCTCCTAATTTAAACAATTTTGGAAGAGATAGTCAACTTAACGGGTTGGAAAGCAATTATCCCTCAAACACATAAAGCTTCGAAAGCTCTTTCTTGACTTGGAAGGTGATTCAAGAAATAAATAAATAATTTGAAACTCGACGGTTGTTTTTTATTTTGTTGAAAACTAACAAACGAAGACTACTACCGATAACTTAATCTACGTTTGATAACAATTAGATATAAATGATTATTTTAATGTTCAAATAGAACGTTAACTTTGAAAGATGTTTTCGCGAACGCGAAGTGGTGAAAAAACGTGGTTTGTGGTTGAAAAATTGAGTGCGCGCCGCAAGCACGATGACACTTCTCCCATGAGAAATTCTACTCGACTGGTCTAATGCTTGTAGTACGGTCGCGCCAGCAGTAAACA